>OZ035882.1:107918615-109118615 GCA_964034835.1 Muscina levida | reverse complement strand
ATTTAAACTTTTTATCGTCATTTTTATGCAACCTAAAACTGTTTTAAACTCTTAAAAAATCGTATTTTTCATTATTTATTTCTATTTTGTACCTATTTCATTTAAAAAAGCATGGCATTTTTAATTTCGATAAACATGCAATTGAAAGTCATTTATTGGCTCTTTATTGAATTTTTGATGATTTTGTAGGGCTATAACAATGTGAAGGGGTTATCATATGAAATCGGATTGTTGAGAAGAGTTGTTTGTTTTGCTTTTGGCTATCTTTTTGTCATATAATGTCTGGTCGAGTTCTTAGCAATTTCTGAAATAAGTGTGAAAAACCATAGAAAAATAAGACAAAATTTTACTACTTTTTTACAGTTTTGCCGTTTTGAGTAAGATTTTGTTTATTGGATTTTATTTCAAGGTAAAATTTTTAGATCTGATTAAGAGCTAAAAAACCTTAGCTTATAATTCTAAACCTAGTTAGGGTTTTTCTTCAACAATCATAAGCTTTCAGATTTTGGTGGTCTCAATTGGTTCAAGACTGTGAAGTTTGAAAATGTGCTACCGTTTTATTGTATTGGTCTTTTTAAATGAAAAGCACAATACTTAGCCTAATTATAAACACATAATATTATTTTATTTGCAGTTTAAAACTGAATTTTTGGTATATATGCAAAAAGTTTCTAGTGACTTACTAACATAGTTATTGTTTTACAGAAGACTTTCTTTAAACTTAACATTTATTTTTCATGTTATATATTAAGATTTGTTCTAATCTTATAATAATTGCGAGCATGACAATATAGTTTATTGCGGAAGTTCAAAATTTTGTGGACACGTAATCCAAAAAATATTTGAAATTGAAGTCAAAAATTATTTTTTCATCGACTTTGATACATTTTAAAAAAAATAACGATAAGGAATTCAGAATAAAAAAATGTTAGCTCTGTGCACAATTTCATTTCCAATAACACAAGAATACAATTTTAAAAATCGCTCAAGAATTGCGGCAAAAAAAACAAAACAACTAAGATTATTATAAATAATTTTTTGGTACTACTTGAATTCGACGACTTAAATTTTGTAAAAAAATTTTCTGATCTTGAGCCGAATTTGTTGTATCATTACGATACACTAACGTAAATTAATAAAAAAAATTTAGTCTATCTTTGTTGAATAAAATATTGTCAAAACAATGAGTATTGATTTTTCGTTAGGTACTAAGTTTTCATTATTTTTTGTAAACATGTTATAAACATGAAATATAAAACCGACTGCCCCCCCCTACATCAGATCCTGGCTACGCCCTTGAATGACTGTATGACTGTCGTTCACGCCGAATCCATAGTAGTTGCTGTGTCGGCTGCTGTTTAATTTCTCCCCTTGTCCCTCTCTGTTTTGTATTTCACACAAAATCCATTTATTCGCAGATATCTTTTAAAGCGGTTTTAAATACAACCACGCAGTCATTCAGTCAGTCAGTCAATTCTATATATATATATATATTTTTTTGTTTGTTTGCACAATTCGGTTTCTTGAGACTCATTGATTTTTTTTTTTTTTTTGATTAAGTAGGAAACCTTAAACGGAAGTTGTTTTATTATACTTAAGTTTTTCTCTATTTTGTAGTTTCATTTTTGTGTGCAGCTCTCTAACTGTAGGATTTTGTCTTGTTGTTATTATTGTTGCAAAGAACAGCTATAACAGCAGCAACAGCAACAACAATAACATTAGCGTCAACAACTCGGTTGGGGCCATAAAAATTGATTAAAACTTGTTTGGCAAACTGTTAATCATCTCACATCCATTGTCGCGATTTTATTTATAATTTTTCAAAAGATTTCTTAATGACCTAACATTCTAAAGATATTTGAATATTTCGATTTAAACTTGAATGGGTTGTTAATACATTAAATTAATATTGTTAAATTAGCCCGGCAAAGGAGATTGTGTTTTTCTTTCAGTGTAGCATTGTATAAAAAATTTATAAATTTACATATGTAAATTTAACAGTGGCATGTGGTAGATACATGATTAATTAAAATTACAACTCTATTAACATATATGGTAAAAATCTTAAAGTAGTGGTTATTAGATATGGGTAGCAACAAAGTTTTTATTTTTTAAATAATAAAATAGGAGTTTGTATGAATATTCAGAATTTTAATTTTGGTTCTTTTAGATCTCCAATCCGAAACTGATTATATTGTGAAGAATGTTAATGCATCCTCCAAAATTGACTGGGTAGTCCTATTCTGCGTCATCTTATAAATATTTACTAATGTCCCACATTTTAACTACTTGCCAAAATCTGTAATTCATTTCCATCAATCGATGATCTCTTGCCTGAGACATAATCCTCTCATAGCCAAGACGATACCACTTTGTAAAATAACCGATATCCGATTAATGATATGTGTAGATAGATGGACATGATAACAATCTGTCCTACTAAATGGTAGTATCCGGTATTAAATATTCTTCTTGTATGCCACCGACCACCACCAATCAGGTTTCATTTTTAACACTCGACGCAGTTTCGAATGAAACCCAACTAAGGCAGAAAACCACCTCAATTTCACATGTAAATTTCCATGTGAATTCTCTATTCTATGGCTGCAAACACGAATACTCGAATCAAATGCGCAATCTTGATAAATACGAGTAGTACGCTAACGTGTGGTAGTGTTGGCCGGCCATGGGGAGAAATTACGGATGAAGATCACATACTAAAGCCCGTGACGATGGCGAGTGCTGGAGGTAGTACCATCCAAGCAGGGACAGGCAAATAACGAGTAGTATTATAAATAACATCAAGTATAATTATCACGTTATTATCAACATTTTCATTTTTATGTCAAACTTATCACTTTAGTGTAGTTTAGTGGATGGATGGTCCGTCCATCCGTCCGCTGCCGACGAATGGCTTAATATATGATTGGATTGACGGACATGTGCAATCAAGTTGTCCGTCCAGGGCGTCTGTCCAATCATCCATCCATCCATTTTGACGTTCGCTCATCAAACTCTCTGGATCAGATTGAATTGTTGGCATACAATTATGAGAGCTACCGTCCATGTTTACTTATGCTTGGACTTGGTGTTGATCATCATCTGTTGTAGAACAATGACGAAAATGATGATGATGGACATCGTTGTCGACATCGTCGACATCTTCAGCGAAACAGGAATGTTAACAAGAATTCTGTTGTTGTGTTGTTCTGATTGATTGGAATCAATATATGCAAATCAATAAATGTAGCTAAGCACTGTGGTCTTTAGGGCGTAGTAGCAGATTATGTTAATTGAACAGTACATAAGTGAGTCATTGAGAGGTCAATTTAAATAATTTTAGATTTGGCAGATTACATTTAAGAAGTATGGATGGCGTGGTTGATCGTGGACAGTGGGTTATTATCACCAGGGAGAATAAATTAAATATGTAAAAAAGATAAAACTTGTAAATACTCGAAGCAAAGCATTATTATCTGGCCCAATGTTAAAATTTATTTTTTAATACTCGTGAATGTCTTAAAAAAAATTTAATTTCCCTTTACACCCCATGAATGAGGTATGGGATAGGTTCTCGCGTTGTTGTGAATTAACACGCTTTTTATTTTTAGATTCAAAACCAACGGCATCTACTTGTTTATCGACGAATGTGAACGCCACTGTTTGAGAAGCAGATGAGGTCGGCTATAAAAGAATTTTGTTTTTGTTTTTAAGATGACTGGAGCCAGGAGTTGAACCTGGGATCTTCCGCATGGTAGTCGCGTGTTCTAACCTTCATGCCACGGCTGGTCTCGTGAATGTCTCTTAAGGTAAATTTATGGCGGCCAAATCGAGGAGAAAATGTCATACATGGGGAAATCGTGGGTTGACTATAAATCTATTCCTGGATAATTCGAATCATCTACGTAACAAAATCCATATGAGAATCACAACTCACACTAAATGAGACCCAAAACACACCTTTTAGAAACTCCAGGACAGTCTTTTTTTTTAAAAAAAACCTATGTGATTATCAGAGCAACCGGAAATATGCAAATGCATGTTTCTTTTAGATCGAGATATTCATAAATGGGTAAGCTATTTACATGTTTCATGGTCCTATAAGTGTTTTGGAACCTATTTGTAAGAGCATTTTTTAGCATATTTTACCAATAAAGTCATAGTTCGGCATATTTTGGTTTAAAGAGCACATTTTATTAAAAAAACATCCTTTTTTAATCATGTTTCATTTTTGTATGACATTTTTTTTTAAATATTCCTTTTGAAGCATATTTTTTGTTTTTCACATTATTTTTTCGTTCGTTATAACAAGGAAGTCTTTTTAAATGCAACAGCCAAATATGCAAATTTGTTGCAGCAGATGGCACATTTCAAGTGAAGCAGCATTTGGAAAGCGTCAAACATATTCAGCTAAGTCATAAAAGTAAAAAAAGCAGACAAAACAATTGTCTTTACCACAATTTTTCGTTAGACCCTCAAAAGAACATGATGGCATCTTACAAAATATAAGAACACTATTTGTGGAATACACGGACTACCAAGTGACATCCGAAACAGTATTTAAAATTTACTTTAATGTTAAAAAAATTCATATGATCTCCTTTTTTCTGTCAAATTGTTCCTTAAGAAATAATACTAAAATACTTAAGTAATATTACTTAATTTAAAATAATATTGTTTTGTTTAACAAATTATTTGCTTTTTTAATTTTTAAGCTTTTTTTTGGACTAAATAAAAATAATTATAATTCATATGAAAAAAATTGTGTGACTTTAATTTTTTAGTGCATATTTTATGATTGTAAGAGCATATTTTGTAATTTTTAGGGCATTTTACACGATTTTAAGGGCATATTTCCGGTTGCCCTGGTGATTATGTTGTTGAACTACCATACACATCACTACTCCTGAATACTTGCGACTTAAAAATATTTGTGTGCAGGCAGGCAAGCATTATCCATTTACATAAAAGTTGGACCGGCCGTGGCATAGTGGTTAGAACACGCGACTACCATGCGGGAGATCGCAGGTTCAAACCTGGCTCCAGTCATCTTAAAAGAAAAAAATAAATAAAATTTTCTTTCATTGTCGGCAAGTAGGTGCCGTTAGTTGTGAATCTAAAAATAGAAAGCGTGTTAATTCACAACAACGCGAGAAGCTATCCCATACCTCATTCATGGGGTGCAAAGGGAAATTAAGTTTTTAAGTTAAGTTTATAAAAGTTGTTGGTGCAACAATATGCTGGTTAATTATGCCCAAATTGTCATACGAGTGCGTTTAATAAAAACATAAAATGTTTCCCTTAGAGGAATATACGTATCAATGAAAATTCATCATAAAGGAAAAGCTTCTGAAAAGCCCTGTTTTATATGCCAATTTTTAGCTTTCCTTTTCTACTCCGTCAAAAAAAATATTGTACATACGATTTTCATTGAGGAAACTAATTTACACAGCCATCATTAAAATTCTTTCACATTTAAGGAATCCTGCTCCTCTTCCTTTTAAACTACACATAATTTTTGGCAACAGGTGTCTTTTCCGTTCATTAATTTGGTCGAAAGACTTTCATTTTCTTCTATACAAAATGTTACAAAATGTTTGCGCACACACAAGCCAAAATAGACATGAGGAAATACTTAAATATTATATGAAATGAAACAACAACAACATAATAACAAAATACAAAATTCCGCCACAATACCAACAGATGACCATAATTTTATTTTAAAAAGGCGTTTTTGATTATGGCTAATTTTACACACATACACACTGGCACACACCACACACTCAATGAATACATCCATTCATCTACCACAATACAAAATAACGAACAACTAAAAGCCAAAACCCAAAAAAATCATTGAATTCTTAATGAAAACGATTGCAAAATCTTTACGCATTTTGAGTTGAAAGACAAAACAGACACGACAATACACCATACAGCACAGCAGAGCACTCTTTCCGTTCGTCCGTCAATAACTGTGGAAGCAGGCAGTCAACAATAACCAACCAACAACCTAGTAGCGATCAATGACTTGAAATGATGGTCTGTCTGGCTGGCGTGTGGTGTTCGAGTTGGAGTATTGTTTGTTTATGTTTGTTCGGCGTCTGCTGCTGCTGCTGCTGATGGTTTTATGGCCATGTAAATATGATGCCACCGCAATATGATCTACTATGTACGATGATGACTATTCATTCAACCATTCAGCGCTAAACAACCAATTCCCATTCATACAAACCATCCATTCAGTCATTTGATCGACTCAAGTAACTAACATAACCATCATGCAACTAGTCGACAAACTATCATCGTATGGACAGACAACGGACGGAAAGACATCATCAATACCAGCTCGCACTGAACAGCCTACGCACGTGCGGTTCGCACTCAGCTAGCTCAGATACAAAAAACAAACTTTAAGAATTAACTCCGGAATTAAATAATTTTGGACAAAATACAATAGTAAGGGTACTCAATAGAGACAGACAAATAATGGTTTAATTTAATATATTAATACAAATTAAAATACATATTAACAAAAAATAATTCCCACCTTGCTTCTATTTGTTGTTAACCCCCTTTAGTGCCATTATTTATTAAACTAAAGTTTATTTACCTAATAAAACAATCATTGTACTATTATACAACATTGCTTTTGCTGTCTTTTAAAACCACGGAAATTTTTACTATAAACATCAGACAACTATCGTATTACAAAATGTGTAACAAAAATCGAACACACTTACAGCCTTCCGTGAGTTCATTGTTTTGTGCGTAAAAACAATCATTCATTGAAGCAAAGACATAACAGCTGACTACCACAAACAGCTGATTACGACAATGCAATAATGGTTTCACACTTCTTGTCATCGAAATTTGATCCATTGGCGTGTAGTAGAAAAACAATATTGTAAATATATGGGAAAATAACAGTTATTTAATCCCCTGAGTCATAACTTGTAGGTGAAAAGTTATAGGTAATCAATTCTGCATTTACACTATTAATATAGGATAAATAGGTGTCATTACACGCTTTGTACGTGTCAGCAGGGATCTTTATAAAAATATGTCATTTTAGGTATTTCTCTTCCATTTCTAGATTTACTATCCGTGTGGAAAGTATTTATGACATGTTAAGACTCGATAGTATTGTCTATTTAAATTTAAGCGATTGAATATTCTTTTAAAAGTCATATTGTACCGGGTTTATGCTAACGATCATCTGCATTGCAGTCACCGCATCAACGTGGCTGGACGACGCGCCACGGCAATAAAAAAAGTATGCAATCCTTTTAAGTTCAATACGTTCAATAGTGAATGTGTTTCTATTTTTTAAGAACAATTCCATTACGAAAATTCTTAAATAGAATTTATTTTTGAGGAGTTCCATTATTGGAAAAGAAAAAAAAAATCGTTACTTTCACAATCTTTTGTAAAGAAATGTTGACTAAAACTTATCACATATTTACTTGTGAAAACTCTCTAATGAAAAAAATCCTTGGCATGTTTATTTGTTTGTAACGGTGAACAAATTTCCTTAGCGAAATGTTTAAAGTAAGATTTGTTAGATTGCAACAAAAAAAAGATCCTCTGCAACATATTGGGTCTTATGCATAAAACGTGAGCTTGAGCTCGGACTCGATTTTTTGAGTAAAAGGTGCTTGTCGTATGCATAATAAAATTTGATGTATTTGATTTTACTCACTGCTCACGTTTGATCTCGTCTTGCTCAGTTTGAACTATGTTAGATGTGCTTGTGCTCATTTTCATATGCATAAAAAAAAGCTTTTGCTTTCTTTAGTGAGCTCTTGCTCAAATTTTGACTCGCGTATACTAAAAAGGAATCATGGCCGAATATTTGGCGCCACAAAGAAATACAAAATGTTATTACCAGCGAAAAACAAATTTAGCAAGTGAGGAAAAAAAATTATACAGGTTTGTATTCTTAATTATTAATTTTTTTTACCCTCATCCTAGGGGTAGGAGGGTATATATCATTTGATTCGGCCCAAAAGTGTAACACATAGAAGGAGTCACTTTAGACCATAGGTTTCTTTGAACCACATTCGATTCATGACTTTTATTTTTGAAGTCGTTTAAGCCATGTCCGCCTGTCTGGCAGGCTGTCCGGCTGGTGCGTACGATAACTTTCGAAAGACGCAACCAAATGTTTTGAAATTTTGCACGGGTTCATATTTCCCAAAACTACTTACAGCATTGCAAATGGGCTACTTGGCCCCGCTACTTCTGGTACCTCCCATACAAATACATCATTCCGCCCACTTAAGAAATCGAGTAATTATATCAATAAATCCAACGTGATCGTACCCAAATTCTGTATTTAGTAAAGCTATAACAGTATAAAGTTTTGGAGATAAAATCTGAAAGTTTGGATACGCCCCTTCTGGTACCCCCCATACAAATGTATAACTCCGCCCACTTTAGAAATGGAGTAATAATATCAATACACTCGGCACGATCGTGTCAAATTCTGTATTTTGTGAAGCTATAACAGGACAAAGTTTTGGAGAAAAAAACTGAAAGTCTAGCCGCGCCCCTTCTTGTACCTCCCATACAAATGTACCACGCCACCTACTGTTGAAATCGAGTAATAATATTAATATAATAGAAAATTTTATGTTTTACTAAGGGTGAGGGTATATGTATGTCGAGTTGCCCGACTAAATCTTTCTCACTGGTTGTTATTACATATTCCCCGTTAATTCAATGCCAAATTTTTGATTATTGGTAATGCTTGGTAATTGACTTTTTTCTAGTAAATATTTTTTTTTATTTTTCTACTAAAAATTTAGAAATGTCGTCAGTTTCTATTTTATTAGTATTATATGATTCTACTTCACTTTCACTTGACGACATTTTTGCACTTCAATAACAATTAGATGTTTGATCTTCCTTTGCTCAAGTAATTGCAAATTGAGCAAATGCTGTTGCTGTTTGATTGAACTCGACTTACGAGCAATTGCTCACCTGACTCGACTCAGCCCTTTTACTCGTTTTTATGCATGAGACCTATTGTTCTAACAAATAATATTTGTGAACCGAATTTGTTCCTGCAGCAAGATAGGGAACTGATTCTTGTAAAAAATATCCCCTTTGATTTTTTATTAAAAATCTCATACTTTCTGAGGAAAAAATTCTCTTTGGGAAAACTTTTTATACTAACGTCTCCCCTTGGAAGAACTTTTACTTTATTTTACTTTATTATTTTAGATAGTTCATCTTTGCTAGTAACAGTTCTGATAGAAACTATTATCATTGGTAGGGACTTTTCTTTTAAAAAGTTTATGGTTTTTTAATCTTCTCCATACACTGGTGACAGCTTTTATTTGTTAATAATATCTATTGTTTTTTTTTCAAATTTAGTACTTTATCAGAAATTTCATTGCTGCCGTTCACTTAAAAGGAAGAAAGAGTTTTTTTTTGTGAAAAATTTAAACTTTACCCGTAGGAAAGACGCTCGGTAAGATATCTTTAGCTTACAAAATATTTGGAGAGAAATTTTCTTAGTGAAAAAAAGAGAATATCGTAATTCGATGAATTGTCCGGGATTCAGTCAGGGTTTTTGTGCTGGATTCAGTGATCCGTGACAAAAATATCCTCGGAAGTTATCACATCACAGTCCTTGATTCACAAAGGACCTAAACAAATATCAGATCCACAACGGAGGTGACATAGTCTTAAGTGATTCATCAAATTATGTCATTCATTCGTTCGCCATCCTGAATTGTTCTAGTTTGACGATCGGTTTTGCCAAATATGAAGACCGTGGTGTAGTTAATTGCATCAATCAATGGACGCCTTGGCATAATGTTACCAACATTAATGTCGTTGTGTTATGGGAACAATGCTTAGTTGACAAGATCTGCTCAATAAAATCCCATATTATATCTCAATTTGAATTTACGAAACTAATTTACCTCGTAAAAATGACGGTGACGTTTTATTGATGAAGACGAAAAGGTCAATATGTCATTCAGCAATAAAGCATTAATAGCGGCAACGATACCCGAAAACATCACCATCTTGTACTTGTGTAAGTCAATTGGTCTTCTTAGATCTAACGGCTTAGGTTTTTTACTAACCAAAGTAGCTACGAATGCTACCATATTCTTAGCTATCGTGCACGTAATATTACGAGCATCCAATGATATGCCCCACGGAAGTCTCCGAATCCAGAGACAAAGAATACCACTACAGCCTTCTAGACAGGTCAATAAAAGCCTCACCTAGCGGAGACTTTATTGTTCTACCAGTTGACTTTAAAGCACAATTGGGTCAAGATATCATAAATATGGAAAATCTCACAGACTGGGACAAATGAACGAAAATGGCAAACATTTCACCGGATTCTGTGTGAATAAGGACCTCACTATTTGCGTCCCTCGCAGGGACGTACATAAAGTAACATGGGTTTCCCCTAGGGTGTTCAAAACCGAAACCGAAAAACCGTAAACCGGTTTTTTTATTTAAAACCGTATGCCGGTTTTTGCAAAAGTGCCATTTTCGAATAACCGGTTTAACCGAGTTTTTTTCCTTCGGGTACTCGGTTTTTGTTTTTAAATTGCTTTAAAATGAGTTATTGAAAAAGTAAAAATTTTAAAATCGAATTTGAAATTAATTTTGAGAAAACTTTTTATATTTTGTAAACGAGAATGTATTTAGAAACTTTGTAAAATTTTCAAATTAATTAAGAAAAAACTTTTTATGTTTCATAAACGAGAATGCTTTTAGAAGCTTTGTAAAATATTTAAATTCAATTTCAAATTAATTTAGAAAAATCTTTTTACACGTTATTTCATAATCTCGCCGAAGATGATAATGACGATGATGAATGCGGTGAAATAGTGGAAGTTTAAAAATCATACGAGCTCATTAAAAACGTGTCTTAAATTATCGCAAAATAGTGGAAGCATGTTAATTCATTTAACAAGTCGAGCGAAAAACAAAGAAAACTTCAGAGCTGTCGATGTGATCCTTTTCTGCAATGATTGAACAGTTTTAAGAATTAACCCATGAGTTAACCATGCGCTTACAAGAAATAACAGTTTTGAGAGGTTTAAGCTCAGCGCTTCAGCCTTTAACGCTCGCAAATAAAAGATTATCAAATGATGCAGCGACTCTAATCGACGATGAAGGAGTATATGCGTTTACATTGTAACAGCTCAAAAATATGTATTCCACATATGCTCGGGAGCTGCGAGACAAAATTATAGCAAGATTTAAGGAAAGAAGAATACAAACGTTGAATAACCTAATTATATATCTTAGCTTTGGAAAATATCTTACAAGCTCATCCTGTGTAAATTATTCTAAAAAGGCGCAAACGATGGAATATGCGAACGAGCTTTTTAAAAGACTTTATTCTGTAATTTTCCAATTGCAACGACACAAGACTACATGATGATTACAACTATTTCGATAGGTTTAATAAAAGGACAGACAGAAAGGACAGAAAAGCTCAACTTCCTTCTACACGCTTTTGTCAATAAATCCTACTTCCACAATTAATGAGTGCTTGTTTTTTGTATCAAGCTTTATAAAAACGAAACAGAAGAATAGACTCAAAATTGAACGCCTAAATTGCATACTACTTCTGAAATACTATTTAAAAAAAAAACTAAAAATATTTAAATAATGTATTCCTTTCCAAAAATACTACTTTAAAAAATAAAATGAGAGATTCCAAAAATTTATTAAAAAGTAAAAACACAAAATAAAACAGCACATTATTTATTTTTTGTAAAAAAATCATTTTTTTAAACCAAATTATTTTTTTTATTTTTACCTTTTTAGGAAAAAACCGAAAAAACCCGGTTAAACCGGTTTTCTTTCAAATGTTGTATTCGAAATCCGAGTTTTCTAAAAAAATCAATTTTTCGAATAACTCGGAAACCGGGTTTTTGAAAAAAGGAGGTATTTGAACACTCTAGTTTCCCCTGATCAACAAGCAGAAGGTCACATTGTTCACATTCACATCAGACGTGGTACAGATGGAGCTTCAGATCTCCGCAAGCAGGTGGGGAGATACAACTGACAATATCTGCAATCTGGCAACAAAAGACAGTCTTTGCGAAGACGATATGACGTAGCGTGCGTTAAAATCGTGACTGCAAGCCTAATACACCAACTAAGTTCGTCATTATCCTTCTCATGGAATCAAAACTGACATAAGTACAGCCTGCCCAGAAGAAACTGAGATAGCCGATGCTATTCGTTTACTCAAGCTCGTCATGGTGCCAGATCTTCGCAACGAACAAGCCGGTTTTAGAACACACCGATCTTGCACTGATCATGTGAGCAGTGTACGCATCTTAGTGGAGCATTTTATGGAATAGTAATCCCCAATATATCTAATTTGTATAGGCTTCGCGAAAGCATTGGATAAATGTAAAGGAGTTTCAAATGAATAATTTGACCACATCAGAGCTCTGTATCAGAATTCAACAAGCCGAGTTAGTTTAAGACATTGATGTATTTGATCACCAGTGTTATTTTACATCGTACTCGACTCGTTCACACAGAAGCACGACGCATTTGAAGGGGTATCACTTGACGTATGAATGGTCGACTGGAAGATCTGCATATGGTATCTGTCTTCTCGGCCACAACTATTCTGATATATTAGTCAAATTGAAACAAGTACTCCATAACATCGGCAAAACAAAGGTTCTACGCATCAACACAGTTCCGCTTGACCACCTACGCTGCTAAGTTATATTGGAGCGTCTTCTCAATTACAAGCAGTTGAAGGCATACCAATCATTCCAATTCCATTGGAACTTGTAAGGTTGACAGATATCAGTGCTGGTGGATAGTCTTCTTTACAGTAAACATATCCACCTGGAAAAACAGTAATGATATAGCAGTGGAAGAGAAATATTATTTTTTGTTTTCCTCATACTCTAAGTGATCATTAATTTTTGACCCATCCATGTAGAAATTCCAATATAACTCTACTCCAGATTCTTCGTTATTCCCAAGATTATTATCCGGTATGGAAATATGATAATTCCTATCTATAAGTGACACTAGATTCGAATATAACAATAAGCTTGTAGCAAATTTTACACCAGAACAATGTTTAGATAAGCCCCAAGCAAAAAACTTCTTTGCCAGTGTATTGGAAATACACTTAATGAACATTTCACTATGATGTCATTTTAACTCCAACCATAAGCTGACTTAAACGAGAAACATTACTTTTCTGCAAAGATTTTCATTAGCACAAATGCTATCGTCTCGCCGTGAATACCCTTACTTAGTGGCGATAGAGTCTGAAACCACAACCTAAACACAAATATAAATTGTTAGCATTAAAAGTCATTCCGAGGTCTATGTTTAACTCAGTTTAATTGATCAATGACCATAAGGTAGTACAACAAATATAGCTAGATTTGTTCCCCCAGCAAAATTTCTATTCAATTTATAAGTCATTCGTGTTATCTGTTTGGTGGCTTCTTCTTCTTCTTCTTGCTGTGCAGGGCATAACAACGGATAATATGTTGAAGCTGAAGCAGAGCCAACGAAACACTTGTTAAAGCAGAATTTGGAATTTAAAAATGTATTTAGGTTGATTGGTGCATTTGACGAAATCGCCTTCTTCAGCAAATTGGATTTGATGGCGGCGTGAATGTTGAGTTTTGTAAAATATCTTAAGGCGGATTTATTTTCTTTCTTGAAATCGATGACAATGATGATGATCGATAGGATGGGTCATCATCATGTAATTAAACTTAAACCCCGACATAGTATATTGATAAATTCACGTCAGGTGACTACTTTGACTACGAGAGATGCATGTATCACTTTATAGTTGGACATCATGTTTTCCAATCATTACCAGTGATTTCAATCAAAATGCACAGACATTAAGTTTATCGTAGATATTTTATGGCTATGTAGCTTTTACACGTCTGCCAGTAACCAGTTGAGTCCCTATAAAGTTTAATACTCGGCATTTTATTGCCAGACCAATATGAGAACTGAATTCGGCTTTTTTTTTCGTTTGTTCGAAAGCCCTTAAGTCATTTTACCACAACAATCATCATCATTATAATTATCGAAATGTATCGAATTGAATTAGATTTTTTTTTAACTGTACACTTACTTTTTTTTTGTTATTCTTAAAGTAGCTCAAAATCCACGTATTGTCTGATGACCCACACAGGGAATGAGAAAGTTAGGGAGCCTACAATTAACTTTCAAAAATGTTGAATGTCATTTTAAGGTGGCTGCGATTTAATAATCAATTTCATCACGCGTAACTAAAATTAATATTATTATGCGGTTAATAGGTGGCATTGGTCCAGATTTAATAACTATCCAGAGGCTGAATTAATTTTTAAGCCACTATCAATTATCGTAACAGAATACTAAAGTGTATATAAAATAATTTATGTAAATATCGCCCACCGAAAAAATCGGCTAATAAATATAAAATGAAAAATCAACCAAAAAACTCCATACAAAAGTAGGAAATATTTCAAATGAAAATAAGTCAATTTCAAAGCAAAATTAACCATATTTTTTTAAAATTTTTTTTTTTAAATTTGCAAAAGTAAGCTGCATTTTATGAAAGAATGATTGATTACATTTTTATTTTTATAGGCAATATTTGACTTTTGTATTTTGGGTGCTGTTTAATTTTTTTATGGCCCAGTATTTTTAGGTGATACTTTGGGGAGCCATTTTTAGCTATATTGGATATATGGAAATTAAGTTTGTTAATAATATTCGGTAAATAAAAATAATTCAAATTATACAGATATACGTAGAAAAATATTTATACAATAATCTAATATTTTTTGAACAATTATTTCGTAAAGCAGCACTTTAAAATCTTAAAAAAAACTAATTATATCACTTTGTTAAAATAAATTTATGTGTTTTATTCAGTGGTAGACATAACCGTACGCACGCACACAACAATATGGTGTGTTTGTGAGCGGTCGCACAAGAATCGTCAGCGCTGTCGAATTGTACACGGTGAAAATGTTGTGCTCTCCCAACAATCTTGCTCTCTGTTTTGTATGGTGTTGCTTTCATTACACTTAAGCAGAGACTGACAGAAAACGCCAATACTAAATATCATTTACATTGCATATACCTTGTGATATATCTCTGATCTGAAACAATGGATTGATATATTTCATATATGAAAGTGACCTACTCCCATAGGGCTATGACGTTATGCTAAATATCTCCTACACCGAATATACTTTGTGATATATCTCTGATCTGAAATAGAGGATTGATATATCTCCTATATGGGAGTGACCTACTCCCATGGGACTATGACGTGTTGCAAAGGACTTTCATTTCTCTCGCCCCTAGTGCCCAATCTAGGCCACTGAAAATGCTTATACTAAAAATCTCCTACACCGAAAATATTTTGTGATATATCTCTGATATGAAACAAAGCATTGATATGTCTCGTATATGGGAGTGACCTATTCCCATGGGGCTATAACGTGATGTAAAGACTTTCATTCATCTCTGTCCGTAGTGCCCAAAAAAGGCCCCTGAAGACACTTATACTAAACACCTACACCGCATATACTTTGAGATATATCTCTGATCTGAAACAGAGGATTGATATATCCTGGATATGGGAGTGACCTACTCCCATGGGGCTATCACATAATGCAATGTACTTTTATTCCACTCTCTGCCCGTAGTGCCCAATCTCGGCCACCGAATATGCTAATGGTAAATATCTTTAATATCACATGTACTTAGAAAGGAAATTATTTATAACAAATTTAATAAATATCTTTATTTATTGCTTTATATATCATTGTTTGAGTTGATATTGACTTTAAGTTGAAATATAATTTTTTTCATATACAAAATCGTTTGGATAAATTTCATAGTTGAGGTTTGCGTCTTCGCTAAAACGTATTTAAAAACGTATTTAACTTCACTCCCTTCTATTTTAAATTAAACAAAACTTTAGAGTATTTGTGAACTGTCGATCATGTATGTGTGAAAACAACGATTATTGCCGGCCTCGCAAAGCTATCGAATGTCTGTGACTGGTTTAATTTGTAAGGGAATTGACTTTTGTATACGCTTTGTTTGTGATGCAAACCCTGGTTATTAAACGAATTTCTGGCCAAGATTCTAAAATATTAAACTACAGCAGTAAACAGCTTACCATCAAAGAAGGCCCATTACCTTGTGTGGTCAAATAATAATCGTTACCTAAAAAGATAAAAAATAATACATTAATTAAAATGACACAAAGATTTTTACATACAATTTTTAACAGAAATTTAAAAATAAAAAATAAGTTAAATATATAGTTAACAATTTCTATATACGACTTTTATATTAACTTTTTATAAGCATCTACTAAAGTCTATGAATCATGATAAAAGCCCACAAATTAATCACTGTGATTTTGAAAACCTTAAACTAACATACAATTAGTCATAAGTGCAACGCTTTACATCAGATTATAAAACCACTGTTGTTTTTTATGATTCCTCACAACAAATGAAACATCGTACAGCAAATCTGCGGCTTGGGGTAAATCCTTTAGACACAAAGAAAACAAACATAAAAAAAGCCCACACAATTATCTGTGTACACCGCATTCCGATCTGAAAAAATATCTTTTTATCTATTGTAAATGTCAGCAACCACAATCTGATTATCTATAATTGTAAAACCGATAACTTATATTAATCCGTTAATAACATGAATCTTTTACTCATCATATCGATGAAATTAATTAAATTGCTATAAAATCAATAATAAAAATGTCTTTTGTCGATGAACTTTAGAGGAAAAACTAACAACAATAACAAAATGAAAGATATTAAAGATACATAAAATGAAAATTAATGATTATAATGTGAAAATTTTAATAGCATCTATTTTATGGTTCTCTTTTATTTGATGACATTGCCAGAGTATATAAACCGAGTGCCAGACATCAAAATACCGACAGAGACATAAAGATGCACACACAGTGACAGTGCCAGTGCCAGATATCAATGACCCATCGTCACTGCATGCCACCGCCATAACATGCCACACACTAAGCACAGATATTCTTAAACAAAAATTTTACTACAAATATGGACTACACACGTTATTTGTCTCTCTCTCTCCCGCTGCCCCTTTGAGTGCGTCTGTTGATATAGTGTAAACAAATTAACAGTGACATTTTTTTGTAAAACAAAATCAATGAAATATGCAACGAAAGTATTTATGGTTAATAGCCCCATAATATGCCACACCAAAAGCATCATTATCATTATTGCTACAACGAGAAGTTTGAATCACACAGAAAGTAGAGAGAAAATCTCAGTCAGAGTGAGCTTTGCAAGCTGAATGGTATGTCAGAGATTTCTTACAAATTTAAAGGTTAGGTTTGTTCACATATTGTCATAATCATAGGTATGCAACTGAAAATTTGAAAATTCTGGCAATAGGTAAATCTCCATGATGCGGCTTCTGGAAACTCTGTACTGGCATTCGATACAGAATATACACAATATCCTATGTTGGATGCAAGGCACTACTACTACTGCATTCAGCTTCAATATGCTGCTTCGGTAGACGCATGACATATATATCAGTGGTGTAGAGTTACGTAATGTTAGTGCAGTCTTCTCAAGCATTGAAAATGGTCAGCGAAAGTCAAAGAACAAATAATCTTAATGCTTAAGATAAAATATATTAGCTGTATTAGAAGGAAATTTTTCTACTTTTGCCTTTAAATAAAGAATTATCACGCAGCCATTTTGAGATATTACTATAGCCCTCAGAATATTATTTGTAGACCTTATAAGAAGCGATACCAGAAGGCTTTGCGTCCGAATCTAACACAAATACAGCTGGAGACAATTTTCAACATTTTCGAAGATATAAAATGTCTTGACGTTTAACATTAAAGAGCGATTTATTTTGAGGAGTTTTTTTTTTAATTGAAAATCAAACACTTAGAAAATAACTTGATGTCGGAATCTCTATTAAAGTCCAAAAAAACAATCTCTGACATTTACAGTTTTAAGATAAGTGCATTCAAATACCAGCGTACCAGCGTTAGTTGTAAATCTATAAATAGAAGCGTGCTAACTCACAACGACGTGAGAAACTATCCCATACCTCATTCATGGGGTGCACAGGGAAGTTAAGTTTTTTTATTGGCAATAATGGGTTGGGATGTCGAATAATAAAATAGTGGCTAAAAATTCCTTCAAGCTTAAAACATAGTGAAAAAATTCAAAAAGTTTGGGATTTCGAGGCAAAAACATACAGATGTAACATTTTATATATTCAAATGTATATATCGTTGAAAAAGTCTTAGACTTTTCTTTCCCAAACCGTTAACTCGGTTAGGAATTGACTGAGTTATAAGATCATAAGTGAGAAATGATTCGAAAAACCGGTTTTTGAACAGTAAGTCAAGATTTTGAGGGTGTTAGGAAACTTTGGTATACAGGGTCATATTGTTATCGACTAGACTTACAGAATGCACTAGGTCACTCCCTATGTTTCGAATGACTGTCACATAGTGTTATTGGATACGAATATTAGGATTTGCACAACTAGAATAGGCTTGTAAGATCCAACGACTTCTTAGAGGATAATACAATTACCACATTTAAGTTAATATTCCATAAATAAAACTGAAAAAAAAAATGTTATTTTACTATTTCTGTTGTCCGATATAATATTATTTGCTCACAATTCTGTGTGAGACCAACAAAGTGTTATCACATTTTAGATCAACTAAGAATCTTAATCCATTTATTGTCATAGTACTTAAAGTAGAGTGTGTGAAACTTAAACACCAAACTCATTATCAGACACGGTGGCGAAATATTTTGTCCGATCACATTAGCAAACAAAGTGCCATCAACTTGATAAACGAGTTATTACAAAGATGCAAATAATTTGACTAATGACGACGATTATGATGATGACGATGGTGACGATGACAACGACAATGTGGTCGACGTTAAAAGATTTACATTAAATTAATTTCAACCATAGAAATCGCACAAAACTATTTTAGCACATTATTGTCATAAAGCAGAAAAATGCGCAAAAGGCTTAAACAAAGGCTCCGTCCATAAGTGGCAACACATAGAAAGTTTTAAAATGTTTAAACAAAAAAAAACTATCAAAACAAAGAGTCACACCGCCACATCTTTGGCTTGAATGTAACTATCACAACCACAACCAGCGTCAGTCACATCATAAACTTGGGAATTCTTGAGGAAAAGCAAACAACACGCACATTTTTGCGTTTAATGGCTAAACAAAGAAGACAAACCCATATTTAGCACCAAAACGGGTACCGCAATGTCGTCAGGCCAAGCGGTGGCAATCGCACAACAAAAACTTGCCCCGATGCCTGGGCCAAGCTTTAATGAATATGGCCAAAACAATCAAACCCAATTAATGGCAGTTTTGTTCATCACTGTCATAGAACATGATGTCACCTCTTGAGCGGACAAAAGAGGTCATTATTTTGGTATCCGACATAAAGATGACATGGCTACTTTAGAGTATGATTGCTACATACATTGTAGACAAATTCAATACATAGAAAGATAATTTTGTAAACCCTAGAATGACCTTAGCGTCTTGGAATATTATCTCTTTAGGCAACGACATCGATGATAAACAACAACCACACACACACACACACAGCTACTAATGTGGCGTCATTGTGCCAAGAGTAATTTAAATTTAAATAGGCTTACTACACACATTTTGAACGACAATAAGGAAGTTAATAAGCTTAAAATTGCTTAATTCACTGAAATTATTCGCAGAGTTAAAACATTTTGCGTACGAATTTCATTGGCCTCTGGGGGAGTTTAATTCTCATGCAAACACTAAAGGCGACAATGTTCACAGCACGGTGATGATAATGTTGGCACACATTCGGGGGTTATTTATTATTCACTAGGTCGCCAACAGAGGTGCGGGGGCTTTAGAATCTAATGACATAAGCGATGCGTGTATCAAGGGGTTATGTAGTAATATGTACTTAATGTGGTGGGCAAATCATATACATACAAAGGGGTTAGATTTAAAGTATTAACTGACCTACATTTTGAAGAAATTTTGGTAGCACTTGATAACTTTTATACGTTGTGATTGAAGGAAGGGCAAATTAATTGGAATGACAAAATATTTCATAATAACAAGTCAATGGCAACATTGCAAGATAACTACATTGTTTCAGAGCAATAAAGTACTAATTAAAAAACGACAGTACTTTACGACACTAAATGAAAAGCACCATCACCATCTTAATGTATGAAAATTATGAAAAACTAAAACAATCTTCAAAGAAGTCTACGTTATACATAAGCTCTTAGCAGACATCTATAGGGTGGTTTAATGTTAAGGACCGATGTTAATTTTGAATATAACACAAATTACACTGTTATACAAAAAAAAAATATTTTTAATTTATCTGGGTGTCTGAATTGTGATTCCTATGGTTATTAATAACATGATTTCAAATTTTTTTCATCAGACACAGTTTTATAGTTATTTGGATTTAAATTTGTTCACCTTTCTTTTTGTTGCATTAAAATATATTTTGAATAAATGTAATGAAAACTTCATTTGATCCAACAGAATATTTTCTAAATACAATAACCAATACTAGTAGAGCCTAAAACATGAAAAATTAGAAGAACAAATATGTATTTTCTATAAGTTAAGAAAGTTTTTTATTTATTTTATGATGAATATCCTTTCAGTCTCCTAAAATGTTCCAGAAGCAGTCAGTGAATGTAGTAGGCATATATTTTCCTTCGTAACGCTTTTTAAAGTTAGAATATCATATCATAAAAGAAATCCAAATAAGAGGACAAAAATGCACTTTCAAGGACATGTTGCATCCCAAATTTACGTAGAATATTAAAAAGAGAATGAGGTGATTATAAAATAGAATAGGGCGATAATTGCAGCTGAAAAGGCATGTTGCTGATGTTGCCACCTGTTTCTACTAAATTTTTCTGCAATCGCCTCCATACAAATTTTTAATGGGAAACAAAACTTATTTGCAAAAGGCCAAAAAACTATGTCTGATAGCAAAATTCCGATTACGTATATGAATTTCCCATATCAAAAACTATTAGAAACACATAAGGAAACACAAAAAAAACCTTGTCGAACAGTGTTATTTAAGAAATTATTGTCATTTCCTTTTATTTTAATAATATTGTTATGGTTCAATTATGAATGGAACAAAATATCGGCCAAATGGCCGCCGCGACCTCGGCAGCGGCCCTCCATCCGAGGCATTTTGATTTGAATGCCCATTTTCATAATAAGCCTGAATACCTTTAAGGCGTTGCTCGATTGTATATCTTTCTATGGTTCGAATTAAGTTAGTCTAAAATTGAGAAATGTCAAATGAAATGCAGAAAAGAACTTGACGTTTGGGTGTGGTTCACATTCAACATCAGCCCTTACAATTTAACCACCCTTTATATTTGGGGCAATAAAATTTTGTTTGCCCCAACTTAAAACCACAAATTAATTATAGGTTAAGTATGGGTACTAGGGTATATCATGTTGTGATAACATTTTAAATCCTCGCACCAATTATTTTTACTCTATTTGAAGGCATAGATGATTCGCAGATCGCCCACTGATAGACAGGTATTGTCCACCAATATCCGATGACCAAACTACTCATATCTCAAGGCCGTGACTAATCTTTGCAGCTTTTACATATATCGTTGTGGGTAAGTTTCAATTTTTTATCGTGTTTTATAACTGTCCAGTGAACCCTTATTACAGCTATGATGTTGCTTAGATGGCCCCTAGACAAGTTCTGCACAAATCGTGTGCTCTGTATATCCACGGTATGCCAAATTTGTTTAGTCGCTGTTCTAGTGGGTTCTCTCACTTAACATTTCTTAGAAATGAGGTTCAGTTTTTTTGCAATAAGCTGTTTTCCTCCAATGATATGAACACCAATGTGACCGTAAACTTCGCCCGAGATCACGGTGGTGGCGGCCATCGGCTCTTTGGTTACCATATATGTACACAAGTCCTGGAACCGATGTGAGGGTAACTGTCGAAGTTTGACTATCTCCTCCAGAGACGACCGGCGTTTTCGAACATTTCTCTAGGTGGTGGTACTGACTGAAATTTCTTTACGGCTATTCTAATGGCCGCTATTACGGTCTGAACTCTGCTACAATCATGCGGTAGCCTAATCGACAGTTGCAAATTCACCTCTTTCGAAAAGATTCCACAGATCGTGCATTTATGCTCTCGTGGCGTTTAAACGCTTTATAGTGTTTGCTACTATCTTCCTCCCATTAATGTCTGATGGTAACTAGTACAGGATCGTAAACAGTGCCTTAGTTGGAGTATAAACCAATTACAGTCATCTGAGATTTTGTTTATGAGTAATGAACTTTCTGCTCGGCCAGTATTTCTCTACAATTACAAGTTAAAGTTTATCTGAGTGGGCAATAGTCCTAATTTGTTTGTATTTAATCTGCTAAATGAATATTTAAATCTTTACAATTTATTAATATTTAACGTTTTTTCTCTTTTAAACCCCCGGAGAAATTAAGTGGCTGTTAATAAAATGAATCCCGACACTAACAAATATCTATAAGGGAAGACACTTCATTGGCTGCAATTGCAGCCCGTATGGGAACTTATTAAGAAGACAAAAGAAATAAACGAACGAACACAAAACATGTGGAGAAGATTATAACTTTCCACGGAACATAATAAATCCCAATTAAATCAAAATAACGATGACATTCTTAAGGCGACATTTATAAGGGAAACCCCTATAATGCAACCAGCACTCACAATGGTCGTTGCAGCAACAGTCACAAGATGCGATGCCACGGAGGCAGGCATGCACCCTGCCATAATGTTGATGGGTATTTGCGCAGTAACACAGGGGCGCAAAAGGGTCGTAGAATGTTATCACCACTCCACACTATTTGTACGTTTGAATAACTTTAGAGTGATACGAATAATTTTCCTCAAATTAAGATTAAACAACTGGCAATTTAACAATTGCATCGCGCCGTGATAGGGAATTGCTGGGAGAGAGCTGCTTTTACAATATCCAAAGTGATTGACAGATACAAGCAAATCCGTCATTCGGGCGAGACTGCGTTGATGAAGACATGTTAATGGTGAGTAGAGTAAAACTCATTCCTGGACTCTTGAAATATCTACATAAATATATAATATCAATATTACTCAGCCGCAGATGATGACGATGATGAAGATACTTTCGCAAGCAACAAATCAAAGAGACCACTCAGTGATGTCGAATAAAGACTTCAAGAAGACACCAGACACGTGCAAGTTTTGGGGGAATTTTTAATCCAAAACAGACCATATTTGTATTAATTTCATAATGGAAACCGCAATGTTTGCATAGAAGGAACGTCACTAATGATGACGCTGGCAACGCAATAGAAATAAATGCCGAGTGCGTGTTTTATGCCACTCCGCATCCGCATCCTCTTGGCATTTCTGTTACGTTACAATGTTGTATGAAACATTTTCAAAATTTATTGCTACTCATTTTTTTTCACTATTCTTACATTACTCCGCTCGGGTTTTAAATTTAAAATAATGCGAAATTTTTTAAATGGGAAAAAATAACACGGGTTCATAGACTTCTGCCATCCATTGAGAAGACGCAATTAGATACAAAATTCCTGTGGTAATAAATCAATCAACACTTTGTGTTTTATTACAGTTCCTCTACTAGATGGTTTGCATTTATACAAAAAAAAACAGGAAAATTGGAGGAAGACATAATTTATAATTACTGCTCAGGTCTTATTCGTGTGAGTTATGAACGGGCAATACACATTTTCTCAATTATAATTGGGTGAAGGAAGGAAATTCTACAGCGTGTGTGTGTGTGTGCGCGCTATTTTTCACTTTCCTATTTTTTAAGGTAAAGTATTTTGTAATTTGGAGTTTTGATGATAAATTTGTAAATGATATACGATTTGCATAGTATTTAAAAAGGAAACGTAGCGAATAATCGAAAACTTATTTTGTTGGGATTAGAAAAGGTAAATGCGTCAATAGTACGTCCACCAAAAGAAATAAGAAGGAAAAAATCATTCAGGTCGAACAAGGATGATATTTGAAAAAAAGCGCTTGAAAATCCATATTTTTTAAGTTGTATGACCACTGTTTATAAAATTGGCTATATGGGAATGTATGTAACGAATAAACTCAAGATATACTCAACCGATTTGTATTATTCTTTTTTAAAACACAACATTTTGAATAATGAACCGAGTAGGATATTTATTTCCTTATTAATATTACCATATTTTGGGTTGATGTTTCTTTGTATAAACAGAAATTTTTTTCACAGGGAGGCTCCTGTCCCCTTTTCTCTGACTTCCAATGAGAGGTGTTACTGTGAATGGCCCGCTATTTCGGTAGCTGTTACTTTTGAAGCTTTTATTCTTTGACATTTGACAAGAAGAAACTATGCCATTACTAAAAATGTTACGATACACGTTTCAACAACGCATTAAATCATTAAAATTCACTAAGAAAATGGTGACAATTTTGCAGTCACAGTTCGCAAAACTAATCCATTTTTTGGTCGTTGTGAAGCACCTTGTCGGACCGCAATATAGAAATTGGTGGAAAAATTCGAGCTGTTGTGGCAACTTAGTTATGTGAAGAATAAAACCCGTACACGTCGCTCAAGAACAACTGAGAATATTGCTGCTGTAGCCCAAAAAGTTAAAGAAAACCCAGGTTTGTCCATTCCTCGTCGTTCTTTGGAATTGGGTATTCCACTTAGACTAGCTTAGACAGTTCAGTTAACACGAGAACTCAAGCCGGCCGATCATCAACAGCATCGTGTCATTGCTGATTGGGTCCTTGAAATGCATGAAAATGATCAGGAATTCCATCGAAAAATCATCTTGACTGATGAGGCCCATTTCCACCTCTGTGGCTACGTCAACAAGCTAAATTGTCGCTTTTGAAGCTCGGAAAACCCAAGAGTTATTGTTGAGAAGCCGCTCCATCATCAACGTGTGAATGTTTGGTGCGATTTATGTTCCGGCGGGGTCATTCGACCTTACTTTTTCGAAAATGAGATTGGGTCAACAGTTAAGGTGAATGGATTGCGCTATCGAGAGATGATTAATGATTTTTTTATGGTCGGAGTTGGATGGTATTGGACAACGTTTACTTTCAAGAAGACGGCGCTACGTGCCACACAACATCGAAACCATTGATTTTTTACGGGGAAAAGTTTCCCACATTTGACCACTGAGACCTTGTGATTTAACACCTTACGACTACTTCCTTTGGGGCCACGTGAAAGATAAGGTCTATGCCAACAGTCCAGCGTCGATTCAAGATCTCAAAGATAAAATTCGTGAGGCTATCGAGGACATAGGGCAGCCACTTTGCGATGGAAAATTTCATGAAAAGGATATGGTCCTGTAAGCGTGCTCGTGGTGGCCATTTGGCTGATGTTGTTTTTTATTATTAACGGCATACCTTCCTCTTAATTATGAAATAAACATCCGAAATTCGCATTTTTCTTTGAATACGAAAATAACACCTCTTATTGGAAAACCCTTTATTTCTTAAGTCATTCAATGAGGATGGTACAAAAATTGCCCTTGGTAGGCTGCTACGATGGACCATGGAAAATAGAATTTTCTCTCTTTAATAGTAGATATAAGCTCAAGGACTTCAGGCTACCGAAACTGAATGGTGTGGAACGGTAGCTCTTAACGCAGGCCAAGTATACAGGTCTTGTTCTCAATCACAAGCTAAATTCGTTCTGAAACATCAAGGAAGGGATGTTTGAAATAGGGATTACTGGGGCTAGAAGAAGCACACGGAAAGCGGCTTTGGATGTGTTTTTGTGCGTTCCGTCTATGGGCTATTACGTCAAGGCTATTGAGGCCCGAGAGGCTATCAAGCTGAGGGAAGCTGGCTATAGGTATAAATCCACACATGGCCATGCGAATATTCTCCGGCTTTTTGGTTACGACGAGTCTTTTCATAAGCCACATCTTAATGATTTTTTTCGGAAAGTAGACGTTGAAATTCCAGAAAGATCGAAATGCAAAGACGGAGGGACTCCTTAGGGCGACTCATTTTCTGTCATTACTGACGGTTCAAAAATGGAACAGGATACAGGAGATGGTGTTTACAGCGATGACCTGCAGCTAAGCCTATATTTCAGGCTACAAAATTTTCAGGCTGAGGTACTGGCTATTCAGAAATCCGTGAAGACTATTATGGGATGTGAAATCGATACTAGCAGACGGATACCATCTGAATGGATACCCAGGCTGCAATAAAAACGATCAATTCTACTTTGTGTAAATCAAAGAGGGTGAGGAACTCTGTTGGGTCCCAAGACATTGCGAGTTCCGTCATAATTAATCAGCAGACCTATTATCATGCCTCTCTGGGTGACCTGACAGGCAAATTGCGATAGTTCCATATCGGACTACTACTGCGTGTGTGGGAGCGAGGAGTCCGAAACGATGAAACATCTTCTTTGTAGCAGTCCCGCTTTAGCACATAGGAGGCGCAGATACATAGGGATAGGTTATATAGGGGACCTAGAGTCTCTCTCCTCAGTCGGATTAGTCAATTCAATAGATTCTAACTAGGTGATCCCCTTTCCCCTTCTATATCGGGCAGTTATCGGTGTGTAGTGTGATCTGGTTTTTACCGATAATCGTATTATTTGCAAAGTGTTCCTATTTTTAAACTTTAGAAAAACCTTATGAGGTCAATGAAAACGGAATAAAATCTTAGATTTATGAATAACTATGAACATTCTTCCCACAATTGCGCACGATTGTTAATCACTCCGCCATACTTTGGTATTTCCTCCCACTTCGCAGTACTCTCTCATTCAAACCGGAAATGTTTCTACTCAACACTAACCAATAAAGCCTTATCTACGTAACCTAAATAGACAACTCGCTGTTAACTAAACAGTGACCGTTTATCAAAGACTTAAAGCGAACGATGACATCGTAAATGTACCAGAGAAAACAATCTACCAATATCAATATTGAGTCAGTCTGCGAGTCAGAACGGTTCTTTTTAGTTCCACTGACGCTCCAGTTGTCGTCACATTTCACTTTTCACACTCATCTTTAACGGCCAAATGACAAACAATAACTGGGTATTATATTATGGTATCTTGTAGTGGTTGTTATACAATTACACAGGTGTTGTTGTTGTTGTTTGCTTGGTTAGAAAATACTCTGGCTACAAATCGATTGAAATGTACAAAGTTACGTACCCTCGTATGCAGCCTGAGAGTGTGAGAAATGATGTGAACCGATAAATTTGCTAGAAACTCTAACAATGAACTCATCACTATTATCGTTACAAACATTTGGCTGGTACGAAAACAAAATGTTCGTGAGTGTTTGACAAATGTTGAACGTCCAAGAATGCCTATTATGAGAGTTGATAATGAATGAGGTTTTGTTAGCGGTTCTATATGACAGCGGTTCCCAAGGTAGTTTTGTTGTGGTAAGCCCGAAAGTTGCTTCGGTATTAGAATAACTACTAAACTAAAAAAAAATATTAGTTTTTCAATTTTTTTAGTAATAATTTCCATTTTTGAATTAAGCTTGCTTCACAGATTTGAGCATTGAGTTTGTCCAATTGTATCAGTAAAAATAATTAAACTTTCTTATTTTAATTATTTACTTCGAACTGTCTAATATTAAGTTTAAGCCTGATTAATAGTTTGGCAGTTATCTAAAAGGTTATACCTTAACACTAAGATTTCCGGCTTATATATCGAATATGGCTTCGGTTTTGTGTCATGGCACAGATTCCGACATCTTAATATTTTTTTGTCGGTATGTTACCGTCTTTGCCTATAGCGCATATAGTTTGCGAACCACTGCTCTCTATAGTAGAAGGTGAAAAATCAACGCACGACATTCTTGAGAAATCAAAAAAGAAAACCCACGAAAGCGTGTCCGATTATGAATGAATGAAAGAGCACACACCATTGCCTCTGGTCTCTGGGTTTGCTTTGGTTACAGTTAGCAAACAAATGTGCCGAGAACTCAGTCATATTGATAACTACCATGCCAAAGAACTGACACACATTGGCACTGCCATCACTGTTGATGGTGGTGCCACCACACATACACCCATGAAAATAATGCTAGTAATTACATGCCGATAACACAATGTAATGTGAGCTAATTCGGCGAAACAGTCAGCCGTCATCATTGTTTTTATTTATACAGTTTGGATATTGTAAACAGGGTCTGACTGAGAGCAGCTGCCTCCAATAGGTGATTTACCAATACTCAGTGAGTGCTTAACAATTTTCGAGCTTGAGATAAGATTACACGTAACCTGGATCCATTTGGTGTTTGGGTTCTATTTGTATAAAAATGCTGATCCCATTTACGCTTATGTAATTGATTTTTAGCCGCTTTATTGTTGTGATCCCATTTTCAGTTACATATCTATTTACTTAAATTTTCCATGTATTGTTGATAGAAATATTGGGGGCGCCAATTGTTATCGCGCTGCTGTAACAACATAAGGTGTGAAATGTTGTTACTGGTTACTGATGGCGCAATATCAGTGCGTAATATGTAATATCCTATATGTCAAAAATAGAATAGACCAATTACACTGTAACACAAAATTTAACTTTTGGAATCGGAATGGGATGAAACCAAAAGGAAATGAGCTTACTGTTTTTGGGGTCTTACTGTTTTTGGGGTCGAGGAATCCATTTTTGACATTTATTTTTAAGCGCCGCCAGAGGGCGCTTTCGTACATTTTGTTGGTTTAGATCGAATTTTTTGTCTTTCCACACGATTACAGCCGTAGATTAAGAGCTATCGAACTGAAATTTGGTATGCGAGCTTCTATCCACCAAGCGGAGATTGGATTCTAAGATAGGCATGATCGGGCAAAACCTACTCCTACCTCCCATACAAATTGTATATTTTGTGAGGTCTGTCCCTGCGATCACAGTCGTAGATTAAGAGCCATCGAACTGAAATTTGGTATGCAAGCTTCTATCCCCTAAGAAGAGATTAAATTCTGAGATGGGTATGATCGGACAAAAACTACTACCACCTCCCATACAAACTTGCCCTATTCGGGGGTGTTCGTATTTTTGTCTTCTCAATTACAGCTTTAGATTAAGAGATATCGAGCTGAAACTTGGTACGTAAGCTTCTAACCTCTTAGGGAAAGTTAAGTTCTAATAAGAGCAAGATCAGACAAAAACTCCTCAAACCCCAAAATATGGGAAGTTTGCATTGGAGGTAGGAGAAGTTTTTGTCCGAACATGCTCGTCTTAGAACTTAACTTTCTCTAAGAGGTTAGAAGCTTGCATACCAAATTTCAGCTCGATAGCTATTAATCTACGGTTGTAATAGCGAGGAAAAACAGACGGAGGTGGGAGTAGTTTTTGTCCGATCCCCAAAACAGTACCATACCTCTACTTTCCGGGATAAATAGCATTATTTTATGACATTTTTAATGAATTTTTCTTGTTAGCCAGCGTTCAAAAATCACCAATTTCAAATGCGTGTAAAAAAAAAATCTCGCACTAAACTTAAGAAATCCCTTGAGGGTTTTGTTATATATAATGTTAACTTTCATTTCCATTTGGTTTCATTCCATTCCGATTTTGGTTGTTGCACAGTGTTATCACCACTCACCTTAGTGGGCATTTTACATTTGATTTGTAGCTCTGTGAGAGATTATTTGCTGAGTGTAGGAAACTCATAAGAATGTCATTCACTTTTTGGTATTTGCCAATTCTCGCAGATATTTTTCGTTCATGCAAAAGAACATATTAAGATGACCCACCAATTGTCTGTAAGACCTAACTTTTGTTGCTTCACTTGTTCAAATGCTAGGGGGAGGGACAATGTCGAGGTAGATGTAACTACTTGGAAATGAAGATTGCAATTGCACAGATTACTTATACATATATGAGTTGGCGGTTTTCCCTAAGAGAAATATACCTATGTAATATTTTTTTTTGTATTTTTTATATGAAAATAATAAAAACATTTATTTTAAAAAGTAAAGCTGTTAGCAATTTCCCAGTATGTTTTCGTAGTCAGGGCCATAAAGGAAAGGAAACAAGATGTGTGCTGACCAGTAATTAACAAAGCAATTAATAAATGAATCACCCTTTATAAAAGGGCAGATCTAGAAATAAGACAAAAAAATGGCATTTGTGTCGAAAAAAATTTAATTTTGAATTTAAGAACTTATATATAGTTGTTAACTAAAGTTTCCGCATTGCACTCTCAAAACGCGATGCATATTTTTTGGATCAACAATAAGATTCAATATACGAAAACTGTTTGAGGGGCGAGATTCCCGCATGACATTTGCATTAGCAAAAGCGTTGTTATTACTCTGAATTTTACATTCAGAAATAACATTTTCGTGTTTCGTGTTTTAATCTCTTATTTTTAACTAATTTCTTATTTTCTGACAAATTTTTATGTATCGATTAAAAATATTCTCTCTGACACAGAGTACACGCAGCACATGCTGTTAGTTTTGTATTGTCTTTTCAAATTGTATGACTTCATATCAAATTCTTTCAAATTTATCTTGTATGATTCACATGGATTTCTTGCAACAATTACACATAATCAGCAAATGAAGAAATACACTCATCATTTTCACATTCAAGTCCATTTGCCCCCCCAATCTGTCCCAAGAATATATGTACGAAAAAGTTTGTATTTTAGCTGCTCACACATCAAAAGCAACATTTTGTGAAATCAACAGTGCTGTAGGTCAGGATTTTTATTTTTCGTGTGACGGTTTATGATCTTCGCTGGGGCATGGCAAAGGAAACGAGGGAATAGTTTCGTCATGAGAAATGTTTGAATGTTTCATTTCTGGGCACAGTGCCCACTAGGAATGTGGTTCATTAAGAAATTACATGGCAGCAAACAGAGAAAAAACGCAACATTTCAACCGACAACTGGCCAAGAATCACGTAGTATTGACATTCAATTGTGAGACAGAAATAACAAAGCCCCTCCTGGTGTAAGATATGAAATCAAATATTTTTATTAATAGTTAGGCGCCTTTAGCGATTAAAACTAAACAATGAATTTGATGACGCCCTTATTTCGTAAGGCTGTATAAACTGAACGACATGTCAGATTGTGCTTTTTATAAATTCACAAAATTTTGGAGTTTATTTCTGGGTGTTGTGTTGTCGGCTGGCTTGTCAATTATTTATTTTTTTAATCAATTACACCACTGAGACAGACAGGCGGATGAACGAAAGGACAGACAAAAGGACGGACGGACATCGTCAAGCAAATTGTCACTTTCCGACATACAATTCATTCGTTTACTTATTCAGTCCCACTTGCAGACAGCGGCAACTGGCAGCCAACATTGAGCATTAATGGCCAAACTTCAAATTGGCGTCAATGTCATTAAAAAAAAACCAAACAAGAGTGACAAAATTAACTCCCCACATCGATTTTTCGATTCGAATTGAAAATTTATGGAATACGTTTGATAAACACGACCCACCAGCGAGAGAGCCAGTTCAGCAGCCACCATACATCTCCCCCTTCCTCCCTTCTGATTATTTCACTGGTGCTACTGGTGTTGGGCTTTTTAAGATCTTACGGATCTTTACTTTTCGGTGGTAGATCAATTAATTGTTGACTCACTCCATTGCCACCGTTTTGCCGCTGTTTGATCATAATTTATCATTTCCCCTTTTCCACAGCGAGAAGTCTTTCATAGCCAACCACAATTTACGCATAAGTAACAAGTGTGTGGAAGAATTAATTTCACTCGTCATTCAATGTTTTTTTTTTGTTGTTGAGGGTTTTCGTTGATGATGAAATTAATTTGTTTTTAATGGGAATCCATTTAGTTAAGCCTGTGTAGAAGGGCGTAATTATTGTGCGTACTTAACATTGACTTAGAGTCAAACTTATTTCTATTTAATGAATTATCGAAACATAAAACTGTTGGAAAATTATCAGAAATGCCACCACATGTTCTGGAGGCTAGAAAATAAACTCATGTGTATATAAATATGTTAACGCGGAACTCATGATTATCTTTTATAAAGATGCTAAGCTTGGGATGATCTAAGACTCTACGAGTGCTATTAAGTAAGTTCTTTGATCCGCTTGGTTGAGTTAAATTCAGCTGCTAATAATAAATGTAATCTAACAAATCCGCAGTAATATTATAAAATTTATATATATTGTAATATTAAATAACGTTACAAGATTTGATTTTCCGAAGTGAAGCTAAAGAAAAGCATTTAAAAAAAAGAGTATAATATTTGGGGTATGGATATTTAACATATTGATATCTCAATTTTATATATACTTTACAGGTCGAGGAAAAAATTGAGGCGATTTTGTACGTTATTTGTTAGAGCTCTATGAAAAATGCCCCAAAAAAATTGGGCAAAAAAAATTATCCAAAACTCAGGCAAGAAAATTTCTTCAATAATCCCCCTATAATTTAGGCAAATACCCCAAAGAAACATATGTCCAAGATGTTAAGGCGTATTTTGGGGAGCGTGGCATCTTACTAACATACTAACTTAAGTTGCCCAATACAACTTACGAACGTGTTTCATAAATGTGATGCCCGAAGTATCAAAGAATTCCACACGCTTTGGTCTTCTGCGTGGGTTCTGCAGTTAGTCCTACCAAATGGTGGCACGTCGCCAACCACTTGGTCCTTCCAACGGAGTTTGGGTCTCCCTGCTCTGCGCCGTCTTTCAGGTTTGCCTTCAAACACCTTTCTCGCATTTACATCCATCGATGGCTCGACTTCGACACAGATAGGTCCATATATTTTTCGGAGTATTTCTCTCGAATACTCCTAGGTTTTGTATGTCCGTTGTAGTAAGCACCCATGATTCGGCAGCATACAACAGAACGGGTAAGATTTGCACCTGGTATAGCTGTTTCTTAGTATTCCGAGATAAGGTGGTGTTACTTAAGTGCTGCCGAAGTCCGTAAAAACATCTATTGGCGAACACTATTCTCCGCTTAAAATTTCTTCAATTATTTTTCTTATTGACGGAAGATCCGAGGTAGATAAACTCATCTACTACCTCAAAACAATAATTGTCAACGCTCACGGTGCGTCCCAATCGAGAGGACTCTTTGTTCGTCGAAATCATTATTTTTGTTTTCGGCCCATGATGTCTATATCATCGGCATAGGCTAGTGGCATGTGGCTCTTGTGGAATATGGTGCCAGACATGTTGACACCAGCCTTTCTCATCACCTTCTCCATAACTATATTAAATAGTGTACAGGACAGGCTATCGCCCTGCCTGAGACCTCTTTCCGTGTTGAATGGTTCAGACTGATCTTTACCAATCTTAATCGAGGCTTTAGATGTTCACACAATATGCTTGAAAGGACATTTTACGCAGTTGGTAATAGGCTTATTTCACGGTAGTTCTTACATTCACTACGATCCACTTTCTTGTATATGGGACATAACAGACTGAGACTCAAATCCCCGGGCATGCTCTCCTCTAGCCAGATGTTCTCCATGAGCTGATGCTTGCTCCTAATCAGCTCCTCCCCGCCAGCCTTAAACAATTCAGCAGGGAGACCATCATAGACAGTTAATACCATCGTCATTGATTGGAGCGGGATCTTCTGGAGTGGTGTCCGTATCCAGTAAATTTCTGAAATGATCTCTCCATATCTTCAGAACGTTATCCGGGTCCGTCACTAGCTGACCATCGCTGTCCTTGCAGGAGGGCGTCATATTTTTCCTTAGAACATGGTATACTAGACTGGCTCAGGATATTTTCTGTTAGTTATGTTTCTACCCCTACACATTTTGTGCCACTCATTTACAATTTTGAAATCAATGTGACTAATTACATTAAACTGCCACTCCAAAATCTGTCCTTATTATACTCATCATTTGCTAATGTGTTGCCAGGATTGAATATAGGGTCCAAAGTTCTTTACCCAACCCCGGTTTAATTTGTCATAACAACAGTAATTTTACCAAAAAAACAAAATATTATCAAAAAGAAAAAAAAAACAACAACGAAATTGTTTTTCCATATCAAGCCATAGAATAAAAGAGCCTCGACACGAGTGGTAGCAGAATTTGTCTATGACGCCAAACAACGGACGCCAGGCGAAGGAGGTCGTTGAAGTTTTGGGTTGGCGCTTGAAAATGGTGTCATAGGTTGGTTGGTTACTTTTATTCAGTGGATACAGCAGTAACACATTTAGCCATGGATAGACTCGTGCTCGTATTTATATGATACGATATGAGTCATTTTTTGTTTTTTTTTGGTTATGACATACAACGTTTTTGTTTCATGCAAACCCTGCAGATATTTAAAGTACTTCAAGGTATTTTTTTGTTGTTGTTTTGTGTTAACACAAATTGTACCCAGATACATTTCAATGTACGTACAACAGCTATAAAAAGGTGGCATGCAATGTCAGAACAACATTTAATGGACTTTTTATGAAAATATTCATTCTGTTCTTAGAATAAATTCACGCTTTTGCGGCAAAGCGATAGTGCGATGAGTAGAATAAGTTTGCATGTCAACGCCTGCAATTATAACAGTTTGCGGTCAAATACGCCTGGGTATGACAAGGCGCGAAGCCAAAGGACGTATTCAAATGAGAATCAGATTTTGGGAGTAAGCGATTAATCATTGTCGAAAACTTGCGTATATAAATTGAAAATGAGAAAAGTTGTCGACTGTCAACTTTTGGCATAGATGATGTGCCTTCTGTCAGTTGTTGGCTCAGAAGTGTTGCTTAATGACAATAGAAATATTGAAAATTTTTAAAAGAACAGTTCAATTAAAAAATTGTTAACGAAATATGTAAATAAAAGTGTGCTTTTAAATTGTTCATTAGTGATTAATGTCAAGATCTTATCTTGTTCTTATTCAATGTTGTTTGGCAACTCTTCATACAAAGAATAACTCCGCAACAACGTCTAGTGTGCATAATCGAGCACACTAAAACAAACACCATTTGAGAATTTGAGACAAATAGTGCATTAATGGACGATACACAACCGAAAGACCTCATCCAGCCCGTTGTGAAGCAAATGTAGCAGCTGTAGCAAAGAGGGTAGCTAAAGGTCGTGACCAATCGATTCGACTTCGTGCGCAACATTGTGGCGTCCTGTATGAAACAACTTGAGAATTATAAATTCACTGCTTTAAGTTTTTCTTTTACACAGACACGATCGGCAATTCATACTTGTGTGACTGAAAGTAGTCAGTCTATGCTTGAGTGTTATGAAAGTAACACCACACACGCTTGTTTAGCATTCAACACAAAAACAGACAGAGAAACAGTGTTCAACGATTCTAGGGAGGGCATAAGAGCACAACATTTTCACCGTGCGCTGACTCTTTTTGTGCGACCGCATTCAAGCTCATCATATTGTTGTGTTCCTCCGTTTGGTTATGCCTACCACTGCTTTAATGGCTTGAAAAATTCAACTCATTCAAGTGTGGAAGCCGAAAGACTTGAATTTATAAATAAGCGCAGCTCGATGTACATGTTTTCGCACCGAGTTTCGTTCGGTGACGGGGACATATTTAGGCTCACTGGATACATCGCGATTTACTGTTATATCCATTAGTCCACAATAACGGCCTTTTTGTTGCCTAGATTTCTCAACATCACATTTTTATAAATATTACGACATGGAAAAGAAATTGGATGGGTGCCGCCATCGCTCACACTAGAACGAGATGTGAATCCATGAAGCCTTGTAAGTGGATCAGTCGGGAAATAAGGTAATGATGACATTTTTTTTGTTATACGTGCTTATCCTAAAAATGTTAAAACGACCACCGGTAAATTTTTTCGGGTTCGAGCTCTACTATCTATATCTACATTGAGAAATCAAATTTGTTTGCCGAAAAAATACGTTAAATTCCAAAAGTCTCTTGCATATCAAACCGCCTTGTTATGTTGCTTTCAAAAACTTTCGAAACTTGTATCCTACAACCTCTCTTTATGAACATATAGGAGGCAAAAGAATACATGTAATACAAAAAATGCGATCTTAGTCACTATCAATGTAAAGCTGCTGCCGATCCCACCAAAATTGAACTCAACCTTTCCGAACCAAAAGTTCTAGTTCGTGGAACTCAGGACAGCCCACCACAGTATTTGACTGAGAATGTTTTGACACAGAGAGGGGTTGCATCTGAGTAATTTAGACTTCTCAAGGTTCAGTATGATGGCTTTAAGAACTGGGCTATATAAAGGCCGCCTATCAGAGGACTTCAATTACATCTCCGGAGTACGAAAAGGCTGTGCCATATCACCTGTCTTATTTCTTATAGTGTTGGACGATGTTTTAATGCGGGCAATCAATGCGGAATATCGTGGTATCACGTGGAACCTCCAAAACCAATTATTAGTTAGCCGGTTATATATGTCTTATGTCAACAAAATATATCGATATGCAAGATAAAATCTCCGCCCTTATTTCTAAGTCTAGTAGTGCTGGTCTAAAGCTTAATAATGAAACTTGGACATACATTGCGAAGTAAACCAATGGAAATTTAGGAACAAGGATAACCAAAACAAAATAGGCTTCAAACTATTGTGGAAGAAATTAAACGAATTCAACCGAACAAAATCTATAGGACGGGAGAGAAGATAAAGGCAAAGCATTGTTAAATCCGATACTCCACTGGGAATGAAAGGAATAAGGAAAAAAGGATCATAGGATCGTTTTGAGACAAGTTTTGATTCGAAATAAGAACATTGTTCATGGGGAATATTTCAAATTAAAAAATTTAGATATCTAGCGAACTTCGTTAAACCATGTGTGTGAAACTTACCCCTAATTGATCGTATACACAACAATGCGATTGAGTAACTGATGTCTTCTAAAATGTTTTTAAAATTACTTTTATTTATCTAAGGTAGTGTGAAATGACATTGACAATGTGATAACCTCCCCTCTGGCCAATGATACCTTCAAATTTGTTGCTAACAATGGAATGTAATCAATACGTCTATGTAGCACAACAAGAACAACTTAACTTTTTATCTTTGCAACACAATTAAAACCATCGATGAGACTTATTGACACAGCAAAAAAAAAAGAAACTAAACGTGAACTTCGATAAATTATTGTGGGAACACACCAGACACAGAATCATATTGCAGTGTAACACCACCACCCCCACCGTCAGCGCCAACATCGATTTAGTTTAACCCATTTTGTCGGTATGCCTATGGTAAAAGTGTCCGTCCATTGGCGCTGGCGTTTGAATTCACTAGAAATTTAGCACGTTCGTTAATCACACTCCATCTAATCCCATATATTAGCAATGCCTATTAATTTATAGCTTTTGTAAATTAGAACCGAGATATGCGGTTAAAATTGGTTCATGTGTTCCGATCTCCGGTCTCATCCAAAAGGTGCTGGGGCATAGGCAATCATTGTCTCAGGGTGGCGCTGGTTTCGTTTCGTTTGCACTAATTACTGGAAATTGTAAACCAATCTAATCAATTAACTTTTAACAAACAAAAGTTATGTACAACACTACAATGAAAACAATAGGATACTTGTATTTGGCAAAGAAAAAAAAAAAACAAAACACAACAGAAACAAAAACAAAAACACAGTTTAATTTTTCATTCTACAAAGAAACGATGATTAATTCGCCTTAACTATTTGTCGCAGTAATAGTTATTGGCGTTATGACATCATCATCACACGGCGATAGTTATGTCTCAAGTGACACATGGAAATATTCATTGTACGAGTAGTATAGAAATCTTTGTGTACCGAGTACTTAAGCAGGCTTAACGTCATCACCATCATCATTATCATCAGATAAGGGTTTGAGGGAATACAAATTACTTGTATGTCAGTACGTATAGTAGTTATAAAAATAAGCAAGTTTTGAAGGTTTTGTTTGGTCTAAAATTAGAAAACAGTTATGTTGCCAAAATGGCTATTTCGTTTGTGACATTGAATATTATTGAATAACATACGAGTACACAATTTTGGCAGTCAGAACTTGTCGTACATAACTATGCCAATAGGCTTTAATTGTGGTGCAAAACCCTAATGAGTTATTTCCTTATTGAGTTTCTTCAAGAGGAACTATTGACACTTTTGTTTTAGTTATGTTAACTCTTCTCAGTTTATAGGTGTCAGTTGAGCTTGGTTGTCACATCTCACTTGATTTGTGAATGCGAAAAAAGACACATTATAACTGACAGGTGCTTAATTTTACACTTAGTGCGTAGTATGGCAAATATGACGATGTAAATTGAATGTATTCGCAAGGAATAAGTGAAAAGGCTGTAGAGAGTAATTTACATAATATATATTATACCAATACTGTTATATTTAAAATAATTAAAAAAATTTATATATTACTTAAAAACGAATAAGTTTTCATCGTTCTGTTTAAGATATATACAATTTTTGCTAATAGTATTTGTTTTTACGGATAGCTTTTTCCATAGTTGCCAAACTATCTCATCAGCACCCTTTGCTTTGACTCATCCACTATCATCACAAACCTTAAGCGTTAAAAGCTCCATCAATACATTGAGAATCCAAACAAACCGGTACGAAGATAGCATCAACGAAGACCACACGTCAGCATAATCCACACAAGCTCTTGTCTACTTAAAAACTTAATTTCAATTTTATCCCATGAATGAGGTATTTGATAGCTTCTCGCTTTATGTCGAATTAAGACGTTTTCTAATTTTGTACCATTCACCACGCGCACGAACGGACCCAAGGTATATTCATTTTGTTCTTCCATTTGTAATACCCATAAGGAGGCGTGGTAGGTATGAAAATATGTACTTATAAATAATCAGTATCGAAATCTGAGTCGATTTAAAACCGACCTTCTGTCTGTCCGTCCCCGCAATGATTTATGGAAAACAATCTTATATCCCCCAGGCGGAGGTTTAGTTCTTTTAGTTAGTTTTCCAATAAGAGGTGTTATTTTGGTATTCAAAGAAAAATTCAATTTTTTGAGATAAATGATCGGATGTTTATTTCATAATAAAGTGGAAGGTATGCCGATAATAATAAAAACAAATCAGCCAAATGGCCAGCACGAGCACGCTTACAGGACCATATCCTTTTCATGAAATTTTCCATAACCAAATCGCAAAGTGGCTGCCCTATGTCCTCGATAGCCTCACGAATTTTATCTTTGAGGTCTTCAACCGACGCTGGGCTGTTGGCGTAGACCTTATCTTTCACGTGGCCCAGGAGGAAGAAGTCGCAAGGTGCTAAAATACAAGATATCTGGCCAATTGTGATCACCTGTTCGAGAGATAACACGGTCCAAAAACTATTCCCGTAAAAGATCAATGGTTTCGTTGCATGTGTAGCACGTAGCGCCGTCTTGTTGAAAGTAAACGTTGCCCAGATCAATACCATCCAACTCCGACCATAAAAAATCATTAATCATCTCTGGATAGCGCAATCCATTCACCGTAACTGTTGATCCAACTTCAATTTCGAAAAAGAAAGGTCCAATGACCCCGCCGGACCATAAACCGCACCAAACAGTCACACGTTGAGGATGGAGAGGCTTCTTAACAATAACTCTTGGGTGATCCGAGCCCCAGGTGCGACAATTTTGCTAGTTGAGGTAGCCACCGAGGTGAAAATGGGCCTCATCAGTCAAGATGATTTTTCGATGGAATTCCGGATCATTTTCATGCATTTCAAGGACCCAATCAGCAAAGACACGATACTGTTGATGATCGGCCGGGTTGGGTTCTTGTGTTAACTGAACTTTATAAGCCTTATGCAAAATACGGTGTAATGACGTTTGTGGAATACCCAATTCCAAAGAACGACGAGGAATGGACAAACCTGGATTTTCTTTAACACTTTGGGCTACAGCAGCAATATTCTCAGTTGTTCTTGAGCGACGTGTACGGGTTTTATTCTTCACATAACTAAGTTGTCCCAACAGCTCGAATTTTTCCACCAATTTCTGTATTGGGGTCCGACAAGGTGCTTCATGACGACCATAAAATGTTTCAGTTTTGCCAACTGTAACTGCAAGATTTTCACCATTTTCGTAGTAAATTTTAATAATTCAGTGCGTTGTTGAAACATGTATCGTTACATTTTTAGTAATGGCGTAGTTTCTTCTTGTCAAATGTCAAAGAATAAAAGCTTCAAAAGTGACAGCTACCGAAATAGCGGGCCATTCACAAAAATACCTCTCATTGGAAACCCCTTTATAAGTAGTCCTCTTTTAAGTTATTTATTGGAAAGATCTAATCTTCTTTCCGAAACCGGTGAGAAATCATCGGTTAAGAATAGACTGAGTCATAAGCCTTCAAGTGTGGAAAATAACGGAAAACTGGCTTTAAACCGGATGTCAAGTTTTTGAGAGTGTTAGGGAACTTTGGTATACTGTATTCGACTAGATCCACAACATGTACTAGGTCACTCTTCAAGTGCCTCAAAATTTTTCCATTCTGTAGCAAGGTTTTTTGAAAACATTTTTATAAAACGTTGAAATTATGTTGTTTTTAGCATAAAAATTTCGTAACGGTAAATAATTTTGGGAAAATAATTAGACACTTGCAAAAACTGTCAAAAATAATGTAATTTGCCATCATTAAAAGTATAAACAGCGGTTGCTTGTGAATTTGGACTGAAATACATACAGCGAAATTAGTAAAACTATCTCCAAAGAAAAATGTTTGAACAAAAAATTATACAAAAAAATTTTTTTTCGCGGCTTATGGAGAAAATTGCTGTATACTAGTGTTACTATGTGCCAATGCATTCTACTCTACACAGTTATCATACAACTCTAGTAATTACCACACTTCATAACGTAGAGTCTGTTTTTAAAATAAGTCCACAGATCTGTTAAACTTTTACGACATACATATATAATGAAATGATTCCAGCGATTTATTGTATGGATGACGCCATGAAGTGACTCATTGGCAAATGTGACAAATAATTCACTATCAAATAATGGAAATTCATATATTGTTTTACATTAAAATAAAGAATTTCCACATTTCTGCAACGTCTTATTAAATTGCATTCTGTAAAATCTCGTCACATAAAATTGCAGTTCCATAGTTATTTCCATGCTCCACAAAGTATGCGAGTTTATAAAACTCAACCAAATTCCATCATACTCTAGTTTGTATCATATGATGGGGTAGATTTCCCTTACTTGCTAAAGACTTTTTCTCATTTATGAATCTTGACAATGCGTGTGTGTGTGTGTGAATGCGCACAGAATAGATGAATAGGATTTCAATGAAAATCGAAATATTGTAACTGTCTGTGCTTTAAAAAACCAAAGTTTACTGTGGACAACTTTTGCCTACATTGGTTAATGACTAACTTTTTATCATATCCATTCTTTCAATATGGTTTTGTGAATGTGGAACAAATTTATTTTGCTTATCGCCACTGAAAACACTGATTCCCATTAAAATAAAAATATGGTACATTAATTTTATGATATTTCTGCTGTTAGAAACAAAAACTTATCACAATTAGTGACGCCCTCCAATATTGCAGCAGCAATCAGTATTTGTACAACTATTTACTCAGACGTAGTTTAATTGGAAATTCTCTTAGTAATCCAGTTTCATATGAAGCAATTTGTGTTATTTTCGTCTGGCTGGGTTGGGATTTGCTTAGGGATGTTCTGACCGCCCCTTTGCAGTAGTAATCTTTTGTTATTACAAACCTTTTCCTGTTTATGTTCCTGGAGGTAAATTAAGTTTTAGTTTCCAATTCAGAATATATAGTTTTCCACCCTAAACGGAGTAAGATGAACGTTCCACATATAGATTTACTTAATTTTCTTGGCGTGCAGAAAATTTATGCCATGTCTAGCCGTAGTCATGAAAACAACAATTGTATATCTACGTATGACATAGGGAAACACACACACGCACACACATACACACGCGGAAATAAAGGAAAACCACACACGCACACCGTAATAATAATGAACGAACAAACGGACGGAAATTCCGCAAACCGTAATTGCAGCGGAGTCCTGGTAGCGAAAAGGATAACACAACAAAAACGCAACGCACCAACTCGACTTAACGTCACAAAGGATAATCGCAAACTCTTGCCAGAAGGTAAATACACACACCAGATGACTGCGATGGAGACTTTGAACGTGAAGGATTTCTCAGTTAAGTATCCTGGCTGTAGAGTAGAGGGGCGAGCAAAGTCTACAAATTGTGTACAAGGGGGGCCGGAAAACAAAACAAAACAAATGATTTTGACAGCTGTCAAGTAACGTGAACACAGGCGCATCCAATGCGCATGTCCCTAGCCGCAACACATATGCAAGGGAAATAAGCAAGACAATAACTGTCACAAGTGTGGAGAGTTTTGGGTATCCATCAGCCACCACGAAACCATCGGCACACGCTCCTAACACGGTGACAATTAAAACGCGACCAGGAAGTAAGAGAACAGAGTAAGGTACTTTGTTTGTCAACACTTTCGAATCCCTTGTCTTTGTTTAGGGTTAGAGAGTTGATAGAAATCTGTGTTTACACTAACATCATGTGGGGGAGAAACAATTCGAAGGGACATTATTTGAGAATGCAGAATGCTCATGAATGTTGAGCCATGTGGGGAGGATGTAGGATATCTAAGCAGTTGCATTCGCCAGCGAATGAAAAGATGTGTAATGATTATTCTTCATTACCCGTTCCGCTTAAAATTCTTTTAGCTTCTCGTTTCTCAGTTCCTTATCTTAGCACAATAAGAATGTTTGTTAATATGGCAGTGGAAGAAATTCGTGTGGACGCAGAGATTGCAAATCTTTATGCGTAGGCAAACCTCTTGCCCGATCGAATTTAGGCTTTTATCGAGTAAAAGACAACGGATTCGATTATAACGAATAAATAAAATTATTTCAAACATTTAATTATATTTCAACAATGTTCCTTAATTTGTTTCTACGAACAGCAATATTTATAATCTGCTAGCGAGCTGCTCTTTTCCGGAAATTGGCTCTTAACTAGCTAGCCAAGAGCCACAAAGTTTTAAATGGGCTATCGGCTTGCGAGCCAGGAACCACAAAATTTCAATTGAGCACTTGGCTCGCGATCCAAAAGCCCAAGAGCCACGAAATTTCCAATGAGCTCTCGAGACAGGAGCCACAAAATTTAAAATGAGATCTCAGCTCGCGAGCCAAAATGTACTTTTATTGACCCAAAAATACTTTTATTGTCCCAAAAGTACAATAAAAGCACTTTTTGGACAAAAAAGTACTTTTGTACAAAAGAAATTACTTTGTACCGTAACGTACAATTAAAGTACTTTTTGGTACAAAAAAGTACTCTGATACAAAAAAAAAACCTTGTGAAACAGAAATATACTTTTTGGCCAATAAAAGTACTTTTTGGTACAAAAAAGTAATTTTTACCGAAAAGTATTATATATTAAAAGTACTCTGGTACAAAAAATTTACTTTGTGCAACAGACAATTGCTTTTGGGCCAACAAAAGCACTTTTTGGTACAAAAAAGTACTTTGGTACAAAAAAAGTACTTTGTATCAAGTACAAAAAAATTACTTTGTACCGAGTACATTACACTTTTTTGTACAAAAAAATACTTTATACCGAAAAGTACATTAAAAGTACTCTGGAACAAAAAAAGAACTTTGCGCAACAGAAAAGTGATTTTGGGCCAACAAAAGTACTTTTTAGTACAAAAAAGTACATTGGTAAAAAAAATACTTGTACTCCAACCAAAGCACTTTTTACGAGCATGAGCTGAGATTTGCCCAATAAACATTAGGGTATCTTAAAAATAGAGTGGCTAAAAATTCCTTCAAACTTAAAAGTTCACAAAAGTTTGCTTTTTTGAGGCAAAAACCGACAGATGTGACAAATTATCTCTATAAATGTATATCAAATGAATTAACTTTTGCCTATTAATAACTAAAATAACGTTTATTCCATTTAAATATTGAAAAAGCTTACGCACAAACCACTTTAAAATGATATTTTTGTGAAAAAAATTTAAATTTTTTCTTTTTTTAAATCACATAAAACCAAAACGAAAAAAAAGTGTCAAGTCTTATAACTTTCACGAAAAGCCACATAACCTATGAACAAAATGAGACATTTATCATGGAAATCGATGAACATCTTTCGTTTTTATTTACAATTAAGTGAAGGAATCTCATTCCCGCATATATATGATCAAGCCATTTGTGCAAAACTAACGAAACTTCTGGAAGACTACGATCGCTGCAGAAAAAACCAAACTTCGATTCATTGAAGGAACTGTTTGACGTGACCAATGTTAAAGGCGAATGGATGTGTAAAGAGGATAAGAACCTCTACAAACTGCAAATTACGAGCAAAGGCCACAATGGTTATTCCAGCGGCAAACCTGGTGGTGCCAATACCATGCACCCATCATTCCTTGGAAGAATGACAATGCAGCATTAACGAGCAAAAGGATGCATAACCCAACAGGTTTTGCAAGACGCCTTGTTACAAGCTCAAAGCTGTCGTCCCACGGAGCAGCAACGGTGTGCCACCAGCATTCCGCTGATGACATTGAAATTCCAACCCCATCTTAGTCAGAAATCCACAAAGCTATCTTCAAGGAAGCTGCTCGGGTGAAGAAGTACTTGGTAAGCACGCTTTATCCGGAGAGGTAGAGCATGCACTTTGACGGCAAACACATTGACAGCTTTGAATGTCAGGCCGTGGCCCTCAAGAATGAATCTATAGAAATTAAGATGACTGTGCTCAAATTGAAAGATGAGAAAGCTCAAACAATCGCAGAAGGACTCCAGAATGTGTTAGATGAGTTCAACCTGTGGGGATCAATTGTGATGATTGTTGCCGATACAACAAGCGTTGTACTCCGACTGCAGCAAATGTTCGAAGACAAAGATAACCCCAAACCCAAGTTGATCAGTTGCCAGCACCATGTGCTGGATCGCGTTCTTCGCGTTATCTAATCTTAAATAAAAACTCATCTAAATATGATACAGGAAAAACCGGTTTTTGAACCATAAGTCAAGATTTTTAGGTCACTCACCAAGTTCCAAATGACTATCACGTAGTGTTATTATTGTTCAATCTAGGGAGAAATTAAAAGTTTTGAACAAATACACTTAAAAAAAATACTTCACCTTGATTTTTCAACGAAATGTTGATATAATTTTACAATATTTTTTTTAATGAAAATGTAAAAAAATTAAAAAAAAATAAATATCGGGCACCCCTAAATGGGGGTATGTCACATACTGACATACCCATATTCGTAGCTTTAGAAAAAAGATCCGATATTGGCGGTTACTTGCTCCCATTTTCCAAGATAGTCCAAGTTGACTTGGCTATCACATGGGGGCGCTGTTAATGGTATTGTAATACCCTGTGTGTTTAACACACCTCTGCATCTAGAAATCCCCCTTATCTACTAGTTTTACACTTTCAGCATTGAGAGCCGCTACCTATCGATAGTTTTGTTTATTATTGTTATTGTGCATATCTTATCGATTAGTTTTATTTTTTTTTTGTTGCTTTCTGCAATAACAATACAAGCACTACCAAAAGCGCTCAGCTGATTAAGAATGTGAGTAGCTGCGGCTGTGGTGGCTTCATCTTCCTCTACATCGTTTCAATACAAATATTGGTATTGTATATGTTGTTATACACACACACATACAAACATAGACACAGATACAAAACGATATTAATATATGTGTGTGTGCATATTATATTAGCAACTAGTTACGTTTATTATATCAGACATCGATAGTCGGTGTTTTTCAGTATTTTTTTTTTAGTTTTCGCTTGTTACCCAAATCAACGACAGACAAATCTACAAAAGAGAAAAAAATGTGCGAAGGCGTAATGTTGTAACACTTTACGTTCCGCGCCACATTGCGTTCCGTTGCGTTTCACTTTGGTCATAAAATGGGCTTTTACATGATTATCAATGTTTGGGCCCTAAATAATAGCCAGATTTATTGATGCATTGTTCAGGTTTGCCCAGCTGTGAAAGTGCTAATACCACCATCAGACAATGTTGTTGTAATTTTATAGAATAACAATCAACGATTAAAACATTAAAAGATTGCATACTGGGCCCAAGGTATTTTGCATATGATTTGTTAAAAGCTACATGTCTTTTTTCCTGTCGAAACGATCAAACATTTTATTTGAATATTTTTGATGACGACAACATTAAATTGACGATGTCAAGTTGCTCTGTTGAAATAAACTGATTTTTTTAAGGGCATTTATAGAATATTGAAACATATCCAACTGTTACGATTGAACAATAAACCGGAGATCCAAGGGAGTCTATAAAAATATATGCGCATAAGCTGAAGTCCATTGGCAAGTAAAATAAATTGTATATTACAGCTGAGAAGCTTTTATATCCTAGTAGAATCTTAAAATATAGAGAAATTGTACAAGTTATTTAAAAGATTAATCATCTTTGACTTGCAAAATATGAATTTGTTCGTATGAGTAGACTGACTTAACTCTTTAATATCGTATGTGGCACCCAAGCTAAAATTAACCGAATATTTTGGTGCAGACCTTTTAGTGTAATATAAGAAAATAACCATATTTAATTTGAAAATAATTGATGATACTGCATTTCGGAAGACAGAATATTGCTGTAAAGGACATCATAATGTAACTTGTTCTATTTGAAATCAAAGAGTATTAAGTTATATCGAATAGGTCACGAATATATCACAATACTTTTTAAGCTTTCAAAACCATTAATAATTTAATAAAAATAATGGTGGACCAACCTTAGCATGGCTGGCTAAAACATTACCAATTAGTATTTTAATATAACTGCACTATTTTTAACTGCATGAAATCCATTAATTTCCTTTGTTATGAGAATTGAAAATTCACCCCCATTTTCAAAAACGTGTGGCAAACTCAGCGCAATTTATTTTTGTATAATTTGACATTGAAGACTATTATTTGTGTTTTGTATTTTTTGCTTCAGCATAAAGTTGGATTTTTTTATTCTTTGTACCACATAATTTACGTTCATTTATCAAAATTGTTATATTTCTTACTGGCATCTGCTGTTTCATCTGCTGGATAAAGAACAAACTGCTAATTCTTATAAAAATATGTATTTATGACATACAAACATACATATATATACATAAAAGTATCTTAAAAAGTACTTAGTTTTAACAAAACAAAAACAACGAAAAAAACTTAAACCCGCAGATCAACAGAAAACAAAAGTTTTAATCAACAAAATTACGAAACTAAAGGCGAAAGGGAAATAACATAGTAACAACTTGAGCAAAAGTCATCTTTCCTAGAAGTCTAACACAGCGAAATTATTTCGTATGAAATATAGCGCGCGTCTAGTCTCTCAAGCAATTGTTAATGTTATTAGCGCGCAATCATAATTAATATAATCATTTTATTTTCTTTATGTAGTTAACTAAGTAAGATAATAGAAGTACATACTTGAAACGTCATCGAGTCGGTAAGTGAGTAATAAGACAAATTAAAATCTATAAATAAACTCATATTTTAAATTAAATTATTTGCTAAAAAAAAGAACTCTTGTGGACGATCTTAACATTGTTAGTTAACATTGAGATCTTTAGACAAATGGTTCTGTTTTTAGATACATTTTAAATGTTTCTATTATTTCTGTAAATATCCGTTTACTGGGTTTCTGTGACTTCTGGGAATGTGAATCTAACAAAGTAAAGAGAATTTGGGCGTTGTTTTGTAATACATCTACTAAATGTCAGCATAAACATAAAATATTGTATGAAAAAACCGCAGAGGTACCAAATGTACTACCTGACACATATGATTTTTTCTATATTTATATTATTCATAACTCATATTTTTTATATTTCATAGCAAATAACTCTTAACTAGAGACAAAATATAGAAAGCAGATCCAATAAGGGAAATATTGGAAAAACCTGGGGAATCAAACCCAAAGTAACACTGGATTTTCAAGCCAGTACTTCAATACTGCTCTGTGTTCTGCTGGTATGCGCTCAGCACAATGAGCAAGCTCCGACAAATGGATTACGTTCAACGTTCCCCTTGCTCCTAATAACAGGGTGCATGAGGTCAATCTACATCATATTTAATCTAAGTACAACCACCTAATTTGAGCTGCAAATGTTCTGCTCTTAACCCTAGACGGGTAATCTTCGTCGATTCGACGAACACAGTTGCTTTTTTTTCATATATCTCTCTTATTTTTCACAATATTCTATTGCCTTTTGCAATAGCGTTAGTTTGTAATGTTTTTGTCATGCTATGATGGCATATGACAGTATTAGTTAAGCGTAATTGTTATATTTTTGCAATAAACAAAAACTCGCGTCGTCGAAACGACGAAGGTTACCTTTTGTGTGACTTTTTGCTCTTGCAAAAAAGTCACTAAATCATAAAATATTTTGATTTTTTAAATTAAAATATTTAAAATATCGGAATTACCTGATGATTTAATTGAAAATTTTGAAAATGCTCCTAAAGACTCCAATTGCGATTCAATGATCGAAGAGCAAATTGAAAAATATGTCGAGGAAGATGTATTTTTGCATGAGGAGGAGTACGACTGCGATGACGATATTATACCAGATTCGGGTGATGAAAAAAATCATGAGCCACTAAATTTGTTCCGAAATTACTAATAATGTGTAAAAAAAAACAATTCGTGGGAAACAAATAAAATTTTTGGTCCACTAAAAATAATATGATTTAAGGCGTGGAATAAATATATTGCATCAAAGGTGAGAACCGACTAGTAAAGCAATTGGCCGAACTAACCCCTTATCGTACTTCTAACAATTCGAATGCGATGATATTTCGGACGAAATTGTAAATTAGAAGAATGTTGAAATTGAGAATCCCGTTCAACGACACGAGTTTTTGAAAAAATAAATTCTGGGCTTTTTGAGTTTCTTTAATCAATAATAGAAGAAAAAAATACTGAAAACAACTATTTATGAAATTGTCGAATGTGGGAAACGAAAAAGAAGAACAAAAAACGCTAATTTTGTAAAAATTATTTTTGCGAAAAAAGAAAAATGCAAAAGATTTTTTGTAATACCTTTATGTGGGAAGCACAAATTCTAACTTGTGCCTACTATACAAAGAAATAATTTTTCGAAGTTTTTTTTGTTTTAATTGATAAAATTAAGTGTATTGTAAATTTTTTTGCACAAGTTGAGAAGCCATGTCTATTTTATTTTATACTAAAGAACTATTTAAATACTAGTATCTACTTGAGACCAAAAAAAATGGGATGAAAAGAAACATGCTCGAAAATAAACCAAATAGCTTTAAAAATATACAGTTTTTGTATTTTCTTCTTCGCTAGAGTCTGTAATTGATTATATATGATGTTTCGGACTGGTACGATAGATTTTTTGCTAAGAATTTTCAAGTGAAATAGGACTTCGTCGATTCGACGAAGATTACCCTTAGTGTGTGTAAAATATGATTACCCTTCTAGGGTTAAATCAGCCAGAACATCCTCTACAAAACCAAAAACCCCTCCAAAAAGAAGTGGACAGAGAACGAAAACGACCACTCATCTTTATTGATGGACGAAAATACTTACTTTTAAACGAGCCGCCGAAGAAATTAACGTGAGGAAACTATCACAGAGGGATATACTCCTGTTCACGGACTGTCTGCGGCAACAAACCTACTGAAGTTCCACAACACCAAACCGAAAGTGGTCAGGGACAGTTCTGATCACGTGAATATCTAGATACAGCGGATTTGAGGGCAACAACAAAGCGGGTGAAGGGGACCGACAGGGCTAAGACCTGGGGTAAAGCGGCAAGGCCACCTCTAAAAGCACAATCGGAGGTCTAACGTTGAGAACAGCAAAAGACAGATGGAAGAATGAGAAAAGCTGCAGGATAGCCAGAAAGACTTGGGAAGCCAGACTCCTAACGGGACACGGACCCATAGCTATCTACGCGAACAGCATGGGATTCGCAACGAAAAGCAAGTGCATCTACTCAAGGGCGTAGCCAGGTAGGAGCAGGGGGGGGCAGCTGCCCCCCCCTACAGACTGGAAACTATAGTAAAAAAATTTTATATTTATATAATTTTGTAACACAATTACATTATTTTTTTATACACTACATGGAGGTGGAAAATATGGAAATTAATATAAACCAGTGCAGGAAGTTCAGTAAGGTCAACTGACTGCTAAATACTCCTACCCTATTACCTTTAACTGAACTTAAGTTAAATTAACTTATTTTTAAGTAAAAGTCCCTCTGTATTATTATTTCCTGCTTGTGGAGCGTTAACTATATGAGATAGTAAGGCCAAACGTTTACAGACATGTATAAAACTTTAAAAATGGACACAGTGTTAAAGAATTCAAAAACAATTGAAAAATCCTTTCAAAATTACTGGTGAAATTTAGGCTTATTTGTATTGGAACTACTTATACGCACAACGAGGCTCTTTTTATACCATCACCCTTAGGTACGAGGGTATTTATCATTTGATATGAGAAAAATTTTAACGCCTTAAATTAGCTTAACACCAAATTTATTTCAGGACTATTGAGCTATGTTCGTCGGTCTGGCTGGCTAGCTGGCTCAGCTATATTTAACAAAAGATGTTCGCTTATGAATATTTTTTTGGAATTTGTCTTTAAATTGTCTTTCATACTAGGATGAGACCGACGAAACTTTTTTATTAACCCACCCTATTATACCCTCTTCTTTGTATGCGAATTTTGTTCTTAGTAACAAACGTGAAATGATTCTAGATCTTTCTAGTCGTATGGTCAGAATATTTAGTAGTCTGATTTAGTGCCATGCCTATTTCTTCTATGTATTCAAAAATCTTTTAGTAGTTGTATTTCCGTTATAGTTTTTACGGCTGTCTCAAACTTTTTAATTAAAGTTGAAACCAACAAAATGGGGCTTTTTTAAAATATAAAGATCGCACGAGAAAAATTATAAGGCCGGTAGTTTCGGGTATAATTCATTCATTCATTTTTTATTATTTAATATGTCTTCCCAAGCTGGACAAAGGAATGCAAAGGAAAAGTAGAAGAACAATTGACAGGACTTAAAGGAAATATTTGACATTCAACTAAATAATTCATTTCATAGGAGGGTCTATAGAAAATTATAGGAAAGGATATTTCATCTAATATTTTTGGTAAATTTCTTAATAAACACAACAAAAGTCATGGCAACAGTAGCTAAAGTCCATGTTATTAGGGTAAAACTATATGAGTTTTTTTTAACGGAATACTCACACCAAATTTTTCATTTCTAGGCTGACGGATTTGGTCAAACCAAGCTAGTCTATCTTTCCGGGCTCGCATTACTCCGCCGCTACATTCTTGTAAACATCACATAACTTCTCTTTAAAATAAATATAAAGTAAGAACACCCTAATTATCATAATTCTACCAATAGCCTTTGAGTGATGGTTACATTTTATCCCTTTTTAGGTCTCTTTTTACCCTAAAAGTACAAAATTCGAAATATCCCACAATTTATTTTATAAAATAAACATTCAACCCGACTTTCGCGATTCTACCTTAATCCGTTTGGTCTGGGTGATTGCACCAATTTTATTCTTTCTTGGGTCGTTTTAGCACTAAAAGTACGAATTTTAAAAAATCGCTTCGTGTAGATTTTCGCTACTATAGCTTTAGCCGTTTGGTCTAGGTGGTGGCACCAGTTTTATTACTTTATGGTATTACTTTTAACTTAAATTCGAATCTAATTGTATATAAAGCAAGCTCACATATATTTTCTTGATTAGTACTAGTATTAGTAAAGTACGAGTTTCGAAAAATTCCTTCACGCTGCTCTCTAGTTCTCTAAGAATCTTGCTTATATAGATTTTCACGGTGATAGCTTAAACCGTTTGGCCTGAGGAACGGATGGTAACGGTTTTATCAATATTCGGGCCTTTTATAATTTCGCAATTTCAAACAAGTGGCTTTTGAGTTATGACAAATTATTTAGAAATATGTCTTAAAAAATTGCATAGAAATTTCGAAGTTTTGTTTAAGAGGTTAAATGGTACTTATTTTTGATATATTACAGGGAATCTAAAGAGTATAAATTCCCACCTCCAATAGCATTGCCATTTAAGTTACTTGTTCTTTTCAGACAAAAAGGACGTTTTTTGAAGTTTTGTCAATCTTCTCGCAAATGCGCGATGTGACCGGTTCTGGACAGCCGATTATTCTACAATCTATTTAATTATAAAGACACATAACTTACATGGAATAGACTCAACAAAGTTCGTCTGAAGAATAAAAAATACACATAAAAACAAAACGGTTAAGATAATTACAAATTTACGTTTATGATACTGAAAAACATGAGGTCCTTAGTTTCAATTCTTTCTAATAAATTTATTTCTTTTTTTTATGTTTTATATACTTTTATCATTATGATCTTACTTTTTATTATGTTATTAAGATATTTTAATTTTTTTATTTTAAAAATAAGTTAAAAAAACCGGGAAACCTTCAGCCCCCCCCTGGCTGAGATCCTGGCTACGCCCTTGCATCTACTGCAGAAATAGCAGCGGGGAATCATATACAGACCATAATATATGTGACTGTCCAGCTATGAAGAAGGACACTGAAACCCCTTCTTAAGTTGCATAGAAACCAGTAAGAAAGTTTCAGTCGGGCACGCTGACTTACATATACCCTCACCCTCAGTTAAATATAAAATGTTCTATAATATTGATATTATTACTCGATGTCTAAAGTGAGAAGAGGCGCGGCTAAACTTCCAGTTTTTTTCTCCAAAACTTTGTCTGGTTATAGCTTAACAAAATACACAATTTGGTTACGATTCTGTTGGGTGTATTGATATTATTACTCGATTTCTAAAGTGCGCGGAATGATGTATTTGTATGGGAGGTACCAGAAGAGGCGGGGCCGTGTAGCCCATTTGCAATACCGTAAGTAGTTTTGGATAAATATTAAATCGTGCAAAATTTCGAAACATTTGGTTGCGTCTTTCGAAAGTTATCGTGCGCACCAGCCGGACAGCCAGACAGACAGACATGGCTCAAACATAAATCAAATTTGGTTCAAAGAAACTTAGAGTCTAAAGTGAATCCTTCTATGTGTTACACTTTTGGGTCGTATCAAATGATATATACCTCCTACCCGTAGGGTGAGGGTATAATAATGGCTCCACGAAAAGCCCCCCAATGAAATAACGCTCAAACGAGAAATTAAATATTCCCCAAATTTTTTTCATACATTTCAAGTGTTATTTCATATGAAATAACTCCCAATTTTTTTGGGACGTTTTTCATTTTTTTTATTAGGAATTATTTTATTCCTCATTTGGGGTTTTCAAATTACGAAATAATCTTCAATGAAATAACACCCAATCAATTTTTTAAATACGGGGCTTGTTTCATATCGTGAGTAATTTGGGTGTTATTTCGTTTTTAAAGCTGTTGGTCTTAGGGGTTATAGTTATATAATTATATACAAATAGGCCTTTTACAAGAAAACTTTTAGCCTGTGAATATATTAAAATATCTTTTGAATGTTTACAGATATTTCCATTTGTGTTCATATTGACGGATAGAAAAGAGTTCTTCAAAAGGAAGAATTTAATAAAAGCAGGGAGTTCGATTTGCTTGTGAACATTGGAGGTGGTTGTGTAAAGGCCAAACGTAAAAGGCAAATTGTCTTCCGAACTGCAAAAATAGAGCAGGGCTACAACGACCTACGATTCACACGATTCATTTCAAAAATTTTGCGACTTTGCTGTTAGTCCATATTGACTTCATGAAATCCTTGGTGAAACAGACTCTTTTATGAATTTTGGGCATAATTTCATTTTTGTGATGGGGTTTATTTCATTGGGGGTTATTTCATTTTCATCATTGGCTGTTATTTCATATGATATAACTCCCAAATATTGGGGGTTGTTTCGTTTTCGCATTGCGGTTTATTTCATTTATTTTTCTATGTTATTTCATTCACTGTTTTTGGGTGTTATTTTCAATTATTTGGGATTTATTTCATTGGGGGTTATTTCCGGGACGTTATTTCATTGGGTGGCTTTTCGTGGAGCCATAATAATAGTTTCTTTGCACATCGACAGAATCGAAAACTTTTGAATGACTATCAACTGGTTCAAAACTCCAAACACCCAATAAACTGTTGGAGGAATCTGCAATCAGGCACCATACACGCTGAAAGCATCGGCTGAAGGGATGCCACAAACGCCCAATGGGTAACACAATAGGCCCATAGGGACACAAGCGATCCTGTCCTCAATGGATAAAATGTATCAGATCAACTAATCAAGCATCGTAGTTTAAAAAAGTTATAGTTACGATCGCGAACAGTACACAATTTTTAATTTAATATAAAAATGTCGGCTTTTGCTGTGTTTGTTAACTTGCAAATTTGTAAATATTTGTGCAAATTTATAAAAAATTTTACTGGATTGCTTTCAGTTTCAAAAATTCATCAAATGAGAGCGAGAGAGCGTACCCTTTTGACAGTTCAATGCTATAGAGTTAAAATTTAACCAACCAAAATTTGAAAGATAGAAGAACAGTTAGAATTTTAATTTTTGACAGTCCAACTCCAAAATAAGTTCCATTATTTCATGGGGGTTATTAGGGATGAAGATTATTTGGTCTTAAAAAGTGTTCGTACGCATTTTACGATTAGTTTTTGGAGTTTAATTTATTTCAGATATACACAAAAAACGCCACAACTTTAGAGCTGAATATCTGTAAACTATTACAAATTTGATAAAACAAAAATTTTGAGTGATTTCAGACTTTGTAACTTTTTATAAGACTTTTAAAAAAAAATTGTTTTTAAAACTATTTATCAAAATTTTTTGGAATACTTGTTTATGATCGATTTAATTTTCTTTAAATGATAAATTTGTGAATGAGATTGAAAGAAAACCAGAAAATAATTAGAATTCCTTGTTTTCAGGCAAAAAAAATTTTGTGAGATTTTTAAAAACATTAGGAGCCTTTCAAATCAGTCCAAGCACTGCGAAGTTATTACGGTACTTGTATAAGACCAAGTCTTTTTCGGTCAAATTTCAAATGTTAACTTTTGAAAACAAAAAAAATATTTTACCATAATATTACAGAACCCATTTATAAAAAATCCCACACAAAAAAAACAAAAATGAGATTTGCATTTTCACTTAGATTTTAATAGCCAACGTTTTATACAGTAATACCGTAACTTTTATTCAAATATTTCAACATAAACTTAGAACCATCTCAAATAATTGAAATTTAAAACTGAAGAGTTTTCAAATACTCTACATTTACGTCAAACAGCAGACTAGTTTTTTCAAAACTCGTAACGGTTAATATTTTCTACAAGCCATTATTTGTTGAAGACGGTAAGCATTTTAAAAGCTTATTTGTGTACTCTCTCTAATTATACAAGCACGTGATCTAAACCGTCCTTCGTATCAATTCCCTTCTTAATCAATTCAGTAATAGCCACTGTGGCCCCCCGCCAGGTTGCCCATATTCATTGAGTAAATCACTTTTGTTTTCCCATAAATAAATTCGAGAGTGACTGAAGTTCGCTGGTCGTTACACACATGCACCACTTAACACCCTTAGGTGCATTAGCATGAATGCACTTTGACCTCACAGCAAGAAGGGCTCTTTTCTCCCTCTCTCTCTCTTTCACACACTCAATATCTCTGTTTCTTTATCGCTGGCAATCCCCCTCAATTGAACACTTCGTAGGGAATGCGAGAATAGATAGCACTAATTTAAATACTATAGCATAAGAATACTCCAACCAGTCAGTCAGTCAGCCGGCCAGCCAGTATATTTTTTGTTTGTCTGTTATTTCCCCGTTGATATAAACAATAAATATAAATTGATAATAATTATGACACTTAAAACGGCAACAACAGCAATAGCTACAACCTCGACTGTAAGCAATTCAATTTAACGAACCTTTTTAGTTTTATAAAATGTATTCTGCTCAGCTCAGCTCCTCAAGTCAGCAGCATCACGATCGTGGCTTTGTTTTTATTATTTTATTTTAATCCACAGCAGCGAAGAGTAATAAAATTCTGTTCCAAATTGCAATTGCAAAAAAAAAAAAATAATGTTGGAAACGAGGGTTGATTACTCGCAATTGTAAATGTTTTCACATAAATTATAACGGGACTTTGTACTACAGCAGAAACTGTAAACACTGTGTTTTATTTTATTTTTGTGTTTTTTTTTTAAAATATGTTAATTTTACACAAATAACTTAGATATTTCGCTTTATAATATTTAACTTTTTTTATGATTTTTTCGCATTCACTTTAAACTTTTCAAACGGAAACGGTTATTTTTGTAATTTGCTTTTTTGGTTAACATCAATTTAAAGCACTTTGATTTTTCTTGCCAAATTTAAAATTTTAATTATTTTTTTTTTTGTGATTTTTAATTTAAAATCAAAATTAATTCCACAAAAAGTCGGGGGTGTAAAACACATAAATTTCTTAACATCTGTAAAATTGTTATTGGACAATTCTTTGTTTTCGTTTTGTTTTGATTACAAAATACCGTAAGAGACTAGTAAGTAAACACAACTGATAGAATGTCATAAACTCAAAAAATATTTAAAACAAAAAATCTTTACTTCGATCGGACCTCTTGAACACACGTACACGAACGTTGCAGAAAATCAACTGAAACTGAAACGCTTCGAATCTTTAGTTTATAAATATGAATGCTAAAAAATCAATCCGAATGTGTTGGCAGTGCGTTCGAGCCACACGAACGAACGTAAACACAACACCCTACAACCACAACACAACATGTTGTCACAATGTTGTTGTGTGAGGGCCATAACGTAACAGTATTATGTTATGTTATCGCACAGGGTGTGTCACAGAGTATTTCGTTTTGTTGCAGTGCCATGTTAATAACCGAATGTAAAGGAATGAAATGACTAAAGGTTTGATGGTTGAACGAATGATGTGGATACACTCAGAAATAGGTGTAGTTAAATAAAATGTTTCATTGAAGGGTTTAAAGGATAACATCTGGAGGTGTTTATCGTACTTAGTTTAGTTATGATCCCAAAGGAGTTTAACTTGCTATTCATCGGTGGACAATTTCTCGAGGAGCCAGTGCAAATTGTCCTTGAACTAGGGGAATGAATTTGAAATAAGCTTTCAAAAAACTGACACTAAAATTTTTTTTTTAAATTCTACCTTACAAAAATGTAATCGTGTTGTATTGTGGGCCGGCCACGTCATGATGGTTAGAACACGCAACACACTCGATAAACAAGTAGGTGCCGTTAGTTGTGAATCTAAAAATAGAAAACGTGTTAATTCTCAACAACGTGAGAAGCTATCCTATACCTCATTCAACGTTTGTAAGGGAAAATTAAGTTTTTTTAAGTAGTAGTACATTGGGCATAATTATGATTTTTGGTGTTAAATGGATTAGTTAATGGTTAGAAATGTGCGAAATGAATCACAATAGAAAATTAGGAAACATTTAAAACTCTGCCAAAAAGCAACGTAATTGCTTTGAATCGGATGAAGAAGAAAAGCTATTACAGTCACCCTATTATAGTCATTACCTCGCTATACTGTTAAAAGCAAATAGGGGATTCACCGTTTTTCTACGAAGAATGATCGACTAACAAAACCATTAACACACAAGCGCAGCGAATGTTGATGCTGCAGTCTCTTGTTTGTGCTGATCGTAAGTAGACGTAGTTTTCTTGCACATTTCTCCGTTCTTGGGTAATAACACAGTAGAACATTTTCCAACTTCAAACTCTTGAACCAATTGAAACCCACAAAATCTGAAAGCTTATGATAGTAGAAGAAAAACCCTACCTGGGTTTTGAATTATTAGCTAAGGTTTTCTTTTAATTCATTTTTGAAGTTTTCGACTGAGAGGAGGATTTTAGTAGTCTATATCTCGTGAACTATTCCAAATATGGCTTTTCTCTCTTCAGCAAATTTTTAGCTCTTAATCAGATCTAAAAATTGTACCTTGAGATAAAATCAAGAAAACAACAACATCTTACTCAAATCAGCGAAACTGTCAAAAAATCGTAGATTTTTGTTATATAGAAAATAGAAATAAAAAAAAACAACAAAAATCGATGATGAAATTTTGAGTTGTTTTGAGTGGGATATTGTTGTTTTTTTTTAGTTTATCTGAAGGTTAAATTTCTAGATCTGATTAAGAGCTAAATATTTGCCGAAGAGAGATATCAAAATTTCGAATAGTTTCATAGTTAAGGAGATATAGCCCTAAGAATCAGAACATGATTTTCAAAAATTTTAAAAATGAATTTAAAAAAAAAACCTTAGCTAATAATTCAAAACCCAGCTAGGGGTTTTCTTCTACCATCATAAGCTTTCAGATTTTGGCGGTCTCAATTGGTTCAAGTTTTTACTGCTGCACTGTGTAATAAGTAGGTATGTAGGTATAAGTAGGCATGCATGTAAATATAAGTAGGTATGAAATTTATTACCTCACTTTACGGCCAAAAATTTGGGAACCTTTATCGAGGTATGGGTGTATTGCCATGCCCGATCTAAATTATAACTTTTATAACAATTTTTTCAATACCTCAAGTCAAAGCTTTCAAAGCCCAATATTTATAAAGATTATAATTTCCTATATTTTACCTTGTTTGACGCATATCTTAATCAATAATTTTTGAATTAAAATTTTCCAACTGCTTGGAAACTTCCGAAGATAGTGCCCGTACCCAAAAACAATGCAGACTGACGTCCTATTGCAATACTTCCGTTTTGTCTAAAGCCTTCGAACGATTGACTAAAAAAACATGCAATCGGGCTTTAGAGAAAAACACAGCGGCATTACCGCATTGCAGAAAGTTTCAGAGGATTTTAGATCGAGCTTAGATAGCAATAATGTTTTAATTATGGTATTACTCAACCATTCTAAAGCATTTGATACGGTTGATCACAAAATTCTTTGCGATAACCTTAAAATTTTTTTAATTTCTCGACTACAGATTAAAAACTTATAAATTCGTACTTGTCAATGCGATTTCAAACATTAGCTGTAAAAGATAGGTTTTTAACACCACTTCCAATTAATAGAGGTGTACCGCAAGGTTCCATTCTGGGACCATTGCTTTACTCTTTACTCTTTTACATCGAGCCCAACACTGTCGTATCCACATATACGCTGACGATGTGCAGGTCAACATAAGTTCATCCAAAACTAACCTTAGATATATTATTCTCCAACTTAACACTGACCTAGCAAATATAGATCTGTGGGCTAGATCTAATGGATTGAATTTAAACCCCAATAAATCAAAGTGCATAATTTTTTTTAATATTTATTTTAATTTTTTTTAATTTTTAGCAAAAGGACGATTACAATCCCGGAAGTTACTCAGGTCAAAATCGCAGCTACTGTGGTAGAAATTGTAGTAGAAATTGTAGATGTAGATTTTGAGAAAAAAGTACCTAATCTTATATTATCAACATTTTTATCAAAATCATTTGACCGCGAGTCAATGGTCAGAGGTCGTCAATAATGAGTAAAATTTTATCAATTAAAGTTATTCACCTCCTAATTCTGAATAAGTTTAATAAGATGCAATGAAAACGAATTTGTTGTTGGGGTTTAACTAAAATAGCATGTGGTTCGTATCAGGTTTAAAATAAGTTTTTAAAACACTTTTCCCCATTCTGGAATTAAAAAGCTTAACATAAGTCGTTTACAATAACAAAGACTTAAACAAACATATTTTACCTAGTTATAAGTGCTAACTTATGCCGCTTTTAAACAAATTTTAGGAACGCATAGCTGTAGTGCCACAATGTAATGTGAAGAAATAAATTATTAAAAACGTAAATTGGAGTAGTTTTATTGAAACGTACGATGTATGAACTGCACATTTTTTCGTCCTCTTTCCTCTCATAAATTTCATGTCGTTGTTGTCCCGTTACATTGCATTTTTTGTTTCAAACTTGAACCAATTGAGGCCTGACCTGAGACCAAAATCTGAAAGCTTATGATATTAGAAGAAAACCCCTAGCTGGGTTTTGAATTATTAGCTTAGGTTTTTTTTCTTATTCGTTTTTGAAGTTTTCGACTGGGAGGAGGATTCTAGTACATTTTTCAAAGGACATGTATTGATTCTTAAAACTATATCTCGTGAACTATTCGAAATATTGCTTGTCTCTCTTCAGCAAATTTTTAGTTCTTAATCAGATCTAAAAATTTTACCTTGAGATAAAAAGAAAAAAAACAACAACTTCTAATAATTTGCCGAAGAGAGACAAGCAATATTTCGAATAGTTCACGAGATATAGACTTAAGAATCTATATTTTTTGAAAATTGTACTAAAATCCAACTCCCAGTCGAAAACTTCAAACGTGAATTAAATAAAAAACATTATTTAATAATTCAAAATCCAGCTAGTGTTTTTATTCTACCATCATAGGCCTTCAGTCTCGATTGGTTCAAGATTTTAGTGGTGCACTGTGTTATCATATCATTGATCTTGTAGATTGTGTTTGATGCAAGACAACATTAATATTTTGTCGATCAGCTTGTCGTCAACCGAGTGTTTTGACGACAAGTTCATTAATTTTTCACATTTTGTCTTGAGGACAGGGTTGACGTCAATATCGTGTATGACAGTACTTCCCACTGGGTATATAAACAAATTTTTTCTCTACATCCGATTTCCATGCGACAAGCTAATGTGAATTAACAAGTTTTCCTTTGAAATACAGTTTTCGACACAAACAATATTTTCGCACATACAGTTTTGAAAATGTGTTTATTAATATTGATATTTACGATAACTTTTAAAACCATTTAGTTGCATCTAAAATCTAATATTTATTTATTCACTAGCTGGCCCGGCAGACTTCGTTCTGCCTCCAAATTTTTGTAAAATATGTTGAGTGTAGTTGAAATCTAATAACGATTGGTTTATTTCTTTGACCTCTAAAATATTTCAATTTAAAGGGCGAGGTTTTCCCGGACAAATTCTGTTCTTCATATATATTAAAGATTATTATATATTGTTATAAGAATTGCTAAACCAGATCATCAGTGTCGTCCATGATGTGATGAAAACTTATTTATTGATAGGCATATATTCTAAAACCACATTTTTAAGCCGATTGACTGACATATAACTTTCTGCGTTGGTGAACTGGGTGATTGTACCTTTTTATCCTAAGGAGTACGATTTTCCAAAAATGGCTTCATTTGGCTCAGCAACCCCATTAAAAGTATGGTCTGGGTGATATCAACAGTTATTCCTAATTTCGTTATTGTCCCCTAAAATTTCGAAATGAGAAAAACCACTTTGTGAAGTCATCTTATTCTGTAGGAAGTGCGCCATTATAAAAGTTAGTCATTCTTCTTTAAGCCTTTTTGCTTACTGCCAATCCCCAACTTTTACTGAAATTTTGGGACAAATGGGGTTAACCCATTTAGTGGTGACATCAAAATGTACATCTTTTTTTATATATAGACTTCTGAATAACTATGATGTTAAAAAAAGTGACTAAATGACATTCCAAAAATTTAGTATATCATAAGCTAAACACCAGCAACTGGTTCCAAACATACATTCAAAATTTTCTCATGTCAAAAAAATCATATATTTTAAGTTTAAGTAAAATCGGACAATCGATATAAATTTTCGAAATAATTCAACCCCAGCCAAATCAACTGTAGGTCCATATATACAAAAAAAATTCTCATAATAAAACAAATATACATTCAAAGTTTCAGTCAAATTGTTTAATTCGTAAAAATTTTCATTTTAATTCCACCCTAGCGACACCTACCGGGTCAATTTATACAAACAATTTTTCCTCAAGGTTTCACAAACATAAATACTAAATTTCAGTTAAATTAGTACATGCATTCAAATTTTCGATATAAATCCACCCTAGCGCCATCTACCGGGTCCATTTGTACATACAATTTTTTCTGATGATCAAACAAACATAGATTCTGAATTTCAGTTAAATTGGCCCTTTCGTTAAAATTTTGATTGTTAACCGACCCCAGCGCCACCTACCGAGTCCATTTGTACATAAAATGTTTTCTCATGATCAAACGAATATCTATTCTAAATTTCAGTTGAATTGGTACATGCATTCAAATTTTCGATATAAATCCACCTTAGCGCCACCTGGATTTGTTTTTTTTTTCAACACAAACAGTCTACGGAAAATTTCGAATCGAATAAAAAAGAAACCAGCCAAATCGCTCCAGCCGTTCTCAAGTGATGGTATGACATACGTGGACCATTTCATTTTTATATATATAGATTACTAGCTTTCCAGGCTCTCGTAGCTCCACACGAATTAGCTTTTTATGTCGAAGAAAGCCTTCGTATCGCACAACTGCTCAATAATGTTCACGCCGATTTTTGAGGTTGTATCTTTAGCCTGTTAGTTCAGGCGATGGACAACTTTTTTTCTTTTTCTCTAAAATTACGAATTTGGGAAAATCCTCTCATGTTGCACAACTAGCCTTTGAAATAAGTATTCACCCCCATTTTCGCGATTCTACCTTTAGCCGTTTGGTCTGGGTGATAGTACCACTTTATGTAGTACTATAGATTTTCGCGAATATAGCTTTTGCCGTTGGTCTGGGTGATGTTATCAGTTTTATTATTAAGATATGTAAGCAAACTAAATTTAATGATATTAAACCAGCAGTAAATTCAGTCTCCTTTGTGTCTATCAATTGTAAGTTTAAACATTTTGTAATACTTAAATATGTATTTGCAATTTCCAGTGTTAGCACATATTGTCAGGGTATGTTGCAGTGATTTAATACTAGTGTATATATTTATAAAAGAACACATAACAGGGAAATATTTCTTATTTGTTTTTTTATGGGATACGCTAAGGAATGTTATTTGGTCCTTGTTGGTGGTGTTACATATATTAATTTGGAAATTGTATTTAAAGCTTAGTTAAAATAAAACGAAATATATAACTTGCACTTAAGTACTGACGTATACATTTATGTTATTTACTAGTTTATAATAAATAATAATAGATACATATATTTAAAATACATCTCTTAATATCTTCAATGTGATTTGAATTATATGTGGCAAGACAATTTATATCTCAAAGGTGAGGACGGTTAAGCCCATAAGTTTTAGCTGTCTCCTTATACTTCTACATCCATTTCCTAATGAATTGGATCGGTGGAGCATCATTTCTCTGTCGTATGTTTTCAATTTCGTAGCCCTATGGTCGAACAGTCGACCATAATTACTTACTTCTTTTCCAATTCGTCGCACCAAGATATGCAAGGTTCTTACTAACCAGATGAGTCCGTAATAGCTGATAAGTCCCTAAAGCAGGATTCTTCTCCGGATTTCGAGGCTTAAGATTTTTGTAGATAAAATAATCTACCACTTTAAAATTCAAATGTCAACATTTACGCAGCATCCAAACGAGTAGATCATTTCTTCATTGAAACTAATAACTTTGGTTTGTCCTCGTTCACCATTCACCAAACATCAAAGTACGAAAGTAGCACGTGCCACACATGTTAACTTGTGCTTTCCTCATGTTGAGTGAGGTCAAACGATAGGCTGTCGCACTGTCTTAGGCCTCGTCTGAAATAAATTGGCTCTGTGAAGTCCTGGCAATTCTTTATTGAAGACTTCGTGTCGGTTATGGTCATTCTGCAAAGGCAGAAGAGCTTCGCTGTTATACCAAACTCAGCCATTTTTTTTTTTTTTTTCATATAATTCTTTATTTACAATCTATCCACTCAAGGATAATAAGCAAATTGTTTAATATATAAAAAATAACAGAATTGACGATCTCCATTGAGATCGTCTTTAAAAATAAAACAAACTCTATTCGGTTAGTGTGGTTATAAATTTATATGTTAAATGAGTAATTAAGTTAATTTACTTTCGAAATGGTAGATCTAATACGTGGTGTCTCTTGAGCCTTCGAACTTCATGTGTATCATCTAGTAGTGATATAGCCATGACTTCGATTAATTTCCGCCATATCTGGTTGTCTAAGGCAGCTTTATAGTCGACGAAAAGATAACATGTGTCGAACGGTTTTTCTTGGGTCTTTCTAGGATTCACCGCAGTGTCAATCTCTGGTCAGTTCTGATTTACCAGGTTTATAGCCACACTGATAAGGCCCGATCATGTTGGATAACACTGGCTCTAGTTTGTCACATAATGCAATCGAAAGGATCTTATATGCGATGGATATAAGGCTACTTCCTCAGTACTTAGAGCGCGCACTTGAATAACCTGTTTTCAGCACAGGACATAATACGCTATGATTTCAATCATCGAAGAATAAACTTTACATCTATCACTGTACATCTCTACATCTTCGCTCCACTCGTTTCTTTATCTGACGTTGTTATTTTGATTAAATGTCTGGTTCTCTTTCTGCTCCTTGTACTAACAGACCGGGTTACATTTGGATGTTGCGTTGCCCTACAAGCAGCATCCTGTTCCTCAGGAACAGGATTAGTACCAGGATTAGTTTTGGCGCCATTTTTCTTATCCAAGCACGGTTTTTGCGGCCGTTGCCATAGTTTGGTAACTTGCGTGTTTTGCTCTGCTCACCTTAGCGGATCAGAAGCACGTCTATGACACAAGATGCATGCCTTTATTCGATTACCACATGATCAACTTGATTTTTGGTGTTTTTGGATCGGAAGACGACCAAGTTGTCTTGTTGACAACTAAACCAGACTAAACTAAAACTAAATAAAACACTTTATTATAAATATAGCAAGTTCAATAAAATTTTATTTTTTCTCGTTCTTTAAGCGCTTTGCAGAAAATATTCAAAGTTAATCAGCGCATGAAATTTGTATATTTTCAATATGTTATTTAGAATCCAGATTTCAGTCTTCCATAAATTAACACAGATATCAATGACATTCATCCCATGTATTTTGGCTGTGAACTACATAATATAATTGTACAAAATAACGAATTGAAATTATTAAAATAAATTTCAAAATTACTTACTACCACCCACCTTCCTGACATTCGGCCGTCATGTCTTTCTGTGTTAACAGGTTCAATCCAGTTCAGTGATTAAATATATCACTTTGCATGAGTTTGGCGTTGCTGATTCGCGATACCACAACAATATCTGCTATTGAGAATTTGTGTAAATTGGCCAAAAATCTAAAATTAAACAAATGCCAAATTAGAAATCTATTTATTTATTGTTCTTAACGAGCAACTTGCAATCTGGTTCCAATACGCTAATCTAACCACACCTTCTGTGGTTACGTGAACAAGACTTTGTTTAAGTCCGGAGTTCGTGCGTGTGTCTATCTTTGTCTTAGCCGCATGTGTTCAAGTGGTGTAATTTCGCATACAAAAACATTTTCTGACCAGTTCTATGTTTTTTTAGGGATTAATATCAACATGTGATTTATAAGAATAACATATTAGGGATTTCGATTGACTTCAGTGTTGTGGGAAGAGTTATAGTTTATATTGGCATAACATGGAACGGGGTAAAACAAAAAATTAGTGTATGCAGCAAACGTTTAAATTAAGAGAACCGGAAAAAATACGAAAAAAAAGTGGCGCTCACCTTTTAGTTTTGTAGTTCGTGCGAATACAATTTGAAAACCATTTTCTAATCCGTGCACTCTACGACCTACCGATTTAGTATTTATCATGCTGCATCATCATTTGATGTCGATGAAAGTTATTCAAGGACTACTTTTTGCCTATTGGACATTTTTGCCTCCGAATTTTTTATATCATATTTTTTTGATTTTTATACTATCACACTTAGGGATTAGAGTATATATCATTTCGTTCCCTTAATAAAACAATAGTGTATAATTTTTTTGGTGTTTTGAGAAAATCGAGTTTAATGTTTTTTATGGTGGTTTTTTCGACGAATACATAATACCGTTCCTGTTCTATGAACTGACCAAGTTTTATTATTTTACGTATCCGCTAAGACCATAACTATGTAATTCAAAACACAAGTACGTCACTTAGGTTGTTTTATTTTTTAAAAATTCGTATGATGTATCTGATAAACTATTTTATTTTGTATGGTATACACTGTTTTATTCAAAAATTGTACTTTACCTTTCCCGAAATATTTGATCACAAAAATATCAATTTGTAACATGATAAAACAGTAACAGTTAACAAACTCATTTCTACAGACTAAAATGGAGTATGATGCGTATAAACTATTATTCTTTTAATAACTTTGGAGAGGCAATTTCAAATAAAATAGCGCATTTGAGATTACACACTTATTTAGGAAATTTTTGAAGAAGAAATTATACACTTTGACCTTTTGACGCACTTTGTGGATGTAGATTTTGACGAAATTTTGACTAGGCATAGAATCAATGATGGAGATTCTAAATATGCTAAATGGTGTATGAGCACATACACTATTGTTATATTAAGGGGACGATTTGATACGACCTACAAGTGAAGGAGTCACTTAAGACCCTAGGTTTCTTTAAACCAAATTCGATTCATGACTTTTTAAATCGTTTGAGCCATGTTCGTCTATCTGTCTGTCTGGCTGGCCGACTGGTGCGCACGATAACTTTCGAAAGACGCAACCAAATGTTTTGAAATTTTGCACGAGTATATATGTCCCCAAAACTACTTACGGTATTGCAAATGGGCTACATGGCTCCGCCCCTTCTGGTACCTCCCATACAAATACATCATTCCGAGTAATAATATCAATATACCCAACGGGATCGTACCCAAATTCTGTACTAAGTAAAGCTATAACAGGATAAAGCTTTGGAAAAAAAATTGGAAGTCTAGTCACGCCCCTGCTGGTACCTCCCATACAAATGTACCTTTCCGCCCACTTTAGAGATGGAGTAATAATATCAATAAATCCAACGCTATCGTACCCAAATTCTCAATTTAGCAAAGGTATAGCAGGATACAGTTTTTGAGAAAAAAAAAACTGGAAGTCTAGCCACGCCCCATCTGGTACCTCCAATACCCATCAGGTACCGCCCACTTTAGGAATCGATTAATATTATTAATAGATCCAACGCGATCGTGACCAAATTCTGTATTTAGTATAGCTCAAGCGGAATAAAGTTTTGGAAAACAAACTGGAAGTCTAGCCACGCCCTTCAGATACCTCTCATACAAATATACTATTCCGCCTACTTTAGAGATGGAGTAATAATATCAAAAAATCCAACGCGATCGTATCCAAATTCTATATTTAGTAAAGCTAAATAAGGATAAAGTTTTGGAGACAACTTTAAGTCTAGTCACGCCACTTCTGGTACCTCCTTTACAATTGTACCATTCCACCCCCCTTAGAGATAGAGTAAGTAATATGTGATCGTGCCCAAATTCTGTATTTACTGGTACCTCCCATACAAATGTAGCACTCCGCCCACTTTAGAGGGTATATGTAAGTCGGTTTTTCCGACTGAAACTTTCTTACTGTTTTTTTTTGTTATAAGTAATTTTATAAGCAAAAATAAATCTGACGACCATTTCGAGCTTGTTGAGTACATACTATCGAACCTGCAAGGGCTTGGGTGGAACATGAGCATACAAATCTACTTTTTGCATCGTATTTGGACCGATTTCCAAGGTGAAAGATTTCATCAGGATCTTCGGACAATAGAAGATCGTTATCAGGCAAGGTGGGACTCACATATCGTCATATGGCAGATCACATATGGCAGAATACTGCTGGAGTTCAAGGAAATGTTTTAAAAGATCATCTGATAGTGTTTTATTAATATATCGATACCTTAACATAAACCATTACAGAAATTTCAGTCAGGTAAACGACTGATAAATACCATCACCTAATATAAGATATTGTTTTAGTCTTGAGTTATTGAAATTAATAGATTTTAAATCAAAATTAGCAAAAACGTAAAAAAATTTACTTATTTGTATAGGAGGTACAATTAGGGGCAGCATAACTTGTCTGAATTTTTCGTAAATAAACGTTCAATGAACGCTTTGTCTGAATACAGTGTACATACAAACAGACACCATTATGTATGTAAAAGGAGCAATATCGGTTATTTATATGGGAGGTACCAGAAGGGGTGGGTCAAATAGTCCCAATTTCTGATATTTTGCCTCCTATTACAAGATAAATTAACTGACCAAGTTTAAATATTACCCAAGTGCTAGTTTGGAAGTTATGGGAGTAATATTAATTTTCCAAACAAGGTCATTTTGTATGGGAGGTACCAGAGGAGGTGATCGTATATAATCCATATTCATTCCTGATTCAAATATTTATAACCGTACAACTAACGCAAAATTTGACTGAATTCAGATTACTTACAAAAAAGATATGTATGTAAGACTATGGTGGTGAGTTCGGTCATTTGTATGGGAGGTACCAGAAGGGGTGTGCCAAATAGTTGGGTTTTCTGGGGTTTCGCCTCCTATCACAATATAAATTAACCGACCAATTTTCAGTTATGGGAGAAATATTAATTTTCCAAAAATAGGTCATTTTGTATGGGAGGTACTATTCTGCCCATTTACAATCCCATTAGTTCGTTTTGAAAAATATTAATACTGCTTATTGTTGTTTTAACAGCTGGTGGATAGCTGGGGTGATAATTCTTTATACGGATTTTCAATTTATCGGCACTCGATCGGGCATATAATCCGATTATCATACGATCATTGTTGGCAACTCTGTTTCGTTCCTTTTGTAGATAACAAGGTTTGTGTCAAGGATTGTTAGGTGTTGTTGTTGTGAGCTGTAACAGCCAAATTCCACCAGAGATTGCGCCAGCTGGCTTGTTGATTTATATGAGATGTTGATAAATGATTTTCCTTTTTCCTTGGTCCTTGCGCAATCTGGATTTTTGTAGTGGAAGCATCTAGGATGAGTTTTGTTGGCTGGAGAACTCGTAAGTATTTGAAAAGTTATTAATTTTTCATCGATTTTGATTTTGCCAGTGCCCCGGCCGGGATTAACGCCGCTTCCACTGAGCTATCGAAGGCCACATTAATACTGGTTTATTTTCATACCGATCCGTTAAGGTTTACTCGAGTTATCCTGCCCACCAGCCAGACAGACGGACATAGCTCAGTCGTCTTAAAAAGTCCTGAAACGAATTTGGTCTTAACACATTTGGGGTCTAACTCGTCTCCTTTAATGCGTTACACTTTTTTTTCGTATCAAATCACGAAGGGTGATGGTATAAAAAGACTTAATTCATAAAAAGCAAAGTATACAAGAGGAGGAAAAAACGTAAGAAAATTGAACAAACTTTAAAAATAAAATTGTTTAATGCAGTTTTTATTTAAAACATTAGCTCTTTTTTTTATTTAATTATTTGGCTTGAGCAACTTTGGACTATATTTAAATACCTTTCAGTCAAACAAGGTTCTAATGAATCCAAATTCAGTGTTTTTTAAGTTAATAATATTTGTTTTAAAACGTTAAATTTGTTTCATTCTGTGACATAAGCCACAAATAGATAATTGTACTTTTGATAATTTCATTATTAACTTTTCTACTCTTACCTTTTCTTGATGGCGATTGTACCACTGTAGCATATGCCTAACCCTCACCATATGACACCACGATTCTTAATATTGTGTCCAATTAAAAGTGGAAATTATTAAGCTCAAACACTTCCATGGAAATATAATAATAATCTTATAACTAATAACTTGCCCACTCTGCCAAGGCCGTAGCTGTCAACCAACCTTTCCTTTGTACAACATTCGGAATACGAGTATCAAGGTCATCGGTGCGTATACATTTCAGTGGGCTAAAGGGTCATTTTAATCACAAACTCTTAATGGCTGTGATGAATGGGAATCGAATGTCACAATGACACAGACATCATTCCCCTTACTAGTAATATGGATTGAGTTCAAACTTTATAGCTGGCGCTCGCCACTTCTCCACCCAGGAATGAAATCGAGGACGAGTGCCACAGTGTCTAGTCAGAGAAGCCATAAACTGTATCGTCCTTGCGGTGGAATGGTCAATTACAATGGATAAAGACGCAATTACATGCTAAAAATTTCACAGAACTTAGAAATGCTGGCAAAGGAGAGTGAAGAACCATTAATATTATTGTTGTGCCGAGGGGAATAGGAATGTAAATGTACTTGTAAATTCCATGTTATGACAGTTTCATTTGATGCTGACAACTGAAATGCTGAAGATGTTATCGTATCAGCTTAAGGAAGAAAATGTTTCAAGAGACGCGTGTTGTGGCAATCAAATTGTTTTAAATTTTGTATTACATTGGCATCAGACTTTTTTCTTCGAAAGCCAACAGAAATTATTAATGACCGTGGTGTACCAAATTTGGCTGATGGGGAAACATGTAACCACCTTTGGACAAATTTATTTCGAATTGAACACTCCAAGAATCAGACATTAATTTAATGATAAAAATTGGAACACTAAATAAATAATGGTTCAAGTGGATTTTAACTTTTTAAACATTTTGATATTGACTGATTAAATAAGCGTAATGAAATCCCGGGAAATCCCGGTCGCATTCCCGGGATTCCGGGGCAAAAAATCGGCCGGAATTCTCGGGACAAAAACACTGTCCAGATTCACATAATTCTTTACAAATACTGTTTATGTATTACCATGTCATTTTCTTTATTGCAATACGATTAATTTTTTTTAGCTATTAAATTAATATGGAATGGGACTTTGCCCAGAGGTGGAAAGTTACTGATTGTCACTCACTTGGGAGTGACCATAAGCGATTCCTTTGTGGCACTGTCCAAGCAGCTAACTATTTCTTAGACCAAGTATTTCTCGGGCAATGACTTTAAAGCAACCGCTTAGAAGTTAGCTAGAGTTAGAAGGCGATATGTTGAGTAACATAATCGGCATGCTACCACCGATGCATCTAAGGAAGTAGGTAACAGAATTTACTGAAGCTCGACACAGGCTCTCTTAGTGGCTTTAGCAGCCCCAAGAAACTAGGATCGGGAGCGGTGGCCTAATAAGCCACACTCCTTAAACAAAATTATTATGAAAACACGAAGAGAGGAAAAACCAAAAACCCCCCAAATGTTGACGACCCCCGCAAACGATATAAGGACCATGATTTAAGGATATGCACCTAAAATGTCCGAACTTTATACACAGATGGTGCCTCTATCCAACTGACGGATGTCCTCGACAAATACAAGGCTGACATCACCGCCATACAGGAAATGAGATGGACGGGACAGGGATGCACATGACGAAAGAACTGTGACATCTTTTACAGCTGCCATGCAGAAAGACACGAATTTGGATGTGGTTTCATAGTCGGCAAGAGACTTCGACACCTGGTCCCGCGGTTTAACCCTGTAAGTGACCGAATAGCCACCATTCGCATCCGGGCGAAATATTTTTACATTACGCTGATTTGTGTACACGCCCCGACGGAAGATAAAGACGATGAGATTAAAGATGCATTTTACGAGTGCCAGCTCTCCCAACTTCTACGACACAACGCCTCCACTTCTGACGTTACCGATACACAGTGGCAGCATATTGCTCATTCCATGGAAACCGCCGTAACAACCGTGCTAGACTATGAAAAGCGGCGTTCAGACGAATCCTGGTACGATGAAGAATGTCGCATAGCGCCTGAGGAACAGGATGCTGCTTATAGGGCAACCTCACAGAAAATTGTAACCCCTGCTGTTAGGGAACGGCACAAGGAAATGTAAAACAGGCGAGACAGCTATTAAGGCAAAAAAAACTTCAGATGAAGGAACGGGAGAACGAGGATATAGAGCGATACAGGGATAGAGGTGAGGCCCGAAAATTTTACCAGAAAGTAAGAGCAAATGGCTACAATAATGGCCTCCCCTTCTGTAAGGACAAGGAGGGAAATCTGGCCACAGATACGCAGAGTGTGCTGCACATATGGAGGGAACACTTCCAGCAACTGCTGGTTCTAGAAGGCAGCGCACGTGAAGTTATCACGCCAATTGTCGACGACGGCTTAGATTGCCCACCACCAAGCCAAGCCGAGGTAAGAAGAGTGATATCGCGGCTGAAAAACAACAAAGCAGCCGGTGCCGATGGTCTGCCGGCAGAGCTCTTCATTACGGAGCCATTCTGTACCAGACGAGGCCTAAAACAAGGTGACGGCCTATCGTGCGATCTCTTCAACGTAGTGATGGAGATGATAATGAGAAAACCTGCAGTAAACACGAGTGGCACTATATTCAACAAAAGCCACATGCTACTACGCGTACGCTGATGACGTTGACATCATCGATCGAAAACTGTGGGATGTGACTGCAGCCTTCTCAGGTATACAGGCCATCAACAAAGAAAATAATGTCAGCCTAGAAATCCGTAGAAGAATCCTGCTTGCAAAAAAATGCTACTACGGACTAAGCAAGCGATTAGAGTTTCTCTTTTTCCCGGACTTTTCATTTCCCGGGAAACCGGGAAAAATTTTTGCCTTTCCCGGGATTCCCGGGAATTCCCGGGAAATTTCGCGCATTAGAAAAACAAGACTAACTATGTTAATTTTTTCAATTTTGCAGTATGTACATATTGCTCATTTGGTGCAAGACCGTCATAACTCAAAAAAATCGATTTCGAGATAAACGCGTTCAAAGTTTTAATTTTACACCCAACTTGTACGAAATGGAGGAATATAAAAAGCTCTCATGCGGTGTGTATTAAAGATATTAATATGAATTGTTTACACAACATGGAGTATGATTAAATGAACAATTCAACTGATGTTGGGCTTATTGCCAGAAGAGCATTCAATTAAATGGTAACATTTTCCGTTGCTTTTCCACTTACTTTGTAAAATTGCAAATCCTTTTTTATCGAGTTATTAAGTAGTCTATTTAGGGTTGCCAGGCACCGAATTCAAAAAGTCGGGAAAACCGAGACTAAAAAGCGGGATTTGTCGGGACAAATGTAAAGATCATATTGTATTGGTTTTAACATTTTTTATTAAGAAATATTATTTGAAAACTCATTGCAGTTTTATGCTGACAACAACCATTATTATAATGGATTAAAAAAAACTCAAACATAACAATATTCAGACATGACTTATACATACACTATAAGTTAATATTATTTTTGCCACATATACTTTGTGTTATTTTTCACCGAATTGACTAGTTTTGCTCCCTTGTCAGTTGTTAGAATTGACTGGAATTCCTGACAGCTTTTACCAATATTCAATCTTATGATTAGTTCAGCCTTTATAATATAAAAATACATTCGGTTTGTATCTTTCGTATGTAAATTGTTTAAAATACTAAATACTTTATCACAATAAGCGTTACTTACCGGCAAAGAAAATATAAATGAGATCAATTTAAACAAATTTTCTTTGCCACATTTGGTAAAAATGTGACCATATTTTGTCATCTTTGAGCAATTCTCCATTAACAGCTCGAAGACTGCAGTAGTCGCTGTACAACATGGCATTGTCCACAGCATCTGATAATTGTAAAACTTTGGGTATATCTCCCAATTACTCCCAAGTCGATAGTGAGTCTTTTAGATTAAATGCTGCAATTTGTCCAATAAGTGACATTCCTTGAAAGTTGTAATGTTATGAACAGCTGTGGTAAAATTAGATGATAGACAATTGATAGGGATGGGAAAGAGAATCATGCCAGTGATGAAAAAATGTTAGGCGCACACAACTAGTTCATAAGAGAAAAGAATTTTTTTGTACCTACTTTAATATGTTGTTTCTTTGATTATTCTAAGTATAGGTAGTAAATATTAAAAAGTCGGGATTTTCCCCTGAATTACTTCAATACTCGGGACTCGGGATTTTGGCGAGAAGTCGGGAAAATCCCGCCTATTCCCGACCATCTGGCAAGCCTAAGTCTATTACTTGATGCAACATTTGCATTTGTGATGGTATCGGTTAAAATATCGTCAAATGGTCTTTCGGTACTAATGTCACAAATAGGAATTTCTTCCGATTCCAGAACTTTGTCGATAACGTCTAACGTCGAGTATAAATAAGCAGTATAAGAAGCAGTTTGAAATAAGTTATTAGCATTCTTATCAAATACTGTTGGATCTTTAAGATACTTCACTAAAGAATAAAGTCGCTTGTCCCTTCTTTCTTCAATTCGCTTCTAAAATTTGCTCTGCCATAGGTGTTTCAATTTCCCGGGAATCCCGGACGAATTTCCCGGGAAACCGGGAATTAAAAATGACCGGGAATCCCGGGAATTCCCGCCCGGGAAATCCCGGGACAGAAACTCTACAAGCGATTCAATGACAGACCCTCTTTCGACGAACAAAACTACAGCTATACCAGATACTGGTTCTACCTGTTTAAACGTATGGTTCAGAATCCTGGGTTATGACACAAGCGGATGAATCGGTTCTGGCGGTATTCGAGAGAAAAATACTCCGTATAAATATATGGGCCCATCATCGTTAACGGAGAGTACCGGCGTCGTATGAATCATGAGCTGTACGAGCTGTACACTGACATTGACGTGGTCAGACGCATTAAGGTTGCGTTGGCTAGATCATGTTGTACGCATGGACGAAAATGCTCCAGCTCGAAAAGTCTACGAAAATGAACTCGATGGACGGCGCAGAAGAGGGCGAGCAAAACTCCGTTGGAAAGACCAGGTTACTGAGAACCTTACAGAACTTGGTGTGACTAACTGGAGAAGAAGCGCAGAAGATAGAGGCGCTTATAATATTTTTCTACGTGCGGTATATAATCCACTGGGATTGCAAAGAAGTACCAGCTAAGTAAGTAAGTAAATTTATATCGGAACCCGGCAAATTATCACTTAATTTAGAAGTTTCTTCAACCACCTGAACTTGTTCAATAGGAGTAAGACTTGATAATAGCAATATTTGAATATGTTTTTCAATAAAACCGTGATTAGAAGCAATACAAAGGAAGTTAGATCTAGTTTTGGAGTCTATCAAGACACCCTTTGCAGTTTTAATTAATTGAGCTTCTTCGTTGTTTATCATGTATTGAGGTGCATCCGTACCAAAGAGAAAAACAGTCTTCTTATTGAAATTAACGTCAAAATTTGTGATGGCGTCGTCACACAGTCGACAGTCGAGCACAGTGTTTCATGGCTGCTGTATGCAGTACAATCTTCTCATTCGCAATTTCCTTGTCAGAACTTAATACAACTACTAGGTTGTTTTCGCTTATTTTCACTTCTCTGCTTCACTTGAAACATTGCTGCATATTTTACAATCGATAAATCCTTTAGCAGCTCGCAAGTCACAAAACTCTTCTGCAAGCGCCTTTAATTTTCAACTTTTGTCGTTTCAGCTTTAGACATTATATTCAGGATCGAAATCGGTGGTTACCTTTGAAAAAGCAAAGTTGCAAAGATTTCCTTTTTTTAGGAACGAAAAAATAATGTGAAAAATACGAAAAATGCTTAAAAAGATTAATTTTTTTAAATATGCTCTAAAAAGTATGAAATATGCTTAAAAAATAATATTTTCTTAAATATTCACTTAAAAACAAAATTCAAAAATTTGCTCTAACAAATATATGCCAAAACACTTGTAAGAGTATGAAACATATAAACCATTTGTTAATATCTCGTTCTAAAATACATGCATATGCATATTTTCGGTTGTCCTGCTTATGAAAAATTTGTTGGTTGCAAAACCAACAATAAAAACATTTTGTTTGAAAGCCGACGGCTTTCTAAACATAAACAAACAAACAAGAAAGAAGTTTAGCGAATGGTATCTCATGTGATGTTTTTCTAGTCTATGCACTCAAGAAAGAATTCTCATTTTGTTGTTAGATACTGGTGGATAAGACTTGATGAACAATTTGCAATCATTACACCAATGTTTGCTGATGAGGATTTGTGGCTGAATTTTAAGCCAAAGTTTGAAAAACAGCTTAAAAGTCAACTATAACATAGGTCTCCGGAGACATAAACTATCCCAAATATATTTTTACCCATAATTTTTCATATTCTTAGATTCGACTTTTAATCAAAAAAGTCAAACTTCAAATCACTATCAACTTAGTGGAGCAAATTGGAGTTTAAGGTTTTGTTACTGAGGTGGCAGATTTTAACCCTGTAGCTTCCACCCATTTAGACAAATTTGACTTTTAAGCTGTTATTTAAAATTGGGCATAAAATGTCTCATACCGGTGGGAGCTAGAGGGTCAAAATGTTCCGAGGAAATATTCTTTATATTAATATAGGTCTCCGATGACATGGACTATCCCAAATGTATTTTTACACATGATTTTTTATATTCTTTGATTCGAAAATAAAAAATTGTAAACCACTATAAAACAATATGTGACATAGTGGAGAAATATTGAGTTTATGGTTTTGTTGCTGGGGTAAATTGCTATCGTTTGATATTGGTTTGGTTCACACGAAAAAGGGTGTTGCACTGTGTAATTAAAAATCTCTGCAGTGAATTCTTGAAGATAGTATCAGCCACAGTAGTAAATGTCGATTACTCTGTAAATCGAACAAAATTTGGAGAATTGGGTACTTGGGGAATATGTCTGGAAACATAATACAAATTCTTTTTCTGAAATACCGGTGGCGAACTCGTAGTACTTTGCAGCCATAATGTAATGTTCAGTGTAATTTTTAGATGAAATAAGTTTTGTTTTAGTCAAAACTACGAAACGTTGGTTGGAAATACAATTATTTAATTTACCTGAGTGAACATATTATAGAACTGGTGAAGAGGGGATGTGTCACCAAATTGGTTCTAAAGTGTTAAAGAAAAGTCAATTTGACTGATCTGTAGTATTCTGCAGCGTTGTGTTTTTTCTAACGGCGTTGTTTATAAATAAGTAGAAAAGTCAGAAATATATAAAATATTTATATATAATTTAAACCTAGACAACTAAGGAAATAATAAAATTTATCAAATCCTATTTTATTTAATTTTTCCGCCTTATTTTGGGGCATATTAACAAAAAACAGATATCATAGTTAGGTGACTGGTTTTTACTGAACCTGTCGTAGGGCTTGTACTGTTGAACCGGTTCAAGACACATCACAAAATATCAGTTAAAATATCATCCACCCTAGGCAACCGGTCCGTGACTGGTACTGTACCGGTTTATTTTCCCGTAGGAATTTTACAGGAGAGACAAAAAACATTTGTTTATATCATATTTCTAGCTTGAGAGAAAAACCAAAACCAGTACAGAAGTTTCAGTCAGGTAAACTGACTGATAAATACCATCACCCGATATAAGATATTGTTTAAGTCTTGAGTAATTGAAATTAATAGATTTTTAAAATAAAATTACTTATGTATTATTTTTTGTCTGCATGTAGAGCAAAAACATACAAAATTTTACCTATTCGTACAGAAGGTACAATTAGGGGCATCACAACGTGTCTGATTTTTTTCGTAAGTCAACATTCAATGATCGCTTATCTTGGCAAAATTTGTCTGAATTTAGTGTACATACAAAAATGATACGTATGTAAAAGGGGAAATATCCCATATATTTATATGGGAGGTACCAGAAGTGGTGTGCCAAATATTTAGGGTTACTAAGGCTTTGCCTCCTATTACAAGATGAATTAACTGACTAAATTTGATTATCCCCCCCAGGTGCCGGTTTAGAAGTTATGGGAGAAATATAAATTTTTCAAACAAAGTCATTTTGTATTGGAGGTACCAGAAGGGGTGATCCGATATAGTCCATGTTCATTCCTGATTAAAATCTTCATATCCGTACACCTTACGCAAAATTTTACTGAATTCAGTGTATTTACAAAAAAGATATGTATGTGTGATTATGGGGGTGGGTTCGGTCATTTGTATGGGAGGTACCAACAGGGGTGTGTGAAATAGTTAGGTTTTCTGAGGTTTTGCCTCCTATCAGAAGATAAATTTACTGATCAATTTTCATTACCACCCAAGTGGCCGTTTGGAAGTTTTGGGAGAAATATTAATATTCCAAAAATAGGTAATTTTGTATGGGAGGTACCAGAAGGCGTGAACCGATATAGACCATGTTCATTCCTGAGTTTAATTTTCACAAGCGAACACAAGCAAAATTTGAGTAAATTCACTTTACTTACAAAAAAAATATGTATGTAAAATTATGAGGGTCAATTCGGTCATTTGTATGGGAGGTACCAGAAGGGGCGTGCAAAGGTTTCGGTTTTCTTAGGGTTTGTCTACTTTTGCAAGATAAATAAACTGACCAAATTTAAACACCCTCCAGTTGTCCGTTTGGAAGTTATGGAAGAAATATTAATTTTCCAAAAATAGGTAATTTTGTATGGGAGGTACCAGAAGGTTTGCGGCTATTCTGCCCATTAACAATCCCATAAATTCGTTTTAAAAATATTAATACTGGTAAATTTTCATACCGATCCGTTAAGGACTACTCGAGTTATCCCGCTGACCAGCCATCCAGCCAGCCAGAGAGACGCTCAATCGTCTTAAAAAGTCCTGAAACGAATTTGGTCTTAAGATACTTGGGGTCTAACTCGTCTCCTTTAATGCGTTACACTTTTTTTTCGTATCAAATGATATATACCCTCATCCCTAAGGGTGATGGTATAAATATAATAATAATGAACTGGATTTAGCTTTTTTCTTACAACAATTTTTCTATACGTGGATTTAGCATTTATTCTTATCAAACCTTTTTACACACTTTAATACTCAAATTAAAGAAAAATACGTGCTGGTCTACGAGGCGTGCCCTTCTTTACCATACGGCATCAAAATCTCAATTTACTTAAAAAATGCTTATTAAGCCCCCGATATGTTTGATTTTGAATATTTTTTTATGTCGAACAAATACAATGAAGTTTTTAACTTATTTGTACGATTTGGTTTTTCTAAGTTTTATTGGGTGCCTATACTAGGCAAAAAAGTCATAAGTCCATTTTCTCTACCTTATCATTAAAAAAACACATAAAAGCTAAATATCTCAAAACTACTAAAATGGAGATGCGACTTTCTTTCTTAGGAGGGTAGTACTAATAAGTACAAAAACGCATCAATATAATATGAACAAAATCAAATTATAAATTTACCATTATCGAGCTTTGTCTGTTGTTATTTAATATTATGTATTAGTTTAATTAATTCCTTATTATATTTTGTAATAATACAAGGAAAAAAAATTTAATTTTTTTTCTATTGACTTGAACATTGTAGCCATTTTAATAAATTGATGTTGCTGATTTTAAATCTAATCTATATTAATTTCCTTCAAATCGATTTTTAAGTTGCAAGTACACAACAGCAAAAACACACACACGTATGAAAAAGTATTATTTATGTATGCAAATGGCATTTTTATCAATTGTGAACAAAATCAAAAGATGTGCACCGATTTCAATAAAATTAAGCTCATTTCCTTTAAAATATATTGAACTAATTTTTTTTAGGAAAAAAAAACTGTGGCTATTGTCTAATTTCTATTTTTAATAAATTTTAAAGAATATACTTTTTATTTTATTTTTTCGGCTGTTTTTTTAACTTCAACAATAGCTCTGAAACTACTTGGCAAATTTTAATCCACGGCTTAAAGGTAATTTTGATGACGAATTTGTGATTTTTTTTTAAATGTACATGGTGAACCGTTTACCAGGGAACTTTGGTATACAGACATCTACTAGATCTCTCCCCAAAGTTTCTTAGCATTTTTCCATTCTGTAGCAGAGTGTTATGAAAACATTTTTATATAACGTTGAAATTAAGTTTGATTTTAGCATAAAAAAATCGTAATGGTACATTATTATTAAAAATTTCATTCGATTTATATACAAATCAGTTTTTTAGAATATTTAGTTATATAGCTAATAAGCTGATGTGAATTTCAATTGCTTTTTGCAAAAAAAAAACAATTAGTACCTATTAGGCATATATATTGCACATTTGGTGCAAGACCGATATAACTCTAAAAAAAACGTGATATAGAATTGGTCTATCATATTTATATCTTTTATACACTCCGCTTGGAAGCTATTTGATTTCCTCTACTCATTGCAAGGTGGAAGACACTTGAAAACTTTAAATGCACTTATCTTGGAACCGATTTTTTTACTTATGCCGGTCTTGCATCTAATGAGCAATATACCCTTTCGATGATTGAATTAATTTTCATACCCACCATCGCTTTCCAATATCTACAATCGAATAAGAGCAATAATTGTGTTTTTTTGTTGGTTTTTTCTTTATTTTGAGAATTTAATTAGAATTTATTTTAGAATTAAATTTAATTAGTTAGTTAAATTTTAAATGTTTACATGTATAATTTTTTTGGGGGGTTTTGTTTGTTTTTTTCTTCTTGTTCTCTTCTCTTTCATTTTCATTTATTTTGTTTTCATTTTTGTTTTTGTTTTCATTTATTTATTTATTAAATTGTGATATAATTTATTTAAGAATTCGATCGAATTTGGTTTTTTTTTGTTTTTGTAATTATAATTATAAGTATATTTGTTTTTTTTTTGTTGTTTTGTTTTTATAAGAGTCTAAAGTAAGAAAAAAAATGGTGACGTAGACGCAAAAAATATCTGTGTAATTATAACACTGACAAGTGCTGCTGCTGTTGCGGCTTCTTCTTCTTCTTCTCGTCTCCGGGTTTTTGGATTCTTCTCGGCTGCTGTTCTTCCGGCTTCTTCGTTCTATCGCGATTTGTCGATTCGGTTCGATTTTAAATTGGCAACACGGCGCGGCGTGGCACTGCGCTGCATTGGTGACTGCTTCTGCTCTTCACTTAATAATAATATTTGTTGTTGCTGTGGTTGTTGCTGCTGCTTCTTCTTTTTTCTTTTTATCTCCGTTGCTCAATCTTCTTCTGCTTCGGTATCATTATCAGCATCATTACCTTCCTTATTAACTTCATCTTCATTATTATTTGTATGATGATGATGCTGCTGCTGCTGGTGCTGATGTTTGTTGTTATCTTCCTTTTCTTGTTATACTTTGCTGCTGCTGTTCTTGTTGTTGTAATAAATAGTAAATAGTTGTTGTTGTTGTTGTTGCTGCTGTTGGTAGTAGACAGTATGTCGTCGTTAACATCTTCTTCGTCGTCGTCGTCATCGTCATCATCATCGCCGTCGTCGTCGTCGTCGTCGTCGCCGCTATCGACGTCGTCTACTTCTGAGATGTAAAATCAAAAGTCGTTGCTCCACTCACTTTACCCGAAGCGCTGCGATGGAAATGGACATTTTGCCATTTGTTATCGCGTTTATGCCAAACACGTGTCTCCTCCGATTGATGGGTGTGGGCATGGCCCTGTTTATCAATATATTGAGTTAAGCGTACATAAGCAATACAAGCGGCATCCTCGCCCAATAGATGGACATGAGGATTGAGAATTGTGGTATTGATAGCTTTGCAATTTTTGCCCAAAACATTTTCAAAATAGAATTTGTGAAAGTCAATTCCTTCGACCAGATTACCCAGGGCCTCAGGCTCAAACGCAGTCAAGTGCGGATCACCGATTTTGGTGTAAGCATCAAAATCCCCACTGTTGATGGCCTCAATCAGTTGTTCGGTAATTTTGATTATTTCCTGGCGTCTGGCCTTAACATCATCATCCTCCAATGTGGTATTGGATGAATCAGTCGAATCCTTGACGGGCGACCCCTCGCCCTTCTTGGTGACCATGCTCTTGCTGGAGAAATTTCGAGTGGCCAACATTGTGGTCAGAATAGCACCCTTCAGTTTGCGGCGAGCATTGAACTTCTTGAGGCAATCAACAGTTTCTTGGCGGTGAACCACGGAGGCGACACGTTCACGTTGGCATATCCAGGGATGTTTGAGGGCTTCAGCAGCTGTGATACGTTTGTGGGGATTTACGGTAAGCATTTGATTGATTAGGTTTTTGGCTTCTGGTGTTACCGTATCCCATTCGGGCGATGGATAATCATAAGCTCCAGCCTTGATTTGGGAATACAGGCGGTGTTGATCCTCATCCCAAAACGGTGGATAACCGACCAGGAGAATGTATAAGATAACACCACAAGCCCAAATGTCCACCGGCTTGCCGTAGGGTTCCTTCTTGAGCACCTCGGGCGACAGATAGCCCGGAGTGCCGGCAAAGCCAAACCAGGCCTGATGATCCCCCTGCACCTCGATGGCCAGACCGAAGTCGGCCAGCTTCACTGCAGCACCCTTCGCCTTGCTCGCCAACAGTAGGTTCTCCGGCTTCAGATCGCGGTGGACCACACCATTCTGGTGGCAGTGATTTACCGACTCCAGGATCTGCTGGATACAGTGCGACGCGTCCGCCTCCGAGTAGAACTCCCTTGCGACAATGTCCTCGAACAACTCGCCTCCTGTGACCAGGTCAAACACCAGATAGTGATAGTTCTCCTCCTGTATGCTGTCGTGCAGTCGCACTATGTTGGGGTGGTGCAATTTCCGGCAGATTCTCGCCTCGCGCTCCAGCTTCTGGAAGTCGCGAGCTGTCAACTTTTTCGTGTTAATTATCTTTGCGGCGAACTCATTCCCCGTCGATTTCTGAACGCATCGTTTCACAATTGAAAATGCGCCTCGGCCCAGCTCCTCTTTGATCTCATAGTTGTCCGAGAAACGCGTACAGGCTGCAGGAGCAGCCATCGCGATGGCACACTTCAGAAAATCTATTGCGGCAACAAACCAAAAGACCCCCAACAATCAATGCGGCCCAATTCTTACTCGCTGGTTTGCGTTCCTGCCTCTTGACTACGGCCACTCGGCGACCACTGGACTCGCTGCGAAGATTTCTGACTCCGATGTCGAAGACGCACTACCAAAAATCACTCGATTCAATTGATTTTCTTACGCCGTTCTTCACTCCTACTCGCCTCCTACTCCGCCTCGTCGTCCTCGTTCTAACTTCTGCGACGACAACGTCTCTCTTCCGCCGCACGAAAAAAAGGGGCAAGTACGAGCACTCGTTTCTGTTTCTACCGTGTATATGTGTTACAGCGCTTTTCCGTTTTTGTCGTTTTTATGCCTGTGTGCCTTCCACTACTTGCTCGCAGGCCTGCTTGCTCGACTGCTGTCTCAACTCCAACTGACCCAGATTCGGGGGAAAAATGTGAATAACGGAAGTGTATGTATATGTAAATTCTAATCAGTCCTTGTCCTGTAATGATTTTTCACGGTTCAATTTCACACATCGAACGACGAAGTGAAGTGAAGTGGCGTGAAGTGAAGTAAAGTGAAGTGAATTCACCAATTGACCAAGTGTACCAATTCACCAATTCACGATTTTTGATTTGGATGATGCAAAGAAACAGAGGAAAAAAACACAATAATTCCAATTGATTAATGATGGGGATTTGCGGATGAAATCGATTGGCGATTTGTGGATCTTACCGTTCAACAGTTTGTGTTTTTCTCGCTTTTACTGATGGATTTTCACTATCGCAGCTAGTATGTAATCTTTTTCGACGAAGCACTTAACAGCAGAGAAAAAGTTTGTATCTACATTTTCAACGTTGATGCGTTTTCTATAATTTTTCCTCGCACACAGAGCAGAGCACACACACAATGGCTGTTGTGGTGGAGACTCCAACCTTTTGGGAAATTCTAACTGGCTTCTAACTGCGCACACTCAGGAAAATGACAAATTTTCCATCTATTCTATGGCTACGGCGACAACAGCGATAAAGCGCCCAGCACCACCATCCATCCCCAGGCAAAAGTAGTTAGTTCGTGAGTCCAATACACAGCGAGAACGAGAGCGCGAGAGAGCTGGAGCGACGAGAGCGCAAGAGTTACCAATTGGAATTTTGATAGGCGGCACGGCAGTTGGCTTTCGCTGCGACTGGCAACACTCTGCGTATACTAAGCGGATATGGGGTATTTTATTTCTTCGCCGCGAGTGCGTAAATTCAGTTCCTCAAATACAACCCTGTGGGAAATAAAAGAAGAAGAGAGAAAAAAAGAGGATATTTATTAATTGGTCCTTTTCAGTGTGTCTGCTCGAAGGGAGTTTATCTTAAGGAGAGGGAGAAAGAGAGAGAGAGAAAGCGAACGAAAATATTCTGTGCGGATAAGAGCAAGGTTGCCATATTATTATTATTGATTATCGATATTGTTTGTTATTGCTGTTTGCAACCAAAGGCGGCATGTATACTCCGCCATACCCATAACCATCCATCACCACCACCACCGCTACCGTCGACACCAACATCAACCATCACATTACCCACCCTCTTTGTGTTTCCCGTCAAGGACATTTTTCATGTTCGCCAAGGCAAAAAACGACGAAATCCTTCTGTTTTGTCGTCTAACGAAATAACACCACACTCGTTGCTTATCGTTCCACAAAATTTAATTAACAATGATTAATTCAGAAAACCGAAAATCTTTAACGAACTAACGAAACGGCAAACGGCAAGAAACCAACGTAAACCCGCTGTGGCCGTCTTGGCTGTGCATGCAACTGCGAATGAAATCCTGAGTGTGGTAAGTACACTCAGGCGAATTCGCATAAGTTCGCAGTAGCACGTTTTTGCAGCGCGTTAAGAGTGTGTAACAGGTTATGTTTTGATGTTATGGAATTGCTTGTACCACATTTCTTCTACATTTTTTTTCTGCACCCTTAGCAAGATGAGAAATGAGTGCTGCAGAGAGGGTGGCTCGATGAATAGGGGATGTGTGTGCGTTGTGTGTATGTGTTGACTTTTTTTCTTCTCACATTTCCGGGAAACGGAAACATGTGTGTTGATGGAAAATCCATGCTGTCAAAATGACAGAGACAGTAGGACGCACACGCTTACAATGATGGCGTAAAAGTTGTTGACATGTATTCAAACAAAATGTCAAATCATCCATAGTGTCACGAAATAAAATAATGATAATAATAAATAAACTCTTAATATTATTCGATAGTATTGTGGCAAGCGAGAGGGGACACTGGAATGTTAGTCAGCGTGGATATGTACATATATGCATGTATACATTAGCTTATGACGCAAAAGTGTTCATCTGTTTATTTATTGCTCAAATACAATGAATCGTGATGTGACTACTATTCACTTGATATTAGTAGTAATCAATGCCGTTCGTTTTTTTTTTCGATAACAAAAATGTGAAAAAGTCAGCCTTTTGCAATCGCGTATTACTACAGATTAAGGCAACTGCACGAAGCCCATCGAAAAGAGAATTCACAATTCTGATTGTTGGGCATCTTCACAGTAGTACATAGTAGTGTAAAGTTGGTCCTTGTTTGTAAGATTGTTTGTTTAACATTGAATAAGCATGTATTCAAAAAATAAACTAATTACAGAGTTCCTCAACTGATTTGAAGTTTTCCGTAAATTACGACAATGAGGTTTTAGTTCAGATAACCCCCTACACCATTGAGAATCCGTGATTATTAAAATCAAATGAAATTGTCATTTTGTATGGGAGGTACTTAAAGGGGCGTGGCTACTTCGCCCATTTTGTTGCCAACGCATTGATTAGCGATTTTTATTCGAATTGATTAAGAATTACTCTAGTTGTAGTCTTCACCATTCACCTAACAGGACGGACGGACATGGCTCAATTGTATTGAAAATTCCCAAAACTTATTTTTTCTTAATATGTGTAGGATCTCAGTATTAGGTTAAGTAGGACTTAACAGCTTTAAAAAATACATGTGATGAAAAGTTTGAAGAAAACTAATTTATGTGAGCGTAATATAGAATAGAAAACTCTCCTACTATTTGGTCATATCACTGAAATTTTCTACGTAGGTCTCATAGAAATGTGGATTTTCACAGCATACAGATTTTTTTTCGACAACACACATAATTTTCTCGCAGATTCAACAAGTCCGTCAGCAGATCCATTGTTCCATTTCAGATTTTATCAATACGCCTAAATTTTCATAGAATCACTAAACTAGACCTATAATATTCGACTGATTTTTAGAAACTTTACGTTTATCTCACTCAAACTGTTGCACTAATGTCTACACAACGAGAAGACTCTGCTCAAATAAACCTAAAGAATGATTCAATTAGAACTTTTTAAAATTAAATATAAATTTCTAAACTTTTAAAGGTCTTTGAATAGAAGTTCTATAAAAGGGCGGACAGAACCACAACAATTTATAAAAAGATGTTTTCAGTACGCCTTACAAGTGACTAACTTGAAAAGTTTCGATTTGTGTTAATGTATCAAATGATACATCAAATTGGCTACTCGAACAGAAAAGTGTTTTATTATATATTTTATTTTTATGATTCCCGGCTTCAGTCATCTACATTTGTCTTTCATTGCCGGCCCCCTCGATGTTGTCAACAGCAACTTCGCAGTATTAAGTGTACAGTCAATCGGCATGTCTAGTAAAAACTTATCAAACAGTGACGTTCGCATTGGTCGATAAACAAGTAGGTACCGTTTGTTGTGAATCTTAAATAGAAATCGTGTTAATTCACAACATCGCGAGAAGCATCCCATACCTCATCCCATACTAGAATGATGCTTTTTGAACTCCATGACTCCATGAGTTCATCTTCAGACCCCTTTGTGACGAATTGATGCACTCTGGTACACCATCAGCTGTACAATTCCCTTTTTACCTCAAAGCTTAAGCTATTGCCCAAGAGATTTGTTGGATTTCGCCTTTTTTAATATAATTTGTAATAATTTTTCTGTATTATCACAAGTGGTGAAAAATTTTATAAAACCTGATTGAATGTGAACATCAAATGTAAATCAGAAAATCTCTTTACTAAATTTTGATCATATCGGTGAAAATTTATAATCATGTCCCTTACAAAATGAACACTCTAACATGAGTAGTATGCTGTGGAATGTGGACATTTTTAATTTTACGTTGTATTCCTTCAATGAGATATGGGAGAACTTTTTGGATTCAAGAGAGTTATCACACTTACTTTTCTAGGCTGACTAAACGGGACCTACAGTTTATTAGTGGTTCCGAAATGCCTCGACCACCCGTAGTAGTTACAACACAACTATAAGACTCCACTCAAATAAATGTAAAGTAAAAATTCTTTAGAGCTTTTTACATATGGACATAAATTATTTATTTTGATACAAACTACTTTAAATAGACTTTAAGTCCATCTCAACAAAAAGTAGACCGATAACATAGTGTTCATAATCGATGTTCCGAGTTCACTACTGCCAATACCATCTTAAATTTTGAGTGTCAGTGTACGTTGTTCGATGATAAGCAGCCGAAAATACCACAACATGCATATAGTGGAATGAATATTGCGGCTGAAGCGGAGTTTGGCTAAAGGTCATGACAACGTGCGCAGCATCTTTAGCCCTTGTATGTAACAACTTTGTGTATTTTACACAAGGATCTTGTTTTGAAGCCTTGCAAATTCTAATTTGTTGTCAATATGAGTTTTAAATTCAATCAATGGACTTGGCGACAGTTCAATGAAGATCCGCTGTTTACGCGTCAAATTTTGATTAGTGACGAAACTCAATTAATACAAAAATAAACAAAATTTCCACCTTTTTACTGATAAACAACCCGAGGAGATCCTTTAACTATCACTACATGGTGGAATTATCGGTCTGTATTTGTTTTAAAATACACTTTATTTTTTATTAAATTTTAGTTTACTTTGCTGCATATATAGAATAGATAAGTACAGAGGGTTCATTAAACAAACTCAAAATTATCGCTTCGATCGCTAATTTGGCCAGGCTTGCGTTTCAACTCTTTTGAACGGGTAATCTAACAAACACCACTTCTACCTCTAATATTCGCTATTTAATCAATTATTTCTTAAATGGGCCTTATTTGAGCTACAGCTTTGTAATTATTAATCGAACAACTTGACTGTAAGACGATTAAGAATGTGTTTCAACAAATTTAATAATGTGCCCACACACATTGGGACACGTGCTGCAATATCCCCTCTTAAATGCGATTTCACGTCAAATGTCAAATAATGACAGACATCCCCCACCACTGCCGCCACTGCCACAACACAAAACACCTCCATCATCGACCATCGAACGTAATCTGATATTGGGGTTTGCGTGATGTTACACAAGACAAAGTTGACCCTATCTCCTCGCCTGTGCATATTTAAGTTGCTAGTTTTTTTTTCTCCATCCGGCCAATGATTTTAACAATGTACGAAGAGAACTCATGTGGATTGCATATGTGGAAAGAGTAATGAAACTATTTTGTATTAAACCAATGTAAATAGTATGTTATGTACATACATATATACATACTATGTACATTAAATAATAACGGTGTGTACGAGTATTTGTATATCTAATTAGATGTAGAACTTTAGTATGCAGCACTCGTATGTATTTTTCATATCTATGACCAATACATGGTCATAGTACGTTCGTTCCGTAGGCACTTTATTGCCAATATTTATTACCACTAACTCTTCCCTTAGGGCCACTTTGGGATAAAATGTTTCATCCGGTAGTACCAAGAGGTGGGCGGTGGGTATAAACACACAAAGATTTTTTACATGCACGTAAGTTATGGATTGGATTAAGTTAATAATATAGTTCATTTGCCAAGAAAATAATTTAAATGGTTAAAATTTAATAACTTTATTACTTAGATCAGATATCTACATTGTGAGCCTGACCGACTTGATGGTTTTGACAGGATGGCATGGTGGTTTAACCACACGTTTATCATGCGAATTATATTGAAATAAAACTTCGATTTAACTATATTTCATTCATTAAGCGGCTGTTGTCTCACTGTGTATGACCGCAAGTCTAGTAAATTTTTTTCAAACTTATGTTAACCAAGTCGTTAAATACATATACGTTTTGAGATAAGGGAGAGTATCACACATTTGAGTGGTAAGCTAAGCGGGTTTCTTTATTTGTACTCACATAACGGGACCTACAGTTTTAAGACGAATCCGAACGTCAGCTTCAAGAGAAGTTTTTACTAGACTCGACTACTGCGAAGTTACTGTCGACAACATCGTGGAAGTCACCAAAGAAAGAAATGTATATGCCTGTGACAGGAGTCGAATCGTGGTCTCTCGCGTTATAGCCGAGTGTTCTAACCATCATGTCGCGTTCAATAGAGTGCATACTGTTACGAGTATATATCACTTACACTTACTACAAGAAAAATTTTAACGCATTAAAGGAGACATGTTAGACCTCAAGTACCGTAAGACCAAATTCGTTTCATGACTTTTTTTTAGAATTATTGAACCAATTTTTGTCTATCTAGCTGGTGGGCAGGATAACTCGAGTAAACCTTAACTGATCCTTATGAAAATTTCCCAGTGTTAATATTTTCTAAAATGAGTAATGGGATTGAATATGGTCAGAATAGGCCCACCCCATCTGTTACCTCCCATACAAATTTACCTATTTGATGGATAATTTATATTTCTAACAAAACTTTAAAACAAGCAACTGGAGAATATTAGAATTTCTTTAATTTAACCTATAACCTTGTTATAGTAGACAAATCCTTAGAAAACCGAAACCTTTGCCTCACATCTTTTGGCACCTCTCGTACAAATGACCGAATTCACCCCATAGTTTTAAATACATATGTTTTCAGCCTAATTTGGAGAAGATTTCTGGTACCTACCAAACAAAATGACTTTTTTTCGGTAAATTCATTTTGATATTAGTACTTATGTCGGCACCTACCACACAAATGGTCGAAGTAACGCCCATAATTCTACATGTATATCTTTTGTTTTTGTAAGTACATTGCATTTAACCAAATTCTGCACAAGCAAAAATTTTATTGAATGTTGACATACGAACAAATATTGGACACTTAGTGCTGGCACTACTGGTACCTCCTATACATGATCCAAGGCTCTGGTCTTAATATATTTCAGACCTGCCATCAGTATAGCGGTTTTTCCTGCTTAATGTTTTGACTCTGTATACCTGAGATTCTCTTATACATATGTGAAATGTTCATTTTTATTTGAACTTCAGTCTCGGAGGAGGATACTCTGATCATAGACAAAGTATGACTAGCCGGAATCATCAGTGTGTTCTACATGTAGTAAATCTACTACCTCAGGATACGCCAGATTTTAGTTTTTAAAGATGCTACGATCCTTGGCATCGGTATATCTGAAATCCTTCATTTTAATGTAACTAAGATTTTAGGTCAGTATAGCTAGTTGACAACAACTATGTAGTAGAGATTTACCGGAAGCAATTAATCGTAAGCTCTCTCCATCTCAATCTTAAATGTTTCTCAGTAGAACGGATACTCAGTGCTCAGAATAACAGGACTTGTCGGAGTCAACATTTCGCACCGCCTACGAAAAGTCTCCCTACCTCGGTACAGTTTTACTGTAGCTGATACGTTTTTATGTCAGTATTGCATAATAATATCCTGGATTTCAGTATGGCTTTAACTTCAGCCTCTACACATCATTGAATTCTATGCCCTGCGTTAAGAAACATAACACAGTAAAACATATGATTTTGGAAATTTTATATGCCACATGATTACACAGTACAAAATTTTTCAGCTCATTGATTTGGGACTCAATTCTGAAAACTGCACGTGAAAGTAGTCCCAAAAAGAAGAAGTTCTGTATCATTAGTTTTGTCAAGTTACATGCAATAATAATTTAATATCGATTTGAAGTAAGTAAGTATCGTATAGGGGAATTTGTCACGTTTTAGGCTCTTTTGTTATATTGTTATATGGTGGCGTATGATTAACATTACTAATATTCCACGTAAATAATACGCCAGGGAGTACAACAGTTTCAAAGTAACTGCTACAAAATAAACCCAGTTGATGAATGGAAAAGTGAAACTGTTGATTATGTAGGGAAACGTTATATAAACAGATTAAAGGAATTGTAATTCTTATTTTATTTTAAATTTGTTTTAGCTAAATCGGACTAGTGGCTCTCGAGTTATGTCAAACAAAAGAGCATAAAACGTGACAAAAATTTCCCTATACGATACTTACTAACTTCAAATCGATATGAAATATTATGGCATGTAACTTGACAAAACGAATAATGCGGAACTTCTCCTTTTTGGGGCTACTTTCACGTGCAGTTCTCAGAATTGAGTCCCTACATCAATGAGCTGAAAAATGTTTTACTGTGTAATCATATGGCATATTCAATTTCAACTAAAACATTTAGGTGATCATATTCATACGCTCGTGTGTGTTATTCTAACAAGTGTTAAGATCTAATCACAGCTGCATACAGCATACACTGAGTAAGTCTGTCGGCCTGTCTACACAAACCATATCTCAACATAGTTTAGAGTCAAATGCGACCGACACATATGAAAAGATAGATATTTGGATAGTTAGACGTTATGGATCGGTGTATGGAAAACTTGTACGATATGTCTACATTGCTGCACATATGTGTACATACGGACATAACACGTATGAGTGAGTGAGTGAATGAGTGTTGCAAGTATTTTTGTAATTGTTTTGTTATTTGGCATACCAAAATGTCAACAGAAAATCATAAATTATTAAGGCATTTGCAAAATCCCATTCAGAATTTGGTTAATTTCACGAACACGCCAATAGACAGATGGACAGACGGTTAAAAGCGCACGCCACCATCGTGTGTTAAGTGAATGAATATTGAAATCAATATCCAGTTTGCAGTTCACTTCATGTGGTATTCGGTATCTAAGAAGCCCATTACTGGCACTACCAAGTGCACTTATGGTCTAACCAAAAATATCATAACTTGCCAAAAAAAAAGCAACTGTCTGTCTTTATGCCCGCCCGCCTAACCGTCCGTCCTGCCATCCATGCCGTATGTCTGTCACTTGGTCTAGTGGCGTTGACTCGCAAGATGTCATAAATCAATTTCGAAGCCAGAAATATTTAAAAATTTTGTTTCTTACGACAACTATCAAGATTTTTTGTTGAATTAGCAAAATATGCACATATGTTACACTAGTTCACATAGCAAACTTACTAAAATAATCTATCTGACTGAGTACATATTTACTAACATGATCTTAACTAAATGTTGTTCATTAACGATTTGTCCACTCGAACATAAATTCCATTGTTGTAGAATTGTTATAATAGAGTTAATGAAGTTTTTATTGATATTTACACAAATTTACGAAAATGTAAAAATTCTTAAGTGTCATTATCAGGGGTCAAAGGTCAGGCCACACAGATACACACCATATACAATAATAATAATAAATGATGAGGTTATCCACACACACACATCATTATCATCTTTATCAGCGTCAGCTTTAAGTGGGACAGTTAAGTTTTACGTCCAAAAAATATTTGGCACCGGAGCTGGAAAATTATCCATGGTATATTGTTTTTACATTAAAAGTTGGCGGCAGAAGCGTAATATTTAAAAAGTTTAAAGAAATTAAATTATATTTAATCATTTCCAAAGAGTGCGAGAGAAACTTGTATGGTTATAACAACATTAAACCGTTTAAATATTTATATAAGCAAATAATAAACAGAATGTATATTATGTATGTTTTAATTCCATTAACTAATGTAATTAGCAGATTTTATAATATCTGGAAAACTAGAGAAAAATATAAAATTTTTTTATATTAGTGTTTTGCTGTATATATTTTTTAAATATGCATTTTTAGTTACCGTACTTACTAGCCGTTGATAAAATGCTTCGCAACTTTTTTTTAATTAGTGGTATAAACAACAGCATTTTGTGAGAAAAATACTTTTCTTGGAAAATATTTTACGGCGCTTACTTAATTATCGAAACATGAAACATGAATAAATTTTGATAATATTAATGAAAAATTTATCAATATCTATTAAAACCATTCTGGGACTTCAATTGCATACCTTGAATGATGTATACGAGTAGTAGAGATTCCCGCATTCGTGTTAGTTAACACGCTTCTGTTTTAGACTTACACACAGTTCAATAACGATTCCGTATAGCTTCTAATATACTTCTACCATCCGATTGGCACGACTAACTATTAGTTGCCGTTGACAGCATCGTGGGGACCGTCGACCAACGAAATGTATGTAGGTGGCTGTGACTCGAACCCAGGTCACCCGAGTAAAAGTCACTTTTTCTAACCATTATTTGAGGGGAGGAAATAACTAACATAAAAAAAGATGAAAACTACAATTTGTTTTTGCATCGATTCAGTCTCACTTACTGAACGTTTTTTTGCGATGTTTTTTGCAGACAGATGTCGATTGATTGACCGTTCTACATGTATTGGAGTTGTTCTGCAACCGGCTCAAACCCATTGGTCTCTATTCAAAAAGTTCGGGAATTTCAAAATGAAAATTCCTTCTTAGCATAAATAGCAGTTTTGTAAAATTCATAAAAATCCTTATATTTTCTTAATCAATCCATTTGTCAAGGACTTCGAGTGGAAATTCAGTTTGTTGCCTTCATATACCTTCAATGAAACTTTCCAATATACCTCTTCAACCACTAGTTTCAAATTCCTTTTTATATTTCTTCTGTCCATCGTATCCACTGACTTTTAAATAAAAAAAAATGTCGATGTATTCACTGCTGCAGGCAGCAACAACTCGCAAAGCAATTCGTTGCCCGGAATGAGGGGCGTGTGGAATGTTGAAGGAGAAGACATTCAACATTGAAATGCTACTTCGCATCACTTACACTTTGTACTCAGTGCGAAAGTGTCAATTCTATTCAATATCCACAGAATGTTGCTTTTTAAATCGATTTTCTTGGAAAACATAACGTTGTCACTTTATCACTTGTTAAACTGCAAATTTAACCCATTGGGAAGGGGTAAATAACTGATGTTCGTATTTCAGCTAAAAAAACTTATGTTGAGATCCACTGGGATATGACGTACAATTACAGTCTAAATGACTGACAAAGCTTTTGTGCATTCTCCTTTAACAACGTATAAAACTTAATATTCGGACAACGTTGAACAAACTTAAAGACAATTATCGTATATAAAAAAATGTTCTGTAACCCTGAAGTTATGTTGTTATGACTATGAAAGCTCTAACATAAACTCTAAGGAGGTTATTGATAAACTGGACAATTTTTAAATTTGGCCCGTTTTATTCTCATAAAATAGTTGGCAAATCCTTTGAAACCCAAAAAAAAACAAATGACTGAATTCACTCTTTGAAGACATATCATTTTAGTTAGCACATAGGGGAAGTTGGACTCCAAGCAACGGTCTGATCGGGTTTAAAGTGGCTAAACCCAGTACTTATTTTGGTCACCCCTTTATCTCAAGTGGGCACTGACATACCCGTGCGATCACCTGGGGTAGCTCCTTCTAACACCCGCGGGAGTAGTGAAGTAAGATGTGGTGCGCGTTCAACCAAGACACAAAAAATGGTTGGGTCGTTGGGCTTGTAATTCATCCCCACAACTTACAATGAAAGATAAAAAAAGATTAAGAAATGGCCCCCTTCAAAACGTTGACGACCACCGCACCAGAAACGTTCGAACGAAATACAGAGTAGGTGCAGTGATACAATTGGCGGACGTACTGAACAAGTATGGATCCGATGTTACTGCCATCCAGGAAATTGGATGGATTGGGCATGTTGTCACCAGAACACCTATTAGTGACGAAATCTACTATAGATGCCATGACAGTAGAAACTAGTTTAGATGTGGTTTCGTAGTTAGTAGGAGAATTAAACATATTGTCTCAAGGTTCACTCCGGTGAACGAACGGATAGCTACCATCTGCATCAAAGCTAAATTTTTTATACAAGCCTTACACAGTACAACACATGATTTGGGACTCAATTCTGAGAACTGCCCGTGAAAGTACCCCGAAAAATAAGAAGTTCTGCATCATTCGTTTTGTCAAGTTACATGCCATAATAATTTAATATCCATTTGAAGTTAATAAGTATCGTATAGGGGAATTTGTCACGTTTTAGGCTCTTTTGTTATATTGTTATATGGTGACGTATGATTATCATAAGTAATATTCCACGAAAATCATAAGTCACGGAGTACAACAGTTTTATTGTTAATGCTACAAAATAAAACCAGTTCAAAATCATTTGATGAATGGAAAAGTGTAACTGTTGCCTATGTAGGGAAACGTTATATGAACAGATTAAAGGAATTGCAATTCTGAATTTTTTTAAATTTGTTTCAGCTAAATCGGACTTGTGGTTTTCGAGTTAACCCCTATTCGATGCTTACTAACTTCAAATCGAATTATTATGGCATTTATATTGACAAAACGAATGATGCAGAACTTTTTCTTTTTGGCGATACTTTCACGTGCAGTTCTCCGAATTGAGTTCCAAGTCAATGAGCTGAAAAATTTTGTACCGTGTTATTTGTGCCCGTCTCGGCGGAGAATAACGTAAAAATTGTTTCAGGCGATTATAACGATAGAGTAGGAAGGGAAGAAATCTATGGCCAACAATCAGCATATTCGGCCTCCAACTGGTAACGGCTTGAGACTAAGAATCTTTGCCGTGACACGAAACATGGCAATGCATTGCACACTGCCACATCCGTACTTGGTTTTTAAGAACCTCCCTAAAAAAACCATGGTACGACAAAGAGTGTCGCAACGCAACTCCAGAGAACAAAGCTGCAAATTTGGAAAAATTTCAGACCGTGGGGCGCGCAGGAGAGGTACCAGGAAAAAAGAGAAACTCCTGTTCCGACGCAAGAAAAGAGAAGTATAAAAGCGCGAGTGTGAGGAGATCGAGATGTGTAGGAGTAGGAATGAAGTTGGCAATTTCTTCCAAAGAGTGCAACATCAAACAAAACGCTTTAGTATAGGTATTTTCTCCTGTAAAAACTAAGAAGGAAATTTGGTGACAGACACGGAAAGTGTACTAAAGATATGGACAGACCATTTTTGCAAGCTGTTGGTATCAGATGATAGTGGCGACGAAGATACTCTTAAACCAATCATTAAATATGTTGTCTAATGTACACCACCCTGCCAAAATCAGGTTGGGCAAGCATATGGCGGTTGAGAAATAGTACAGCTGCAGGTGCTGATGGACTGCCGGCAGAGGCGCTATTAGCGATAATAGAAATTTCTTGAACGGAACGATAAAAACAAATTCAGTTTTTACACATATAGATCAACAATACAAAACAAGAGCAAAACAAACACGAGAGGTACACTGGGTTGGCACTCTTCTGCCAAAAAACCATTCTGTGCAATTTTGTACAAAGCATAGACAAGAGTTTGTGTGGATTATGCTGACGTGTGGCCTTTATTGGTGCTATCTTCGAACCAGTGTGTTTAAGCTTCTTAATTTGTTGATGGAGCTTTTAACACTTAAGGTTTGTGATGATAGTGGAGAAGCAAAGGGTGCTGATAATGATAGTTTGACAACTATCGAAATAGTTATTCGCCCTGCCAGCTGTCAACATAATCCATTTCACACAACTCTTGTAAAAACAACTCTATTAGCAATAATAGAAAGATCTGGAACCAAATCGAACACATAACAAATCGAACACATCAACAATTCAAAACAAGAGCAATATTATTTATTGCTCTCTTTAAAACTTAAACTTATTTTCCCTTTAAATGCCATAAATGGTATATGGGAGAGCTTCAATGGCACCTACAGTTTAATAACGAATCTGAACGCCTTCATGACACAGTCAGCCCCTTTCGCTCCTTCATGGTTTAATATATACAAATCAAAGCCTTCAATAAAAGTCCATTTCTCAGTAATATCTGCAACTATTTAATAAATATGACATTGTCAATAAAAGTGTATTTGTGCACAATGGCAACAATAACAAACTCAGCATCATTATTATCATTTGCAACAGCAGCAGTCATAATAATACAATTGAGATGAAAACAAAAACAAAATGTAATTGAAAAGAAAACATTTTAAATGCGATTTCTGTCGCACTTTGCATATGATTATTATAAAAAATTTATTTAAAATACATAATAATTTACTCACTTAAAAGTGATTAGAAGTCACTTACGCCACCTTCAATTATATTCCAAAACTAAAGATTACATTGGAAAAACTACTCGTATCTTAGATAGTTAGACAAATTCGCATTTTGTTTGCGACGTCAAAACAAAAAATAAAGCGGCTAATTGCAAGTGACAGCTTGAAAAATTGATTTTGGTTTATGAACATTTCACAAATTCCACAACAATTAAGCGAAACAAAGCTATCGAATGGAATTTCAACAGCTTGAACTCGTATAAATTAACCGATCGAGCTAAATGGAACGAGGTGGGAGGAGCAGGAGCTGTAGGTGGATCGCTGAGCCCCTTTTCGATTACAGCGATCTAGCAGCGTTAAACGATTGTAATGTGAACAAATTGACTTGCATTTGAACATTCTTACACCGATCATTAATTAAGCGGAAAATATTAACAATTAACATTCGTTAAAGAGACTCGAGCTCAATTGAGTTTAATGTTTAAGCATCGCTTTGAACAGAGCAAATGTTAATGGGATTCGATTTATATTAGTTCAATGCTGTGAGCTTGTAAAGGATCATTTAAATAAGAGACAGAATAAAATCAAAATTAATGTTAAAATAATGAATTATTGCAATTGTTGTGAACAAGTGTAAAATATATTTGTTGGCATTTAATTTGGCATTGATTTCAGATTTAGCAATATCTTTTTTCATTTAATATTTAGCTTTTTGTGTTTATTCGACCTTTGAATATATTATAATATCCCAAGTTTTAATCAATTAGGCTCGAGGTCTGCGTTTTGTGATTATCATTTATTTTTCAATATTTCGTCTTTCATCGAAAGACATCATCAGGATTGAAAAGAGTAACAACACAATATTACAGACAAGTAGTTTAGCAACCACTGATGATGTCTTTCGATGAAAATTATTATAATCATTTTACCTGAACTTTTTCTAAAATTCAAAATATATATGTACATAGATATACATATCGCTTGTGGAGCGTATGGTCAGACGATTACAAACATCAAATGTAAAAGGTGTAATTCAATATCTCTAGGCATATGGTCATTTTGTATGGGAGTACGGAGAGAGTCTTTTACAATACTAACTAAGAACTAAGTAAAAAGTCTCAAAATAAATCATTATTTTTAATGGGTGGAGTCAGGGTCCCGGTTTCTTAGGTTTGCTTGCACGTCACTAAAAGAAAAACGATAATGAAAATTCAGAATACGATTTCTTGTTTGCCTATAATTTTTTCGGTAAAGATTAATTATAATATGTACATGTACGTTGCCACGCCTACGCCAATATTATTTTCTCAATTATTTTCTGACTTGCTTTATTAAAAACAAGGAAGGGCACTTCCCTCTCACAATATGATCACAACTTATCAACAAAATCACATATTATGGTTGTATGCAGCTGCGGAGGATTGTTCCAATTAATTCGCATATAAAACTTAAAAGAAATCATAATTTTTAATGGGTGGGTTAAACCTTCCGGTTTCGTAGGCTTCACATATAAATACAAAATTGTAAAAATTTTCTTTTAAGATTATTGGAATATATCAATTTTTGGTAAATTAGATAGTTTGTATAGGAGGTACCAGTTGGGGCAGCACAACATTACCAATTTTTATTCGTAAGTCAACGTTCAATAAACGTTTATTTTGTGCAAAATTTGATTTAATTCAGTGTATGAACTATGAGGGTGATTTCGGTAAATTGTATGGAAGGTGTATCGGAAACGTTTCGGTTTTCTGGGATTTTGTCTACTTTTATAATAACCTATATCTTAATATCCCAAGTTTTGATTAATTAGGCTCGAGGTCTATGTTTTTATTTTTATTTTCATCATCAGGGTTGAAAATTTTTTGAGTAACAACACAATATTAAAGCAATTTAGTGTAACGACCACTCTCTTCTGCTATCTATATCCTGCAGTAGTTTATCATTTGAAAGTTATAAGACAAATATAAATTATTCAAAATTAGGTCACTAGGGGCCCTTCTTGTTTTTTTAATGCGTTACACTTTTTCTCGAATTAAATGATATATACCCTCAGCCATAGGAAGTTTTATACAAATTAACTAGATTACAGTATAATGTTATTGTATTGTTTTACTTACTTCAACTACATTTGCAAGCTTATATGATATTTTCTACTTAAACAAATATAGATCATACAGTTATAGAAGTTTTAAAACAATGGTACCCAGCGGCGAAAAGAAGGACTTAGAAGGCCTTACGGAACGTCTTCAAAAGCTCTGCATTCCCTCTTGCTTTCCAAATCACATAGGGTGTCATTGGGAGGCAAGGCCTTCCATTGCTTCCTATAAATGTGTAAGCACAGAAATCATCGAAAACGTTGATTCCCCCTTCTCAAAGAAGGCCTGCAGCAGTGGTCTTGAAAGAATGAGAAGGCCTGTTTTCAGGCATGTGAAAACAAGTCCTTGAAGACTTGACGTTTTCATGTCTCAAAACGCCTTTTTGCATGCCTGTTTGAAAAGGCCTCGCCGCTGGGTAGGCTTAACGGAATTCACGCACACAACAATATAGAGCGAGTGTGTGCGGTCGCACAACCCACCGCTGAACACCATATTCTTTCATGAGTTCGAAGGGCTTCATTTGGATCCGCTATGCCTAATACTAAATTTCAGTGGCAGGCATAGCTGAACGCACACACCCAGCTATATGGTGTGCGGTCGAACAAGAATCAACAGCGATGTCGAATTGTACACTTTGATAATGATGGGATCCCCCAACAAACTTTGAACGTTGTTTATCTAACTGTACTGGCGTTGAATGTGAAACGAGCGTGTGTTGTGTTGTTTTCATAACACTTAAGCATAGACAGATTGTTTTAAACCAACAAAGCTTTCCAATACTTTAGAATTGCCGATCGTGTCTGTGTAAAAAAAATAACAATTATTGTCGGCATGTCTAGGCTATGGGATGCCTATCACTGTTTTATAACATAATAAAGATCAAATCTATCTTAATTTTTTTTTGTTATCATTAAAAGCTATTTTTTAGTTGTTCTGCTATCGCTGACATTTTTAAAATGAGTTTTTATGTCAGAGTATATACACTAAGGTGGACTCTCAATGTATGGGAGAATTTAAAACTCATCTGTGCCAAAAAAAAAAACGACAGTTTTGTGTGAGGTTAATATGACAATAATATGAGCTTGATCGCTTGAAAATTGACGTGCCACTCGCGGTTTGAAGTTTGTGAGCCCTAAAGTAAATTTATTTTTTCGAATTTCCAAAAAAAAACAGTAAGAAAGTTTCAGTCGGACAACCTGACTTACATATACCCTCAGTAAAACATACAATTTTCTATTATATTGATTTTATTACTCGGTTTCTAAAGTGGGCGGAGTGATACATTTGTATGGGCTTCCAATTTTTTCTCCAAAAACTTTATTCTATTATAACGTAAAAATATACAGAATTTGGCACGATTGTGTCGAGTGCATTGATATTATTACTCCATCTCTAAAGTGGGCGGAGTGGGAGGTACCAGAAGGGGCGTGTCTAGACTTCCGGATTTTTTCTCCAAAACTTTATCCTGCTTAAACTTTACTAAATACAGAATTTGGGCACGATCGCGTTAGGTCTATTAGTAATAGTAACCGATTTCTAAAGTGGGCGGTACTAGATGTGTAAGGTAAAAAACTGTATCCTGCTATAGCTGTACTAAATATAGAATTTGGGTACGATCGCGTTGGATTTATTGATATTATTTCTCCATCTCTATAGTGGGCGGGAAGGTAGATTTGTATGGGAGGTACTAGAAGGGGCGTGGCTAGGCTTTCAAAATTTTTTCCAAAACTTTATCCTGTTATAGCTTTACTATATACAGAATTTGAGTACGATCCCGATGGGTGTATTGATATTATTACTCGATTTCTAGAGTGGGCGGAATGATGTATTTTTATGGGAGGTACCAGAAGGGGCGGGGCCATGTAGCCCATTTGCAATACTGTAAGTAGTTTTGGGGAAATATTAACTCGTGCAAAATTTCAAAACTTTTGGATGCGTCTTTCGAAAGTTATCGTGCGAACCAGCCAGACAGACAGACGGACATGGCTCAAACGACTTTAAAAGTCATGAATCGAATTTGGTCCAAAGAAACCTAAGGTCTAAAGTGACTCCTTCTGTGTGTTACACTTTTGGGTCGTATCAAATGATATATACCCTCATCCCTAAGGGTGATGGTATAATCAGAAAGTTTTGAAAAAGTGAAAACAAGGTTCTCATCTTAATATAATGTTGTATTTATAGTCAAACTTCACTATAACACTTTTCTATATATTTTTTCAGAAACACAACATTTTCCTGTTTTTTTTATACCCTAACGTAAGAAGGAGTCACTTTAGACCCTTCTGGTAGCACGCATACAAATGTACCATTCCGCCCACTTTAGAAATTGAGGAATAATATCAATACAAACAACGCGATCGTGCCCAAATTCAGTATTTTGTTAAGCTATAATAGGATAAACTTTCGGAGAAAAAATTTGAAGTCCAGCCCACCCCTTTTAAAATCGAGTAATAAAATCAATACGGACAACGCGATCGTGCCCCAATTCTGTATTTAGTAATGCTGCAGCAAGATAAAGTTTTGGAGAAAAAAATGGAACTCTAGACCCGCCCCTTCTGGAACCGCACATACAAATGTACCATTCCTAGAAATGAAGAAATAATATCAATACACCCAAATTCTGTTTTTCGTTAAGCAAATTTTATGTTTATACTGAGGGTTAGGGAATATCATAGTCGGTTTACCCGACTAAATCTTTCTTACTTGTTGTTTTCACACTTTTTTACCTCTCTATAACGAATTTCTCTATAGAGTAGTTTTCTCTCTCAAACAAAGCTTACAATCAACCCAACTGGTGTTTTAGGTACCAACAAAACCTCTCTGCAGCGAATTTTGTTTAGCAGGCGCAAAATTCCAATGAATATGAATACACAAGGAACATTTATAGAATTAGGAAATAATGTCCCGGATGAAATTTGTTCCTTCCTGAGTAGATGTGAAGATTTTGTCGATGTAGTAAGTTTCAATGTTTATATAAATTTGTATGTATCGAAATAGCATCTAAATGAAATAAAAAGCTAGTTTTTAGATATATAGTGAAACTTTGAATCCTTCAGAATCCTCTCCTTTAGCGACTTGTTTTTTGCTTTATTCTAATTTCGTTATAGAGGCTTTTGAATGAATACTTCACTATATAAAGGCTTCATAGCTTAGAATTGCTTCGTTATACCTATAGTGAATTGTTGTATGAAAAACTTCGCAATAAAGAGGTTTTTTCAAGGGACTCGGCAAAAAATTAGTTACATTGAGTTTTTCGTTATAACGAAGTTCGTTATATCGAAGTTTCACTGTACATTTATTTAGTAGTTCCTCGAATAAAGTAGAAATCGGCGATCCCCAGTGACTATGTAGAAGAGAAGTTCGACTGTATATGTTATTCTTAGATGAAATGTGACAGATAAAATATAACATTCTTAATATTTTGTATGCGAAAAGAATGAATTTATTTAAGAATGTATTTGGTAGCCTAAGCTTTCGCAGGGCCAGAAACTCAAATTTTTTGTTATAACGTGTGTGGACTTATAAAAACCACCAGTGTATAGATTTAAATAAAAAAATGTGGTTTTGCGATACTCTTCTTCAATACTTAAAACTGTATAATTTATGTATGTAGGACATGTATTCTTTCAACAGTCACGATGTGTAATTTAAAAGTGTATGCAACAAAATTGGTTTCAAACAATTGAGTCATCAATTTTGTTTCATCCCTTGGGTTATCCCACGTGTATTTATGAATTTCGAAAACACTGTGATGCATATTTTTAGGCGTATTCACAGAATTACACATATTGAAAGAAACTATTCACCTTGCTTTACCTAATATTTAGTAATTTTTAAATTCCTATTATTTTAGTCACATTAACTGGGCGTGGTCTTTGACATTCAAATTCTCGAACTACATATTTGTGGATTGAAATGTAATTACAGCATTTAACAAGTAAAAACAACAGCATTAAATTTCGAAACGTGTCAAATTCTTAACAAGCTATAGATTAATGCGTAAGCATTCATTGACGTTAAGACGTGACCCAGCACCTCGGTTACATTATTGCCGTAGGTACACTCGTGTTGAAATTAACAATGCCCTTGTTCAACAAATATATATTTCTATTAATATACATGACAAACTTGTGTTTGTTGTTGTTGGTATCGTCGATTTTCCTATTGTTATCTATACCAACAGCCATAACAAATTGAGCCCCCAAATTGGCTTTAACACTTTCGAAACGAAACTGACAGAGTCATCAATAACTTTCATTTTCTGTTTATTCGAAATCATAGAAAATATTTTAATCCCAAATGCCAGAAATTATTAACAAATCTATTAAATAACAAAGGAAAATATTATTCAGTAATATTTCTTCTAATCAATTTTATTCATTTTCTTTTCACTCTCGTGTCACTCACGGACGACCAAGTGAACGAACGCATCCCAAAAACCAAAACAAATTGATCCATCTTTACAAGTGGCCTACTCCACAAGTGGCACCGTCCGTCCAACCGCCCACCTCCTCATTTGTTGTGCGGTGGGCGTATTTTATTTAATTATGTTTTTCTTTCTTTTGTTGTTGCTTTCAGTGATGCTAGTCGTGTGGTTGTTGTAGTCCGGCCCGTGCTATGTCTGTACACCAGAAGAGATACACAATCGCACCAGGTCCACACAGACGTATGGAAGAGCGGGCGTGCGAACATACTGCATACCCACCTAGCTACCAACTACACACATGTGTGTACATATGTACATACGTACATGAGAGGTCTATAAATGCCGCACTAAAGACACTTTGGTTGGCCATATCGGATTACACAGTGTTCCTCATCGAGGAGAACGTGTTCACATCTCCGTGCAGATGATTACACCTGACCACTGGCTGATTTGAGTATTTTCGCATGTTCTGTGCTCGATGGCCCAAAAGTGTCATTGTTTGTTTAGGCCATTTGAGAGAAAGCTAAAATCATAATTGTACAAAATATCGTAAACAAAATAGATTATTAGCAAATTTGAAGCGAACTTGTTTGTATTGGCGGTCATAGATGTAATTTTACAAAATCTAAATCCAAGACAAATCAAAGCAGGTGTGACTGGGATGTGGATTTATTAAAACGCTCAAATGCTCTAGTTTAAAAAAAAAACTATGTTTAACTAAAGAATGATAGTCAGTGGCGCCAGATCTGACGATTTATCGTTGTTTGAAATATGGAAATTTAGATTTATGCTCAAAATTCTTAAAGTTGTTAAAATGAAGTCAAAGAATTCCTGAGATAATAGAGTATTTGGAGGCGCATATTTACATAAGGACATACCAGCTTTTTATATAGCAAATTAATAGATAACCACTTATTAAAGACAAATTAGTGATGTAAAAAAATTAATGATCAAACACTATTACATTTTTATTTTTGCAGATTATGAGATCTGTCAGAGATTTGAAATCAAAGTTTTTAAAAATGAAAAAGTTAAGTTAATCGATTTGGCAAGTGAAACATCCATATAAGAGAGCTTCCGCATTAACACTCACACTCTACTGTTTGCCGATGATTCCGAACGTCAGCTTTTTTAAGAGCTGTTTTAAGCCGAAGGTCGTGATTTCTGCAAGAAGGGCAATATTGCCCACCTTCAATGACTTATTTGGCAAACTATTTTTTTTGCCAAAAAATGATTCCTAAAAGAGGTGACATTTACTGGTCACCCCGTAACCCAGACTTATTGTAAATGCTTTTTTTCTTTGGTTACACCTTAAAAGCTAAGTTTACAACACCAGCCCAGTGTCTGTTAAGGAGTTAAAGCAGTAAAGGGCATTTAATAGTTTCGCGAGACCGCCAAAAATCTTTTTTTTTTCACACAGACACAATCGGCAATTCCCACGTACTCTACAGTTTCGTTCGATTCCAAAACAGTCAGTCTCTGCTTGATTGTTATGAAAGCAACACCATACGCTTGCTATGCATTCGATATAAAAACAGACATAAGTACAGACAGTGAAACAATGTTCAACGATTATTGATAACATTTTGAATGTGTTCAATTCGACAGGGCTGACACTTCTTGAGCGACCGCATACAAACACACCATATCGTTATATGCGTGCGTTCGGTTAGGCCTACCCCGGAATTAAAGAAATGTATTTGCGAGGAATTGCAGAACTTTTCACGACAACCCTGTTAAGGCGACATTTAAAATACAGGTGGCAAGTCCAGAATTCACTTATGGATGATGTAATTCTTAATATGTATATAAAATCCATATTTGTGTACTTTCATAATAATTAAACATTTTGTATCTAATTTACCTAGGTTCTCTTTTTAACGTCTTTTAAAAGGAAAAATAACTTGAATGAAGGTTGTGAAGTCATATGGGATACTCGTATGACCCTAAATAAGTGTAACTAATAGACAGATTATGGCCTATAGTTAATAGGATGAACAAATATATCTTCCAATTTCGTGTGCTTTTAAATGATTAAAGTATAGTAAAAGTTAAGACCTTAATCCTTTGAAAGCATACGGAAGTAAACGACCATCTGTTCGCCTAATTATCATTGGACCGTCCTGTATGTTGAACTTATTTATTTGTTACACTAACATCTATGTACAAATTTTTTCATTAACTATGTTATTTTCCATGTGCGAGCACAAGAGTGATGACTTACAAATGTTAATTGATTTGTTCACTAGGTGAATATGAACTAATTTCAAAATTGCTACAAGGTTATCAATAATCACTGGTTTCTTGGTGATTGATTATTCAATTATTTGATTAATCTATTCAATTGTTTGATTAACACATTAATCGCACCCCAACATTTGCCAGTCCATGCATGCATGTATGTATTCCTGCCATTGCCACACATCATCCATATACATTTCAATACGTTGGAAGTTTAAGTGTACTTAGGAAAGTTTGAGCTTTCAAAACGATTGGGTTTGTTATCAATACGATATGGGGGGGCTTTGTTTGGTTACTTTTTGGAAAAGACATTGACTTTGACCAAAATAAACACAAACAACATTAGTGTTATCTATGCTCTCACTGGGTAAATAACTGTGTGGACACATTAAGAATAGTTGAAATTGTGTTTATTAAAGAGAGACCGAGACACATACATAGGTATATGTATAGAGAGAGTGAAAGTGAGGCAAGAAAAAAAGTGAGGGATAACAGTCGCATATGCTAAAATTCCAAATAGTGTGAATAGAATGTTTTGTCTTTACGCATATGATTTTATGTTGTTGTTTATGAATATTATAATATTTTTTGTATTTTCGATATTCTCTGAGACAAAAACTACAAAATGATTTAAACATAAAACATAGATATTTCGCCTTAGATAGATATTTTTTCTTAAAGAGTTGCATTTTTTAAAAAGGATAATATACCTGTTGGAATTCATAAGTTTAAAAAGTTTATAGTTAAAAAAAGTTTAAAACTACGGAAAACGAAAACTTCAAACTCAGTCATGTAAAATGCCAATTTATAGATTTTATGGTGCATATAAAAATTAAAAAATATGATAAAATGTCTTCTTTATTTTGTAGGCATATTGATGCTATTCAACATAAATATTTTAAATGGTCAACAAAATAATATTTAACGGATATCCTTAGAATATAAATTTTACAATTTTACACCTGTAAGGGAAACAAATGACTACAAAATATAATTATCTTTGGCTATGCCAAAACTCAAATACACTTTTGTATTTGTAACCAGTACAGAAACTTCAGTCTGGTGAACTGACTGATAAATACCATCACCCAATATAAGATATTGTTGAAGTCTTGTGTTATTAAAATAAATAGATTTTTAAATAAAATAAAATTACTTATGTATAATTTTTCCCCTGCTTGTGGTGCAAAATCGTCCAAAACTTTACTTATTTGTGTAGGGGGTATAGGTGCCGGTTTGGAATTTATGTGAGATATATTAATTTTTCAAAAAAATTTAATTTTGATAGGGGGTACCAAAAGGGGTGAACCGATACAGTCTTTATTCATTCCTGACTCAAATTTTCATACGTACAACTTACGAATAATTTGATTGAATTCAGTGCACTTACAAAAAAAGATATGTATGCAAGGCTATGGGGGGTGAGTTCGGTCCTTTGTATGGGAGGTACCAGAAGGGGATTTCGCCTCCTATCACAATATAAATTAAACGACTAATTTTCATTACCCCTCAAATGTCCGGTTGGAAGTTATGGAAGAATTATTAATTTTCAAAAAATAGGTAATTTTGTATGGGAGGTACCAGAAGGGGTGACCCGATATAGTCCATATTCACTCCTGATTAAAATCTTTATAACCGTACACCTTACGCAAAATTTTACTGAATTCAGTGTACTTACAAAAAATATATGTCTGTGAGACTATGGGGTGAGTTCGGTCATTTGTATGGGAGGTTCCAGAAGGGGTGTGTCAAATAGTTGGGTTTTCTGGGGTTTTGCCTTCTATAATAACATAAATTAATCTACCAATTTTCATTACCCCAAAAGAGTCCGTTTGGAAGTTATAGGAGAAATATTAATTTTCCAAAAATAGGTAATTTTGTATGGGAGGTACCAGAAGGCGTGAACCGTATTCATTCCTAATTCAACTTTTCATAAGCGAACATCACACGCAAAATTTGAGTGAATTCTGTTTACTAACAAAAAAGATATGTATGTAAAAGTATAAGGGTCAATTCGGTCATTTGTATGGGAGGTACCAGAATGGGTGGGGCAAAGGTTTCGGTTTTCTTAGAGTTTGTCTACTTTTGCAAGATAAATAAACTGACCAAATTCAAACATCCTCCATTTGTCCGTTTGTAAGTTATGGAAGAAATATTAATTTTCCAAAAATATGTAATTTTGTATGGGAGGTACCAGAAGGGGTGGGGCTATTTAGCCCATTTACAATCCCTAATGTTCGTTTTGAATAATATTAAAACTGGTAAATTTTCATACCGATCCGTTAACGATTACTCGAGTTATCCTGCTGACCAGCAATCCAGCTAGCCAGACAGACGGACATAGCTCAATCGTCTTAAAAAGTCCCGAAACGAATTTGGTCATAAGATACTTGGGGTCTAACTCGTCTCCTTTAATGCGTTACACTTTTTTTTCGTATCAAATGATATATACCCTCATCCCTAAGGGTGATGGTATAAAAATTATGATAACAATATTAGGGGTATTCACTATCCTAAGTATTTGGTCAAGTATTGCAGTATCTATTTATGTGTATATATATATATAAAACTTGAAGCATCCACATTGGATATTTTCTTCTGCGGGCTTGTAATTGTATCGCGAAGATTTAGAAAAAAAAGACCAAAGGTGGTAGATTATCAACAGGTGGCGCAGTAGGCGGTGATTATAATTGTTTTACTTAACGTATGAGTAATATGATTAATATAGGCTACATAAATATTAATCAATCGTAAAGGACCACTCTAATATCTATCTTAATCAGAAGCACACTTATTTTTTTTTAATTCGGTAGAAACGACAAGAGATATCGGTAGATTTGAATAAAAATCGGTAGAAATTGCATTTTATTTTAAAGAAACGTAAAATATAACAAAATATACGCAACATAAATTGTAATTGACTATGAAACATTAGTATTTAACAAGATTATAAGTATGATCCATTTGTAAAGTTATACTTTAGTGCAAAGTTTTTAAGTCATTGGGGGTATAATTCATATTCAACGCACATGTCTTTGGCAAATATTAGGTGCTTATAGATTTAGTTTTAACCGATTTCTTTATTAGGTTTTTATTATTTTCATGACAGAAAAAGACCGCTCTGCGTCTGCACTGCTATGTGGAAAATTGCACACATATCGACTTAAGTTACTAAATAACAATTCGTTAATCATATTCTTTTCTCTGCGTAAATATATCTTTAACCTTTACTTTTTTAAACAAAATAACCGACCGCCAATCAATATTCAATGTTTCTTCACAATCTCCAGGGGATGGAAATGCTTTTAGCAATGGTAAAATTGTTGGCATATCAAAGGACTGAATTTTTTCTGGGTTTTAATATTCTAACAGTTTTAATTTTTGGTTACTGAAGTCAAGTCTTTTTTTTAGTTCATCACACAGACTTACATCTTTTTTAATAATATCATTTAAGAGATCATGCGTTTCTAAAAAGTTATTAAATTTTAATCCACAACATAGGTTCGGTTTATGAAATGTGTAGTTTGGACTCTGTAGTTGGCGCTCGGGTAGATTTATAACAAAAATTTAACTGGCGCTAGGGTGGACTTATTTCGAAAATTTATATTTATGGTCCGATTTTACTCAAATTTTATATGTATGAACGGACATGGGAACATTTTGTATGTACTTTAGGATTCTGTAGTTGGAGTTTGGGTTATAATACTCATAATTTTTAAAACGCCACTTATTAATCAACCTACAATGATAATATTGCGTAAGAAAATTTTTTAGCATCATTAATATTGAAAAATAAAAAAAATTCAGAAATTTTCAAATTTAAAGGGCGAGGCATCTCCCAGTTTTTTCAGACAAAATAATATTGTACCGCAAAGTACTTTTATTGTACCAAAATTTACTTTTCTCGTATCATTAAGAACAATTTACTATACCAGGAAGTAGAATATATTGTACCAAAAAGTGCAATTTATAGTACCAAATAGTACAATTTGTACCAAAAAAGTACAATAATTATTACCAAATACAGTCGAGTACGTTTATAACGAACACCGTTTATAACAAACTTTCAGATATAACGAACACTTTTCTGGTTCCAACGGTTTTGCTTCATTTATTCATATAAATCTTTACTGTTATAGCGAACATCGTTTATAACGAACCTTACGTACAACGAACAGTATTTGTTGTCCCATTTTTAAGTTTTCATACATTTCATACACGGTTATCACAAACTCCCCACAGTGTTTTTAATTATTTCGGCAACGGTAACGTAATTTCTTGCAAATAGATACAGAAATGTTATTCTGTTGTTTCTATAACTGAAGATATGTTTGATTTATTTTAAAGTTGATTGATCTCATTTTTTTAACGTAATAACATATTGTTAAAAATAAAAAAACTGATAAAAAATAATAAGAATAATTTTGAGTCTACCTTTTTAATACCTCTTATATAATAAACTTAAATGCCTAGTCCCTGGGAGTTCGCTATAACCGTACTCGACTGTTGTAAAATTTATTCAACCAAAATGTACATTAATTGCTCTAAAAAGTAATCTTATTGTACCAAAAGGTACAATTTATTGTTCCAAAAACTACTTCTATTGTACAAAAAAGTACAATTTATTACGCCGCAAAATACTTATTGTGCCGTTAAGTACTTTTATAGTACCTTGAAGTATTATTTTGTATCAACAAAATCACGAACTGCAATGAAATTTTCGTAATTTTTTAATTTTTTTTATTTTTTTTCAACTTCTAGTTGAAACAAAGTGTCTGACTTCGAATGAAAGTGAAAAAGGAGGATTTTATTCTTAGAAATAAGTAATTTCCAGGGAACTCATTTTCCTGTACATAAAATATTAATTTTAAACTAAAAAACTCTCTCTCGTACTCACTAAGAATATATATCGAATAAAAATTCTAAATACCGTTCATCCTCTAAAAATGTCAAAAAATGTTGTACCAGTAACATATGTAACAAATCTTGTCTTCATAACTCTAATGGCTCGTGAGATATGACTGATTGAAATTTCGGTTTGTGTGGGCGGTGCCACGCCCCATTGTCTAACTTTGTTTTCATGTACCCTATGTCAGAGGCCATACGGACCAAACAGAGAACATTTCGTTGCAATCGGTACATTTATTTGGTCCATAAACTACAAATATTTCCTCAACATAAAATCGGTTGATATTTAACCTCGTTACTGGTTTATACTGCCCTCCTTAGAAAGAAAGTTACATCTCCATTAAAGTAGTTTTGAGATATATAACTTCTACGTTGTATATGTTTCGAATCTTAAATTAAATATTTTAGAAAAATTTCTAACCACTTAACCACTTATTCGCCGATTTTTACAAAAAAAAAAAAATAAATATGAGTATAACACATGACAGCAGGCACTTTGTAAATAATTTAATATCTTAATAAAATACTGCTTATATCTACTGTTGGAAAGTTCTGAGATTCTTCTTTTCAGAAATTTTGTCAGAACTGACTGAGTTATCAGGTTTGTGTTTTCATTGTTAGAACATTTTTATTTGTAATTCCAGTTTCGTTTCAATGAAGTTTAAACATAATAATATACTCATATTGTCAGGCAGTCTGTATAGGTTTTACGGATTCAGCCACCAATACACTATCGGCAGTACATGATGCACGCAAAAAGAATTCTTATTTAGTTAAAACATTGTGATGTACATATATCACCAGATGTAGTCTATTTATCAATCACTAATTTTTAACATTTTTTTCTATTCTCAAAAACCGGTAATTCGAAAAAACCGGTATACGGTTTCAGACAAAAGAAACGGTTTGCCAATTTTGGGTTTTGAACCTCAAACCGGTGTTATATATAGAAAGTTGAAGTTGAAATTCTGTGAATCTGAAATAACATTTGTGCACAATAAATTTTACACAGAAAATTATCCACTACATAAAATGAGGTACAATAGAAATGTTTATATCATCAATGTATACAAAAAGCATAAAAAAGTAAAAGTAATCTGAATTTAATTTCATCAACTTGCAACCATACACTTTTATTTCTCCACCCATAGTACTGAGTATCTATTTTTAATTCGTCATAGATTAATAAAAATTTCTTCCATATACGTCACCATAAATATAGTTTAATAATATATTCTATGATACGAATTTTCTGCCAGATAAGGCGTCACAGTTGATTGTCCAATTTATGAAGACCTACTGTAATTTAGGTCTCCAAACTTAACATCGTCATATCTGCTGTTAATAAAGAGAGTAATAGGGTGGAGCAATAAATCGAAGTAACAATTGGCTATCTTACTTAATTTCCCTTTGCACCCCATGAATGAGGTATGGGACAGCTTCTCGCGTTGTTGTGAGTTAACACGCTTTCTATTTTTAGATTCACAACTAACGGCACCTACTTGTTTATCGACGAATGCGAACGTCACTGTTTGAGAAGCTCTTACTAGACACGACGATTGAATCGACGCTTAATACTGCGAAGTTGCTGTCAACAACATTCGAGGGGAGCCGACAATGAAAGAAAATTTTTTTTTTTTTTTTTTTTTTTTTAAGATGACTGGAGCCAGGTTTGAACCTGCGATCTCCCGCATGGTAGTCGCGTGTTCTAACCACTATGCCACGGTCGGTCCCAACAATTGGCTATCATTTATTGAAAATATGCTAATACACCTTTACCAACTAATTTTTCATATGGAAAATTGCTCGAAAAGATATATTCTATATACAAATTAAATCCCCCTAAAACTGGGCACTAGTTCGTAGGTGGTGAAATCACTACTTATTACGGGACCACCTGTACTGGCTTTGCAAACTCCTAGCAATGCATTTCATCATTCGTTTTTTGTATGAAATGTCCGCATGTCCGCATAGGGTCAATCGACAACAACACCGTTTACAGCGAACTAGTAAAATAGGTCCCCATGAAAAGCGTACTTACATAGGTACCCATGCTAGGGTACTTAAGAAAAACTTAATTTTCCTTTACATGTCATGAATGGGTTGTAAAGGCTGGTACTAAGTTCGTTCACACGAAAGTGGTTGATCAACATCGATTTGTTCGCAGGGTAATGTGTCACAAAGTTTTCAAATTTTGATTTAAATCCCCCTTATTACGTATGTCGTAGTCGACTTCCCACAACACTCGATGGTTTTTGTTAATTGAATAAAATTAGTAATAATTAACAGAAATCTTTAGGTTGAGAAATTTTCATCATCTGATGAAGAATAACATTAAAGGTGCAGGAACAAGTTGTATTTCAGTCTCACAAACGACATCAGCTATGGTATATTAAAAAACCGACTAAGATTTGACGTGACTACGACATTTGTACATTAGGGGTATAACCAATTTTTTGGCATAGTACCATGAGGTCAACCATGTCCTAGTAACCACGAAAATCATAGTTATTTGTAATTTTTCTGGAAAAAGTTCACGCACCAATTGGTATTTCTAAAAATAAATATAAATAATAAATAAAAATTTTTTTTTTTTATTTTTAATAACGAAACTTCGTTAAGTGGGATTTAGATCTCCTAGGCTCATTGGTCAATTATCAACAGGCTGTCACCTGCGATAAATGTTGCAAGTGTTAGTTAACAAATTAACTGTTAGCATTAGGAAAGATTATTCGTTACACATTTTTATTTTTTTTCGTTAAAAAAGGTTAAAGATACGTTTTGGCTTGCGGAAAAATCTTTTACCATCTCTAAATATTAGTGAAATTTCATACATGAGCTATTTTTTATTTAAATAAACATATTATTAATTTTTCTTAACCAAAAAGCAAGTTAAAATTTTCAAAACTTCATCGCGGTTGGTGCGTGAACTTTTTTGACCTTAGCGAAAAAATAAATATACGTTCCCTTATAGTTTTTTATGCTCAATTGGACTGTGCTATGCCAATTTTGATATTTTAAAAAATTGTTAAAAAGTTATATCCCTAATGTACATACATAATACTGTGCGAACACCTTAGTACCTTAGTACTGCTTCGTCAACATTTTCACATTTATTTCAAAGCAAAATAATTTGTATGGGGTTTGACAACTTTTGTGCGACGAGCCCTGATGGTTGGGCTAGCTACCCACCTTCAGGTCTTTTACTATAAAAACACGGGAAAGAAAAAGTAACAAACGGAAACCCCCAAATGTTGACGATCCCGCAAACGTAATAAGGACCATGATTTAAGGATATGCACGTGGAACGTCCGGACTCTCTATAGAGACGGCGCCACGATAAGACTGGCGGATGTCCTCAAAAAAATATAGCGGACATCACCATCATCCAGGAGATGAGAAAAGCGTGAATTTGGATTTATAGTTGGCGAGAGACTCAGACATCTTGTCAGTCTCATAAATTTATTAAATATATCAATAAAAGCATATAAAAATCTGGTATATTTTAAATAAAATAAAATTTTATGAAACAATTTAAATTAAAAATGAAATTTAATTAAATTGCACAAAACAATATTACAAAAATCACCTAATTCTTCATATTTGTACTCACTAAACTTCTTCTTAACCGATAAAAAATTGTTGTGTATATTTGAGGAAGATTTACATTCACTATTGAACTCGCGTGGCGTTTGGATATATCCATCTTTTTGATGTTAACTAAAAGAAAAATTGGAAATTGATCAAACGAAATGTTTTAGAATCCGTCCACAACCCAACAAACCACAAAGTGAACAACTCTTTTAAAAGATTATTAAACAATGCGACAAAAAAATATACCTGGGAAATTATACCATTTTTCTGGTTGTGTCTGCTAAGTACAACAAGGATCTCTTTTTGAAATTTCCGAAAGACCCGCAAATCTTGAGTTACTGGTAAAAACCGCGTTTCCGTAACTTAAAGCACTTATAAGTAAAATAGTTAATATTTGTGCTGCAGAGATAGAATTTGGCATCTGTGGTCACATTCCTTGAGGGCTCACCTAATTCATATCCTAAATTTGAACATCTTATAATTAAGTCTCATTCTTTACATCAAAAGATATGGTAAACAAACGACTAACATTTCGCTTTATATATGCATTTATATATATTATATATGAACATATTCACAAAAAGGTCCACCGCGATCGAAAAAAAAATTGCAAAAAAATTATTTCTTTCTTGTATTAGTAATGACAAATATTTAAATTTTATTAAATTAAAATGTTCAAAGCTTATCTTATTTTTATTGATGATTAAACGGACTGCATTAATGATCTGGTCACCTTAATGAATTTTTAATAATATTTACTGATGTTACAAGTGCACTTTTATCATAAAATATATGTTTCAACTGTAACTGACATCAATAATATTAAAAAATTATCAGTTAGCTGCAAAATTTTAATTGAGGTATGGGATAGCTTTTCGCATTGGTGTGAATTAACAACTAACGGCACCTACTTGTTTATCGACGAATGCAAACGTCACTGTTTGAGAAGCTCTTACTAGACACGCCGATTGAATCGACACTTATACAGCGAAGTTGCTGTCAACAACATTCGAGGGGAGCCGACAATGAAGGAAAATTTTATTTATTTATTTTTAAGATGACTGGAGCCAGGAATTGAACCTGTGATCTCCCGCATGGTAGTCGCGTGTTCTAACCACTATGCCACGGCCGGTCACTTGCCTATTATTAGAAGGTAATTAAATAGACCAAAAAGTTTTAGGATAAATATTTTTTTTACAAAAATAGGTCATTTTGTATGGGAGGTAGCAGAAGGAGAGTGTCAAAAGTTATTTGAGGGTTTTTCAAATACATATTACAAGATAATTAAACTTACTAATTTGAAATATCCTCCAGTTGTCCGTGTGGAAGATATGGAAGAAATATTAGCTTTCCAAAAATAGGCCACTTTGTGTGGGAGGTACCATAAAGGGTCAGTCGACATGGACCATATTCATTTCTAAATCAAATTTTCATAAGCGTATCTATCGCAAAATATGACCGAATTCAGGGAACATTAAAAAAAGATGTGTATGTAAAACTATAAGGGTCAATTCGTCATTTGTATGAGAGGTGCCAGAAAGGATATGGCAAAGGTTTCGGTTTTTTAGGTTTTGTCTACTATTACAAGATAATTAAGCTGACCAAATTTTGTATGGGAGGTCCCAGAAAGGGTGGGATTATTCTGCCCATTTACAATCCCATTACTTAATTTTGAAATATACTAATACTAGTAAATTTTCATACGGATCAATCGGCCTTAAGATACTTGGGATCTTACTCGTGTCTTTTAATGTGATTCTCGTATCCTTAAGGGTGAGGGTATAAAAATCGATTAATAATTTTATTTAAGCTTAAGACTAGCTTTGTTCTGAAAGAACTTTAGTAGAATGATAATTGATAATAATTTCTTATTTTGCAATTCTAGAATTTATTTTTATGGTACTTTCTAACTTCAAGCTTAAATTTATAGTCCATTTGAATTACTTTTCTCAAAGGAGTTTTTCAGTCATAGGTATTTTTTTTCCAATTATGAGTTACATTTTACGTTGGTTCAATTTATCTTATGTTTTACATGGAATTTAAAATAAAAGGTGCCTTTTTCTATCTTTCTTGTCGGATTTAAATATATGAAGATCAATTTACAGACCGCGCATTCTGAAGTTGTAATGGTTTTAAATAATACGAATTAGGTTCTGTTTTTTCGTTATATTTTAAATACACGATTTTGTATGCAAGTGGGTCTATGACGTTGCCTTTAGGTTGTAAAAATGAGGTACATTTTAATTCCCTTAAGATAATGTTTGAAAAAGTGAACATAACGCAAATAAATGAATCTCCATCGATACAAGTGATTAGAAAATGGGTTAAGAAGTGTGAGTTATTTTTAATCAGCGATGGCGAATTTAACTAGATAGACCAACTTTGCACACCTCCAACGACTCATTAGGTGATGTTTGCGAAATTTTTAGTTCAAATTGGAATTAAACGTTTTCGTGAGGGAATGCAGAGCATTTAACAAAACACCTGTCACGCCGTCATTGGAAAATGTTTGCTCCAGATTGCAGCAATGTCAAAATAATCAATTACCATATAGGTACTATGTATGATGTATTTCTTATCTTAAAATATAAAATACCTAATTGTGTACTTTCATTTATAAATAAATAAATAGTTTTAATCTCATTCACCTAATTTCTTAAATATCGTTTACAAAAAAAAAAAGACTTATGGTCCACCCTGTACTGTGCTAAAATTGCATATAGGTACCTACGCAGTATTTTATATATGCGATATCCACTGTATATGTAATTTGTTGCGTAGTATATTATGGCGGCCTCATAGTGGTCTATCATGAGCATTCATTGATGTGTGTTTGTTCACCTTTTACGATAGTAAACAATCAGAGATGATGTTTCTATCACTTTTTATTGATTCAAAATAATTTGGCAATTTAAAGTCGATTTTCTAGTTTGTGCTCATTCTAATGGTAATAAATAGAGGGAGGGGTTATTGTGTGGTATCCTCCATAGATTAATTTTTGTTACCCTTTTGTTTGCTTTGATTTTTGAATATTAAAATAACTTAAATTTTGTCAAAATCGCTACATGACGAAAACTCCGTTAATCGACAATTACATTCCATTCGACTACACTGTGCGTCGTTGTCAAACACTAGCATACACATATGTATAATATTCTTTCTATACATATCCTCCCTCTGCTCACATCTATTGCCTACATATCATATCGCCCCGAAGCAAACCGTTTGTAGGGCAATCTTCGCATTCTGAAATTATGAGATTTGCCCTCGTCGTTCTACTGAAATTCGCATCTGCGTTTTATTTCCACTCGGAAAAACATCCAAACATCATAAATATTTTCCCCCGAAGAGACACTTCGCTCGGTATTTCGGTATTCACATTTTTTTCTTGTATGTTTTTTCTGTATTGTTATTATTTGGCAAACAAGACGTCACATTTATTTTCACGAATGGTGAATTTGGGTGTTTTTCTTCGTTTTATTTTTTTGAATTTTGAAATTTTTAACTTTGAAGCAATGTCATTCACTCATTTTCATTCCTGAACCGTTAAATGTGTGCGCTACAACCAGAGCCGAACGTCGGTCCGCCTATATCTATACATATGTTTTTGTTTTCTAGATTTTTATTATTATTTTATTTCGAAAAAAAAAAATATCATCACACAGTGTTTTCTTCGTTTCGCCGAAAGAGAGAATCATTTTCAAAACCAAATAAAAGAAACAAACAAAATTTCGAACATACAGATGGACAGACCGACGGCGGACGGACACATGTACTACATACATATGAATAGAGATTCGGATATTTGTGAAAAAAAAACCTGGACACCACCACCAAATCGTTAAAAATAGAAATTTTTAAATTGTATGGGAAACGGCTGAGGCAGGGGCGGGCGGCACCATGCCGACAATGAAGACGGCAGCAGACATGCAGCCACCCGTAAGGAGCAGTAGGCCCATTCTGGACACTTCTCAGACGTAGTAGATGTGTTTGCATAGTTCGCGTGGAGAAGGAGGGAACATCTCAACGACAATCCTTGAAAAAATAAATTAAAGCAATAGATGGTCATTTGTTGTTCTCACATTTTCCCGGGGTGCCCTAATGCCACCATTACCATCTGACACACCATCACCGCACCACCATACCCACCACCACCTCTTATTTCTTACGTGCTATCATCCTTTGGGGTACACACAACAAACACTCACTACTCACTCCACTTTGCACTCCTGGGTGATTTTCTCCTTCTTTTCTTTCGTTTTGTATCAATTATTCAAACATTAATAAAAACACTTGGGCATTGCGTTATTATTTCCAAAAATGGACGTTGATAAACACTGTGCAGCAGTGAATGTATGGGCACTGTGCCAAAAATTTCTTATTATTTTTAATTTTTTTACGAAACTCGGTATCTACAAGACTTTTTTCGGGCACTACATCCAATTGTGAGGTCAAATATTTGAAATTCAATAAGGTCGGTCGGTATGACGGTCGCTCGCTCGCTCGCTTGCTCGGTCCACCACCACAACTCCTTGGGAGAGTATGGAAAGAGCGACGGGCAGGCGGACAGGCAGACGAACGAACGAACAAATTTGTACAGTATAAAACTTATTTTATTCTTATTTTTATTTATATTTCTTATTATTATTACTTTTTATTTTGTTGCACGATATTTTTGCGTCTTTCCTCTTCACCAGAAACTTCACAACAGTTTCGTGTTGGTTGGTTTATTTCTTTTGTATATTTGTTATTTTCTTCTTTTTTGCTCGCTTTTTCGGTCGCTTTCAACGAACTCTGCTTGGCAAAAGGTGTATTTTGTTTCGCGTTTTTAGTTTATTTCACTCTTTGCTTTACTATTAACTTCTCCTATTTTTAGAATCTTTCCAACACACAAAATTTCATGCAGATACGATACAGCGAGCGAATCAGCTGATTTCAGCCACCGTATTGTGCGACGAGCAGAACACAAACATCGCCACCACCACCAGCGCCAGCACCGGGAGCACCAGCACGAGCAGCGAGAGTATCAACTCAGAAGCAACGTCGCACCAACACACACTGCGCAAGTGCCATCAATTGCGGTTGATTGCGAATAGTGGAATACCCTTCAGTGCTGTTGTCAACGGTGTACTACTAGGGGGGCCAAGTAATGTTCCGTTAAAGCTGAAATTTTTGTCAGTGGATATGGATTTTATATGGGGCACTATGGAGCCAATAATGTGGTTCTTTGGGATCAAATCGAATGTTATAACTATGCCATTCCTAGGTCTCTACAGCAATTCTGGATCGAGTTAGAATCATTTTTATAATTGCAATTTAGCGAATTTTATATGAAAAATCTTATAGGTGATAAAAAGCCATATTGTAGTGCCAAATTGAAGATTTGTTAGCATAGAAGTTATAACGATAATAAAACGATCAAAGATTTTTAAAGAAGTTTCTTTAGCTAAAATTTGTAAGATAACAAAATTTTTTGTGTCCAATAACGGTCCAGCCAGTGACAGAGGTTAAGAAAGACTCTGGAAAAACTTCGTCTATTTCCAAAAATCAGTTAACCATTTGTTTTCCTCCGATGGAGGATCTAAACAGATGTGGTGTTTTTATTAAATATGATTATTAATTTTGTATCTTATTAAATTTTTTTAAATTTGTTATAGTAAATTTAATAAAGTTTTTTTGATATTTTTTTTAATTGTAATTGTAATAATGGTTTTGTGAAGTAATTTAGAACATACATTTTTAATTAAAAAATACATGTAGTTGTGAGAAAATTTATTTTAAAAAATTTTATGAATTTATTTTTATTCTTAAAGATATTTTTGTTTAAAAACTTATGTTTTTAGAGAGAACTAGTAATGACGAGTATGGGAAGAATAAAAGGTGACGCAGTGAAAAATATTATATTTTTAAAGTTGAAGGAAAGATTTGATTTTGTTATGGATACCAAAGCCTCACGGGTGCTCTATGGGTATTTCCAGGGAAGGATGGACGATTTTGTAGTAAAAAATTGCTATATTTTTAACTTGTAGTTTTTGTAATCATATAATAAATTTATAAAACTTTTACAAAACAAACTTTATATATCGTTGGAAAGTCTCTTCTTTCCAAATCCGCTGAGAAACTTAATATCGGTTCATATTTATCCGCGTAACTGGCTTATAAGTGCGTACAAGTACGAAAAACCGGTTTTTACCCGTAACTAAAAATTTTAGGGGTTTTGGGAAATTTGAAACACAGATTCTTGTAGTGCTCAGAAGCACCTACCAGAAAAATAGTATAATTTTCCAGGAATTGTTTTTTTTTTTTGCTCTGTGTTATCCATAGAAATATGCGTGTGTCCGTAACGTGTGTCCGCAACGCACATTTAGATTGAAGTAGCATAAAAGGTAAACTTTTTTAAGTGTGACGTAAGTTGTTTATAAAACCCCAACATGTCTTCTTTATTTTACAAAGGAAATTTTACATAAGAAATTTCGTTAAATTTCACAAATTTTCATAGACACTTCAAGTTGCTGTGGAAATTTGTGTGTGTCCGTAACGCACTTTGTTTTAGTCATAATTTTGAATTCAACATTTTAAGTAAAGTTTCATTAAAAGAACATTAAAGTACTGTCCATAATCTTCATTTTTTAATATGAACATAATCTTCAAAATATTTAAACTTTTCGAAAAAACTATAAAATAAAAAAAAAGCGTGCGTCCGCATCGCCAGGAAATACCCATATTTAAAAAAATATATATACCTATATATATATCGTTGGAAAGGTCTAAGGCTAAAGGTCTAAAGGCCAAATCAAAACTCGGTTAAGAATTGACTGAGTTAAAAGCTCATAAGTGAGGAAAGATCCGAAAAATCGGTTTTTGAACCGTTAGTAAAGATTTTAAGGGTATGTTTCATGTTGTACTCGACCAGACCTACATGAATTTTTTTTGTTGTTAATGGCTGGAGCCAGGAGTTGTACCTGGGATCTCCCGCATGGTAGTCGCGGGTTCTAACCATCATGCCGCGGTCGGTCTCAATTAAAAAACACTCTCTGCAAATTCATATCCACATATTATCTTATATAGCCATAAAATGTCTGTCTGTGTATGGAATTGCTAAACAAATTTCTCTAGCGCTAAAACACTTTTGCCAACGCCCCTTCCGCCTACTTTGAAATAAAATAATTTTTCCATATAATTTTGTCTATATGGCCGAGTATATTTATATGTGTATCAAATATTATCCCTACCGCCCACTATTCAAAAAAATACCAGCAGCTGCACATCGGTGTATCAAATTTTATTTCTCTAGGTTTAAAAAACCTTTTTGGCACATAAAACCCGCCTACTGATCAGAAACAATCTCTTCGTCAACATATTTATTAGGGTGAGTCTTATTTTTTTTTTTAATTTTTCATGGGCCAACTGTAAATTTTATAAAGATGTACAAAAAAACCCTTTGTGAATTTTATTGATTTTTTTCTTAAAGGTTTAAGGGTCGGTACCGGGCTTCAAAGTTTCTAATTTTATCGTCACCCTTAGGAATAGGCAGGATAACTCGATTAACTTTAACAGATCCTTATGAAAATTCAGTATTAATATTTCTCACAATTAATTAATAGAATTGTAAATGGGCAGAATTGCCCCACCCCATCTGGTACCTCCCATACAACAATTAATATTTCTTCCATAACTTCCAAACGGACAACTGGAGGATATTTAAACTTGGTCAGTTTAATCGACTTCTAATAACAGATAAATTCTCATAAAACCAAAACCTTTGTCACACCCCTTCTGGCACCTCCCATACAAATGACCGAATTAACCCCCAAAGTTTTACATACATATCTTTGTTGTAGAAACACTGAATTCCATCAAATTTTGCATTAGATGAACACATGCGAAAATTTGTCTAGGGAATACAAATTGACTATATCGGTTGACCCTTTCTGGTACCCTTCATACAAAATGACATATTTTTGGCGAATTAATAATTCTTTCATAACTTTCAAACGGACGACTGGAGGATATTTAAACTTGGTCGGTTAAATCCACTTCTAATAACAGATAAACCCTCATAAAACCAAAACTTTTGTCACACCCATTCTGGTACCTCCCATACAAATGACCGAATTAACCCTCATAGCTTAACATAACTTTTTGTGTAAGTATGCTGAATTCATTTATATTTTGCCCAAGATATATGCCTTTTGAAATTTGACTCATGCATGTCTTCAGTCTAGCCCCTCTTTACTAATTTACAGTCCTACTTAGGAATTTTTACAGTACAGTAAATAAGAAATGCTGTTCAAAGTGTTCAATTGTGTTCATCAGTTTTTGTTTATATTATTAAAAATAAAAATTAAATTAAACATTTAAAAAGTAAAATTAAAATAAAAATTTAAGTTTTTAAAATTAAACACCAATTCATTGCATTGAGAAGGGGTGGGGCAATTCTGCCCATTTACAATTCCATTACTTAACTGTGAAAAATTTTACTACTGAACATTTTTTATAAGGATCTTGTAAGGTTTACTCGAGTTATCCTGCCTATTCCTAAGAGTAACGGCAAAATTACAAACTTTAAATCCCGGTAGCGACTCCTAAAACTTTAAGAAAAAAATCAAAAAAAAAACACATAGGGTTTTTTTGTACGTCTTAATAAAATTTTAAGTTGGCCCATGAAAATAATCAACCTAATATTTATATCTGTTGTGCTACGTATTATTCGCATATTAAATATGTAAACAAAAAAACTATTTTGTCGCGCCTCATCCGTAAATGAAAATTTCGTCTAAATATTCATATTTGCTATGCCGAGTGCTCAATGTGTACTAAATTTCATCTCTCTGGGAATAAAAAACATTTTCGCCATGCCCATTCTGAAAAAAGTACCTGTAATCGAAAATTTATAATTTTTGTATCGAGTAAGTTTTATCTCTCTTGGCCTAAAATACAGTTTTGCAACGCCCCTACCGCTCACTGATCGAAAGTGAAAATTTCGTCTGCATATTTATAATTGTGTTGCAGAGTACTATCACGATATCAAATTTTATCTTTTAGGACTTAAGTACAGTTTGGCTACGCCCTATCCGCCCACTGATCAAAAATAAAAATTTGGAACTGAAGTGCCGACTGCTATCTGTGTACCAAATTTTATCACTTTAGTTCTAAAAAATGTTTTGCCACGCCCACACCGTCCATTTAATCCAAAATTTAAAAATCTTATAATTTCCATGTAGAACATTATAGAGCGGAATCTGTAAAGAAATTAAATTTTTGTAATATTGTTTTTATAGAGCGTTTTATACGAATTTTAGATATATAGAAAAAAGTGGTCTTTGCGTTCTCATGTGATGCCCTTATCATCGCACAACAATTCATTTTTATTTTAATAGATATATAGTTCATTTTAAAATTTCTTCATCACATTACATTATTATGATCAGATAGGTCGTTATTTTAAGAGTAAAGCTGCATAAACAATCTTAATCTGTAAATTGGTTTTTCTGATTTACAAAAATACAATCGAGGCTGTTCCTGTTGGTTTGCAAGGTATACAAATCAGAATACTTAAAATCAAATCAGAATTTGAAATTGAATTTGAATTTTGAAAACATTTAAATTTTGTGTAATTTTGAAAATGACAATAATGAAGATCAAGTTTCAATAGAAAATTGATTCGGGAAAATAATGCTTTTAATGCATTACATATATTCTCTAAAATATAAAAAAATATATGATTTTGTAATAAATTGGACCGACCGTGGTGTGATGGGCAAAACGCGACACCATCAGGGTGATGTATTAGTTAATGAAAATAAAAGGAAAAATATATTATTGCTGTATATAAACAATTTATTGGAATAAAATAAAAATTTAATTATTAGTTAGCATGTAAATACGTATCCACATCAGTCAAGAACTCAATGTGTCACAAAGGCAAAGATAAATTAAATTAACCAATGACCAAAGTACTGTCCCAAGAGAGGGCACAGCTGATTGTTCAGGTAGCTCACTGGGGAAAAGTATGGCGCAAGAGAATACCACCATCTCGTTCACTCAGCTAATTGCAACAGTCAAATCTTCGTACAGTGAATACTACAAAATATGACCGCTAAACTGGGCATGGTAGAACAATAAAAGTATCCCTATAATATACCACACACATTAATTTCAATATTGATTGTTTTGTGCGTTAGCGCAAAATTTATTGTGCTAATCTATATTTTATTTATATTATATATTCCATTCACATCAAATTATAAACACGGAAGTGAAATATTGAGGTTAAACTGTAACACAACAAAAACAAAAGACATAAACATTGCCCACGTTGGATTGTTTATCTATTCTTAATACTCAGTCATGTACATATGTATTTATTTTTTATTAAGCTAACAATATTTTTTTTCATATTCAACATAGAGAGGTATCTTAACATATTGGCCAACTCTCGGCAAAATAAAAATGAGCAATAGTGCAAACGAAATGTATTGAATCACTTTGGGAGTTGCCATATGTTTTGTTTGATTTGTTTGGTGTACATACACGATGGTACTATGTATGATAATTTTCACACTGAAATTTGGTTGAAACATCGATTCCCCGTGAAAAATAATCTGTGTCGCCAATTGGCTTTTCTGTTGTGATAAAGCAACTCTATAAAAAAGGATGAAAAAATCGTGTTTAGGCAAAGAGCTTTTTAGAAAACACGAGGAAAGCGTTCTCTTATTGAGAGTATTATAAAACTGTCTAGTAAGTAAAAATATAAAAAAGGAAATAAAACAATGTTAGAACAAGAAAAAAAATCAAGAGAAATTAAATAATATAAGCTTTGGTTTAAAAAGAATTGTTATTTGCCGATTAAAAGCTATATTTTGGCCAGCAGTTGAAAGTTATATTAGTTAGTTATGCTATGCAGATGGCAAAATATACCTTAAGTTTAAAACTTTTTTTAATACACAAATTTAAACAACAAAATAATATAAAAATTAAAGCTATACCTTACCTCTTCAAAAAATATTATATAACTTTCAACCATTTGTGTTGGCTTCACTTAGATAATATTTAAATAATTTTTTATTTTTGTGGAGATGAATAAATAAATAGGGTTAAATTTAGTTTACTGATTTAAAATTCTTGTGTTAAAATGTATCTGATGTTGTAAAGCTCTTTTCCTATCACCTAAATTGTGTTCGTATAACAACAATAGTTAGCTATAAATTAAAATATCCCAAATTAAGGTTTTTTAATGTCCGTTTAATTAAAAAATATTGAAGTATTACACTGTGCAACGCCAAAAAACCATCAGCGTTCCCACTATATTTGATTTATGGTCGCACCATTACAAAACCATTGACATTTTTTTTTCTGTGTTAAAGTCCTGTTGTAATTAATTATTATAAACTTCAATTACTTAAAACGTTTTACAATGAAGTGCAATATTTCCGACTATTTTTGTAATCGGAAGTTTATAATACATTAAAAAAATAGTAAGGTAGTTATGTTCGGCTCCGTTTTTGTCCAATATAGTTCAACTAAGAATTTAACCTCCGTTTAGAGATAGAAAGGGACCGGCCGTGGCATAGCGGTTAGAACATGCGACTACCATGCGGGAGATCGCAGGTTGAAAACTGGCTCCAGTGATCTTAAAAAATAAATAAATAAAATTTTCTTTCATTGTCGGCTCCCCTCGAATGTTGTTGACAGCAGCTTCGCAGTATTAAGCGTCGATTCAATCGTCGTGTGTAGTAAGAGCTTCTCAAACAGTGACGTTCGCATTCGTCGATAAACAAGTAGGTGCCGTTAGTTGTGAATCTAAAAATAGAAAGCGTGTTAATTCACAACAACGCGAGAAGCTATCCCATACCTCATTCATGGGGGGCAAAGGGAAATTAAGTTTTTTTTTCTAAGTTAGAGATAGAAACTTGCAAATTAAATTTTAGGCTGATAGCTCTAAAAACTACTGCTGTAACCGAAGGGCAGACAAAAGGACACCCCAAAAAAATGGGAGCTTGTATAGGAGGTGGGAGTTGTTTTTGACCGATATTGCTCAGCTTCGATCTTAAGCTAGAAAAAAAAGCTTGCATTCCTAATATCAGCTCGATATCTCTTAATGTCGGCATATCTAGTAAAAGCTTCTCCAACAGTTGATGTTCGCATTTCTCTATAAACACGTAGATTATATACCTTATCATGGGGTGTAAAGGGAAATTAGGTTTTTTTGTTTCTCCCTTAAACTACGGCTGTAATCACGGTGACAGACAGACAAATGGACTCAGAACTAGATGCTGATCATTTATATATACATATATTGCCATACCTTACACGCCTCCTTATAGACGTTGCAAATGGCAGAACAAAAAGAACACATATAACCATCAATCTTTTCGTGCGCATTAGAGTTTCTCTTTTTCCCGGACTTTTCATTTCCCGGGAAACCGGGAAAAATGTATGCCTTTCCGGGGAATTCCCGGGAAATTTCGCGCAGTAGAAAAACAAGACAAACTATGTTAATTTTATACAATTTTCCAGTATGCACATATATATTTATTTGTTAATTCATGACATCATATAGTACAAGCTGCAAGTAAAACAAAAACATAACAAACGAAAAACATTCATTTTAAAGTATATACAAAAAAATATTAGTTAAACAATAAAAGTTAATTTGTCATTTTGAAAAAAACGTTTTTAAAACAGAAAGAGCGTTAAGGGTTTCTTCACACAGTCTGTTTCTAATTCTATTTACAACTTGCCCTGTTGTTGAAAATATTCTCTCGCTTTCAACTGATGTTGGCCTTATTTTCAGAAGAGCATTCAATAAAATGGTGACATTTTCCGTTGCTTTTCCACTTGCTTCGTCTATTACTTGATGCAACATTAGCATTTGTTATGGCATCGGTTAAAATATCCTCAAATGGTCTTTTGGTACTAATGTCACAAATAGGAATTTCGTCCGATTCCAAAACTTTGTCGATAACGTCTTCTTTAAAAGTTGAAGCAGTTTGAAATACTCTAAATCCCGGGAGAAAAACCCTAGTGCGCATGTTGAGCGAATACTTGTGTAAATTTTTTTTCTTCATTTATTAACTAAAACGTTCTTTGAAAAGTATATAAACATTTTTTTTCTAAGTTTTGTTTGCAAAAGAAATACTTTGAACCACATTCATAATACATTATTAATTTATATTTCTTTAACCTATTCGCCACGATAAGCAGTCGTGGCTTGATTTTAGAACACGCAACTATCATGCGAGAGACCAAGGTTCGATTCCTGTCCTAGTCATCTTCATTTTCTTTCAATTTCCCAAACATCCCCAAAATCTTGAGTTACGGGTAATAACCCGATTTTTTGTACGATTAGCCACTATTTCCTCACAAAATAGTGGCTAAAAATTTCTTCAAATTTAGAAAATATTGAAAAAAAAAGTTTGCAATTTCCAGGCAAATACGGACAGATATGACAAGTTATCTATATAACCTTATACATCCTCGAAAATGCCGCTTTCTCTTAAAACTTAAAATCGGTTTATATTTAACCTTGTAACCAGTTTTATATCCGTAACCCATGATTGTAGGGTTGTTTGGTAAATTTGAAAAACAAATTCTTGTTGTACTCGGCTACACCTACCAGCAAAAATAGTATCACTTCCCAGGTATTTCGACTTTAGATTTTTTCTTGTCGCACTGTGTAATTTTCAAACGAACAACGAAAATTCATAATCTATATAGGAAAAAAAAATAATTCATTGTGCTATCCTCTACTATGAATCAAGTTGTATATTCTGAGTACCCACTTTAGGAGAGCATGTAAGACCAAGACTAACAAAACTACTCACTATATTGTTCCTTGTCCCACAGTGCCGGTTTTGTATATGCTAAAAATAAAGTAAACAGATCAACAACACAATCAAATTAAACAAAGACGAAGCAATTGTACAAAGCGAATGAAGAAAATTATGAAGTAACGTTTCTTTTGAGGAAAATCAATGCTTCAATAAATTCCAATTTCAGCATATCAATGAATAATGTTCACCTCGATCCGGCATCCGGGCAATGACGAATGTATCTACTATATAAGCACATACGCCGTCAATGGGACTTCAGCGCAGATAAATGAGTCGATCTTTTACGCTCAGATATCCGCAGCAGATCGGGTGCGCATTTTTTGTTGGCATACAAAAGTTATGTTAAAAGTAGCATGCAATAAAATATGTCTGCTACTAATCTTAAAAATAATATTACTGTGTGCGGGTAAATATTCTCGCTCGAACATAAGGCCTAAAACAGATCGTTTAATTGTTCGTAGATAACATTGCTTTTTTTAATCAAAATTAATTTAAAATAATAACTTTAATTTAAAATAATAATAACTTTGGGCCAAATGAAAAGGTTCATTCCACAAAAAAGATCAATATTACCATTTAAATGGCCAAAATTCAAACAATTTGTTAGGGAATAGTGATTAAAAAAACCGTTACACCGGACTTCCGCTGTATTCTCTTCATAACAAAAAACGAAGATTTTTAGAGTCAATGAACTGGAATGTATGAAGTTTATGTTGATAGTTGTAATTAAATTAACATTCTATTTAAAGCTTAACTTTTTTCATGTTAATAGTCATTTAAGATGTTTTTCGGATATTATGTGTTACGCCTTACCATTATGCTACCAAAATGTATATGTCTATTCCTATGTTTATTCGAGCGCATTAGCTATACCCATTTGAACACGCTTGACTACTTCAACGTCGTTGTATTACTAATGGTTTATCCGATAACGGTACTCACTTTTGATGCGGCCAGATATTTCCCATAACAACTAATATTTTCTGTTGTATAGAACTGTCGAATGAAGCTTTATAATCGATGACAGATGGTAAGCGCCGATCGAATAACTGGTCGTACATAGATTTACCAGGTCTAAAGCCACACTAATAAGGTCCGATCAGGATCGCTAAGATGGGTTTTAGTTTTTCACATAATGCACTAGACAGGACCTCGGATCGCTTAAACCGCGGTAGTTGGTGCACACATCTTTCTAAAACACAGGACATAGAACCGTCAAACCGGGTTTTTATGCCGATTCATACAAAGATGCAATTTTCCAATACTCGGTTTAACCGGGCTTATCTAATAGGTTCTTCTTAATGTCCTTAAGAAAAATGCAGGTAGATTGTTCTTAAATAACAGTTTGTTTAAATACACTTTTATACATATAATGTATCCATAGAAAGGTCCACAGCGATCTGACTTGTATTAGTAAAGACAAATACTTTAATTTTATTAAATTAAAATGTTAAAAGCTTACCCTTATTTTCATTTCTGATTAAACTATCTGCAAAATTGCATTAATAATCTGGTCCCCTCTATTTTTAACATATTTACTGATGATGCAAGTGCACTCTTACCATGAAATATTTTTTACAACAGCAATAATAATAGTAGCAAAAAATTATCAGTTAGCTGCAACATTTTAATTTTGTTTTATTGACGTTTTTCTGCTCTTTCCTCACTTGTGAACTTATAACTTAGTCAATTCCTTTCCAACGATGTATACATTTATACAGATAACTTGTCACATCTGTCTGTTTTTGCCTCGAAATTGCAAACTTTAGTAATTTTTTTCACTATTTTTTTTAAAGTTTGAAGGAATTTTTAGCCACTTCTTTTTTAAGATACCCCAATTAGTTCTATTTTATTTTGAAAGTGCATGCTGTTATGTGTAAAGTCAAGATTTTGAGGGTGTTAGGAAACTTTGGTATACAGTACTTAGGGTTGCCAGACGGTCTTGATTTTTCTTGATTTACAAGAAATTTTAATGCTCGTCTAAAATCAAGAAAAAATAAGTTTTGTCAAGATTTTTACAGACTAATCTAGAAAAACGTAGTTTTTTGAAGCAGAAGCAGGAATAAACCCAAATTTAAGCTTAATTGGCTAAAGATCGCAGTAGTCTTGTTTTTTCTTAATGGCTCTAGAAAGCCGTTGAAAGACAATGTCAGGTCAGCGAAGTAAAGTCAAATCGTAATTTTTTTTTATCATTTCGTGCTTTGAAGTATTAAAATTACCAATAACACTATATCGCAAAATAAAATAACATCAGTTGAATTATTTTTTATTATTTATCTCTCACTCTTAGGTATGAGGTAGTAGTAGACAAACCCTCAGAAAATCGAAACGATTGTCACACCGCTTTTGGTACTTCCCATACAAATGAGCGTATTCACCCTCATAATTTTACATACATATCATTTTGTTAGTACACTGAATTCAAAAATATAATAAAAATTTGACTCCGGAATGAGTATAGACTATAACGGCCGACCCCAACTGATTCCTGTCATACAAAATGGTATATTTTTGGAAAATTGATATTTCTTTCATTACAACCAACCCCACAACTGAAGGATGCTTAAATTTGGTTAGTTTTATAATCTTGTGATAGTATAAAATCCTCGAAAAACCTAAACGTTTGCCATATCCTATTTAGTTCTTTCCATAAAATTGACCGAAAACTATGTGGGTGTTCTACACACATATCTTTATGTTAAGAACACTGAATTCAGTGAAATTTTGCACAATCTAAAATTTTATTTAACCTAGACCTACGAAAAAAATCGGGCTCATTTTGCTGCACCTGCTGGTATCTGCTGTAAAAATATGCCAATTACCCGAACATTTATATATTTCCAATAATTTCTGAATGAAACTTGTCAAGACGTTGAAAATAGTTTACTTTTAATATTATGCATTCATAGGTGAAACTTAAGAAACTGGGTGTTTTACCAAACCCATTAGAAATTATGAATTCTTTAGAGATTTTTTATGCGAGGAAGTCTCTTTCAGTAACCTCATACAAATTTGCAATATGTTCAGAGGTATAGAATTAAAATTTCTATATTTGTTGGCAAATTCATTAAACAACGATGTAACTACGTGTCAGTAACCGGTCTATTCTGACTTCGTTACAATAGTCACCACGGTTACAGTAGACTACTTTGGTTACAATATCAAAAAATCGGTATTCTGAATCCTTGTTACCGTGACAATTGTTACAAAAATTGTTACCTGCCAAAAAGGAGGTAACAAGGTAGTTTCAGCTCTTTGGAATAATATTTTGAGATGTAAAAAAAATTTAAAATAATTGAAGTCGTGGGTAAAACACATTTAGCCCTTTTTGCTATGGAAATGTAGTGGCAAAATGTGTGGAAAGGGAACAACCGCCAAGAAACCTGCGGGAGAGCAATGACGAATTCTCCATGACACAGTATTTGTCCAACGTTTTCGACTGTCCACTTAACTGGGGTATGTATCGTCTCCTTATTCTCAGTCAAATGTGTATAAATATCTAAAAAGTAAAAATATGTTTACTTTTCTCTGTATTGTGTTTTCATATTTTGTTTTTTAAATTCAAAAATTAGCTGTGAATTGTCAATAATTTACATTTCACCACAAGGTGAACTTTTCCTTGTTACGAAATTGCCAGAATACCCGTAGCTAGAATTGGTTACAAAATTGTAACAAATTTATAGTGACAAATTTGTGTAACCAAATTATTAGAATAGGGCCGTAAAAGTCTGGCCATTAAACCGAGAGTCCTATCTCCAAACGTTTACTCTCTACAAGCTGAAACATTTCAATACATAAGTAATTCTATTTTCAAATCGTTTGGTTTCTAGACTCTAGACTTGAATAATGTCATACTTAAAGTAGGGGTACTTATGAGTCAGTTCATCTGACTGAAATTCCTGTACTTGGTTTGTTTAATATTTTGTATACCTTTTATATGAAAGTTATATTTTTATAAAAAATAAATGAAATTAAAATATTTATTACTTTAACGTTTGAGTGTTATAACTTGTCAAGATTTTTTTACACAATCAAGATAATTTTTGGTGATTGTCAAGAATTTTACAATTTTGAATCTGGCAAGCCTAACAGTACTCGACCATACCTACAACATGCACTATGTCACTCCCCAAGCTCCTTAATTTTTTTTCATTTTGTCACAGTGTGCAATCAGACTCATATTGCGTTTGCGCCAAAACTTGAGCATTTTTAGATTGTAGGAGGACGGAGATTTTGGGAAGAAAGAGGTAGTTATTTGCGCTCGTGGATGCGTACTGCTCGACAGCATTCTAATCCATCCTACATTTTATAAAACTTAATTTCCCTTCACATTTTGAGAATTAACATGCTTTCTGATTTTAGATTCATAACTAACGGCACCTACTTGTTTATCGACGTATGCCAACATCATCTGCGGGTTTGATCTTAAAAAAAACGAAAGTGGAATAGTATCAACAGATGGCGCTGTAGGCGGTGATTATAATTGTTTTACTTCACGTATGAGTATTATGATTAATATAGGCTACATAAATATTAATCATTCGTAAAGGAAAACTCTAAAATCCATCTTAATCAGAGCTCGCAAAATATGTTAAACCAAATTTTCCTGCGCGGTCTGCTCACTTAAAAGACCCAAAAATATAAGACGGAGTGTCTGAACAGCAACTCTCTTTTTCATTTCGTCCGTGTTCTCGCTCTCGGGTTGAACGTAACACCAAAGATAAACAAGGAAAGTGTCCACGGTCTTTATTTTTATTGTTGCGTTTACCTTCTATTGTTGCTTTAGATATTTCGTCCAAGGCACAGCATTAAAGAGGAAGGGAAAAAATAAAGGTCGCACATTTGTGTGCATATGCGTATGCGTATGTTTGTCTATCCACACGCGCAACAATCATACATGCTCAGAAGACCGTTTGCTTAGTTTTTACGAAGTTAAGGGTCTCGGTTGAGCGAAAAGCAAGCGAAAGAAGAACGAAGTTTGAGATGGTTTTTCGCGACAGTTTTCAACTTGCCAGTGGATGAGTGGTTTTTTCTGACAACAAGCTCGAGAGAGACCAATTATTGCGAGCTCTGATCTTAATTTATAAAATCGTACAATAAGAGGTACAGAACCATATTCAGACCATAGGTCTGGTTTATGCCCGAAATATCGCTCGTTTTCTGCAAGATCGTCATATCTCAAAAAAATCGATTCCGAGATAAACGCGTTTAAAGTTTTTAATTTACACCCAACTTGTACGAAATGGATTAATTCAAACAGCTCTAATGCGGAGTGTATAAAAGATATTAACATGCATTTTTTACACAACATGGAGTATGATGTAATGAACAATTCTACATCATTATCTCAAAAATCACGTTTTTTGAGTTATGACGGTCTTGCAGAAAACGAGCGATATGTAGGTTGGATTCGGTGTAAATTTATAGCTAAAGTTTAACTGCAATTCCGAATTTATGTTTGTTTGATTATGAGAAAAATCGTCTGTATAAATGGATACGGCAGGTGATGCTAGGGTGGACCTATTTCGAAAATTTATATTTATGGTTCGATTTTATGATGTATGATTGGCCATTGAAAATTTATGTATGTACGTTAGGAAACAATAACAATAAGAATGGGTTTTCACGGTTATATGTCATATGCCCAAAAATGCTAGCAACACATTTTTGTAACACTGACCTATTTTTCAAAATTTTACCTGTAGCAAAAAAAGGGGCAAAAAACGGCAGCTGCAAATTTTTGCATTAGGTAAAGAAATAATCAAGGAACTTATTTTGAAAATATGGCAAATATAGTTTTTGATAGTTTTTTTTATTTTCCATCAAAGTTGAGAAATATTAAAAAAAATGGATTGTTGGTAAATACAGATTAAAAAAATGACGATCAGTTACCTAAAAATAGTCTGTTTTTTAAACACTGAAAATCAGTCAACTTTGATGGGCTATATTTTCTGAATCAAAAATTTGATTGTAATTAGAGCACAATATTTTAAATTTTTGGACAATTTCCTGTAAAATAGGTTTATTTCAAACTACAAAGTCGTTTTGACTAAACAAAAAATGTGTTCTGTTCAAAATTACATAATGAATGACTGCAATCCAATTGGATACCTCAAATTTTACACGTAAACTTATTTTCTGAAAAAAAATTTCGAATTGATAAATATTGCGTTGTATATCAATTGCGATGAGCGATTCACCACTATCGGAAATCAATGTAATAATACGTAAAACTCGAAACAATTACAGCAAACAAAATAGCACATTGGCTCAATAGAAAATAACAACTGTCAAATTGCACACTGCCTATGTCATCGTATAGTGTCATCTATCTGTTTGTGGCATTTTTCGCGCTTTTCCGGAATTTTCCGAGTTATCCACTAAGAATTTTCTGTTTCTCTATTCGAAAAGCCACTCCGTAATCATAAAACACAAAACTCCATACAAAATATTAATTGTTGATTATTCGAATTTCTCGACTTATCACAAAATTTTCTTTCGAATAAACCTCCTCCCGGCAATTACGAACTACTGGAAAAAAAATTTAACAAAATTGGGCCAGTCGTTCTTAATTGATGAATTACTACACATTTAAATTTTCTATTACATTGTATTTCGCTATTTCCAATTAGTAATTTTTTTCATTCTGACAAACCACCAAACCAAAATACGCCAATACAGTTGTTATTTTTAGCTAAACAAACTACATTATTATTATTTCTAGATAAAAATGGGATTACTTTATATAATGTTCATAAAATATACAAAAATTTAATAGTTTACACTTTATAGCTCTATAATTCCCTGTATTTAGAAAATTCGCTTTAATTTTCTCATATGTAGATCGTCCATCATCTAAATTGGAAAAAAAAGGAACAACAATCAATCATTTGTTGTAATCCAGTTGACCAGACAGACAGATGGACATAGCAAAACTCTCGTTTTCAAATATTTAATATGAATTTGGACAAGGTCTAATATATGATTTTTCTTTGTGTGTTTGTCTACACGAAACCACTGGCATTTGTATTTTTCACTTTAACTTAGAATGAAGAAAAAATAAAACGTGAACATTAAATAACGGCCTACAAACTTAAGGTCATGTTAATTTTTTATTCAACCACAACACTTCTTTGACGTGTCCCATGTCGAGATATGCGCTGGTTGCGATTTAATCAAAATTTTTTTTTGTTAACTTTTTTTTTATCAGATTTGGGTTCATGCGAATTTGGTTAACAACAAATAATCATTAGATTTTAATAAAATTTACACTATAAGTTGAATAACGATTAGGAAAGAATTGGCCACTATCGGTTTCTATGCATCTACATAATTTTCCGACAGCCGCTTTTATGCTGGTCTTGTTGTTGTGCCCCCAGTATCGGCATCCGATTTTCCGTTTACATTTTCTTGATATGGCCAAGTGTTGTTTGTTACTCTTATGCATACATTCACACACACACGTAGTTAAGTGTTTGTTGTCTAGTGCGGTGGTCATGAGGTAATTTATTAAGTGTAAAGTTAATAACATTGTCTGTCTTGGCCACTTTGATTTTAATGCAGCCAAATTTTGCTTTAAAGCGTAATGGTTTCTGCGTCAAAGAACGCTGGCCACCGCTTAGTGATTTATGCAGCTAATTATTGCAAAAAGTGTTATTTACTTCACGATTGTTAAATTATTGGTTTTTGATTAATTAATCATGTACAGAGTGCGATTAAGTAGTTTGTAAGGGGGAAGGGGGGCTTATAGTATATGTGAATTATAAAATATGTCGTACTTCCATAATAATTGATCAGTGTCTAATAGTACCTACATTTAAAATTCCTTTACCATACCGAGCAACGGAATTTGGTAGGTCTTCCCCAATATGAACCTTCTTTATATATTGACTTTGTATACTTATATCTATACTTCTATATTAAAACTAGCTGACCCGGCAAACGTTGTTCTGCCAAACATCTTCGGACCCGGCGAACTTCGTCTCGATCCTAAGTTAACGCCTTCATATAAGCTCCAGGGTAATATTAAAATACAGATAGTTCAACTTTTAATGTAATTTATTTCAATTTAATCGAAATCAGTGAAAAGTGATCTGATACAATGTTTTTCGATTTGTTTTCCGGCGCAAAAACAAACAATGAAGACGGTTTGCCGACACGCGAACGGGCAACGTACATATGACCGTGCGAAAAGCAGGGGAATTCGAGATTGATCCCACAAACTTCCAACGATTGGTCTTACGATTTATTGATTGTCATCACAAAAGCCAATCGAATGAAATTTTAAATTCGCTTGAATTGGAAGGGACGATCGGTTGGAATATTAGTAATACGTGGGATGAGGACTTCCTCTCCTTGAAATTTACCCTTGATGATTCTCGCTTTAATCACATTGTCCATAATTTTCTTGGCGGACAACCGCGTACCGTTGAACAATGTCGGATGATTCAGATTCCGCAACATGAGTCGTCGATCACGCTGTCAACGGATTTGAATGAATGCAGACTCCATCGATTCGACTTTGAATAAAAACATTCAAGCTATCTACGTCCACCGAAGAATAAATGGCCTGTTTACTAATCCAACCTATATTTCTATAATTTAGGCAAAGGCGTGAAAAACTTTGGTGATGAGTTCCTCCTTCGACGATATAAACTCGCAAAAATTTTCCGGGAACGTCATCAATCCAGTTGCAACATCAACAGGAATTTGGCCATTACTAAGCGCCTGTAGGCGATGGGTCGTTATGCAACGTGACTCTCATGTTCGTAGTCAATTTCATACATTAATTCATCAGCAGCAGTAGATTTTGGGATGACAGAAAGCGTTTGACAAAAATCTCCGAACAGCAATATTATAGACCCACCAAATCGTTTCGAATCACCTCGTAAATCCTTTATCGTTCGGTCAACTGCCTATTAAGCTCGTTTATGCGCCATTGTGCTTTCATCCCAAATGATGATTTTGCATTATCGCAACAATTTCGTTGTCACCGCACTCTCGTTGCAATTCGCGATTGAATGCATTGTGCATCGAACGATTTAGCGCTGGTATTCCCAAATTCGTTAATTTCATGATCGAAATTCGATGTTGTCGTTCGAATTCTGTGCATAATGTCGTCCCACAATGCGCTCGGGTTCGACGGATGACACGTAGCTATGAAATACGAATTCGAACTTAAATGGAGAATGAAAAAGAAGTCCATCTTTATATTGAGGTGATAGCCATAATCTCCACGACAGAACATCAACGGGTATTGAATGCAGTTGTCCACCATCCCGACGCTTGAGAACAATATCACGTGATTCAACTTTCTCCCCAACAATCACCGCTGCGACTTCATTGATAGTGGGAGCATTGATTTGTCTTGCATGACCTCCAGAGTGACTTTTATCTGCTCCGATAATCTGACCAATGCATTATGCTCGTGCAGCAGATTTTGCAACTGCAAGATTATTTCGAGTTTAATAGCAGTAAAAATTGAACAACGTTGATCTAGTTCAATTGCCAAATCACCAACGAAATAGATCTGAAGGAACTTATGATCTTCGTTTGGTGGTGGTATAAAGCGCCAGATCGATAGTATATGTTTGAAAATATGAAACATGAATGTTTGAAAGCAAATTGTGCCTTCGTTATTTTCTAAAAAAGCAACGAAAAGAAATAAAAAGTTTTGGCGACGTATTTTAGAAAAAAAGTGAAAAAATATTAATTTTGTTACTTTATGAAAAAAGTGACTATGACAACATATTATTTGAAATTTACTATTCTTTTCTAACTGAGCTAGGGTATTACTCAGCTTCAGTTAAACTATCAGACATGCATAACTACGTTTGTTTGTTTTTTCACTGTTCCACTGTGTAATGAGACGACATTACCTAATAACTCGGATTGCAGCCGAGTCGGCTTCAAATGACGTCATTTGACAGCATCCCTTATATTTTTGTGTGATGCAAAACGTTAAAACATAATACATTTTGCAATAATCCTAAATTTTCTACTTTTCCATTCGAAAAGTCATTTGGAAATAATTATCCGAAATTTTTCATATTAACATCGTCCAAAATTATCAAATCATACTTAAAAATGAATGCATTTTTCCGTAATTTTCCAACAAAGATGTTTCCATTCGAAAAGCCACTACGGAACAATTGCATACAAAATTTTATACCACAATTCAAATTGCAATTTTCATCAAATCAAGTAATACAATGCAAAATTTCTGTGAAAAATCCAAGTTTTTCCGGAATTTTCCGAGTTTTTCACCGAGAATTTTTCTATTTTTCCATTCGGAAAGTCATTTCGGAATAATTATCCGAGATTTTTCGCAAGTTACATCGTTCAAAACTATCAAATCGTACGGCAAAAATCTAATATTCGTCCAAAAATTGTATTAAAATTTTTCGAATTTTTCTGGAATTTTCAAAATTTTCCAACAAAATTCGGGTTTTCGACTTTTCCGGAAGATTTTCCCAAAATTTTCTTTTACATAAACCTTCTCCTGGCAATTACGAACAACTGAAAAAAAAATTTCAGCAAAATCGGTCCAGCCGTTCTCAATTGATGAATTACTATACATTTTTGCCACTATTTTTATATATATCTATATTAAAATTATAAAGAGTAGATGTTGTTTGTATGTAGGTTGTAGTCTTCTAAACTACGTTATCACTTAATGATGAAGACAATATATTCTTTTACAAAAAAACAATACAATACAATACAAATCATTGCATGGGTCTCGATTAATTTCAAACCAAGTTATAGGTAAATTTGGGTTTAGCATATTCATTTTCAAATATGCATTTCAGATATGTTGGTAAAGGCAAGAACTTTTTCGCACTAACATAACGATTTAAACTCCAGGGATAGAGGTGAGGCCTGAAAGTTATACCAAAAGGTAAAAAGTAAGGTTTTGGAACAGGGTTCCCCACCTGTAAGGACAGAGACGGAAATCTGGTCACGGACACTCAGAGTGTGCTTCAAATATGGAGGGAACACTTTCAATCTCTAGGCAATTGCACGACTTAAAAATAATAAAGCTGCGGGAGCCGATGGACTTCCGGCAGAGCTTTTAAAAGCCGGCGGCGATGAGCTGGTAACATGCATGACCGATGATTGGAATCTGAGTGTGCCATGTCCCGTGCTTAAATTCAAGGCACTGGGTACCAACTATCGCGGGATAAGCCTTTCACCCATCGCATACAAGGTCATGTCTAGTGTGTTATGTGAAAGACTAAATCCCATTCTGGCGAACCTGATTGGACCTTATCACACTACGACAAATCCCGGAGAAGACCCAAGAAATGCAGATCGACACCTACCATCTGTTCATCGATTACAAAGCTGCATTCGACAGTCCGATATGACAGAAATTGTTGGATGCTATGGCTGAATTTTGTATCCCCGCGAAGCTTATTCGACTTTGCGGTATGACACTGACTGACACAAAGTCTTCCATGTCAGAGCCATTTTCTACCAAGCGATGTTTTAGACAAGGCGATAGTCTGTCCTGCAATCTCTTTAACGACGTAATGGAGATGATCATGGGGAGGGCTGCAGTAAACAGGAATGGTACCATCTTTAACAAAAGTCACATGTTGCTCGCGTATGCTTATGATATAGATATCATTGGACGTGGATTGCGAGATGTTACTGCAGCTTTTTCGAGCATTGAATCAGCTGAAATGGGTCTGGTGATAAACGAGGACAAAACCAAGTTATTTGTTTCAACGAACAAAGAGTTCAATCGTCTGGGATGCTACGTGAACGTTGACAACTATAACTTTGAAGTGGTAGATGATTTTGTCTACCTTGGCTCCGCCATAAACAAAAATCATAATGTCAGCCTGGAAATCAAAAGACGAGTATTGATCGTAAACCGCTGCTATTATTGCGCTAAGCAAGCGATTTAATAACAAAGCGCTCTCTCGAAGAACAAAGATCCAGCACTACCAGACTCTGATCCTACCTGTCTTGCTCTACAGCGCAGAATCCTGGATAATGACACAAGCGGATAAATTTATTCTAGGAGTCTTCGAGAGAAAAATACTCCGCAAAATATTTGGACCCATCATTGTTAACGGCGAGTATTGTCGTCGAATGAATCATGAGCTGTACAACGACATCGACGTAGTCAAGGGCATTCAAATAGGCCGAATGCGCTGGCTTGGACACGTTGTACGAGTGGACGAAAACGCTCCGGTTTGAAAAGTCTTCGGCAATAAACTCGATGGGTGGCGCATGAGGGGGCGACCAAAACTCCGATGGATAGACCAGGTGAAAGAGCTGTTAACTAAGCTTGCTGTGACGAACTATCTACGAAGCGCAAAAGACCGAAGCGCTTGGAATACTTTTCCACGTGCGGCTACTGATGGATAAATTTCTGTTGTTGCTGCCATTAAAGAAGAAGAAGATAACGATTTTAAGGATTTGGAACATGAAAATTTCAAAAATATTTTCGAAAGATTGTTTTTTGACAAAGTGACTAAATATTGATTAATTTCTTGATATTAAAGTGAAACTATTATCTAACAGTAATTGAAAAAATATAACAAAAAACAGATTTCTATAGGGTGTTTTTTTTAGACGTATAGAGATTCCGATTGGTATAGCTGTAAAACTAGCTGTAATACTAATGAAGTATGAAGTCTATCTTAAATGAGACTAGTTGTGTCCCTATTATCTTAAGACCAAATGCGTTCAAGTACTTTTTAAGACGATTGAGCGATGTTCGTCTTTCTGGCTGGTGTGAACGATAACTCGAGACGAGCTTTACTGATCTTTATGAATTGCACGACATTTAAACTTTGTCAGATTAATAACCTTATAAAAGTAGGTAAAACTTTAAAAAACCTTATCACTTGACCTTATTGACCATCATATTTATTTTTGTATATATTTATGTAAGTACACTGAACGACCAATATTAATAAAAATCAAAAGAAATCATGCGTTCTGCTTCTACTGTAAATTAATACATTTAGTTGTTGCATTTTTAGATGTGTATTAATGAAACGTAAAACTCATAGATACGAGTAGTTAAAATGAACGTAAACGCAAACTGTCGCGTCTAAAGATTTAGCAATGTGTTACATCGTCAACACCTCATGTCAATACGTATTATGGTGAATCATTCAAACTAATCGTGTCTCTGACAAGTCATGTTCTTTATTATGAAATCCATGTCGTCGTGGCTCTAATACTGATTGTATTGATAGCCTTCAAAAGCTAGACTTGTCACATTTACACAGTTACCGCTAGCCTAAATATGGTCATATCCGATAAATTGGTAATTAAATTTTGTCCATGTCACACCTGCAAATTAAAACAATTAAGTTTTAACAAAACATCAAACATTATGCTCTTATAAGGTCAATATTGTACACAAACTAAATTGCATCAGAAAACAACACCGTTTATTGGAAAATATTTTGTGTTTTTAAGTTGCCGCCTTTAGAAACAAGGAAATTGCTCTATTAGCGAACGGGCGTTGTTCGATATGTTGTTGGTTAAAAAAATAAATGAATCAGACAGTGTATGGAAGACAATTTTATATTCCTATATGTCAACATGTAAGGAAATTTGAAAGGAGTGTAAATTATCAAAGGTAAGGGATATCTAAATTAAGTTCACCAATTTTTACAAACAAATATGCATATTACACATGACAAAATGCACTTTCTTAATAATATACTAAATATACTAAACTATATAATATACTAAACATATACATACATTTAAAAAAATCAAGTATTCCGTACTTAAATCGTTCCCAAGTGGTGTCAAAAGTACGGTAAGTACGGATTTTCTTAAATCCAGTACAAAATTCTTGATCCAAGAACGAAAAAACCTAGCCTTGAATTCTTATTTGTAGATGTTATTTTTAAGTAAAAAATTCTTAATAATAGATGACATTAAGCCTGATGGGGCTTGATTTTTAAGTATAGAATTCTTGAATATAGATGACATTAAACCTGTTGGGGCTTGATTTTTAAGTGTAGAATTCTAAATTGTAGATGACATTAGGCTTGATTTTTATTTAGCAGATAGCTAATTAGATAGTTGCCAAACTATCTAATCAGTACCATTTTGCTTTGCTTTTTTACTATCATTACGAACTTTAAGTGTTATAATCTCCACGAAATTAATAAGAAGTCGAATCACACTGGTGCGATCAATAGCATCAACGAAGATCACACGTCACTTGATTCGCACAAGCTCTTAAGATTTTCATACTTAATTGAAAAATGTATACGCTAAAATTCAAGTACGTTTTTTGTACTTAAAATTCTGTAATTAAGTTCGTACTAGAGTTTCTCTTTTTTCCGGACTTTTCATTTCCCGGGAAACCGGGAAAAAATTTTGCCTTTCCCGGGATTCCCGGGAATTCCCGGGAAATTTCGCGCAGTAGAAGAACAAGACAAACTATGTTAATTTTTTCAATTTTGCAGTATGTACATATCGCTCATTTGGTGCAAGACCGTCATAACTCAAAAAAATCGATTTCGATATAAACGCGTTTAAAGTTTTCAATTTACACCCAACTTGTACGAAATGGAGGAATATAAAATGCTCTCATGCGTTGTGTATGAAAGATATTAATATGAGTTTTTTACTCAACATGGAATATGATTAAATGAACAATTCAACTGATATTGGGCTTATTGTTAGAAGAGCATTCAATTAAGTGGTGACATTTTCCGTTGCTTTTCCACTTGCTTCGTAAAGTTTGTAAATCCTTTTTTATCGTAGTCTATTACTTGATACAACATTTACATTTGTGATGGCATCAGTAAAAATATCCTTAAATGGTCTATCGGTACTAATGTCAAGCAGTATTATTATCAAATACTTTTGGATCTTTAAGATACTTCACTAAAGAATAAAGTCGCTTGTCCCTTCTTTCTTCAATTCGCTTCTTTAAAGCTTCTAAAATTTGCTCTACCAAAGGTGTTTCAATTTCCCGGGAATCCCGGACGAATTTCCCGGGAAACCGGGAATTAAAAATGACCGGGAATCCCGGGAAATCCCGGGAGAGAAACTCTAGTTCGTACGAACTTATTTAGAGAATATTATAGTTATTTTAAGATTTTTACGCCTACATTTTTGAACATATCCCGTTTTATACTTGATTTACGAATAATTAGCACTATTCTTACTTAAATATTTAAGTACTTTTTCTGCAAAAAATAAGAATTTTAAACTAAAATTTAGAATGGTTTTTGTGTAGCGGTGTAGCGGTGTAGCGGTGTAGCGGCTAAAACTTCTTCAAACTTAAAAAATTTAAAAAATTCAAATCAAATCCAAAAGGTTTATATAAATTACTAGCTGACCCGTCAGACTTTGTCCTGCCTGCAAAATTATTGATAAGGATGTTGAGTACTGTTATATTTTACTAACGATTGGTCCATAACATTCCACAATAGGTAAAATGATCATTATTGCAGTGATAAATCCAAATTTTGAGAAGCTTTTGAACTTTGTTTTGATGCCATTACGTTAAAAATACTCCAAACCATTAGGACCTGAATTACTTTGTGTGAACAAATAAATTTGGGCTGGCAACACTCTGCCAAAGTCACTTTATTGTTTGAATTGCTCATTGTGGATATTAGGGGAAAAATTAAAAGAAAGTAAACAATGGAAAACAGTAAAATAATTAAGTATTAATGTTTTCATTCAAAAAATGGAAAAATATTTGTGTTTTACAATTTGCTTTTTAACATAACCTAAAAAATGTTTCGTTTTTTGAAAGTGAGCAGACATTTAAAGCATCGGCAAAATTTGGCAATGTAAGAGTAAAAAGAAATAAATAAATTAAAGCCTTAAGAGTTAATATATTTTCATTTCAAACTTTGTAAAAGTGCGCGTTGCGAATGCCGTTACCAACGGCTACCATGGTATCGGAAAAAAATGATATTTGTTAAGTTTGGCAGAAAGAAAACTCTAAAGAAGAGAAGCATGTGATGCTAAAATTGCGATGAGGAACACTAAATAGTGTGCCGCATAAAAGTTATACTGATTTGTTTATCGTGCCTGTTTCCAATAAAGTCAAACATATTAAGAACATATTGTTTTGAAATAGCTAAAACTTTCCAAAATCTATGGTTCTGATACATTCAAAGAACATAATTGAATATACAGTTCTACCAGTTGGTTCCTTCGGAGAAACTGCTGCAGAATCACATCATAAAGTCTGCAAAGCAGGCAGATTGCATAATGCTCGAAAAAACAGCAGCTGGAATAACCATGCCGATGTTTTTAATCAGGATTCATACGATCCACTTATATTTTCGAAGAATTCACAAAAGTGCAATCAGCAACGAAAACTTTCACGATTTCCACTTGAAGCAATATAACTGTTTATCTTTGAATTCACCAGGGTTACCGTTGAAAAATGTCAAAAAGTGGCACAAATAGGGGATTTTTTTTTAAAAAAGTCGCGAATTCATTTTATTTAATCAAAACAATAAAATTAAATAAAAAAACAATAAATAACAAAAAACAACTCAGTCTATTACATTAAGATATAAAACACATCATAAGATGGTAAATATAATAAAAAACAATAGATTACAAGGCACAAGGAATATGTATACATGTTTGGAGGTCAAAATTTAATTTTTGTTCAATCAGATTTAAGGCCTTATTCATAATAATTTATAAACCTTTATAAATGTTTATAAATATGACTGTAATATTTTAGAAACTTAATTTTGATACTTTTTTCAAGTTCGTCATTCCAGCTTCTATCTATATATGGTCAAGGCCACCGTCAGTAACGTCACGTTCGTATACATATTTTGGTGAATATCTTTACTAAATACTATTATTTCTCCCAACTTGAGAGCGGCATATGAAATAACTCGTCATAACTGTTATTTCATACGAAGACAATTTTGCTGTATCTTGTTTTGTTGTGAAGTTATGACCATTTTAAGCCGTCAGTAACGTCACCGGATTTTGGAAGTATGTTTTGAGGTTACTGAACGTTTGTGTAAAAATTAGCGAATTGAAAATAGTTTATGTTTATAATTGCCCAGTATTTAAAAAAGGAAGGCTGAAAGATGATTTTTATCCAAAAGGTGGGCTTAAATTTTATGTTTTAATCACGTAATCGCCATAAAAGCAGTGTCAGTAACGTCACACAAAAATGTCAGTAACGTCACACGTACGAACTTCGGTAGGATTTTCGGGTCTTTTTTCTCTTGGGTTAATAGAGGGACCCTAAACGACCAAAAAATCATCGTAGAGGAGTTTTAAGATGTAACCTGGGGAGATATTAAGACTAAACCACTCACATAAAAAAAAATTTTAGTAAATCGGGCTCGAGCTTTAAGCTGATTTTTGTATGATAGAGTGTTAGTTAATAAAATTATCTCTTCAATAATGTGTATAGCTTGAGGGTTGAAGTTGGTTTTTGATCAGTTTTGCATCATTTAAATTAAAATTTGTAATTTCTCCCTACTTTTCAGTTTTAGCGGCTATTTAGTACGTAAAATGTCGAATTAACTTCTGTTTTTTTTTTTTTTTTTTTGCAAAAAATTTGTGAAATTTCTTTCTAAATGGTAAATAAAAATTTTGTGTCAGTATTTTGAACTAAAGCCAGGACACTCTGTAAAATAAAAACACAATATTATCAGAAAAAACAAGTCTTTATTAATTCAGACTTGTTAATTTTTGCAAAATTAAAGCATCGCTTCAGTTGAAGTTTTTTTTAACATAAATAAACATAAAATATCACAAAAAAAAGCAATCTTAAATGTATCCCTGCTGAGCTGCTATTTCATTTCCAATGGTACGGATTTGGTGCGAAGACGAAATGTCACGAATGTTTTTTGCGTTTGCGAAAATTGTGGCCGTATCCAAAATGGTGTTTATTTTTTAAACTCTTCTTCAGAAACTTCCGCAACTAATATTTGCGATTGTGAATATTAGAACGCCTCAACGAATTACATGGCACGGCACTGTTTACTATGCAGTGACGAGCTTTTTTCTTTTGTACTCGTCGTATTTGCTGCTTTCTTTTAGCTTTTTAACATAACGCTTGTCTCTTTATGCACCAGGAATCGTAGTCTAGCAATTAAATACCAAATTATTAAGCAAAAAAGTAAAAAAAATAAAATTAAAATAATCCGTCAGTAACGTCACACCATTTTTTTTTGCAAAAATACCCCGCTATGTGCTAATAATGCTTCATTTAAGCATTGATTATGAAAGTACTTCAAAAATACTGAAAAAAATCAGCTCATCCAACCTCTTTTATAATTAGTAAATGCATAAAAAAACATTTTATTAAAATTTGTCAGTAACGTCACCATTTATTTGCGGCTGATTACTTTAAGCCTTAATTGGTCCAAAACCCAAGCTTTGTACACAAATTTGCTTGCTAATCAATAGTTTGATTTGTATTCTATAAAAAAAAAAGTAATCATCTGTCTAAAGTATAAAAAAAATAAGAACAACATTTACCTTTTTCGCCGACATTGGTATATTTTCCCAATACATCTTGCATGTGCCACTTATGAAAAGGATGTAAAATGTCAAAGCAGACACAAATTTTGCACTGGCATACATTGCTGCCATATTCTATATATATTAGACATTTGAAATATAAAAAAAATTTTGGACCTTGTGACAGAAAAAAAATCTATGTGGTTTCATTTTTCGTGGCCTTGCCGATATATAAAATGGAATGTGTGTTTGTTTATTTGTTTGTTTGTACCTTATAGGGGACCAAACCTCTGGACCGATCTTCCTGAAATTTTCACAGCATTTAACTGGGACTCTGGCATGACTTATAGGGTACTTTTTTCGACCCACTTTTACGCCCATTTTTTTAAATAATACGCAAAAGCGAAGCATTGGCGGGCCCACGTTATTTATATAAATTCTGAATAGTATTTCGTCAGATATTTTTTGGAAAAAATTAAAAATGTTGCTCTTTATAGCAGTTGCCGATCCCAAATTAACTGCCGCGGCGCTTTTATTCGACGGTAGACGTTATAAAATAATGAATACTTTTTCTCCGGAGCAACTCTAAAGCTCAAAAGAGTATTAAATCTTTTAAAAAGCATAGACACATTATGGGTTGTGAAAAGTCGCAGAAATTAAAAAAAGTGGCAAAAAGGGGATTTGTGAAAAAGGGGCAGCAAAAGTGGCATGGCTTTAAAAAAGGGTAAAATTGCCACTTTAGTCGCACAACGGTAACTGATGTAGACAGTGAAAAAACAAAAATATGCTATTATCTGAAGAATCTGCAATCATTTTTTATATTTAGATAGCGAATTGAACCAAAAATATTCCTTAAATAAAGCTAATTTACTAATTTATTTTCTTTTGTTTGTTATTATCGATCTGTGCAGAAATATGAATATGTTTTTCATTGTTCGGTTTGAGATCTGTTCTATTATTGCTAATAGAATTTGGTTTACAAGAGTTGTGTAAAATGGATTATGTTGACAGCTGGCGGGGCAGATAGCTATTTTCTTTAATTTCAGACCTCAGAAGAGTTAATGGTTGTTAATGGGTTAAATTCTCTTTTTGATATGATTGATTTATATATTCTATAGGGTTTCTAGTGCTTTTGGATTCTATTAATGCGATATTTTCGCTTTAATTAAATTTGCACTGCAAAATTGGTCAGTTGACCTATAGTGCATTGGTCACACTTTTCGCTAGACAAATATTTAATTGAATTTTTTTTTGTGATCAAATTTAGTGCCTCTTCTACTTCTTCCGCTCCCAACTTAGATATTCAATAATGCCTTATTAGAGGAAGTCTACTTCTTTAAGGAAAAACCACAATAAATTGCATAATCCTTAGGGTGCTTATTGGTTTTATTACAGGCAAAGCACCTGATTCTAACGCTTTTAGATAAATATTCAAAACTAATTTGATTATTAGATGACGCGATTAGTCAAAATCGCAATTTCTCTGATTTAGTGACACACCCATGTCTACTGCCCCCAATTAGAGTTTTTAAAAATGCCTTCGTATCGCACAACTGCTCTATAGCCTTTTGGTCTGGATTATGGTACCAATTGTATCCCTTTCTTGGCCTTGTGCCCCCAAAAATACGGATTTCGAAAAATCCCTTCTAATCGCACAATAACACAATGAAATAAGAATTACACCAAATTTTCGTTATTCTACGTTGTGTAGTTTGATCTTAGTGATTGTACCAGTTTTATCCCTTTTTCGGACTTTTATTCGATATTAGAAAAATCCCTTAATATCGCTCAACATCTCCATAAAATAGATATTCACTAACATTTTCGCGATTCTACCTTGTGCAGTTTGGTCTGAATGACGGTGCCAGTTATTTTGTTATTTCATCCTTTTTTTGCCCTTTAAGTACAAATGTCGTCCGGTTGATTGTACCATTTATATCCCTTTTTGAATATTTTTTGATTCTAAAAGTACGATTTTTGGAAAAATCGTCTAATGCCACTCTAATTCTACACTAAGCAAACCCATACCGATTTACGTGGTTTGGTCTGATTTATGATGCCAGTTTTATATCTTTTTGACCATTTTTAGCCTTAAAAGTACGAATTTTCAAAAATCCCTTCATGCAGCTCTATAGTTTTATAAGAAGCATGCTCTTATAAATTTTCGTGATTATGGCTTACCTGTTTGGTCCTGGATATGGTGCCAGTTTAATCCCTTTTTGGATCATTTTTGGTCCTAAAAGTAAAAATTTCAAAAAATCACTCCATGCAGCTCTCTTATTTTATAGGAAGCCAGCGCATATAGATTTCGCGATTCTACCTTTAACCGTTTGATATGGGTAATGGCACTCAGGAATAACGTAGCTAACTACTGGTGAAAGAATTTTTAATGTCGGATCAGTAGTTTAGAAGATTACCCCCTACAAACAAACTCACAAACAGCTTCTCTTTATAATATTATACAGTACAACACTTAAGCTTGGGACTCAATTCTGAGAAATGCACGTAAAAGTATCCCCAAAAAAAAAAGTTCTGCATCATTCGTTTTTTCAAGTTACATGCCATAATAATTTAATATCGATTTGAAGTTAGTAAATATTGTATAGGGGAATTTGTCACGTTTTAATCTCTTTTGTTTGACATAACATGAATACTATATGGTGGCGTATGATATTCATATGTAATATTCCACGTAAATCATACGCCACGAAGTACACCCCAGTTCAAAATCATTTGATGAATGGAAGTGAAACGTTATATGAACAGATTCAAGGAATTGTAATTCTTAATTTTTTTAAATTTGTTTCAGCTAAATCGGACTGGTGGTTCTCGAGTTATGTCAAACAAAAGAGCCTACAACGTGAAAAATTCCCCTATTCGATACTTACTAACTTCAAATCGATATTAAATTATTATGGCATGTGACTTGACAAAACGAATGATGCAGAACTTCTTCTTTTTGAGACTATTTTGACTTGCTGTTCTCAGAAATAAGTTCCAAATCAATGAGCTGAAAAATGTGTTAGTATAGATAGACTATATCTTTGGAAAGGTCTAAGATTCTTCAAAATTGATTCAGAGCTGGCCGAGTTATCAGCTCATGATGAAAGACCCTAAAAACTGGGTTTTGAACCGTAAGTCAAAATTTCATACAGATTCATGTTGTACACGACACTATGCACTATGCACTATGTAACTCCCCAAGTTCCTTCAATGTTTTCCATTTTGTAACAGTAAGTAAATGTTATTATGGCTTTTCAGAAAATAAAACTTTATTTCAAAATTTCAATGCAGTGGGGCATCTAAAATAAAGTCATATTTTTTGCGTTCAATAACAATTATTTTCGGTTCCTGGTTAAATTCACGATTATGTAAAACCTTGTCAAGTGAGTCTAAAAATTAAATTTTGTATAAATTCATCTGTTAGAAACTATCCAAATGTATTATTCTGTAAAGATGTTGTTTAAGTTCTAGCAATTGGCATTTGCTGTAAATTTTAAAGGCTTTTCTGATTGAGTAAAACGAATTAATTTTTTCTTTACATCTCATGAATGAACGAATGAATGAACCTTGATCGCTTGTTCTGACCAATTAAAACTCCACTTTAATTAAAAAAAATAATTCACTTATTTTCTGTCTAATTTAAACAATTTTTAAAACTGAAATATAATATTTTTACAGATAAGATATTATTGCATTTCTATTTATAATTGGCAAGTCCTAAAAATATATTCGAATTGCGCAAATATATAAATTCTTCAAGTCAAAGGTCAGTTTTTCTAATATTTTTGAAGTTCTTAATGTTTCTGTTTTCTATCATTAACTTGTAAATTAAGTTAATCGCTCCGCTGCCGGAAGATCATTTTCTCTCCTCCGATCCGAATTCCTGCTTCAAATTATTGAGTAAATTAAATATGTTTTGGTTTATTGCTGATAAAAGAAAATTAGCTTATGATTTGACTCGATGGCTTTAAAAACGTGAGTTTATTTTGCATGTCAATGCTAATATTGCCATTTCCTAATCGTTGAATCGGTGCAAATATCAAATATGGTTATATGTAATTCAATACATTCGTATAAATATTTACTTAAAAGTTCATTAAATTCTCTGCGTCACCAATGTGTGTCACCTAAAATGGTTAATAATTTGATTTTAAATCAAACATAATAACACTGTGTTAATTCTATTAACGAATAGATATATCTTTTCGTACTTGTATTTGTATGTACGTGTGGTACTCGCAATACGTGTAATTTTGTAGAGAAATTGTTTTCTTAAAATGGTTAGAAACTCATTGCCCACGAAGTCCATAAGTGTCTATATTAGTTAATTACATGTATGTATTGGCTTATTACGAACATTGGCAAACGTTGTTAATATTATGTGTCATTTGTTGTAAGCGGATTAGTTAATTATCTTTAAGAACAATCGTTAAAATATTAACAGGTATTAATATTCTTAAAAAAAAGTTAGGGTAAACTGGCGTTTAATTAGATTTAGGATAAGCATGACATTTCCTTTTTTATACTATCACCCTTAGGGATAAGGATATGTATCATTTGATACGAAAAAAGTGTAACGCATTAAAGGAGACGAGTAAGACCCCAAGTATCTTAAGACCAAATTCCTTTCAGGACTTTGTAAGACGATTGAGCTATGTCCGTCTGTATGGCTGGCTGGTGGGCAGGATAACTCGAGTAAACCTTAACCGATCCGTATGAAGATTTACTAGTATTACTATTTTCAACCAGTAAGAAAGTTTCAGTCGGGCAACCCGACTTACATATACCATCACCCTCAGTAAAACCAAAAAAAAAATCTATTATATTGATATTATTAGTCGATTTCTAAAGTGGGCGAAGTGGTACATTTGTATGGGAGGTACCAGATGAGCGTGCCTAGACTTCCAGAATTGTTCCCCAAAACTTTATATTGTTATAGCATTGCTAAATACAGAATTTGGGCACGATCGTGTCGAGTGTATTGATATTATTATTCCATCTCTTAAGTGGGCCGAAAGATACGTTAGTATGGGAGGTACCAGAAGGGGCGTGTCTAGACTTCTGGATTTTTTTCTCTACAACTTTATCCTGCAAGAATTTTACTAAATACAGAATTTGGGCACGATCGCGTTAGGTATATTAATAATATATCTCGATTTCTAAAGTGGGCGGTACCAGATGTGTATTGGAGGTACCAGATGGGACGTGGCTAGACTTAAAATGTTTTCTCTAAAAACTAAATCCTGCTATAGCATAACTAAATAAAGAATTTGGGTACGATCGCGTTCGGTATATTGATATTATTACTCCATCTCTAAAGTGGGCGGAAAGGCACATTTGTATGGAAGGTACTGAAGGGGCTTGGCTAGACTTCCAATTTTTCCCCAAAACTTTATCACGTAATAGCTTTACTAAGTACAGAATTTGGGTACGATCCCGTTGGTTGTGTTGATATTATTACTCGATATCTAAAGTGGGCGGAATGATGTATTTGTATGGGAGGTACCAGAGTGGGCAGGGCCATGTAGCCCATTTACAATACCGTAAGTAGTTTTGGAAAAATATTAACTCGTGCAAAATTTCCAAACTTTTGGTTGCGTCTTTCGAAAGTTATCGTGCGAACCAGCCGGACAGCCAGACAGCAACATGGCTCAAACGACTTTAAAAGTCATGAATCGAATTTGGTTCAAAGGAACCTAGGGTCTAAAGTCACTCCATCTATGTGTTACACTTTTGGGTCGTATCAAATGACTTATACCCTCATCCCTAAGGGTGATGGTATAAAAATGAGTTAATGAGATTGTAAATGAGCAGATTAACCCCACCCCTTCTGATATCTCCCATAAAAAATTACCTTTTTTGAATAAATTTTATTTCTTCCATAACTTCCAAACGGACAAGTGGAGAATATTTTAATTTGGTAAGTTTTATAAACTTGTTATTGTAGACAAATCCACAAGCAACCGAAACCTTTGTCACATCCCTTCTGGTACCTCCCATACGAATCACCGGTTTGACCCTCATAGTATTACATTTTGTAAGATTCCTTAATTTAGCCAGTTTTTTCGATAGATGTTCGCTTTTGAAAATTTGACTTAGGAATAATTATGGTCTTTATCGACTGACCCGTTCTGGTACCTCCCGTACAAAATAACCTGTTTTTGGATAATTATTGCTTCTTCCAAACGGACAACTGGAGGATTTTTGAGCTTGGTCAGTTCAATTAATATCGAATAGAAGACAAATACTGAAGTAACCGAAACATTTGCCCCACCCTTCTGATAGCTCCCATACAAATGACCGAATTCACCTTCATACTTTCACACACATTTTTTTTTGTATGTAGCTTGAAATAAATTATTATAAGCGCCTCGATCTTCTGCGCTTCTTCTCCAGTTAGTCACACCAAGTTCTGTAAGGTTCTCAGTAAAATGGCCTTTCCAACGAAGTTTTAGTCGCCCTCTTCTGCGCCGTCCATCGAGTTCATTGTCAAAGACTTTTCGAGCTGAAGCATTTTCGTTCATGCGTACAAGAAGAACTATTCAACGCAACTGCTGCACCTTAATGCGTCTGACCACGTCCATGTCAGTGTACAGCTCGTACAGCTCATGATTCATACGACGCCGATACTCTCCGTTAACGATGATGGTCCCATATATTTTACGGAGTATTTTTCTCTCGAATACCGCCAGAACCGATTCATCCGCTTGTGTCATAACCCAGGATTCTGAGCCATACATTAAGACAGGTAGAACCAGTATCTGGTATAGCTGCAGTTTTGTTCGTCGAGGTAGGGCTCTGTCATTGAATCGCTTGCTTAGTCCGTAGTAGCATTTATTTGCAAGCAGGATTCTTCTCCGGATGTTGAGGCTGACATTATTTCTATTGTTGATGGCGGGGCCTAGCTGGATATATCTATCTACCCCCTCGAAATTATAGTTGTCAACCTTCAAGAAGTTTCCCAAACGAGTAGATTCTTTGTTCGTTGAAACTAATAACTTCGTTTTGTCCTCGTTCACCGTTAGACCCATTTTCGCTGATTCCTTCTGTATACCTGAGAAGGCTGCATTCACATTCCGCAGTTTTCGACCGATGATGTCGACGTCATCAGCGTACGCGAGTAGCATGTGGCTGTTGTTGAATATAGTGCCACTCGTGTTTACTGCAGCTTTTCTCATTATCATCTCCATCACTATGTTAAAGAGATCACACAATAGGCCGTCGCCTTGTTTTAAGACCCGTCTGGTACAGAATGGCTCCGTAAGGTCCTTGCCAATCTTCACTGAGGACATCGTGTCAGTTAGCTTCATTCCTTAAAGGCGTATCAGCTTCGCTGGCATACCAAACTCAGCCATGGCTTCGAGTAATTTCTGCCGTATCGGGCTGTCGAAGGCAGCTTTATAGTCAACGAAAAGATGGTACGTGTCGATCTGTGTCTCTTGGGTATTTTCCAGGATTTGCCGAAGTGTGAAAATCTGGTCAGTTGTTGTTGTTTTCCAGGTCTAAAGCCACATTGATAAGGCCCGATCAGGTTGGATAACACTGGCTTTAGTATTTCACATAGCACATTCGACAGTACCTTGTATGCGATGGGTAAAAGGCTGATCCCGTGGTAGTTGGAGAACACACTTGGATCACCTTTTTCAGCACAGGACATAATACGCTTAGATTCCAATAGTCGGGCATGCACTCTTTAAGCCAAACCGTGCGCAGGAGCTGGTGCATGCATATTCTCAGCTCCTCGCCACCGGACTTAGAGATCTGCCAGAAGTCCGTCGGCACCGGCTGCTTTTTTATATTTTCAGTCGCGATATTGCTCTTCTTACCTGGGCTTGACTTCATGGTGGGCAATCTAAGCCGTCGTCGACAATTGGTGTGATACCTTCACGTGCGCTGCCTTCTGGAACCAGCAGTTGCTGAAAGTGTTCTCCCCATATATGCAGCACACTTGGCGTATCTGTGACCAGATTTCTATACATGTCCTGGAGGGGAGCCCATTACCGTAGCTTTTTGCTTTTACTTTCAGGTAACATTTTCGGGCCTCGCCTCTATCCGCCTTCTCCCGTTCCTTCATCTGACACTTTTTTCGTTTAAATAGCTGTCTCACCTGTTTTACTGTCTCCTTGTGCCGTTCTCTAACAGTACGGGTTACAATTGGTTGTAGCGTTGCCTGTTTCTCATACGCTATGCGAGATTCTTCATCGTACCAGGTTTCATCTGAAAGCCGTTTCCCATATCTAGGATATGGTTGTTGCGGCGGTTGTCATGCAATGCGCAATATGCTGCCACTGTGTCTCTGGAACGTCGAAAAATGAGGCGTTGTGTCGTAGTAGTTGGGAGAGCTGATTGGAGTAGGCAGTGGTTATCTCTGAGGTTTGCAGCTTCGCGATGTCCACCTTTCGTTGTGTTTGGTTACGTGAGTTTTTCGCTCTGCTGAATCTTGTGCGTACCTTGACTGCAACCAGGTAATGATCCGAGCCAATATTAGCACCCCGGATCACACGCACGTCGATGACACTAGATGCATCAATTACCACATGATCAATTTGATTTTTGGTGTTTTGATCGGGGAATAGCCAAGTTGCCTTGTGGATATCTTTGTGATGGAATCTGGTTCCACTCACTACCATGTTGCTTCCCGCTGCGAAGCTATCCAACCCAAACCCGTTATCTGACGTCTTGGTATGCAGGCTGAATTAACCGATCGATGGACCAAGAACATCTTTAATCTCATCGCCTTTATCTTCCGTCGGGGCATGAACACAAATCAGCGTGATGTAGAAATATTTCGCCATGATGCGGATTGCGGCTATTCGATCACTAACAGGACTGAATCGCGAGAAAAGATGTGCATCTATGAAATAAATTCCTTCACACTTATTTGTTACAGGTGCCATTATCGTTTCATACCAGTTGCTGTGGAGCGATTGCAACTCGCTAGGATTGTAATCCCTTTCACGCTGAAGATATTGGTCATAAGCATCGTTGTTTGGTCTTGCAGAACTTATTATATCAACCTGTGGTAGCGTTTTATATATTTTCTTTGAGATTTCCACATTTGTGTCATTCTTAATAATTCGCTCACAAAATATGTTAAAAAAACTACTATTATGACTGTTATAACAAGCATCATATATACCAAGCATAATCTTCATACCTACGATAATTCGAAAAGTACAACTGTTTAAAGTTTCGACTAGTATACCACGCCCACTGTTTCGATCCCGTTCATTGTCTGTTGCATAAATATAAATTTGCAAAGCTCACCAATCGCCTTCCTTCAGTCATTCAGATATGTATTGCGTTTTTAAAAATATAGTCCAGGCCACGCCCACTTGATATCAAAAATTTAAGTATCGGTGAGGAAACCGACCGCAAAGCTACATTCTGTGAAAATTTCGAAATGATCGGTATAGCTGTTTCAAGCCTATACGGTATGAATAAGGCTCGTATCTGTACTGTTTTTTGCAGTACAGTACTGTTTTTCGACATCAAAAACTGCGTACTGCTTTTCTCCCTCAAAGTACTGTTTTTCGATACATAGTAGAAATATAAACGGCGAACAGCGAATTCATGCAATAATATTTTTTACTTCAAAAATAAGCTCGAAGAAACACTAAAAATGCGTCAAGAGGATGATTTTTTATCCCCAGCTGTAGTAGCAGAGAAGCAAAAACTTATTGATAATGGATACAATTCGATTGAGATGACTGCCTTACGCACTGCTGCTTTGATTTGAATGCTTTTATACTAATGGATTTAGATATATCAAAAACGAGCGACAAAATTATGCAATAGAGAGAAGGCAATGTTTCGAATGTGGATTGGTGGGTGGAGATATTTATTCATCTCAATAACGCTGACTGCAAATTCAAAGAAATGGCCACGATCGTTGAATATATTTTATGTTTGCCAGGAACTTCAGCATCAGTGGAGCGAATCTTCTCTGCAGTGAACAAAACTTGGACGTACGACAAAACCCGATTAGATGTGCAAACATTGAAGGCGATTCTGGCCGGCATTGCGTATTCAAATTGCTTCAAACGACAAATACAAAACAACCACAAAAGTTGATTCTGGAAATGATTGTTAATTTTTTTTACATATTGAATAAAATATATATGCTATGTAAATATGTACTGCGAAAAGTACTGTTTTTCCAAATCGATGTACTGCTTTTTTAAAAAATTTCAGTGAAATGTACTGTTTTTGTCCAAAAATAATATACGAGCGTTAGGTATGAAGGATGGATGGACGACCGCAAGAGCTTTAAAAAAAATCAATAAAAAATTCGAAAAATTACACAAGTCAGAATTCCTAGTTTTTTACAAAAAAAAATTTGTACGTGCGATTTTTTGAAAATGTTAAAAACAATATTTAACAAATTTTTTGAAATTTTTTTTTTATTTTAAAAACTTTTTGTGACGACTTATTTTTCTAGTTTTAGGAAATCAAAGTTAGTTAAATACATATACATATTAATACATACTTATACAAATTTTAAAAGAATTTAATTTGTTTTAACTTATTTTATGTGCAGCAATTGTAAATATTTCGGACAAACTTTTAATATTTATTGTCAAAATTAGTTTATTATGATAAAATTAATTTCTTTTGCATTTATTTTTTGGTATAAAAAAAATTAAATACCATTATTAATGGCCCCTGAATTAATTTTCTATTTTTATTTCCATTCGAAAGCCGTCACTTTCTCCATAGCTTTATAAAACTGATAATATCAGATTGTTTTCCTCTAATCAATATAATAACATCTTTGCCATTTATTTCAAAATCAATAAAATCTTTCAAATGAGTCTGATAAAACGCTTATGCATTAATATTTAAATAAAACAGTCGTTAAAGTATCGATACATATATGATAACTGAGTAATCAACATTTCACATCTCTAATTCACAGATGTTTGTTACTTATAAGTGGCAACTCCGCATAATTCCTTAATCACAATTTGACAGATTGAGAAAATCGCGAATCTTTGAGAAATTTCTTTGACACAAACAAATTGCGGAGAAGTAAATACTGTAATTGCAATCAGAAACTTCTTACACGTTCATCTTTAGCAAAATGTCCATCGAAGAGGTATTATATCTTTTGATTACCATCATTCAATTTAAATGTGAGAACTATCATTAATTTTCGTCTTTACGACAGTTGCGAAAAGATTCTGAGGAATTCACCAAATTACTGGGCGAAGCCACAAGAAAGCGTGTAAAAGATGCCATAATATCAGCCAAGGCGGAGGTCGACCGAGAGATCGTCACATTGGAGATCAAACAGAAACAAGCAGCCGAACGTAAGGAGGCAACACCAAAAAGGTAATTTCACTCATTGTGTTTAGATCACAACGTGCTCACATTCATGCATAACTTTGTTGTTTCATTTTACTTTGCGCCCAAAAGGTATTACACCGAACTCACCGAGTATGGCTGGGATCAAAGCGACAAGTTTGTCAAAATATTTGTTACCTTGGACGATGTCCAAAATCTTGATGAGTCATCTGTGACAGTTAAATTCACCGACGTTTCTATGAACTTGAACGTAACAAATTTAAATGGCAAAGACTACGTTCTGATATTAAACAATCTGCTGCATAAGATCGACATACCAAAAAGCTATCGTAAGATTAAAACTGGTATGGTAGCTATTTATATGAAGAAATGCCTTGAGGGACAACATTGGGGTTGTCTGACATCGATTGAAAAGCGTTTGAAGGATCAACATGATGCCGACATAAAGAGTACTACGGATAATCCATCAGATGCCCTCGTGAACATTATGAAGAAAATGTATAATCAAGGCGATTCAAAAACTAAGCAGATGATAGCCAAGGCATGGACAGAGAGTCAAGATAAAATTCACAAGGGAGGATTTAATCCGATGGATGAGTCCCTAAGTTAATTTATAACATCGTCGATACCATGTTAGACGAAATATTTTATATACATACATATATATACATTTCCTTGCTCATTGATTTAATTAAAAATAGTTTGTATTGTGTAAATTTACCGATACTTACAACATACCATTAGCCATAGATGAAATACTATAACAATAGTTATGAAATAAAACTGAAATATATATCACAACTAGTATCACAATTAATGGGGCGTTCTAAGCCATATTAAGACACAGTTAAAGTACGTATGTCCAATGTAAGATAATTGCTGCGTCGATTTGCTGCTGGTGGTGGTATTAATAGAAGAGTAAGTCATAAAAAAAAGTTTTAAAACACTCATATGTTTCTTAGGAGAAACTGACCGAGAGCTCATTCATAAAATACAAAAGGGATACAGTACGAGCTCCATTTTCGCAACCGATAGCGGCCCAAGCCGGTTGCAGTAACCGAGATTGTTGCGCTTACCGAACCTCTATTGAAAATTGTTATTTTACTTTGTACAAAATGACTCACGTCACTAAAAAAAAACTGTACTATAACAGACATTTGCTCACTCACATTGAACAATGGCGGAACATTGCATGCAAATAAAAAAAACATATAATTTCTGCAAATATAAAGTTATAATTGCACCCCATAAGTGGGTATTAGACAGCTTCTGGCGTTGTTGTTAATAAAATTGCCTTCTTTTTTTAAGTTTCGAAATTAACGGCTCTTACATGTTTATCGACGAATGCAAACGTCACGGCATGATGGTTCTTTGTTTTTCTTAATTTGTTTCAGCAAAATTGGACTAGAGTTTCTTGACTTACATATGTCATACAAAATACCCCCAAACGTTGTTAATGGAGCTTTGGAAATTTGAGCCCCCAGCGGCACGGGTTAACATACTCCAATCGTGCTCAAACTTTGAATGTCGTAAATTTTGCAAAAATTTATATTTTTCGCGGTTGGCGTTGGCAAAATTCTGGAATTTTATCCAATATCACTGCGGTCTCCCTAGTGAACGTCTACGAACACTACCGCCCATATTTTATTTATCAAGATTCGCCCATAGTCTCGGTTTTAACCCCAGTTCCAGGTTTGACGTAATATATGTGTGGCTTTATTTGCATGATGGTTCAAACACGAGACTACCATGCTGGTGACCTTGGTTCGATCATTGTGACATCCATTACAATTTTGTTAACACCCTGCCCTCTCAGTGTTGTCGACTGCAACTGCGAAGCGAAGCATTCTAAATCACTGTGATATTTCAGGTATCTTGTAAGAAATAAAAGTAAATGCAGCACACGTTCTTTTAAATATTACATATTTATTTGTATATATATTTATTTATATCATTTTTTATATAGTTGTTCATGTACATACTATGTGTGATCTATATATTTATATAATATGTTTTTTATATATACTCTATTATGTGATTTATCAGATAATAGTAGTAGATTATATTTTTGATACTATCATAAATACTACATAAGACATTTTTTATGTTGCGGTTGTGTTCTTCGGATATAATTCGAATTAAAATTTGAATTTCAGTTACTATAAACTTTAGTGATTATCAAGTATGTTTTGTAGTATGTATAAGTGTATGAGTGCAGTTTATATGTTTTCTTTCTTATTTATACCTTATTTATATATATATTTCTTGATGTATTATTAAATATTGTTTGTTCTCAATGTGAAGGCTGCCAGTCGTATTACACATACATATATCGACATACATATGTATGCAAGAGGTCAACGCATCCTTAGCTGTCTATCCAGTGTGATTAGTGAAAGTAAGTGCGTTGTAAACATAAAACGTTCAGTTTAAACAAAGTGAAATGTTTGTCAAAATTCGAATTTTTATAAAAAATGTTTTTCTTATATTTTTACCAAATAAGCAGCGGTTAGGCTCTAAATTAAACCGTTATTGGAGTGCAACATGGGAGTTATCATGGATACGTTTTCTCCAAGATTTTTCTCTCATTTTATGGTTTTTGCTATTTTGTTATGTGTTACTTGCAGATGCTGTTTTGTAAAAAAGAAAACGTATCCATGATAACTCCCATGCTGCACTCCAATAACGGTTTAATTTAAAGCCTATCTGGTGCAATTAAATATATATATATATTTACACAATTGAATAGTTTGAAAAAAATAAAGTAATTTGGTATTTAAATAAAAAACCAAACAATGCTCAAAAGTTAAAAGAAACAAAAACAAACATGTTAACATTTTACTTGTTAACATAGTTTCCAAATTATTTCCATGTGAAGAATTGAACTAATTGTACCACATTTCACTCGTTGACGGAACGTAAATATTCCCCCATATATGTTTGTAGTATATGTATAATGTGTGTACTATTATTATATGTATTGATCATTGTCTTGATAAATATTCTTCAACTTACTTCCGTTGCTAACATTTCTAATATATAATTTGTAGTTTATAATTTGGAGGCACAACTATTTAGTTTTATTTTATTTATGTTGTTAGTTTCAATTTTGTATTCGAATATATATAATTTTTAATACGAACGGAATAGTGTTTATTCGTAATTAATTTAACATAATAATAAAGAACATTGATGTTGGGTTTGTCTTTTGTCATTTTATATATAAATATATGTTATTATTACTCTTTTCTACTTAAAAGCTGCATAAAAATAACTGATTTCTTATATTATTATATTAAACTTTTACGTTTTTAATGATTTCAGGATTTGTTTATTGTATTATATGGTGTATATATGATTCCTGATTTTGTCGAAAATAATAATTATGTTTTGAAATGTTATATGATAGTTAAACTAGTACAGCTAACATGAAAGTTTATTAATGAAACAACAAAAATAGGTTTGTGTATCTGGGGCAAATTTGAATAGAGAGCATTGTATTTACTGATATTGCAGACTTAATCTGCGTATTTCATGTGAATAGAATTTTTGTTCTAAATGAAATGCAAAATATGTACTTAGTATATAGTAAGTTGTATATACTAAGTTGTATATACTAAGTACATATTTTGTATTACATTTAAGAATAAAATTATATACAAAGAATTTTCATTATTAATCAATGATTTTATGATTTGTTGTGAATAGTTATTTTCAACTAAATTTTAGGATCGGATGTCCCCATCAGAATTTTACGATACCCTTTTTCATATCCTATACATACATGCAATTTTATTTGTCATTTAAGTCTCAGCCCAGTCCATTAACAATGTTAGGTAAGGTTGTTTTGTTCATGATTTTAACCTGGGAAATAATACTATTTTTCTGGTAGGGGCTGCTGAGTATAACTAGAATCTGTTTTTAAAATTTTTCAAATACCCCCAAATTCTTGAGTTACGCGTAAAAAAACGGGGTTTCGTACCTTTAAGCACTTAAAAGCCAGTAACGCGGTTAAATATGAACAGATATTAAGTTTCTCAGAAGATTTGCAAAAAAAAGAGACTTTTCAACCATATACAGTTTATTTTCTTAAAGTTCAACAAATTCACTATATGATTACATAAAAAAAAATATTGAAATTTTATACAATGAAATCATCCGTCCTTCCGCCGGAATTACCCATATGTCAAATAAAACAAGTCAGAAAAAAAAATAATCAACTTTTTTTTCGACCACGGTAGACGCTTCTGTGAAAATGTCTATATTAGAAGATTAAAGTCATGTTTTGCCCTTTACGCTTAACTTAATACATGTATATCTAGTATTCATTTATTATAATCAAACTTGACTTCCTCTGTAGAAATCCAATACATATAGGTTAAAATACATATGTGTGTATATTAGGACGTGTCAATATGTATGGGGCAAAAAAATGTATAAGCGTACCCCATCACAGGAAAGCTGAAACATATTTTAAACAATTTTGTTGAAGGAACAATATGCCCATAAGTATGCCCGTCCTTCCGTCTTATTTCCTGAAATTCAGATTTTTCTCAGTGCAAGACTCTCTTAATATTTTTCTAAGTACTTTAATAAGAAACCTCATACCCATAAAATGTTGAATATAATAAATAACAAGTGAGAAAGTTTCAGTCGGGTAAACCGACTTACATATAACCTCACCCTCAGTAAAAAAACATAAAATTTGTCTAACAAAATACAGTCATGGTACATTTGTATGGGAGGTACCAGAAGGGGCGTGGCCATGTAGCTCATTACCGTAATTAGTTTTGGGGAAATATTAACCTATGCAAAGTTTTGAAACAATTGGTTGCATCTTTCGAGAGCTATCGTGCGTACCAGCCGGACATGGCTCAAACGACTTAAAAATCGAAAATGAATCGAATTTCGTTCAAAGAAACCTAGGGTCTAAAGTGACTCCTTCTATGTGTTACACTTTTGGATAGTATCGTATCGTATTTTTTACAGGTCATAGAATATGAATTTTGGGACACTTTTGCAAAAAAGCTCTCAAGTTCACTTTTTTTGAGTTATTGATGATTTAAAGTTTATGGCCACCTATGTTTTGATACAATAACTACAAAACTACTTTAAATAGACAAAGGATTTTTTTGGAGCGCATAGACTATGACTTTTGCCAAGTTTCGTTAAAATCGGTGGAAAAATATGATTTTTGGCTAACATAATGTATGATGTATGTATGTATGATATTTTGTATGGGAGGTACAAGAAGGGGAGTGGCAAACGGACTACAAAGTAATAAGACCCGACAAATTTTAGGTTCGCAGAGTTCTCCAACATGAAATTTTAGAAAGAACAGGTGTTTTAATAAAATAGGTTACTTTGTAAGGGAGGTACATCGCTCATTTTCAAGCCACTGCGTGGCCATCCAAAGTTGGTCACCTCGGGTGTTTCAAAATTTCAATTGTTCGAGGAAAGGTCATTTATGAACCGATTTAAAAATTTTTTTGCATTTAGATAGTGCTTCGAAAAACAAGCTTATATGTATATGTTATCTCATTTAGGTCAAGAGATATTTGAGAAAATAAAAAAAATTGTGCCACTTTTGGACGATGTTGATTTAGTATTTTTTTAAGGTTGTGAGCTCAATTTTTCGTTGATTGTAAAGATTTTATATTGTTAGTTTGCTTATAAAATTCTAAATGAAATCAAAAGCTATAAGCATCGCAAGTAAAAATTTCCAAAAAAAAGGTCTACTTTTAAGGTTGTTTTTTTTTTTGTTGCAAAAAGGCTAATCTGGGACCAAATCATATATGATCGTGCTCAAACTTTGGCTATCCTGAAATCTGCAAAGACTTGTCATTTTTAGGTGATGCCACCGACAAAAATACAACATCGATTTTTACGATCACCTTAATCCTCATCCTAATAACTGGACGGATTTCGAAGACATGCTTGAAACAAATTTTAGAGGTTTCCAGACGGTAGATCAATTGTATGAAGACTTGAGATCAGCCCAGTACAAAGGAAACATCATCCATTTCTACAATTATATTCAACAAAAATTAGCCTTGCTAAACAAAAAAAAAACAAAACAGGCAGGAAAATAGAATTAATGACGTCGGGAGAAACATAGAGACGGCATTAAGAATATTCATCACCAGATTAACTGTGTATATGAGGGCGGTTTTATGTGCGCTTAATGAAGAGAGAAAGCCCAAATCGGACCCGAAAAATCAGTCGAAACAACAGCAGCAAAGACAACAATATCAACAATGGCAACAGCGACCATTACAACAACAGCAGCAAAAGTCAGAACCAACGGACCTTGTGACTTCCCAGACGATGGAAAATAATTATCAACATGATTGCAGTTGTAAGATTGATATTAATACTAATAATAACGCTGACACTTATACTACTCTAAAAAATAAAAAGAATAATAATTTAAAAAGAATAATAATATTTAGTGCAGAAGAATAATTGTGAATCCGTGGAAAAAGGAAATTTTCGGCTAATGGCCACAGGAAGTACAGACTTCCCTATATATTGCTTAGAATACGAAATAGACAACTTAGATTATTGATAGATAGTGACTCAACAGAAATTTTTTTACATATTAACCAGAGTCCCTCCTAATTCATGAGATGAATGACAGAACCAATTATGATAAAATCAGTTTCAGAAACATTTTCAGTGCCCCACGAAGGGTTGATTCCTTAAAAGTCACTAAAGATTCCATTGAAAACACGATACTGTTTTTGGACTTTTTTGACGGTGTTTTAGGACAAAATAATACAATAATTGACTATTCCAAAATTATCATAGTTATAAATGACAAAAAGTTTTGGATATATTATCAGGGTGAAAACGAAGACAAATTGGTAGATAGTACAGATATTTACCAGGAATCTTTACTATGGAGCAGCTATTTTCAGAAAATCAGTTAAGAATTGACCGTTTAAATGTAGAAGAAACAACAGCTATTAGAAATCTAAAATTACGACATATCATAAAGGTGATGACTTAACTTTCACCAATGAAGTAAAACACAAGATAGATATAGGACTTTCAGGACCTATTTATACCAAAACGTATAGATATCCGGCAATTCATACTGATTCAGTAGCATGTTAGATAGTACAATGTTAGATCAGGAAATAATCCAACACTTCAATTCACCTTACAATGCTGCTATTTGGATTGTACCAAAGAAAGACCATAAGAAGGGTAATAAAGAATGGAGAGAAGTAATTGATAATAGAAAACTTATTTAGGTGACACGCAAGGACAAATATCCTATTCCCAGAATATACGACATACTCGACAAGTAAGGAAGGGCAATTTACTTTTCGAATTGATATTTGACTTAAGGATTTTACCAGATAAAGGTAGATCCTGACAATCGAGAAAAGACAGACTTTACGTGGCGTACGACAGACACTATGAAATTATGCAAATGCCTTTCGGACAAAAAAAAGAAGAAAAAACAGATTGAGCAAGGACCAAGTACAAAAGGACTAAGATTAATCAACATCTTAACAATAAATTAATAAAACCAGCTGGCGTCATCTCTTGGAGGAAAATGGATTACTTGCCCGATCGAGTGCCGATAGATTAAAATCGGTATAAAGAATTAGCACCCCATCTACTTCCTCCAGCTGTTACAACAGCATTTGAATTCAGCAGAATGAATTTATTTCGCACTTTTATTTAATGATCTTCATATGGACCAGTTGCATCCAACACAATTCTACGGTTTTACAAATTTTATAGAAATTTCACTAAACAATGCTACCGTTTCCTTTTGTTACATATATTTCTGCATAAAAATAACATTCTACTAATAGAAGTTGAAGATATAATCTGTTTTTCTACAACAAACAATTTCCATAAACTCAAAACACAGTGCAACATTTCTAAGATCTTCGTCTGGTGCCACCTTGGTACCCAGCTATTTTTGCAGTATATACCGAAACTAAAAAATCCCCAAAGGACGTGGCCCCAATACATCCAAACATTTTTTATGGATACTCCAATATTTTCACCCCAACACGATTTTTTGAAAAAAAGGACCATTTTTCGGGGTCCATATTTCATAAACCGTTCGGAATTTTTTCTTTTTGTCTTCGGCAAAGTTGTCGATCTAAACCAGAGCAAATAAAGCCTCAAATAGACCTACCCAAAAAAATTGCATCCAGTGCATGAAAATTGCAAAAATATGGGAAAAAATTAAAAAATTTTTGTAAACAAGATTTCAAAACACTTTTTTCTTAGATTTTGACCTCCATAACACGAAATTGATTTTTGAAAAATTTTCTTAGGTGCCGTTTTTTTTATAAAAAGCGTCATCTATATGTAAAAAATGCAAAATTAGGATTTGCCTTGCGTTTTGTATTTTTCGTACGTCAATAAATAAATTTTTCACCCCAATTTTACAGAAAAATTTCAGTTTTTCAAGTTATGTATATAAATCGCTAGCATCGAAACGACATTACTTATTTAAAACCTTCCAAGGAAGAACTTGTTTCGAATTTTGTTGTCTTTAACTTAAGTGGTTAAATATGAAGATCGGGTAAGAGATACCCAAAATATTACCAAAATATGAAGGGCACATCAAAAATTTAAAAAAAAAAATTTAAAAATTTTTATAGAAAAAACTGCACCTAAGAAAATTTTTTAAAAATCATTTTCGTGTTAATTAGGTCAAAATCTATGGAAAGAGTGTTTTGAAATCTTGTTTATAAAAAAATTGTTGTTCTGTGTAATTTTATGTTAAAAAAATCATGAAAAAATAGCCTTCATTCCCATATTTTTGAAATTTTCATCCACTGGATGTAATTTTTTTGGGTCGGTCTATTTGAGGCTTTTTTTGCTCTGGTGTAGATCGACAACTTTTCCGAAGACAAAAAGAAAAAATTCCGAACGGTTTATGAAATATGGACTCCGTAAAAATGGTTCTTTTTTCACAAATCGTTATAGGGTAAAAATATTGGAGTATCCATAAAAAAAATGTTTCGATGTAATGGGGCCAAGTCTTTTGGGGATTTTTTTAGTTTCGGTATATACTTCAAAAATAGCTGGGTACCAAGGTGGCACCAATTTATGTGTTGCACTGTGAAATAAAATAAAAACTTGTTTTTTTTTTGTTTCATTATTAAATACAAATATAACTTTTATTTATAAATAAAATTGTTCATGTCTTTTAAAAAGAAGCAACTTTCTGCAAATACAAAGCAAATACTACTAAAAAAACCACTTTGGAATTGTATATAATCCTCTCGTGGTATAGACTCGCAAGGGGACAGAATTGGAGGTTTAAAAAAAATATAAAAGCTGCATTAGGTAAATTGAATAGGAATGTTTAAAATGTTACTTAAAATTATATATGTATGTATGCTGTATATAAAATATTCAATTTAAAAATAAAATGCTTTCATTTTAACTCTAATATCTATATGGACAAATCAATTAACAAAATAATTGAAAAAATTATTGTAATAATATTATTAAATGTTACAGCAAAAATATAAAGTCTTTAATGGGAATTTATGTTCTTCCCACATAAAAAATTTAATTTAAACGGCTGTTTATTCAAATCTAATCAGTCGTATTATCTAAATAACGACATATCCACTGTCCATAATTGTCACTGTATGTAGAGGTGTTATTTTACGCAACGATAATTGTTCCAAATGCAACTTGTCTTTATCTATCGTGAATGTCAATAAGTGCATATGCACAAAGTTATTTAGAAAGTGATTCATATAACTTTTTTGAAAATATGCCAGAGAAACTTTTCTGAGAAAAAATCTTATATAGAAAGGTCTTATAAAAGAGTCTCTAATTAAAATTTTCGTAAAGAAAGCAGTACATAGAATTTCTATATGAGAATGTTTGCGAATAGAAGAGGCACATTTCTTTTAATAATCATCGCATTTTATTAAGATGCTTGTTTTGTTTTTACTAAATTTATAGAAATTTACATTAAAACGCTTTCTGAGAAAATGTCATACACAAACAATAGAAAAAAAGTTGACGCAAAAATATTTGTGGCAAAGTCACTTTTAATTTATCTGTGTTAGTGAGAGAAGACTGCAGTATCGAGAAGGCACTTTTTATTAAGAAAATTTTTTCGAAGAGTTTTAAAGTAGACATTTAACGGAATGTAAAATAGTTAAGTAGAAATTTGTTTAAAAATTAAAGTGAGTACCAGGTTCTTACTACAATGATTTCGCAAATAGACTTTCTACATTCTGTCCTTACAATTAGACCCTTGGTGGTAGATTTCTCACAATAAATTAAGTGACTAAATTAAAATTTGAAATATATGACACTAACATAAGGAACAATTTCGTTTTCTCTACTCATAGTGACAGTTTACAAAAGCATCTTGTTTGTTTTAAATTTCCTCCTTAATATCTGTGGACCATTTAATTCTCTTATTATGATGACAGTTTATGTTTTGTTGAGGGTGTTTGTGTGTTTTTTAAATATGTATGTATATGTGGTTTCAAGCTAATTATACTATTTTAAATATATTAATGCATATTGGAATCCTTTAATGCTAAGCAATATTGTATACACTTGGTATAGATGTATGTATGTAGTAATGTAGTTGTAATTTAAATAATTTCCCTACATGTTTAATCATGATCCTTATAAATCTCTCTATTTAACAATTGTCTTATATTTTGTTTCTGTTTTTTTTTTGTTCTTAGATATAAGTGTGCAGTTTTTTTTTCTGTCTTGTTTAAATGTTAACGCGTGAAGGCACTTAGAAAATGAGCGCCGCCCATATCAAATTGTTGTTCGTAACTTTCGTCGGCCGATGATGAGGCTGCCGCCGCTGATGCTGCGGCTGCTGCAGCGAGTGCTGCTGCCGCTATGCTGCTGTTAGCTGCATTGCTGGATGTGATGCTGGTCGCCGCAGTGGTAGCCTTAAGGTGTTCCATGTCAATTAGAGGCGGCTTGTCGCCAGGCTTCCAGCGCCTGTGAATGCCCATGGACTTTAGTTTTTGGCACACCGATGATGGCGAAATGGCGTAGCCCTTCTCTGCCAAACGGGCCGATACTTTCCAGTACTGAATATTGTTGTCCTCTTTAATTAACTCTAGAATTTCTCGAGTAATTTCCTTGTCGCGCACTTCGCGTTCAGCTGCCTTAAGGCGACGACGAGGATTTGTATGCTTTTGTTCTTGTTTCTGTTGCTGTTGCAATTGTAAATGTTGCTGCTGCCGCCGTTGTTCCTCTTCTTCTGCTTCGCGTTGTTGTTGTTGTTGCTGTCGTAGCTTTTGCTGTTCCAGTTGTTGCTGCTGCTGCTGAAGCTGTTGTTGCCTTTGCAACAGTTGTTGTATCTGTTGCTGCTGTTGCAAGTGTTGTTGCTGCAACTTTTGTTGATGTTCTAATTGTTGTTGCACCAACAACGCTTGTTGCTGCCTTTCGGCGTCAGTTTCACGCCGTCCCTCACTACTCTCACTCAGGGCACCACTGCCAGCGACATCGTCCTCGGCCTTCACAACGGTCATGCGTATGTCACGCCTGTTGCGATATGACAATGTTACCCCTTTGATTATGGCATCCCTTAGTTTCCATGCCGTCATTTGTGAGACATTTAAAGCTTTTGCTATTTCCATGGTGGAGGCATTTTGAGCCACCAACATTTTGGCCATCGCATATTTCTCGTCATCAATGAAAACGTTGGGTTTACGTGGTTTCTTTTTAGTATTAGTGGTAGTCGTAGTAGTGCTGCTACTGCGGTTGTTGTTGGATGGTGGCCTAGAAGAAAAAATGAGAAAAAAATAAAGTCATGATATGAAATAACACTACAAGAATATAATATGTTTGCCAGATCCAATTTTATGATGTGTCAAACACGATGTGAATGAAGATGTCAAAATCGGCAATAGAAAAATCGATGACGAATGTTTGTCGATCAAGATTTCAGATTTCTTTGAAAAAAAAGATAGTCCTTAAACTTTACTGACACAATTCATAAAAATATGTTGTCAACATTTTAAAAAGTGTCAGCAAATAAAATTTTAAGACAGAAAAAAACCATAGTCCTTGTTTTTTGCTCCAACAACAGTACTTTTTGATATAATAAAAGTACCTTTTAAAACAATAAAAATAATTGTTGGCACAATTAAATAACTTTTTGGTACAGTAATATCACTTTAATTGTGTACGATAAAAGTACTTTAAAATACAATAAATTGTACTTTTCATTACAATAAACTGTAACTTTTGGTACAATTAATGTCTTTTTTGATCCATTAAATTGTACTTTTTGGTATCGAATATTATCTGTGTATCAAATACTAGCTTTCCCGGCTGGCTTTGCTTCACCCGAACTTGCAATTAATCTTCTTCGCAATACAGGTAATATCCAAACGCTTCATAAGACGAACGAACACCCCATTTATGTGATTTCAAAAGATATATTCGTATCGCACAACTAAAGGTTTTTACAACTAAAGAACTAATTTCGAAAAATTACTTCACATCGCACAGCTAAAGTATTCACTTACATGTTTGCGACTATACCTTTAGCCGTTTATTACCATTTTTATCCCTTTTTAGCCTTTTTTAGCCCTAAAAGGTAAGAGTTTTGAAAACTCTCCTTGGTCTGGTTTGGTTATACCATCAAACTTTTATCACTTCTTGGTAATTTTTACACCTAAAATACGAATTTCCAAAAATCCATTCGTTGCTGACGTTTATTCGAAATGGGGAACAACCACCACAAATTTCATCATACTACAAGGGCGTAGCCAGGATCTTATGTAGGGGGGGGCAGTCGGTTTTACATTTCATGTTAATAGTATGTTTACAAAAAAAATAAAACTAAGAACCTAACGAAAAATCAATACTCATGGTTTTGACAATATTTTATCATACAAAAGTAGCCTATAATTTTTTTTTTTAAATTTTAAGTCATCGAGTTCATGTAGTACCAAAAATTTGTTTTTAAACATCTTAGTTGTTTTGTTTTTTTTACATTTTTTGAGCGATTTTATAAATTTTTTATTTTGTGTTATTTGAAACAAAATTGTGCACAGAATGAACGTTTTTTTTATTCTGAATTCCTCATCATTATTATACCATCACCCTTAGGGATGAGGGTATATATCATTTGATACGAAAAAAAGTGTAACGCATTAAAGGAGACGAGTTAGACCCCAAGTATCTTAAGACCAAATTCGTTTCAGAACTTTTTAAGAAGAATGAGCTATGTCCGTCTGTCTGGCTGGCTGGCTGGCTGGCTGGTCAGCAGGATAACTCGAGTAAACCTTAACGGATCGGTATGAAAATTTACCAGTATCAATATTTTTCAAAACGAACTTATGGGATTGTAAATGGGCTGAATAGCCCCACCCCTTCTGGTACCTCCCATACAAAATTACCTATTTTTGGAAAATTAATATTTCTTCCATAACTTCCAAACGGACAACCGGAGGATGTTTGAATTTGGTCAGTTTATTTATCTTGCAAAAGTAGACAAACCCTAAGAAACCCGAAACCTGTGCCCCACCCATTCTGGTACCTCCCATACAAATGACCGAATTGACCCTTATAGTTTTACATACATATCTCTTTTGCTAGTAAACTGAGATCACTCAAATTTTGCGTATGATGTTTGCTTATAAATATTAGACTCAGGTATGAATATGGACTATATCGGTTCACCCCTTCTGGTACCTCCCATACAAAATGACCTATTTTTGGAAATTATGTATTTCTCCAATAACTTCAAAACAGTCACTTGGGGGTTATGAACATTGGCTGATAAATTTATGTTGTGATAGGAGGCGAAACCTCAGAGAGCCTAACTATTTGACACACCCCTTCTGGTACCTCCCATAAAAAATTACCTATTTTTGGAAAATTAATATATCTTCCATAACTTCCAAACGGACAACTGGAGGATGTTTGAATTTGGTCAGTTTATTTATCTTACAAAAGTAGACAAACCCTAAGAAACCCGAAACCTGTGCCCCACCCATTCTGGTACCTCCTATACAAATGACCGAATTGACCCTTATAGTTTTACATACATATCTCTTTTGCTAGTAAACTGAGATCACTCAAATTTTGCGTATGATGTTTGCTTATAAATATTAGACTCAGGTATGAATATGGACTATATCGGTTCACCCCTTCTGGTACCTCCCATACAAAATGACCTATTTTTGGAAATTATATATTTCTCCAATAACTTCAAAACAGTCACTTGGGGGGTTATGAACATTGGTCGATAAATTAATGTTGTGATAGGAGGCGAAACCTCAGAGAGCCTAACTATTTGACACACCCCTACTGGTACCTCCCATACAAATGACCGAATTGACCCTTATAGTTTTACATACATATCTCTTTTGTAAGTAAACTGAGATCACTCAAATTTTGCATATGATGTTTGCTTATGAAAATTAGACACAGGTATTAATATGGACTATATCAGTTCACGACTTCTGGTACCTCCCATACAAAATTACCTATTTTTGGAAAATTTATATTTCTCCTATAACTTCCAAACGACCTCTTGGGGGGTAATGAAAATTGGTCGATTAATTTATGTTATTATAAGAGGCAAAACCCTAGAAAACCTAACTATTTGACACACCCCTTCTGGTACCTCCCATACAAATGACCGAACTCACCCCCATAGTATTACAAACATATCTTTTTTCTAAGTACACTGAATTCAGTTAAATTATGAGTAATTTGTACGCTTATGAAAATATGAATCAGGAGTGAATATGGACTATATCGAGTCACCCCTTCTGGTACCTCCCATACAAAATTACCTATTTTTGGAAAACTAATAATTCACCCATAACTTCCAAACGGACATTTGAGGGGTAATGAAAATTAGTCGGTTAATTTATATTGTGATAGGTGGCGAAACCTCAGAAAACCTAACAATTTGACACACCCCTTCTGGTACCTCCCACACAAAGGACCGAACTCACCCCTATAGTCTTACATACATATCTTTTTTTGTAAGTGCACTGAATTCAGTCAAATTATTCGTAAGTTGTACGTATGAAAATTTGAGTTAGAAATGAATAAGGCTGTTTCGGTTCACCCCTTGTGGTACCCCCTATCAAAATTATTTTTTTTTGAAATATTAATATTTCTCACATAAATTCCAAACCGGCACCTATACCCCCTACACAAATAAGTAAAGTTTTGGACGATTTTGCACCACAAGCAGGGAAAAAAATATACATAAGTAATTTAATTTTAATTAAAAATCTATTCATTTCAATAACTCAAGACTTCAACAATATCTTATATTGGGTGATGGTATTTATCAGTCAGTTTACCTGACTGAAATTTCTGTACTGGTTTTTTTATATGTGTTAAAAAAAACTTAATTTCCCTTTGCACCCCATGAATAAGGTATGGGATAGCTTCTCGCGTTGTTGTGAATTAACACGCTTTCTATTTTTAGATTCACAACTAACGGCACCTACTTATTTATCGACGAATGCGAACGTCACTGTTTTTGAGAAGCTCTTACTAGACACGACGATTGAATCGACGCTTAATACTGCGAAGTTGCTGTCAAACAACATTCGAGGCGAGCCGACAATGAAAGAAAATTTTATTTATTTTTTTCTTTTTAAGATGACTGGAGCCAGGTTTGAACCTGCGATCTCCCGCATGGTAGTCGCGTGTCCTAACCACTATGCCACGGCCGGTCCCAATGTGTTAAAGTCCATGAAAAAATAATTTTTGACTTTAATTTCAAATATTTTTTAAATTACGACCAAAAAAATTTGAACTTCCGCAATTATTGTGAGCATATGTTACAAATTGAACTAAGTAATTTTTTTTGCTTATATACTTACTTACTTAGGTGGCCCATTACAACTTACAAACATGGTTTATAAGTTTGAGGCCTGAAGTATTAAAGAATTCCACACGCTTCGGTCTTGTGCGTGTGTTCTCCAGTTAGTCCTACCAGATGGTGGCACGTCGCCTACCACTTGGTCCTTCCAACGGAGTTTGGGTCTCCCTGCTCTGCGCCGTCCTTCAGGTTCGCCTTCAAACACCTTTCTCGCTGGAGCATTTACATCCATCCTGGCAACATGACCCAGCCATCGTAGTCGTTGCATTCTGACTCTTTTAGCTACGTCGATGTCGTGGTAAAGCTCATACAGCTCATGGTTCATCCGATGGCGAAACTCGCCGTCGACACAGATAGGTCCATAAATTTTCCGGAGTACTTTTCTCTCGAATACTCCCAGGTTTTGTATGTCCGTTGTCGTAAGCACCCATGATTCGGCAGCATACAAAAGAACGGGTAATATTAGCACCTGGTAAAGCTGTTTCTTAGTATTCCGAGATAAGGTGGTATTACTAAAGTGCTGCCGAAGTCCGTAAAAACATCTATTGGCTAGCACTATTCTCCGCTTAATTTCTTGGCTGACATTATTTGTCTTATTGACGGAAGATCCGAGGTAGGTAAACTCATCTACTACCTCAAAAACAATAATTTTCAACGTTGACGCTGCGTCCCCATCGAGAGGACTCTTTGTTCGTCGAAATCATTATTTTTGTTTTGTCCTCGTTGACCGCTAAACCCATTTTTGCCGACTCCTTTTCTAGGAATGAGAAGACTGCAGTAACGTCCCGCAGATTTCGGCCAATGATATCTATATCATCGGCGTAGGCTAGTGGCATGTGGCTTTTGTGGAATATGGTGCCAGACATGTTGACACCAGCCTTTCTCATCACCTTCTCCATAACTATATTAAATAGTGTACAGGACAGGCTATCGCCCTGCCTGAGACCTCTTTCCGTGTTGAATGGTTCAGACTGGTCCTTACCAATCTTAACCGAGGATTTGGTGTTGTCTAAGGTACATTTGCAAAGTCGAATCAGCTTTGCAGGAATACCAAACTCAGACATGGCCTCATAAAGCCTATTCCTTATCGGAGAGTCGAAGGCAGCTTTGTAGTCGACAAAGAGGTGGTAGGTGTCGATCTGCTTTTCATGGGTTTTTTCCAGGATTTGTCGTAAGGTGAATATTTGATCCGTCGTAGATTTGCCAGGTCTAAAGCCGCACTGATATGGTCCAATTAGTTTTTCTACAATTGGCTTTAGACGTTCACACAATATGCTTGAAAGGACCTTGTACGCAATTGGTAATAGGCTTATTCCACGGTAGTTCTTACATTCACTACGATCTCCTTTCTTATATATGGGACATAACAGACTGAGACTCCAATCCCCGGGCATGCTCTCCTCTTGCCAGATGTTCTCCATGAGCTGATGCATGCTCCTAATCAGCTCCTCCCCGCCAGCCTTAAACAATTCAGCAGGGAGACCATCGGCTCCAGCAGCTTTGTTGTTTTTAAGGCGGGAGATGGCCATACGTATCTCGCTCTGGCTCGGAGGTGGACAGTTAATACCATCGTCATGGATTGGAGCGGGGTCTTCTGGAGTGGTGTCAGTATCCAGTAAATTTCTAAAGTGATCTCTCCATATCTTCAGAACGTTATCCGGGTCCGTCACCAGCTGACCATCGCTGTCCTTGCAGGAGGGCAACCCTGTTCCACGCATTCTCGCTTTAACTCTCTTGTAGAATTTTCGGGCTTCCCCTCTACTTCGGAGCAACTCAGTGCACTCATCCTGCCTCTTCTTTAGCTCCTTCTTTTTTCTTCTAAAAAGACGAGTTGCCTGTCGTCTCTTCTCCCTGTGCCGTTCACGAACAGCTCGCGTTGCCATTGGCTGCAGTTTTGCCCTGTATGCAGCATCCGTCTCTCTCGTGGCATTGCGACATTTATCATCGTACCAGGCATCTTCTTGAGACGGCTTTGAGTACCCAAGTACGCTTCTCGCAGTCCGTTCTATGGAGTCGGCTATATATTGCCACTGCGAGGTTATATTATCAGGGGTTGGAGCATTCCGCAGCAGTTGAGTTAGGTGGTTGGAGTAGGCGTCCGCTACCTCTGTGGTCCGCAGTTTACCGATGTCCAGCTTTCGTTGTGCCTGGTTACGTACGTTTTTCGCCATGCTTAGCCTAGTGCGTACCTTAACTGCGGTAAGGAAGTGATCGGAGTCAATGTTCGCACCCCTGATCACTCGTACGTCCAGAACACTCGATGCGTGCCTTCCATCGACTACCACGTGATCTATCTGATTCCTCGTCAAATGATCTGGAGATAACCATGTTGCCTTATGAATATTTTTATGGTCAAATCTAGTGCTGCTAACTACCATATTTCTTGCCGCCGAGAAATCAATCAGTCTGATGCCGTTGTTCGACGTTTCGGTGTGCAGACTGAATTTTCCGATTGTAGGCTCAAATGCGGTTTCCCTTCCTATTTTAGCATTAAAATCGCCTAGTACAATTTTAATGTCATGGCTCGGGCTACGGTCATATACATTTTCTAGGCTCTCGTAGAACTCGTCTTTGTCCTCATCGCTTTTCTCTTCTGTCGGAGCATGGGCACATATAAGTGTTATGTGGAAAAACTTAGTTTTGACTCTTATGGTGGCTATACGTTCACACACCGGGTTGAACCTTGAGACTAGGTGTCGCAGTCTCTTGCCAACCACAAATCCACAACCAAACTCGTGCTTGTCCGCATGGCCACTATAGTAGATGTCGCACGTCTTCTTGCGCGAGCACCCGTGTCCCGTCCACCGGATTTCCTGTAAAGCGGTTATGTCAGCCTTGTATTTTTCGAGGACTTCCGCCAGTTGGATGGAGGCACCTGGTCTATACAGTGTTCTAACATTCCAGGTGCATATCCTCAAATCATGGTCCTTAATTCGTTTGCGGTGGTCGTCAACATTTTGGGGGGTCCGTTTTATTCTTATCTTACTTCTTTTCATTGCAATCGGTTATACGTCAGTGGCGGGTTGCAAGCCCAGCGCACCACGTCGCAGTTTTCTCCTCCTGCCAGGATTTTATTGCAGCCGCCCATTCTGGGTCAGACGCTGACCAGGGTACCGCTCACTCTGAGCTGACGTGCCTGGGTTTAGGGTTTCGCCCCTCACAGTTAGCCGTGCTCTGACGGGTGTCAAAAGCACGTTTCCAGGCGTCACCACGTGGAGGTACTCCGTTCGCAGTAGTACCACGAATACGGAGCTCTGTGAGTAGACTTGAAGTGCAATTGGCAAGGATCACTCTGGGTTTTCCAAGTTAAACCGATCAGAAGCTTTACCTTGCATCACACTCTCGACTCTCTTTTTGCTTATATACCAAAAATTAAATTTAAAACTATAAATGAAATAATATTTTGTGTTTACAAGTAGGCTAAGTAGTGTGCTTTTCATTTAAAAAGACCAATACGGTAACATGTTACATTATCTGTCAAAATAAAGAAATTTCATCGAATGTGACAATTTTTAAAAAAATAATGATAAGGAATGTAGAATAACAAATCTTTCTGTGCACAACTTTGTTATAATACAATAAAAGATTTTGAAAATCGGTCAAGAATTGGGGCCTAAAATTCCATATGTCCTAAAAACTCTTTTTTCCACTGTGCAGGCTCAAAACAGATTAAGGTTGCAAGAAAATGACGATGCAAAGTATAAATGCCACTGTATTCTGGGTTGATCATACATCCATAGCTGCCAACTGTGACGATTTTTCGTCATTTTGACGATATTATTCATAAAATTTGGACTTGACGATTTTGACGATATTGGCTCTAAAACTAGTACGAAGTGACGATTTTTTACTTTTGATGTGGCCACTATCAAATATTGTTTAATTTTTGACTGCAACTAAGAAAAGTTGTTATAATAGAATATATCTAAGAGAAAACACCATCAAATGTAATATTTTTGACATTCTTTGGCTCTGAGCAAATTATATGTTGCCATTTTTAATGGGAACTATGAAATATTTCTCTTATAATTCTAAACGAAACTATCAGTTTAAAAAATTCAAAAATCAAAAAATTATCAGTAATTTATTTCACAGCAAAAATAAAACAGATTCAAAAAACTTACTCGGAACTGAATAGATTTAACATTTTTACTAACAAAGAATTCGGAGACAATTTTGATTTTAACAAATTTTTCAATGAAATTATATATTTAGAAAATATTTCCTTTATGCAATATTTCAAAAAGAAGGTTGTAAGCACATCGCTTATGTCCAAGCCAATATTCGGAAAGAGTTAATAAATGTTTGAATTTCTATGTACAACATCTATGTATGTACAATAGACCTGCCCTTATTTCAATGAAGATTTTTCAACATGGCGGCGCATAGTAGAGTAGGGCCCAAAATGTTTCCATTTTATGCCACAATGCTCCATGTAAAATTTGGGCTCGATCCGACGACTCTAAGTGGACCCAAAACTGAGTTGAATAATAAGACAAGGTTTTATTATAAGGATAAAACCGAACCATAGCTTGAGCGACTTCATTTTAAATAAGACTAACAATTTCTTTGTGCGGTTCGGTTTGTCGCCGGAGTTTTTGGAATTTGACCCATCAACATGGGAAACCAACGAGAGTTTTAAAGAAGGCAGCGTTTTCTGCTAAAATTTAGCCGTCGTTAATGACACCGCTGAAAGAGGAGGGAAGTTCATGAAGGACTATAATCGGATATTGACCAACATAAAAGACAAAGCAATTCTTATTACAAGTTGTTGAAGCTTATCGCAAAAAAATGTCCATCGTTCAAATAAACATCTTTAGTTAATGTTTAAGATATTGTAACTTTATTATTTTTTTATCAGATTTTTCTGAGTAATAGCTTAGTGAAAAGGTAATGTAGTGAAGAATAACATAAAAACAAGAAAATTACAAAATATTGACAAAATTGTTACCAAAATTGAGTTTTTTCCAAAAATGCCGAATAAAGTTCCTAATTTCTTATAGTAAAACCTTGTCTTATAATTCAACTCAATTTTGGGTCCACTAAGAGTCGTTGGATCGAGCATTTTTGCATACATGGAGCATTTTTGCATAAAATGGAAACTTTTTGGACCCTACTCTCCTATGCGCCGCCATTTTGAAAAATAAGGGCAGGTCTAATGTACAACAAAGTATAAACCCAAACTCGTTATTGAACTAAGAAAAAGTTGCAAGTAAACTACAATTCATTGCATACATACTTAATTTTATTTGAAATAGAAATGAAAATTTGTATTATAATTTAAACTGTATGTTTCTGTATTATATTGTATATTGTATTGACATTTGAATATTATATTAAAGTATTATCATTAATTGTTTAAGAACCTAAAATACTGTTATAACTTAAATTCATATTCGACTTGTAGCTTGCAGGTTCGACAAAGTTTACAAATGTACATTTAACACATGTTGTGAAATAGTTATTCATTTTCTGGGAAACTTTTGAATAATATTTTATATAAAAATTCAGATAAAACGAATAGATTTATTTGAATTTTTTACACATTTATATTTTTTACTCCCTAAAATTCAAATTATTTAGAACATGACGAAATTTTGACGATTTTAAATTTTGGAAATACGATTTTTTGTGTTGTTTGACGAAAATATTGACGATTTTTCGATAGAAAATGTTGGCAGCTCTGCATACATCAAAAAATGCTTGAATTAAAATCCTAGCTGATCCTTTCATAAAAATATCGATATTTTTCATTTCCTCAGACTGGACCAAAAATCTTTGTAATTTTTAATCAACGACAGTACATAAACTGGACAAATGAGATAAAATCTTTTTGTGTTAGTGTACTTGATACTTTGACTAAACGATCAGAAAAGATTTCTTATTGTTGATATTAATGGTCAATTCATTCTCACGCACTAGGACAACACGTTACGAACTCCATGACAAGTTCATCTTCAGACCCCTTTGTGACGAATTGATGCAATCTGCTACATCAGTAAATGTAAATCTGGTAAATCTGTTTAGTTATTATAAAAGTACACAAACAGGGATTTAATTATTATTCTCATATTGTCTTCGATATTTTGACATTGCTACAACCTGGAGGCTTAGCAGGCATTACAATTTTACATTTAAGGTACAAAAAACCTAGTTTGATAGATAAAAAAAAGAAGAAATTTAGCATGCCATAGCCTCCAACTAGGAGAAATACAGAAATAAATTGTTTAAATTTCTATATCCTTTAAAATATTAAAGTCCTTTATAATTTAACGAAACCGTGGATGAAAAAGTAAGTATGCAGTATCCTATACATAGTCACTACTATCACTTGTATTTAGTTTCGATCGTTGGTCATAATTGGTGTCTCATGGTGTCATATACTTGGTATTGGGTAAAGGATTTCAATTACGAACGTTAGTTTTTACTGGTTTTCTGAATCAAACCTGGTTTTAGAGTTTAATTTGGAACAACTTTCATAAAAAAAATTTATCGACACAACCAACCCAATAGAAGTTATAGGCTGTTAAAATTGAGTCAAAATCGGAAAATAAAAATAATCTACCAATTTAGTAAAAACAAAAATTCTCTGTGAAAAAGTCATAGAAACTCAAAAACTAATGATGCAGTTCGATTCCTCGTGTCTGAATTAAAGTAGCTCGATTTGTCACACCAATTTTCCAAGACCTTGTTAATCCTTTCGGGCTGTAGCTCATGTATTGCTTTAGTGATATTGGCCTTAAGTGTTTGAATCGCTTCTGGATTAAAATAATCTATGATTTTAAAATTAACTTGTATTTGGCCCACCCTCTATATCATTTGACAAGAGAAAAAGAGTAACGTATTAACATGTTGGACCTTAAGTATCTGAAGAGCGAATTCAATTCTGGAACCATGTTCGTCTGTCTGGGCGGCTGGCTGGTGTGCAGGGTAACGAGAGTAAACTTTACTGATCCTTTTAAATATTTAACAGTTTTATTATTTTTCAAAATTTAGTTTGAACTTCCTAATGAAAAACATAACTTCCTAATGAAAAAGTAGACGACATTTGAATTTGGTCAGTTTAATTATCTTACAACAATAGGTAAAATCTCAGAAAACCGAAATATTTTCTGAAACCCTTTTGGTACCTTTAATACAAATTGCAAGTGCACTAAAAACAGTATACATTTTGCGCAATTGAACGTTAACTTACGACCAAAAAAGGGCCTCGTTCTGACTACTAGTACTTCTAATACAAGGTAGTCTAAATTTTCCCTATAATTTCAAGGAACTCTTTGTTAAAATATATACTAGAATTTTGGAGAATGAACATAAGGTGAAATTTCTTATCAGTTAGTGAAATTTCTGTACTTTTTTTTTTTATTTTCATATATTACGGAATTTTGACAGATTTTTCAAGCTGTAGGGGGGGGCAGCTGCCCCCCCCTGCTCCTACCTGGCTACGCCCTTGTCATACTATCTACTATCTAATTGCTTACTGGCTAATTTTAAATATATAGATTATGAAAATATTATTGCAATCGGTCCATTTATTTCGCCGCGATAACGATTTTTCCCCAAAGGCGGTGCCACGCCCCATTGTCTAACTATGTTTTCATGCAGCCTATAATAGAGGCCAGTATCAAACAAAGAAAATATAATTGCAGTTGGTCCTTTTATTTGGCCGAAATAATGATTTTTATAAAAGGGCTTGGCACCGCCCACTTTCTATTTAAAAGTATTTTTCTTGTACGCCCATCATCTATCTATCAAACTCAACTTCATACCAATAATGGTTTATGAAATACAGCCATTTCAAATTTTGAGCTGTATGGGACAACGCCATGCCCATTTTACCCCCTTGCAGTCCTAATTTCCAAAAATCTCTTCTTAGTGCGCGCCTACGTCATAAAAGAAACCTACATTCCAAATTTCAAGCTTGTATCTTTAGCCGTTTCGCCTGGGGAATGGTCAGTCAGTCACCCAAGCCTTTTATATATATAGATTACCCCTTTTACCCACGAGATTTTGCTAACTATACTGGTTTTCGATCAAACTAATACGTTTTCATATGAGCAAATAAATTTATTCTTTTCAAACCAATAACACTGTAAGACAAAATTGAACTTTTGACCTCACCCATGATCAAACTGACCAGAATCTGAAAATATAGCTCAAAAAAATATATACGTATCTCCCAGTTTTTCTAGATCAGCTCATTTAAGTTTTTTACGAGCAATTCAATTTTTGGAGCGAAGCTCCCATACAAGTATTCGAAAGTGAATTGTTAATGTTCGCAGAACTCTGCAATTGTTAACAGATTTTGATGAATTTTTTTTTTTAGTGTAATTCAAACTGCCAGGGGCTGTTTCTGACGAAGCCAAAATTTAAAATTTGTCACAAATTTAATTTGTCACAAACTTATTTTGTCAACAGATTTTGATGAACTTTTTTTAATATTTTTCAAATGACAAGGAGTTGGTTCTGACGTAACCTAAATATAAAATTTTTCAAAAATTAAAATTGTCACAAATTGTCAATAAATAAAATTGTCACAATTTTTTTTTTAATTTGTGACAAAATTTGAAATTTTGCTTCGTCAGAACCAGCCTCCGGCCATTTGAAAAACACTAAAAAAAAAAATTCATCAAAATCTGTTAATAATTACCGAGTTCTGCGAACATTAACAATTAACTTTCGAAAACTTGTATGGGAGCTTCGCTCCAAAAATTAATTTGCTCGTAAAAAACTTAAATGAGCTGATTTAGAAAAACTGGGAGATACGTATATAATTTTTTGAGCTATATTTTCAGAATCTGGTCAGTTTGATCATGGGTGAAAAATCGTGTCGTACAGTGTAATATAACAATCGAGAATTTTTGATTTTACCCATAACGATAACAAAATACAAGTTTACTTACGCTTCACTGTTTTGCATAGAAGCAATAGGCCGTATTGAGAGATTTACTGGTAGTTGATGGCTAAAATGGTGTGAAATTAGGAAAACTGTATATATATATTTGTTGTTTTTTTTTTAATTCCAAACTTACATGGCTGCTGCGATTGCGGGTGATAATTGAGTTATTAAGGGTAGTTTACCATTCGAGGATTCAATATTTGTAGCAGATTTCTTCTTTTGCAAATATTGTTGTTGACTATTTACACCACATTTTGTATTTAGATCAGTCTCTTGTTGTTGCTGCTGCTGAAGGCTATAGTCCTCAGTCATGTCGCCTTCCTCGTTACTCTCCGTGCCATTGCCATCATCGTTGTTGTCGGTGAGATGATGGGTTGACACCTCCACTAGATGGGAATTGTGTTTGGTTGGTTTTGATTCCATAAGTCTTTGTTGTTGTACTACAGATATATTGTGTATTTTTTGTTCTATGGCTTTTTGTTGTTGCAATTGGGCAACAACGGTTTGTTCATTAGCTAATGTTGTTGTTGCTGTTGTTCGTTGTATGACAGATGTTGCGACTGCGTTGTTACTCTGCAGCCTTATCTGTGGGTGATGTTCATCATCATCATCATCATTTTCATGTTGTCGACTGTGCAGCAATTGTTGCTGTTGATATTGGTGGAGTTCTTCCTGTTGCCGCAGTTGCTGAAGATCATTTGGTGAACACTCTTGATCATCGTCATTGCCATTTCCGTTCGCCTCATCTTCACTGGCGATATTTTCGCTTTTAATGAAATGCTCAGTGAACGGATGATGATTTAAGAGGCTATCGGTCTTTTGCTCATTTTCGGCAGGATCCTCAGCAGTGTAGTCATTATCATACTCTTCTTCCTCCTCAGGGGGATCAATGACGCGCTCATGCAAGCTGACACCATTGACCAGACTTTTGCGCAGACGCCAAGCGAATGTACGGGATATATTCAATTCGTTGGCAATGACTGTGGTGGTCGCTTCTCGCAATATCAGCTGTTTGGCCAGAGCGATCTTACGGGCGTCCAATTTGATGCGAGTGCGTCCCTTGCGTTTGTTATTGGACATCATAAGTCTAGAATTGAAAAGAAGTTGTTTAATTGTGTCGCCATGGATAATAGTTTCATTGAACAATTGAAGGGGTTAAAAGCAAGGGGATGCAAGTGACAAAAAGTTTATTTCGAGATATTTGCCTTCAAAGTTTTAAATTCTAGTGCAAATGCAGGTGTTACATGAACTGCTTGATCAGCTAGATATCAGCACTGTTAATAAAAATGGATCTCATCTCATACTAGTAGGCAGAAATAGTGTCAAGGAACATAACTGCACCCTTATCTCAATCTTTATCAATTTGTCACTTGCACCCCCTTGCTGTTAACGCCCGCAATTGTTATTTGATAGACCAATTAATCTGCTTTGACTGGTAAACAAATTTATAATTTTGTATTATGTATCGCAACCATTTGTATTATGTATTGCACATAGTGTTATTGTGAATTGACACGCTTTCTATTTTTAGACTCACTTAACAGCACCCCGTCTTTACGAATGCAATCGTCTGCTGTTTGAGAAGATTTAACTTGACATGTCGATTAACTCGACACTATACTACGAAGGAATGGGGGATTTTCTAATTTGAGTATTTTAAATGTTATTCATCTGGGAATAACCAGAATCTCTCTTAGATTACGAGAGATCACGTATTCCCCGGGCAATGCCATTGAACATCCGTTCAGTGGTAGCAAATGTGAGAACGCGCAATGTTGAGTAACCTAATGGCATGCTACCACCGATGCGTCTTAGGAAGTAGGTAACAGAAGTTACTAAAGCTCAACGCAATAGCTCTCTTAGTGGCTTTGGCAACCCCAAGAAACTAGGATCGGGCGCGGTGGCCTGATAAAAAAAACTAATTATTAAGAAAACACGAAAAAAAAGAAAAAACAAATGTTGACGACCCCTGCAAACGTTATAAGAACCATGATTTACGGATATGCGCCTGGAATGTAGAAACTCTCTACAGAGAAGGAAATGCGATGGACGGGACAGGGATGCACACGACGAAAGAACTGTGATATATTTTATAGCTGACATATGATTTGTGTACACGCCCCGACGGAAGACAAAGACAATGAAATTAAAGATGCATTCTATGAGCGCCCGGAGGAGATATATGACCGCTGCCCTGCACATGACATTAAAATTGTTCTGGGAGATTTTAATGCTACAGTAGGAAGGGAAGATGCTCTTGATTGAGCTGTCGGAAAATTCATTCTACACAACAACACCTCCGATAACGTATTCAGACTAGTTAGTTTCGCGTCGGCATGAAACATGGTTGTGAGTGGAGCCAGATTTCCGCATAAAGATATCCACAAGGCAACCTGAATATCTCCCAATCAAAATACAAGAAATCAGATTGATTACGTGGTAATTGATGGAAGGCATGTCTCAAGCTTTATGGAGGTGCGTGTGATGCGCGGTGCAAATATTGACTCGGATCACCACATAGTTGCAGCCAAGGTACGCACACGATTAAGTAGTGCTAAAAACACACGTAATGAAACGCAAAGGAAGCTAGACATCACAAAGCTGCATACCACCGAGATAGCCAATGCCTACTCCAACTCTCTCAATTACTCCAAATGACTACTGCCGCAACGACCGTACTGGGTTATGAATATCCACGTTCAGACAAGCCCTGGTACGATGATGAATGTCGAGAAATGTGAATTGAACAGGGATCCCCACACTCAGAGTGTGCTGCAAATATGGAAGGATCACTTTCAATCTCTTCTCGTTTCCGAAGGCAGCATAAGTGACGAAATCACACCAATCATCGGCGATAGAGTAGACTGTCCACCGAGTCAAAACGAGATCAGCACGGCTTAAAAATTATAAAGCTGCGGAAGCCGATGGACTGCCTTTAAAGCTTTTTAAAGCCGGCGGCGATGAACTGGTAACATACATGCACCAGCACGATTGGGCTCAGGGAGTGCATGCCCGATGATTGGAATCTGAGTGTACTATGTCCCGTGCTTAAGAAAAGCGATCCAAGTGTGTGTACCAACTATCGCGGAATTAGCCTTTTACCCATCGGAATTAGCCTTTTACCTGTCTAGTGTGTTATGTGAAAGACTAAAGCCCATTCAGGCGAACCTGATTGAACCTTATCAGTGTGGCTTTAGACATGGTAAATCCACGACCGACCAGATATTCACACTATGACAAATCCTGGAGAAGACCCAAGCAATGCAGATCGACACCTACCATCTGTTCATCGATTACAAAGCTGCATTTGACAGTCCGATACGACAGAAATTGTTGGATGCTATGGCTGAGTTTGATATCCCCTGAAGCTAATTCGCCTTTGCGGGATGACACTGGCTGAAGTGAAAATTGACAAAAGTCTATTAGCGAGGCTTTAGACAAGGCGAAAGTCTGTCCTGCAATCTCTTTAACATCGTAATGGAGATGATCATGCAGAAGGCAGCAGTAAACAGGAATGGTACCATCTTCAACAAAAGTCACATGTTGCTCGCGTATGCTGATGATATAGATATCATTGGACGTGGATTGCGAGATGTTACTGCAGCTTTTTCGAGCATTGAAAAACCAAGCCAGAACCAAGTTATTTGTTTCAACGAACAAAGAGTCTACTCGTCTGGGACGCTGAGTTAACGTTGACAACTATAACTTTCAGGTGGTAGATGATTTTGTCTACCTTGGCTCCGCCATAAACAAAAATAATAATGTCAGCCTGGAAATCAAAAGACGAGTATTGATCGCAAACCGCTGCAACTATGCGCTAAGCAAGCGATTTAACGACAGAGCGTCTTGCTCTACAGCGCAGAATCCTGAGTAATGACACAAGCGGATTAATCTATTCTGGGAGTCTTTGAGAGAAAAATATTACGCAAAATATTATCGTTAACGGCGAGTATTGCCGCCGAATGAATCATGAGCTGTATGAGCAGTACAACGACATCGACGTAGTCAAGCGCGTTCAAATAAACCGAATGCGCTGGATTGGACACGTTGTACGAATGGACGAAAACGCTACGGCTCGTAAAGTCTTCGACAATAAACTCAATGGGCGGCGCAAGAGGGGCGACCAAAACTCCGATAGACGGATCAGGTGAAAGAACTGTTAACTAAGCTTGGTGTGACGAACTATCTGCGGAGCTCAAAAGACCGATGCGCTTGGAATACTTTTCTACGTGCGGCTACTGATAGGTAAATTCCTGGTGTTGCTGCCATTAAAAAAATATTAAAGAAGTCGGCTCAACTCATATAGACAGAAAATTTATGAAGTCATACACTAAAATCTATTCCGCATGTTGAATAAGTCAAAAATAAGGGAAAAAAATTATCTTTATGATAATACAACAGTCGTGTCGCTCCTCAACAAGTAGATGGCGATGCAATTCCCTAGCGGAATTCCAGTAACTCTGTTTCTATCCACAGATCTTAACAAACATGGGTGAGTAATGAAATTAAGGCATGAGGCCCTATGCTCCACTGATAGAGAATGAAATTAGGAAGAAGAAGAACTTATTTTGTTGCTTTCTGACACAGATTTAGACACTTACTTCCGGTTATGCAAATACAAAGCGTTTTCTGGTTTCCTCATACCAACACGACGAGGGAAATTATTATATTGCACTATATTTTGTTTGAAAAGTTGTTGCAGAGGCCTGTAAAGAACACGATTAGTATTTTAATTTTTAGGATTTAGATAAAACCAAATCATCTTACATTTTTGCGGTCTTTGAGGGACACCCAGTTCGTTTGTGCCAACCTAAATGATGGCCAGTTGGAAATAGAACATTACAGTCGGAACACTGCATGGGTCGCCTAAAAGAGAGTGACAACAACTAGAAATTTAGAAAAAATTAAATAACAGCGTTTGAGGCAACTTACGTTTGATTGCGTCGCTTCTTGACGCAACGACCGCGACGTACATGTTTCTCAAGGAAACGTTTGTAGAAATAGGTTTTCTTACAGTTCGTACACTCGTACACGGGCCCTGCTGCCCCATGGACACTTTGCATGTGTGTCTTTAGTACTTGCTTCATCTCGAATATCTGATAGCAGTGGGGACATTGATATCCCCGCATTTGCGTCATGCCACCTACGTCCTGACCATCTGCTGCCGTCAGTTCTCCGTTGTTGATATCTGTGCCGCCCTCTTCACTTGGCGTAATCAGTTCTATTTCTGGTATCAGTGGTAAGGGCTCATCTTCATCATCGTCCTGATCGGATTCACTACCACTGCCATCTGCCACAGCAGCTTCTTCGTCACTGCATGCCGTCGTGTGATGCCTTTGCAGGCCATTGAACTTGCTCAGATGCTGCTGCATGTACTCGTGCATCAAACGTATGGAGTTGAAATCGAATGCAGGCTTTTGACCATTATTGAGGTCTTTCACTTCGCCATTGTCATCGACATGATGACCCTCGTCGATATGACCATCGTCATCATCGTCGTCACGATCGTCATCTTCAAGATCAGCCTTAAACTGGGAGGGATGTATGATTTGTTGTCCTGCTTCGTCGTCCACTCTATGATTGCCATTCATTTGGCGGTGATGAAGTTTATAACTCTGGTCAATCGCCACATCATCATTTCGACTATTGGCCACATAATCTTCATCCTCCGATTCACCAGGATTCTCCGGTGATATCGACTTACGCTCCATTTTGTGTATGAGCAGCTGCTGCCGGTAAAATACATCCGCATCTTCACATTTCTTCTTAAAGAGACAAGCGGATATGGTATTTTTGGCACATGTAAGACAAACTTGTTGTGGGAGTGTATCATCGCGTTCAATCTGAAGTGGGAACGAAAGATAAGGGCGTGGATTAACTTAATGCAATGTATAAAACAAACAACATTTTTTTTTAAATAAACAAATCTAGTTATAAGCGGATATTATTATTAAGTATTACACAAATTTAGGATTTACTTAAAAAATATTTTTCAAAATGTCTCTAGCACTTGGAAGCGTTTCAAAAAGCATGATTAAATTATAAAGGATAGTCAGGACATCCTAATTTGAACTGTTCCCTGAAAATGTACCAGACATCTTTAATTTAAGATTACAAACTGCACATAACACAGCTGTCTTGTTGGCAGAATTGAAAATTATTGAAAATTTCGATTTTAAACTCGTTTATCTGGACCCGCTATTCTGGATTATTGGATAATCCGGACGGCGTTGGCGTATTCTATAATCCAGATTGATCGCACCTCAAAAATCCGAATTGCATATCAACAGTATGGTTGAATGCAGTGTTCTTTAAAGCAAAGCCCCTAATGAGTCTCTTACCAAAAGACGAAACGCGTACGGCGCGGCACCCATCGCCGTACGCCGAATATCAGCTCGGACAATTGTTTTTCAATTTTACTAATTACAAAACAAACAATTTGTGATATGTATTTCTAATTTAATCAACCCATCCAAAAACAGAGTAAGTAACAACGACAATTACTGTCTCTCTCACACTCCTTCAATAATTACTTGTTCGTATTTTTATTCAAATCATACGAATTACTATTTCTTGCGTTGGAAAGAAGCTTTCGGTATTTGGCATAAACAGCCGAATTTTCACAATTAATTGATTGAAATGTACCAACTAAAATTAATGTTTTTATCTTTATTTCTGGAATGAAATAATTTACATTTTAATAAACCCCCTTAGGGGGAGAAGATGGGGAGTAGGTATGTTTGGAAAAAATGTTAGGAGCAAAAACTGACTGGGGTCAGTCATACATTTGAACACTCTCGGGGCGATTCCGGGGCAGTTGTGTTTCTCGGTAAAAACAGGGGGCTCGAGTTTGATTTTTGATCCATGGTTTCTTGGGCAAATTTTCTTAGAATTCATCGTTGATTAAGATTGGTGCATTTTTTTACTCCATGCAAATTGACCCACTCTAATGTATATCGCATTTGAGTAAGTTAATTCAACTCTACCTTTATACTTAAAAAAATCACAGAAATTTGTCTTAATAAGATGAAATCTCCACATTTGTTAGTGTCATTAAAGTGGTGCCCATATTGATATAAATGTTAAATTACGATTTTTTTAAATATATATTTTTATTATGGATGATACCAAAATGTATGTCCCACATTGAAAAAACTTTATTGCCATCAACAATTTACATCAACTTGTATCATTTTATAACGAAGATAAACTAATACTCTTTTAACACACACAAAATGCTGCTACTAATTTGCACTTAACTGCCATTTAATGAGATTTTCCATTTGAACTATGCTCAAAAATTCTTCAAAAACAAAAAGTCAAATGACATTAAGATGATTTTAAGAAAAATGAACACAAAAGTACATGAATTATTTACCCAACTTCAAGTTAAAATAAATAGTATACAGATAGACAATCTTAAAATGTTTATACAATAAATAAATACTTTGGCCCCACCATACACACGAATCACACATTGTACACACGGATCGCTAACAGTTTTTACAATTTTCAAATGTTGCTTTATAACAAAGTGTAAAATTTCAAACTAAATATGTAAATTTTTTCTTCACGAAATAGAATTAGGGAGTGGTTTCAGTTCAAATAATAAAACACAAGACAACGAGACGAACAAAAAAAAACACAGAAAAATAAATTTCCATTAAATGAATCAACGAACGAAATAAAAAAATAATAAAACAAACAAAAAATACTTTGTACTAATATGAAACTATTCAATTCAAATTCAACACAAATATGAACAATAACAACAACGGCAGCAGAAGCTACAACAACGGCGACCAAATAATAGTTAGGAAATTATTAATTTAAAAAATAAATAATAAGTAATGTGAAAGAATTTCGTAAGGAAAACATGGGGGGGGGGAGCAAATAAAGAACACAAAAGAAAATAAATAAAATTGAGTAAAGTATTAAATCAAATTTTGGATAAATAGTAATGGTGGTGGTGGTGGCAGCCACGGGTTATGCAGTGGCTTATTGGATTTTATAAATTAGATTGTGGGTTAACAGGTCGTTTGATCGATTTCTAAACGACATCTAATCTATTACTATTAAACAAATTTCACAAAAGTTTGAAAATATCTATGAAATTATCCTGGATTAAGTTTTACAATAGTCATGTAAAACGGACATTTCGAAATGTTGGTTTCTTAAGGTATCTTGACACTTTCTACTCCGATATTATATGTAATGCAATATCCAAAAAAAACTATATATTCTATATATATTATATATACCGGCATATTAATATCTAGCTAATCGGCGTAGTACTGATATTATAATACTGTTATAATGAATGATTAATCTTAAAGTCGAGTCGATTGAGCATAAGCTTAAGTAGTGGGTCCATGATTATGCTCTTGCTTGAACTCAGTTTCGTATGCAAAAGGTTGAGATTTAGCTCTCCACAGAAAACTTAAGTTCATAGAGAAGTAGATTAAAGCTCTCTTGTTTTGATATATGGATTTGTTGGACGCGTCTTTTAGGTATTATTACATTGATAGTAAATAAAAGAGCTTCATTTACCACGATGTCTATTGTTTCGAATACGTTACGGTAACTCAAAATTTGGGAATCGTGAACTGAAGCAGGGCAAGATACTTCCACACTAGTTCATCTGCCTCGCATGTAGCCTGGACTTTCATTGAATAGTACCCTTACATGTGTGCTATACGTGTATGAGTGAAATCGGTATTTTGCAATCAATTTTCCTTGAGCTCCTTTAATGGCTTCACAGGTTTTTGGAAATATTATAAAATTCTTTCCGTTGCCCATGATAGCATTGGTAACGTGTTTTATTGTGCTGTAGTTTGATGTATTCCTATGTCTTGGCCGATTTAAACTTAAAATCCCGGGTCAACTCTAATAAAAGTTTCCACTTTCTCCATTTTTGATAGTCATTCTCCTCGATTCTCAACAATAAAAGCCAGCCGCTCCACATTTTAATTTTTTAACCTGTAAAATTGCTGGACGTTGTCAATTTGATAGTTTGTTGAACTCGGTTTGCATATTTTTGGTTTTTCGTATATAAATATTCAGCCATGCCAACAGTTTCGTCCTAAGTTAAAAACTACCAGTCGCACCAAATTTGGAGCTCAATCTCAAATAAATGAGAAGTTGGTTTTAAAGCATGCGATTATTGACATGAACTCAGAGAGTGCTTTCAAATTTGGAGAATTGCTCAACACGAGCAATTGCTCAAAAACTTGAGAAAATTGTAAGATCTCATTTTTTTGCATACCTCCTACCTAATGAATTAAATTAAGGACTTAAATGACTTTACTTGGGTGGATGGCTTAAAACCGAATGATCAGGTAGGGTATGGGAATTACTCCATGATATTATCTCTCTTCGTCACTCTAACCGCTGAGTGAAGTATATATTCCGATTACCTGTCAGGAGCGCGGCGGAACGTGAACCCTCTTCCACGTTGTTATAATTTTAAGGAAGTACGGTGAGTAAGGTATAAACTGCCGCAGATCTCTTGATGAGGCGGCCTTGCAGCCAGAGAACGTATTGGCTCGCTCTTTTCGGCTCTCGGCTCGCGAGCCAAATGCCCAAATAAAGAGCTGGCTCGCGAGACATGAGCTGACTTTATGCCAAAAGTACTTTTATTGCCCAAAAGCAATTTTCTGTTGCACAAAGAACTTTTTTTGTACCACAGTACTTTTTTGTACTTTTTTTGTACCAAAGTACTTTTATTGGCCCATTAACACTTAATGTTGCACAAAGTACTTTTTTTCGTACCAGAGTACTTTTTTGTACCAAAAAGAACTTTTTGTCATAAAAAAGTTCTTTGGAGCAAAAAAAGTACTTTGTCCCTAAAAAGTACAATGAATCAATAAATATTTTTTGGTACTAAAAAGTACGCTGGTACAAAAAAAAGTACTTTGTGCAACAAAAGGTGTTTTCGGGCCTATAAAAGTTCTGTTATGCATAAAAAGTAGTTTGGTACAAAAAAAAGTACTTTGTGCCAAAAAGAACATTGAAAGTACTTTTTGGTACAAAAAGGTACTCTCGTACAAAAAAAGTACTTTGTGCAACAAAAAAGTGCTTTTGGGCCAATAAAAGTACTTTGGTACATAACTTTGATACATAGCTAGCAAGCCAAGAGTCCAAACAAAGAGCTGGCTCTTGGCTCGCGAGCCGAGAGCTGATTTGAAATTTTGTGCCCAACTTGGCTAGCGAGCCGAGAGTTCATTTGAAATTTTGTGACTCCTGGCTCGCGAGCTAAGAGCCAAATTACAGCAAATGAGCGGCTGGCGAGCGAGCCAATACGAACCCTGCTTGCTGCACAATATCCACCTTATATGAGTGCGCGGGTACATTCCAGGAAACAGCAAGGGATAGTTAAAGCAAATTTTAGAAAATTTCGATTTACGTATGGGACCTCCTTAGGAGGTGAAGAAAGGGGGTAGGTCATACATGTACCCCTCTAGGAGGCACCATGGGAGCGGCAGGATCTGATTTCATAAAAAAAATATAAAACCAAAAATTGTATGGAGACCAACTTAATCGTTGAAGATGTTCTCAGAAACTGCAGGGTCGGACATGCATTGGACTCCTCTAAGGGTATCTTTGGAGCGGTGGGAGTAAAATTTTCAAAAAAGTAAATATTGTGTGGGAGCAACAGCTGATTTCATAAAAAAAATTATAAAAAATATGGGAACAACCTTAAGGTTTGAATATAGAGGGTAGATATGTTCTGACCTCCCCCCATCTTTTGGCACGTGATTTGTTTTCCCCAAAATCAAAAAATTAGGGATCTCCATACAACCCTATCACACTCCTAGTATCAGTCTTAAGAGAACATTTCATGATGGTAAGCATGCAGCGAGGCTAAAGGTCACAGCAAACGACTTCTCTAAAAACTGTCATAAAGATAAAAAGCTACAATCGACCGAACAATTCTATTCAAATATCCAGTAATATCTGAGGCAAAATAGACGGTTGCCACCAACAATTTACCTTACCTAAGCCAAATTTTTAGTGTCCAATAAATAAATTTACTTCTTTATACGAAATTCCGAATTTTGTAGCAATTTGGATTTTTGAAAATGTATGTAAATTGTTCTCACTGTCCTATGCGGATAAGCTATGTCATAAGACTTGTCATAAGTGACCAAAATTAATGTATACCCGTGGTAACCGAATAAACATTTGTTTTCAAGTAAAACTATTTTTTGCAGAAGTTATCTTAGTTTTGATTTTTTTTTTTAAAATAATATATATGAATTCTTAGTTTTTTTTGGTATTTAAAATTGTAATGACTTTTTTCGGACATAAGTTGAAAGCTCTTTCAGAGGTCAAATACATATGTCACTCTTTTCCGGCTTAGTTTTAAAGCCCTTTCTGACGGACCATTTTCGAAGAAATAACCCCTTTTCTGAAGGTTTTTGAATTAAAAATGATTGTTTTTTGGGTTTCTAAGAGCGTGAAAGTGGACTTATGGAATCATATAGTTCGCTTAAACAAAATATGCCTTATATGTATTGGCAACACTGAGTTCAACCAATTATAATTGTTCATGCACTTGTGTGTGTGTGTGTACGAACGTAAATGTTATGTAAGAAGAGTTCGTTGATTTCTTTACAAAGTTCGTTCCTTTTTTCGGGAGGAAAATTTAATTAAAGAATTTCAATTTTATTATTGAACAAAAATAACGCGGCTGCCAGCATACAACTTAACTACACACACACACAAAGCTTTGGGAAGAAATTTCTTAATTGGCGAAGAAGAGAAAGACACCGATTCTCACAGACACAGACACAACCACACACACACAGACACAAATGACAAATATGACTTCCATTGTAATCTAAGTACACGACAGAAAACTGTGGGTGGTGGGGGGTAGGGTAGGAAATGACAAAAGCGTGCATATTCTTTTATATTCATATAAATATGAGCGAAAGGAGGGTAACATAAAACGGTATAAATTAAAATTAAAATATTGAATGTACTAGTACACAACCAACAACATTAACATTTGCATATTAAGTTACAGTGGGCATAAAAGTTTGTGCACAGTTAACGGGTGTGTCACAAATGGTAATACACAGTATAACAATCTGTGATATTAAGGAAAAACGATCTAAGAGATGCCAGGTTGTAGTAACTTGAAATGATTAAAAACTATTTTTCTAAGTTTCACCTTTCCCTCAAAAAGGGAAGTCGAACCGGAAATCTTGCATAATATACATAAAACTATATTGTACGATCAGAGAGTTCAATTGTATGAGATGGCTAGCTAAGCATCCTAACTGACATTGGTTCGAGTCCTCTTACAGCCATCTACATTTTATTTGGCTTTCAATGTTGTCGACAGAAACTTCTGAGTAGTTGAATCAGTTAGCATTTTAAGGAAAACCTTCTACAAAAGCTGACGGTTGGATTTGTCCAAAAACTATAGGCCCCGTTGTGTGAGTCTAAATATAGAAGCGTGTTAACTTACCCAAATTCTAAATGCTCTCCCATATCTCTTTTGTGGGATGCAAAGGGCAATAAGGTTTTTTTTTTAGACCAGAAAATTCATTCATACGATTGGTGCCGTGATTGCTAACAATCGATTATAAACTCAACACATTAGAGACTGTTTGGCAAAGTTCAAACGTAATCCGAAGATGTTTTCGCGCCGTTTCGTAACCGAAGGTGAGAGCCAAGGAGAAGTCAAATGTTAAACGAATAGTCATTATAACACTAAATTTTTTGTACAAAAGCTTCATATCTGATATTTTGTATACATAAGTAGATGAACTTTAATCTGTCGCCATCCAAATGCTACAACTTTAATTTGTTCTAGTTTGCAGTTTACGCTGTCACATACATTTTATATCTAGTGTAAAATGTAAATTAACTTAAATATTTTACAACATATCAGGAGTCATAATTTTCATAATAAACAAATATATGCTACATATTTTCAATACATAAATGCACACATATAATTTATAACCTCTCCAACAACAAGCACATGCACTCTTATGTATTGGTAATTTTTCAACTAAGTGTTAAAACAATTTCCCAGCGTTTGAAAAAAACTCACAAATGTGCACAAAATGTATGCAAAACTCTTTTCATGAGAGTGTTTGAGAGGTAAATGTGACACAAACTCTGTACCGTTGAGCATGTTAACATGCAAACACATCTCGCTAAGTGTCGGAAAACGATGTTGCTCTTTTTTCTGACTCCCGTCGTGTGTGCGATAAAGATGACACAACTCATATGTGCACTGAGAAACGAAAATGCCCAAACACGGAGTAACACATGAATATTCATATAGAGAAAAAAACACATACATACATATATTTACACATATACAGCTATATTTCTTCTTCTTCTCTACCAATCTTTTAGTGTCGCTCGTTTATGTGTGCACACCATCTTTGAGTGCTCAGGAAAAAATTGTACAAAAGAGTTTTGTTATGTGTTGACTCTGTGTGCGGAGCATCTTCGATCATTAAACTCTTGTGTTTTGAGTTCGCCTGCGCTCATTACCGACGTTTAAAATGTGTTGAGCAGAGTGTTTTGGAGTCTTTTCAATCCCTGCAATTTCCTTCTATACCCAATTTCCGATCTCCCCAATTTCTTGTCAAAAGCGCCAACAAGTTTTGTCTGCTGAGCCGTAATCCCCATAGCACTCTCATAGCTTCCAACATACGAATACAACAGAAAAACAACATCACCGTATCCAGCTATCCAACCTTGCAACCAAACAACCCAACGGTCTGACCGACCGACGACAAATCACACGCATGTAAAAAATTACATTCAAAGCCAAATAAATAAAACCAAAAAAAGTAAAAAGAAGAAGAGAAAAAAAAACACAATTCTATGTTGGCAGAGTGATTGGAACCAAGAACTACCAGCAAGAAGCCCAAACGAATCCAGCTGAATTACAACAACGGAAAAACAACATAGGAATTCGAAATTTACACAGAGGTCTTACAACCGCATTTAACCAGCCAAGTAACCACACTAAACTTCCCTTTACCACCTCCCGTCTGCTTACTTAGTATGGAGTACGCGATTGTTCATGTACTCTGTGTGTGCGAACGTTTTGAGGTTGGGAGGGGAAGTAACGCAAACATTTTATGCCGTACATTAAACTATGAATGTTTGTTGAATTTTATGAAACCATCATAAAATACAAACATATGATAAAGCAACTAAAAAAAGAGTCAAAACTTAAAATAAGCCAAAATTGAAAATAATAAAGATATGAACAGTAAGGTACAAAATTGAGTTAGCTTATGCATAAATAAATGCCAAAATTAACTGCACAACAGAATGAAAATGTTATGAAGCAGCAAAACATGTAGCCCCATAGCACAATAACGAGATTCGTGTGAACAATATCGTCGGTGTCCTGCAGACTGCAGATACTTTTTTGTGAAATGGGTTTAATGATGTAACAGTGTCCCAAATGTTTAAGTCTATCCCATGTGTTTATGCCCTCACTCTACGGGTACGAGGGTATATATCATTTGATACGACCTAAAAGTGTAACACATAGAAGGAGTCACTTTATACCCTAGGTTTCTTTGAACCAAATTCTATTCATGACTTCTTAATTCGTTTGTCTGGCTGGTGCGCACGATAACTTTCAAAAGACGGAACCAAATATTTTGAAATTTTGCACGAGTTAATATTTCCTCAAAACTACTTACGGTATTGCAAATGAGCTACATGGCCCGCCCCTTCTGGTACCTCCCATACAAATACATCATTCCGCGAGTAATAATATCAATACACCCAACGGGATCGTACCCAAATTCTGTATTTAGTAAAGCTATAACAGGATAAAGTTTTGGAAAAAAATTGGAAGTCTACCTCCCATACAAATGTACCTTTCCGCTCACTTTAGAGATGGATTAATAATATCAATAAACCCAACTCCATCGTAACAAAATTCTTTATTTAGTAATGCTATAGCAGGATACAGTTTTGGAGAAAAAAACTGGAAATCTAGCCACGCCCCATCTTGTACCTCCCATATACATCTGGTGCCGCCCACTTTAGAAATCGATTAATATTATTAATAGACCTAATGCGATACCCAAATTCCGTATTTAGTAAAACTATAACAGGATAAAAATAAAAAAATATTGGAAGTCTAGCCACGCCCATTCTGGTACATCCCATACAAATGTACGGCGGAGTGGTACACTTTAGAAATCGAGTGATAATATCAATATAATAGAAAATTGTATCTTTTACTGAGGGTGAGGGTATATGTAAGTTGGGTTGCCCGACTGAAACTTTTTTACTGGTTTTAAAGTTGTTTTGTAGTTATTGTATCAAAACCAAATCATTTTATGTACATAACACAAACGTTCATAAACTTAAAATCATGAAGAACTCAGAAATAAAAAAAGTGGACTTGAGATCTTTTTGCTGAATACCGACAATAGATTGGTATAGCAATAAAACATTTTAGTCACATTCTTTTACACTTTTTCATCTAACTCTCCTCTAAGATAGGACTAAGCGCTGCAGTTTTCTTGAGTGTAGTGTCCTTGAAAAAAACGAGTTGTATTTACTAGTTATCATTTCATGATTGGTGGTAAAAGTTTGTCGAATTCAGTCAAATTATAAGAATTCAACAAAGTCTAACTTAAAAGTATACGAATATTGTCCACAGAAAACCGAATAGATCACTTTGCCTCACGATCACAATGTGTATTTGGACATTCCTGTTGGTTTTTGTTTTGCTTTACAACACACAGTGGGGACTTGTTCAAGTGGATATTACTTGTGCAATAGCTAAAGTACTAGCATGTTGGTAACGCAGATGGGGGACAATTAACCTCGTCCAATGACATGTCAATGTTAAAGTAGCTTCTTAAACGCATTGCGAGGGGATAGAAGCGGAACTAGTTCTGTACTCTTGGGGACAGTAATTTAGCTAGTTCCATTCCCTGCAGGGATGTAACTGCTTCTTTCTGAACTACCAGAAAGCCGGAGCTGGATATTCGAACACTCTTCTACTTACGAATATAACGTGCCAAAAGTGAGCACACAATTTCGATCCCAACTGTTGGTTATAGACATTTTACTTAACCTAAGTACGTAAATGAAAACTACGATTACAAGAACATACCAGTAACAATAACAAACGAAATGGCTAGAGCACACATTGTTGTGCATGTGTATGTATGCGCGTGTGAGTGTGCGCTTCGCTACCTGTGTGTGTTTATACATTGTAGGTACAAACACACACACACACGCTAAATAAACAATAAAAAAAAGTTTAAAGAAATATAAATGATATGAAAAGAAAATAATAAATTCAAATACAAAAAAAAAATCCAAAAAGAGCCAATTCGAACGGTAAATTTTGTGGAAGAAACGTTTTCTTGTACTTAAAAAACAACAACTAAACAACAACGATAACGGGGCAGCCATAACAAAAGTATTTCATAAATGAATAAAAATTAAAAATTGTTATACGGACAAAAAAATGGAAACGTTGTTAACGACAAATCCGAGATAGATACACAAATATGAAAAACGATATAGGGTAACAAGTGGTAACAATCACAGTCACCCTACATAATGTAAACAAAGTTTTATGTTTTGTTAATATGCAAGTAAAGAATATAGTTTAGAACCTCGAGTTCTTAAAACAACCAGATTATATAATTAGATTAGATTTCACAGATGTATAATAGTTTTTTTACGACGGCAGTGCAATAAGGTTAATCTAGAATATACGATTCTTTAAGTAACCTCTTTCAACTTGGCACAGCTTGCACTCTTTCTTAAAAAAGTACTTCTCCGTTACAAATAAGATGTACAAAAATTTGCTCCTACCTCTAACTGCGCCAAAAATTTACCCTAGAGGAGTCAAATGTATGACCGATCCCAATATTTTGCAAACCTAACAGTTTCTCTCAAAGTAAATTACCTTCTATCTTCAACCTTAAGGTGGTCCTCATACATATTTTTTAATTTGTATACCATCATTCTTAGGGATGATTTGACACCAGAAAAAGTTAAGACCGAATTCGCTTCAGGCCTTTTTCTACGATTAAGCAATGCCCCTCTTGCTGGATGGCGGTATGGCTGATTAGCAGGATAACTTGAATAAACCTTTAACTGATCAGTATGAAAATTTACCAGTACCAGAATAGTCCCACCCCTTCTGGTACCTTCCATACAAAATTACCTATTTTTGAAAAATTAATATTTCTTTTATAACTGGGTGTTTCCAAAGTAACGGTCGTTACCGTTTTTCGTAGATTTTTTCAATAAAATTCCATTCTAAGCAAATAACATGTCACGAGGATTGCTTAATTTTGGACTTACGAATGTTCAAGCATCGGTAACAACCCAAAAATTTTTGGGGGTCACATTTGACAGTCTGATTACCTCCGCAGCTCACGCCACTGCAATTACGCACAAACAGCAAAGTAGGAACAAGGTCCTCAAAGCGCTAGCCGGGAGCAATTGGGGAATGGACAAAGAAACCTTGTTGGCTACCCACAAAACTATTGGCCGGTCAGTGGTTAACTATGCCGCTCCAGTGTGGTCTCCTTCGCTGAGTGATACCCTGTGGAGAAATATTAAAAAATGCCAAAATGCCGCCCTGAGTACTGTAACGGGCTGCATGCAGATTACCCCAGAATATGAGGAAACGAAGGTCCTCCCAGTCAAGGAACATAATGACATGTTGACCAAACAGTTCCTCCTGGGATGTCATCGGAGGAGTCGTCCCAACTTTAACATCACACAGTTGGATGTTCCACCGATGCATGCCAGGAAGGACCTTCGAGTATACGAGGATAACATACGCAACTATGTGCAGGATCCCTTGGATCGCAGCTTTGAACGACATTCATAGAGACGCCACCAATTCCGCGGTTTCAAGTTACCGCATGAATGTAGTTCTTAGAGGTCGCCCGCCCCCTGTAGCCGAAACAGAGATAAGTCTGCCACGAAAACAAAAGTGCCTCTGGCACAACTTAGATTGGGATGGAGCAACAGGCTCAATGCCTACTGGTCCCGCATAGACCGTGCCGTCCCCAATGTATGCCCAGCGTGTGGTCAGGGTCCCACGATACCCGCCACATTTTCACTTGTCCAGCCCACCCTACTCCACTTAGCCCATTGGATTTATGGGCCAATCCAGTGGAAGTAGCCCAATTTTTAGGGCTGGACATTTGCGAAGAACCCCCGGATTAAAAACTTGTAAATTTTGAATAGTCCAAGCTGTTACAACAACCACAGAAAGAATTCATAAAAAAATTAATTTGTAAATTATTTAAATTTATTTTAATCGGCTATAATGCGAGGGATGTTCGCGAAAATATTACGATGGTATCAGGGTTCGTATTGGCTCGCTCGCGAGCCGCTCTTTTCCTGAAAATTGGCTCTTAGCTCGCGAGCTAGGAGCCACAAATTTTAAACGAGCTCTCGGCTCGCGAACCAAGGGCCCAAAAAAAGAGATGGCTCGCGAGCCGAGAGCTACAAAATTTCAAATGAGCTCTCAGCTCGCGAGCCGGGAGCCACAAAATTTCAAACGAGCTCACTGGTGTATACCATCCAGAGTACGTATTGGCTCGCTCTTTTCGGCTCCCGGCTCGCGAGCCAGGAGCCTCAAAACTACGAAAGAGCTCTTGGCACGCGAGCTAGGAGCCACAAATTTCAAACGAGAGCTCGTACTCTGGATGGTATACACCAGTGAAAAACTACTAATGTTATCTTTAATTTCGTGTATATATTTGTAAAGTTGATAGGATGTTTCAATATAAAAAAAATATTTCTAAGTTTTAAGATTTAGTAGAAATACCCTTTTTCACAACAGTAAAACATATGGCTGTTTGACGAATCTGGGTACATGGAAAGAGAAACTTTATATCCCGGCGGTAAAAATACCCATTACGTAATCGCTGATGTCATCTATATTTACCAGCAATCAGTGTTGATTCTCTCGGTTATGTTCCGCCTTACATTTACACAGCCATTTCGGTTGCAATTACATTATAAGCGGAGTTTTATGCGAGCTTGATAACACGCTTGATTACGAATTAAGTGACGATGACAGTAGGTGTCATTTCAATAGCATTGTAATCGGAGTTATAATGAGTGGACGATGTTTTTTACTTTACACACGCATAACATTCTAAGTACTAAGATCGTCGCTTACAATGTCATACTGATGTCATGGATTACTAAATAGGTACATCGTACATCATTCACCGCTGGGTATTTAGTAGCAATTTGCGATGATTCTCTAGAATATATTCCTCCTTAAATTTAGCATAGGAGTATCATAGGCTGTTTAATCGGTGCACTCTAGCTTACAAAGTAAGCGACGATGTCAGTAAGTGCCATTTCAGTTGCAATTACGTTATAAGCGAGTTTGATAACACGCTTGATTACGAAGTAAGTGACGATGTCAGTAGGTGCCATTTTAATACCATTGTAACCGGAATTTGAATGAGTGGATGACATTTTTTACATTACACACGCTCGCTTACAATGTTATACTAATGTCATATATTTCTAAAAAGGTATTTCGTTTCACATTCCTGTGGGCAATGGCACCTGATCGTTGTCTCTCAGAGATCTTCTCTTTCGATTAGTAAAAATCAACATAACGACCTTAATGCTATCCTAATTGTAAACCATACGATTATAAGCACTTTTTGTAGTTGTAGTCGCCCGTTCATGGCAAATTGCGAGGGGTTAGACGGTGTACTATGGTCCAGATAACTAATATATTTAACCAAGTAAATGGTTATTGTCTATAAAAACACAAAATTATTATTGTATTCAAGGTTTTTTTTTTTGTGTCACAGAAATTGAAATTTTAATAAAAAAAAAACTTTTGCGTTATTTAAACATTTCAAAGAACATAAATTTCTGTGTATGTATTTGTTTTTGCTTTGTTCGCTATAAAAAGTTGCGGGTAAATGAAGTCCATTAAAATCTGTGTATAATGTTGAATTTATGTTCACAACTAACGAAATCTATTCATTTAATAAAAATTAAAAAATTTAGTTTCTTTATTTTCTCATTTACTTGAATCATTTAAATGGCAGCGCAAGAGCTCCTTTACAAAAATCTTGTACACCGAGAGTAACCACCACAAAAGATTTAATTGAATGGAAAAAAAAACGAGAAGAAAAATGACTTTATATGAAATGAACTAAAAACGAAATAAAATACAAATTTGGTTGGTTCACTTTAGTTTAGTTTGGTTGGTTTTTTTTGTTTGTATTATAAACCAACATTGAATATACCCATATTTATTAGTAATGTATACACACACACACACATGCTAAACGCACACAGACCCATGTCCATACTGTCTGCTGACTGTCACATGTACAAAAGTAGTACATAGTTGTCATTATTGTATACAAAGTTGATATTAAATTTAATAAAATAAGTTATTGTTATTTTGGATCGGTGTATGTCTGTCTGTCAGTCCGTCCGTCCGTGCGTCGGACGTTTCGTTTCGCTACGTCTTTTTATAAGTCTAAATTGATGTTTTCACATTTTTATGTCTACTTTTTCGTAGCCTCCGTTGTCGTCGTCGTCTATGCTGCCGCCTTTTGTCATTTCTTTATTTGTTTATTTGCTTTAATTGAAAATCTCAACAATTTGATATGAAATTTAATAAATTTGCAAAAAAAAAAAATACGCTTTTGCTTAAAAACGTATAACAATAAACAACAACTACACACACAGTCGCAGAGAAAAATGTATTTACTTTATGATGAAATTTCACAATTATTAATAACAAACGAAAATATAAAAAGTTGTGATTTTTTTGGTATAACGAAAAAAGGGAAAAAACATTTGATTAAGCAAAAATTATATATAATCGGAATCGTTTTTGAAATGTTTATAAAAAATATTAAGAAGCATTTTTGTTCAAGTAGGGTGTAACATTAACAATACACATTTAAAAAAAAGCATTCTATTATACAATAATGTATAAAGATAGGAGAAAATATGAAAAGCCTTCTCTATGAATTGACATGACTCACGCATTTTCTCCATAAATGTAATAATAATAATTTTATTTTCATATTCCCTCTCTTTGAGCCTTTCAAGAAGGAATTCCTCTTAACCATGTGTTAAATTGCAATAAAGTTAAATGCTGCAGTTACGTCTTAAACCTTAGAAGGGTTATCACATTTTACATACATTTCGTCGAACTGAGAAAGACAAAAGTAACAAAATGAAAGTAAAAAAAGTTAAAATGTTCGAAAATAAAGGAGGGAAATGTTTTAGTAATTTTAACAGAACAAAATTTTGTTAATATGTATGTACACACCTCGCCAGAATGACGAATGGGTTGACCTAAAATAGCAACAAAAACGGTAAATAGGGTTTTGTTGGGTGTCAATTGTACATTAAAAAATCACTTGAATCAAAATCCCAGCTGATCCTTTTTTTAAGATAAAAGGATTTTTCGTTTTTTTACTCTGTTTTGCGCTTTTTTCATAAGTAACGTTCTTTACCCCATGATTTCGCCATCAAATCACAAAGATATTATATCGTGTTATATCTCATTGGAAGCGTACGGACTTCAGGTTTAAGACACTTCTATCGAAATTTAAATTTTCTGCACTAAATTAAGCTTTGCGGGAAAAAACTGAGTCTTTTATTTTTATTTTTCCAAAAATTTTATATTTTTCTCACATCTGCCTGAATGATAAATAGGTTGACCTAAAATAGCAACAAAAACGATTAGTGAGGGTTTGTTGGGCATAAATTGTACATTCAAAATCCACTTGAATCAAAATTCTAGCTTATCCTTTTTATACGATAAAAGGTTTTTTTTTGATTTGTATCTCCGTTTTATATCATTGGAAGCGTACGGACTTCAGCTTTAAGACACTTCTGTCCAAATTGATGTTTTCAATTTTCAATATTATAGGCTTTAATAAAAAAAACTAATCTTTTGGATTTTTTATAAAAAATATTTTTTTGCCGGTTTTCGTGCCTGACACACAAATTACGAAGAGAGTTTTATTTTGCCAAAAAAAATCAATCAAAGACTTTCCAAAATTTATTCATCGCCCTAAGATTTTTATTTTTTCGGGTCTGAAAAAATCTTTTGGGGATATTGGCTGTATTGTTGTTGGTAATAAAACATATGTATATATATTGTTGATCGGCTCGAAGAGACGAGTAAATTTAGGTTAAAATTTAATGGACGAAGTATCCACTTATTGTTCGCGAACTATGAGTATAACACGGCAAAAAAAGTAGCATATTTTTTTATACTCTTGAACGCTTAGCAAATATTTTATTTAACCAAGCACATGTTTTATAAATCCTAGTTTTTTTTGGCGTATAGACTTTATTCGCTGAATGTTATTAAACACAATGTCGCCTTTTTTATATAGCGTCATTAAAAATGATAAGATTTGAAAATTTTTTTTAGTATTCTAGTTCATCGAACTTAAATCTAAAGGTCTAATAAAGTTTGTTGGAAAATAATTAATAGTGTTTAGCGGTTTAGTATCTTGAAACTCGAAAAATTCCTACATGAGAAAGCCATCTTCCAACAATTGAACATATTGCTCAATTTCAAAAGCATTTTCAGTATTTTCAAGAAAGTCTTTTTGAGGTGAAAAATACAAAAAGCTGGTCGGCATTACACTAACGAAGAAAAAAGCGAAATAATCAATAAGAACACAAATGGTTTCCAATTTTCATTACTTTTTCAATTTTCCTGAAAGCACAGAGAACTGACTGATGAAGAATGCAATAAAAATCCAAAATGTTGGGATTTTTCATTCTCTGAAATAATTTCTTAAATTCCCACATAAAAAATAGTAAAGAAATAAGATTTTTTAAATGTTCTTCCCGAAGTTATTGTTGTAATAGACAACCGGATATCCAAATACGTGCTTTCCGGAACCCACTTGACATTGATGTCCGGGAACGTGCCCAAAGGAAATAAAGAACGGACTGTTAGCGGATGAAATGTCCGTTTTAGGATCCGAAAGGGATACCAAAAATGACACATCGTCGCCTTGTTTGGATCCGCCAATCTTCCATTTTTGGATCCACCTTTTGAAGCTAGTCGGAGGTTTTTCGTGTTTCATATTCAAATGTTCCTGTGAGATATGAAATTTTTATTATCCTTTGTTTACATAAAAAAAAAGACGCGAGTATACACAAATAATAATCTGATTTCCAAACGTTACCCCGTTTTGTGGTTGAACTTTTGTGACAATCACGAAAATGTAATAAAATTTTTTTAAATAACAATAATGTAAGTTTTTGAATCTTCGCTGCGCCTACCAAAACAGTCATGTGTTTTTCAATTACTTTTTAGGAGAGTCAAAAAACTTGTTTATATTAGAACATTTCTCATATATTCTACACTTTACTGATCTTGATAACTTCCAAACCAATAAAGATATCGTAAACGGGATTTAAGGGTAATAGAAAAAAATAAAAAAAAAAACATAACTGATTTGGTCGGCACATTGCACAACAATATCGTAATAAGACTATGAAGCAGTAAATCTTTATCACCAAAAGATGAGGTATTTGAAAACATAATACATATTCTCTTTTTGACAATAATTTTCAAAGTTGAAATACGCGGAGTGAACCACAATAAAGACTCAGCAGCCCGTAGACCACTAGCTAGTGACCCTGATATTCAACCATCCAGAAGCATGTAATATTTCATCATTTCAATATTTAAAATCCTCAATTAGATTGGCCGATACAGAAATCGCCTGTAAAAAAGTGGAGATCCAATTAGATTAAATTGTACCTAGATAGATATGAAAAAGGGTTATATAATTATCATAATCGATGAAAGCTTGTACATCGTCTTTTGGAATGGCCTTGTGAATATAATTTGTTATGAAAAGAGCATTGAAATTGAATAATTTAATACGATATTAGACAAAATCAAGGACAAATCTCATACATACAATTACCATTTACAAAAACCATTTTTCGGATCTTATAAAATCCAATTGGATCTACACTTTTTTACACGGGAATAGAAGAAAATGCATATAACACAATGCAACACATTTTTGATCCCGGCTTATATAGAAAATAGAAGGATTTTTGAGATATCGCCAAATTTTATGTTTTGATAAAGGTAGGTCTACTAAAATACCACTTTCTCTGTAAACTGGGATAAAAATAAAAGGTAATAATAATATTTCTTAAAAAACAGTTGTTTAAAATCCAAACATAAATGCCGAAGTTATGGCACTTCAAAGTTTGATTTTTGTAAAAATTTTGATGCTTGTTCAAGTTTTCGCTGCCATTCATTAATAATTAAAATTTGACGATATTTCAAAAAGCTTTCTACTTTCCACTTATCTCAGAGCAATTCAGCGTTAAATTTTATATTAAAATCAATTGTTAAATGTCCCGGATACAGACACATTTGAAATGTTGTGACATTGTGTTTTAATCCATAAATTTGTTTTCTATTATTCTTAAATCCAAATTAATTTAAAAATTGCTTTATTTTAATCATTTTATGTTCACTGTATTCGGAATCAAAGCAATTAGCTTATGAATAAACTTTTGTCTTTAACACAAAATAGGTATACCACGATTTACACAATTTTATATACCTATCTACATACATAGGTAGATATTTAATACATAGGTAAATATGTGTATATCACCATTAAATATGTATTCGTATATAGTTTAATTTATTGCAACAACTTATTGCCAACTTAATAAATACATACTTACTACCTACGACTACAACAATGTAAAACATATTACAACAAAATAAGATGCCATCGATCGAACGACCGACGGACCGACAGATCAATCGTTAATTGCATATTAAATTACATTTACAATAGTATTTTGTGTATTTACCTTAACATCGGCCAGCGTTGTAATTTTTCGCCATAATGAATCTTCGCCAAATATCGAAATCATTTGCGAACAATTAACATTCGATGAGATGCAAATGCGGCATAATTGCAAATTATTCGCTAGCGTCGATGCGGCTGCGGACGTCGTCGTCGCCGCCGTATCCATATTGATATCGATGACAGTTTACTAGCAGCACACACACAATCATGAAAACACTGGCGCACACAAACACACACACACAAACGGTGCTTGTACAATTTGTTACACTTGTCAATTGCTGAACTCCCGACCGTCACAATTTTGCCGCCCTCTTTTGGGGGCTCACTCACTTGGTCTACTATTTATTATCTCTCTCTCTACCTATCGCTGTATAGCTTTGTATGTACGATGATGATATTGCGGTGGTAGAAGTTGCGATAGTACTTGCTTCTTCTTCTTCTTGCTGTTCAGCGTGTACACTAGTACTCTACCAACATCCGACAAGTGGTTAAACGTAATATCTGTAACAACAATAACAACAACTTGGTCGTAATGATTTGTTTTTCTCTCTGTCGTCGATGCTTCTTATATCACGAACACATAAAAAAGTAGGAAGAAGAAAAAAAAAACAAAACAAAAACAAACATTGAAAAATAAATATCTTCACACGCGAATTCGAACTTCGTTCTTTTTGTAGCGGATGGATTTCAAGTTTAACCAATCAAACTGTAATGGACGGATGGATGGATGGATTTGTAACATGTATGATGCAGCCGAAGATGACATGTGAACGAACTTCTTGTCTGCATACACACTCGAGAGCACACACACACATACGTACAATAGTACAGGCCAGACCGGGTAGCTGGGTTGCCAGCTATCGCGATTATGTGGTGGAATAAAAGTATTATATTTTGGTAGTGATTTTAGAATATTACGTAGGAATGGAGCTGTTGCCTAGCGTATGGTGTGCATTAGCAACAACAAATCGATGATATGAGGCCTTTATTCTATGCTAATCATATAGGTATTAATACTAAACTGTATGTGCAACATTATGGTTGATACTATGTTCGATTTCTCGAACATTGTTTAAGACAAGGAGTTTTTATTAAAGACAAGAGGTAAAAATTATCGTATTGCCGATGTTGCCATCAGCTAGTTTGTTTTCCCGGAATTCTTCATTTCCGGGAAAACTGTTGTCTTTTAATTTTCCCGGGAAATCCCGGTCAAAATCAAGAAATTAACAAAAATGCCTCTATTTATTAAAAAAAAAATATTATCTGGGAACTTTCGGGACAAAAACACTAGTTATCATTCATACAAAGAATAAAACAAATGTATAACATAAGGTCCTTCTTTGTTTAAAGAAGAATAATTGAATAATTGTTTTCACCCCCTAAATTGTCTTGATATGAATGTTCATATATGAAGTGTATTATTCAGACGTAGGGATAACTATAAAACTAGATGTCGTACTAATGAGTTTAGAAATCGCAAAAATTTTCCTATATTTGCGCTTTATTCGCCAAAGTAACATTGTCAAGTTTACGGTGCTCACAATCGTCCATCAACGTAACGGTTATGTAAACAATCCTCATGAGACTCTTGTGACTCAATTACAGCCCGACAAAATGTTTGGGTTGGTTCCAATACCAAAGGCCAATTTGTCTTAAAATCCGAAACCGGTGTCAACATTGCCGTGGATGACGAATGCCACATGCAAGTGATTCGAAATAGATTATAAGGTCATTGTAAATCCTTTGGTGGAAAAATGGTTATGCCATACAGTGCGTGAAACCATCACTTTGTTCAGCCAAACGTTTGGTGAACAGATTACCTCAAGAAATGAACTTGTGAATTGGAAGTATCGTGCGTGTAATTTGACATCTTTGAACTATTGACGACATAAGACCGGGTATGCTTAAAACTTACTTTCTGGAAAACAATTAAAAATTATTACCTTTTTACCGATTTTGCTCTGTTTTCAAACCGAATTGTTTTCCAGAACATGGCTGTTAATTCCCCTTTACACCCCATGAATGAGGTATGGGATAGCTTCTCGCGTTGTTGTGAATTAACGCGCTTTCTATTTTTAGATTCACAACTAACGTCACCTACTTGTTTATCGACGAATGTGAACGTCACTGTTTGAAAAGCTTTTATTAGATTGACTCGACAATATACTGCTAAGTTGCTGCCGACAACATCGAGGGGGCCGGCAAAGAAAGAAAAATCTAGATGCCTGGAGGCGCGAATCGAACACGGGGTCTCATGCATGATAGTTGCGTGTTCTAACCAGTATGCCACTGCCGGTACCAATATTTTGGTCATTCCATTAAATTTGTTGTGTTTTATTTTTAAAAATATTTTATACCTCTAGAAAAAATACTATTTATTTTTTTCCATATACATAGAGTGACCGGGCATAGGTTTAAAATAAAAATAATAAATAGAAAAATGAGACCGATATGATTTTTCTGATCCACCACATACATGGTGTGAAATACGCAAACGAACTTAAGTGTGTATCACTCTATTTTATAATTTAATATTTTGTACTTTGTTTTTCTTTGGCGCTTATATAAAACAACAACGACTGGCAACCCTGCCGAGTAATCTAACCCAACAACAAGTGCGAATGAATGCAAATGCGTTAGCGACAGCAACCGAACTCGAACAAACATAAAACGAACGAAAGCACGAAATTATCACACACATGTAACTGACGGAACAACCAAGCAATGATGAATGACGACTACGTTGTACGGACTGAGGCTAGAATCCGACCGAGCAAGTATCTTACACACATTTCTGAATCACTAGTACGCGTAAGATTTGTATTTTGTTTTTTTTTAACTATCTTTTTTTGCCCGGTATCATCATCCATCTATCCCGTCATATATTTGATTTGATTTTGTTTAATTTTTCTTTTTTGGCTGTTTCCGTAGATGGAGCAGGAGGAAAAGCTTTGTTAGATCCACATACCACAAACACACGCGGTTGAAATAAACTATTTGATGAAAATATATCACAGAGTTTGGGCAACGCTAACGAACGACCAAATTTAATGCGCCGGCGATAGCTACGAAACACACGACTGTGATCCGTTCGATCCAATATCTAAAACTGACTGAGTGTGTCTGTCGTGTCTTGGATGGCTAGTGGGGCGGCTCGATTCGACGACTCAACTGCGACTTGTCGTCTCTTCTATGCTGCGCTCCGCGCTCTATTCATCCATCAGCAGCAACCACCACCAAATGAATCTAAAGCTAAAATGAAAAGAAGAAAACAAGAAGAGAATAAGAAACAATTTTCTGTTTGTACATTAAACAACAATAATATAATAATAATAATAATGAAATAAAAAAAAACAAACACAAACTCAGACACAGGCTGGCAGCCAGGCAGGCACACAAATCGGAAGACAAACAACAAAAGCAAAATTTTAAGAAATTACAATTATTTACAATAAAAACGAGTATTGAACACACACACACACACAACTTTTGTCCAAACTCTCTCGCACACACACACAGTGGCACTAAGAACCAAACTAGAAGATATTCTAGAAACAACAACAACAATTACACTACCCGCAGCAACAGCAACAACCAGAAACAAACTACATTTGTGATTTTAGTTTTGTTTTGTCTGTTGCATGAACGAAAATATGGAAAAATAATATTAAAAAGAAATAAATAAATGAAACAAGATAAGATAGGATATAGTACCATCATTACGAACACTTATACACACGCGCGTGAAATTACCATTGCAAGATAGTTGTCTTATTCGTTGTATGCACTGTCATTACAGTATCCTGACAATGTAGTATAATCCTATTTGATGTCCTTCGGTGTAAATGTAGTTAAGTAATGTGGTGAATTCATATAGATCTAATATAACATGTAGCTGATACTATACGAAAGTCTTGTCAAGCAAGCAGTTCATTAATACAGGCGATCCCAGGGAGCTTCCTTGATCGATTTTTCCTGTTAATTGCTAAAAAAAATGTTGGTGGATTTTTTAAGACGAATTTTTTATTATATTGATTTAATACCTTTACTTAATAATATTTAAAATTGTTTTTATCAGGCTTCCTAGGTCCTTTCTAATGTTCAGTATATTATTATTTTTCCAACATTTTCAGAGATAATTTTTATCAAACAAATATTAATTGTCAATTCTTTTTTAACATGTTCGATAAAAATTCGAAACATTATGACATCTTTACAGTAAAATAATAATCAGGTATATGTGATTGTTTCTTCTTTATTCTCTCACCCTTAGAATGAGGGTCTATATTATTTGATACGGGAAAAAGTGTAAGGAATTAAAGGAAATGTGTTAGACCCCAAGTATTTTATGTCTAAATTCGTTTCAGGACTGGTTGAGCCATGTCCGTCTGGCTGGTGGGCAGGATAACTCAAATAAACCTTAACTAATGCTTATGAAAATTTGTCAGTTTAATATTTTCCAAAAAGAAGTAAATGGGTTGTAAATGAGCAGAATAGCCAAACCCTTTTTGGTGCCTCCCATACAAAACCACATATTTTTGGATAATTAATATTTCTTTTATAACTCCCCAACGGACAAATGGTAGACATTTGAATTTTGTCGATTAAATTATCTTGTAATAGCAGACAAACCCTTAGAAAATCCAAACCTTTGTCACTTCCGTATACATGACCGAATTCACCCCCATACCACCACCCACATATATTTGTTATAATTCAGTCAAATATTACGTGGGATGTACGCTTATGAAAATTTGACTCAGAAATGAATATTGACTATATCGGCTATATTTGGAAAATTAATATTTCTTCCATAAATTATAAACGCAAACCGCTGCTACTATGTGTGAGCTGTACAACGACATCGACGTAGTCAAGCGCGTTGGAATTGTCCGAATGCGCTAACTTGGATACGTTGTAAGAATGGATGAAAATGTTCTAGCTCGAAAGGTCTTTGTCAATCAAAACTTTGTTGAATGACCCGGAGAAAGGACTGTTGCCTACACTTGGTGTGACTAAATATCTACGGAGCGCAAAAGAACGAAGTGTTTTGAATTCTTTTCTACGTGCGGCTACTGATGGATGAATTTCTGTTGATGCTGCCAATTAAGAAGAAGAATACTTATAAACAGACAACTAGAGGATACATAAATTTCATTAGTTAATTTATCTTGTATTTATCTTGTTGTTAATTTATCGACAATACCTAAGAAACCCGAACTATTTGACACACCCCTTCTGGTAGCTCCCACACAAATGACAGAAATTGAACCCATAGTTTTACATTCATATCTTTTGTAATACCAATTTACCAAATTTTACTTGGTAAAAGTTTATTAAACGAAAAAAAAATTCGGACACGTTATACCGCCTATAAAAATTAGCCTATGTTGGGATTTTCGGTGACCCCATACAAAATAACCAAATACCCAGAAATAGTCAGTTGAAGTTTTTACATTTCTTGACGAATTTTTTACACATTTAAACATTTTTACAGTGTTACCGCATGTCTGTAAGCCTCCTGGTCTTACGACTGAAAGTTCCATCTCCAATCGTTTACGCTCCACAAGCAGGCAAATAATAATACATAAGTAATTTCAATTAAAAATATGTTAATTTCTATAACTCAAGACTTATATAATGTCTTGCATTGGGTCACGGTATTTATATGTAAGTCAGATTACTTGACAGAAATTTCTTTACAGAATTTAGACTTCAACTCTTGCCTTATATACTTTTTTTGAATGAAATTAACTGGCTGTTAGTGTTTCTAAAAGGATTGGCAAGGTTATAGCCGCATTAATAGCTTCTTTCAGTGATGTTATTGAACCAATTATGTCGTCTTCATCCGATTCGAGAACTTCTACACTGGATGTATCGGACCTACTTTAAACTTATATTCCCTTTACACCCAATGAATGAGGTATGGGTAAGCTTCTTGCATTATTGTGATTTAACACTCTTCTATTTTTAGACTCACATAAGGGATCCTACACTTAAACGACAAATCCGAATGTCATCTGTTTGAGAAGCTTTAACAAGACGTACTAAGTGACTCGACAATATACAATAAAGTTTCTGTCGGCAACATTGAGGGAGACACCGATAAAAGAAATGTAGAAGACAGAGACAGGAATCAAACACTGGTCTTCCGCATGATAGTAGCCGCGGTAGATCCCGAACGTATGTGTACAGTAACAAACAGCTTACACTTACATACGCAGAGAAAACAGTGCCTAGTAAATACCTAATAAAGTAGAACAAAATTAATAAGATATCTCTATGGTTATTTTTCAAGAAGGAAAAAAAAATCAAGAAGGAAACTTGTGGTTTTTACTAGGTATTCTTCTTGATTTTTTCAAGACGAATTTCTTCTTGATTTCATTAGGTTGTCTTATTGATTTTTTCAAAACGATTTTCGTCTTGATTTCATTAGGTTGTCCTATTGATTTTTTAGAATAAAATTATACTTTAAGATTTTATTTGGAAACTATATTGATTTTTTATTTTTATATTTACTTAGGAATACATTTACATTTATTAGTTGTATATATGTATATATACATTTGATATAATAATAAAAAGTAACAACTACTCCATTTTTCATTAAGTAATAATAAACAGGCGGTCCATCTAAATCGATCAAGTCGATCACGGCATATATTTCGGTTTCATTGCCGATCAAATAAGATTGAAATCTTTGTAAAAATTTGATAGCAGTTTTGGTGAACGCATCGAAATTCGTATGTTGTTGGTGTTCCGTGAAATGATTTTAAAGGTTTTGTAAGGTCATTTGGAGTTGTATGACTCTTTGTACAAATAAAGCTAGCAAGTAGAGTCATTTTAAAACAAAATTAGAAATATGGATACTTTTACTGTAATTTACTTAACAAATTTGCAGTAGAGGAAAAATCCTCAGACTTTAACTCAAAAAAATACTGCTCTAAAAATTACCATACTTGCTTACTTTTTGGGGAATATTCTGTCTTAAAAACATAAGATAACTTAATAATAATAATATCTACACACTTCATATACGTAGCGCACTTTCACTTCAGGCCGTCACAAAATACGTAAATCTCGGAATTTTTGAAAATTCTGATCCAATAACCATTATTCTTGGCTTCTGTGTTTCTCGTCTAAATAAAAAGATATTAAAAATTAAAGAAAATGAAAAAAAATACCAATACTTACAAGTTCATAACCTAAAAAGTCATTATATCGTGGCCCTGCCTGTAAAATATGGTTCAAAGAACTGGCCTTGTGAATCTACCTAATTCTAAGTTTTATTGTGTCTCACCAGAAAGAAAATACCTGATCCCATGGACTGAAATAATTAACAAACATAAAATTATTTCAATAAATACACAGTGCGGGGGAATGATACTATTTTTCTGGTAGATGCTACTAAGCACAATAAGAATCTGTTTTTCAAATTTCACTAAACCTCCAAAATCTTGAGTAACGGGTAAAAAACTGGGTTTTCGCACCTTTACGCACTTATTAGCCAGTAGTATGAACCGATTGTAAGTTTCTCTGCGGATTTAGAGACTGCAGCTTTTCCAACGATATATATACATAGTTGTATATGTAGTTCGTGTTATCTGTCTGATTTTAACTTGAAATCACAACCTTTTTGGATTTTTAACACCACACTAATTTCATAAACTGCACGTTGTCAGGATTATAATGCATATTTGTTTGTTAAAATCGGTTGAAAATGGTTAAGTTATTCATGGTTTTCGAGGAACGCAACTTTATATCCAATATTAAAAACGGCGCTATGACATTAGGCCCCACGAAAATACACCCCAAAGTGAAAATGAAATTAGGCCCCAAATTTTGGGTCTAATTACATTATGAAAATAGACCCCAGGAAATTATACCCCAAACAGAATGAAAATAGGCCCCAAAATGTATATATTGGGACCTAATTTCGTAGTTGTTATTTGAAAGTATGCAAATACACCCCAAAAAAATGCAAATATGCCCCAAATTATAGTGTTGTTGTTTTTTGTATAAAATTGGGGTATATTTTCATATTTGTGTTTGGGGTCTAATTTCCAAATAAATATCGCAGTTCGTATATAAAAACACAAGACGCAAATAGGCCCCAAAACGGCGGTAGAAAATATAACCTAAACAAAAATTACCCAAAATTAGAAATGAAAATGAAAAGTTGGCCAAAATAAAAAATAAAAATTTACCTAAACCAATTATGAAAATTGCTCAAAAAAAAAATGTTTTTCAAATGAAAAATCACCAAACAAAATGTATAATTTCAATTAGAAGTAGTTTCTTCAGTACCTAATCATTGCATATTAGCAAAACTGTACTGACCGTAATGTCTTCGCATACAATACATATTTGAAATTTTACGTTCTTATTTTTTTCTATTTTTTTATTCATTTGTATGGCAAGAAGGTAAGAATATATACGAATATATAGCGTAATGTAAATTGTTAAATCAGGGGAAGCACCGTAGGCGAAAAATTCTTTAGAACATGTAAAAAAATTGTAGTTTCTAAAAGGACTTTTTATATTTTTGCTATTTTGTATGGGTTTTAAATTGTTAGTTGCATAACGAAATATTTATTGAGTAGTTAACAATTTTTTTACTGCATATGGTAAAATGTCTGTTCTTTAAAAAGCGTCGCAGTCGAAAAATAATTTTAAAAAAATCGCGCGATTTTTTTAAAAAAAATTACTTTATAAAAATCACACGTTTTTTTTATTGCATACGGTAAATTGTCTGTTCCGTAAAAAGCGCCGCACTCGAAAAATTATTTAAAAAAAATCGCGTGATTTTTTTAAAATAATTTTTCATGTTTTTTGTTTTTTAAAGAAAATTTTAATTTTTCATGAAAGGGCCACAGACGAAAAATTATTTTATACAAATCACGGGTTTTTGTTATTTTATGTTTTTTAAATAATTTTTCATGTTTTTAGAAAATAGAAAATTTAAATGTTTCATGTTTTTATTTTTTTTTAAGAAAAGAGCCGCAGACGAATATTTTTTTTAAAAAAATCGAGCGATTTTTGGTTTTCTTTTGTTTGTTAAAGAAATGCGTGTTTTTTAGTTTTTGTGAGATAATTGTACTTTTTCTTCATTTCCCTATTAATATGTATGCCAAAACAGCTGAGATGAAGCAAGGAGTCTGTAATACGGTAAATTGTCTGTTCCGTAAAAAGCGCCGCAGTCGAAAAATTTTTTAAAAAAAATCGCGTGATTTTTTTAAAATAATTTTTCATGTTTTTAGTTTTTTAAAGAAAATTTTAATTTTTCATGTTTTTAGTTTTTAAAGGAAAGGGCCACAGACGAAAAATTATTTTATACAAATCACGGGTTTTTGTTATTTTATGTTGTTTAAATAATTTTTCATGTTTTTAGAAAATAGAAAATTTAAATGTTTCATGTTTTTATTTTTTTTAAGAAAAGAGCCGCAGACGAATATTTTTTTTAAAAAAATCGAGCGATTTTTGGTTTTTTTTTTGTTTGTTAAAGAAATGCGTGTTTTTTAGTTTTTGTGAGATAATTGTACTTTTTCTTCATTTCCCAATTAATATGTATGCCAAAACAGCTGAGATGAAGCAAGGAGTCTGTAATTGGTGAAGCGTCGTTGTTGTTATAAGAGGCGAAGATAACGGTTGAAAAAAATTCTTGAGAGAAAGATGGATGTTTTTTTTTTCGTGCAAGATGCAAACAAAATAAATAAGTTTAAAGGTAATAAACTATATTATTTTCAATAAAAAAGGGTTTTATATTTTGCCAAAGGAAATTAGACCCCAAAAATATTAAGCCTGACCCTAAAATGAAATTGGACCCCAAAAAAGCGAAAATAGGCCCCACAATTTTATGAAATTATGCCCCAAAAAAATCTTTGGGGTCTATTGTCACACAGACATTTGGGGTCTAATTGCATTATGCAAATATACCCCAATAAAAATATGAAATTAGGCCCCAAAAAATCATAAAGTTTCGTGTTGTTGTTTTCCATATATTTTTTTGGGGCCTAATTTCATTTTTGATTTGGGGTGTATTTTCGTGGGGCCTAATGGCATACCGCCATTAAAAACATACAATTAAAGAAAATTACCAACAACAACAAAACAAAATATTTTCATCAATTATGTTATTTCATTGGTTTATTGGTTGTTTGGGAAATTTCTAAAACAGATTCATGTTGTACTCAGCATTACCTACTAGAAAAGTAGCAATAATTTCTCAGGTATATTGATTTCACTTTATTATGTCTCACTTTGATACCTTTCATTTGATATGCCGATCGGTGGAATGTTTATATTACGAACATTGTACGTACACACTTATTTATAATCTTATTTTATTATATTATATCAAATTCATCATTTATAATTACATTTCTTTATTAAATTTTGATTATATTTTAATGGACAAATATTAATTTGTTCATGAGACTTGCTTACTTCCTACTTGTTCACTTTCAACTAAAACTTTAATTTGAATATATCAAAAACAAAGAAGTAAAAACTACAGTTATGAGCGGCGACACATGTACAAATATGCAAACATGTATCACAGACTAACATCGATGTCTCTGCAGCTGAGAGCAGTGCAATATTGAAATAACAAGTTAGCTAATATAATCAAGAAGATTTCCTTATTAAAAAAATCAAGAATATGATTTGCACATGATCATATAGGAACCTAAAGAAATCAATAAGGAAAACCTTTTTGAAAAATTCAATTAGGTAGCCTAATGAAATCAATAAAAATTCCATGTTTTATACAATTCAGAAGAAAACCTAATAGAATCAAAAAGATTTTCTCTATGGCTTGTTTTTTTGGTGCCAAAACTAACGGAAATTGAGTGAAAAAAATGGGAATAACAAGTTTTCTTCTTGATTTTATGTGGTTTCCTTTTTAATAAAATTAATAAGATTTACAACATTAAAATAATAAGAAATCTTTTCGAAAAAATCTTCGCTTCTTTCTGCTGGGATACCCCTTAGCCTACAGACGTTTCATAGAGAAAACCTTCTTGATTCTATTAGGCAGTTTTCGCTCTGTGTATGTGTTTAAAATCCTCCTAGAGGAAATATACGACCGCTGCCATGGCCACGACATTTAAATTACCCTGGGAGATTTTAATGCCAAAATAGGAGGGGTAGATGTTATTGGTCCATCGTAAATTCAATCTACATATCAAAACGTCCGACAATGGAATTAGGCCAATTAGCTTCGTAGCGGCAAAGAACGTGGTATTGAGTATGAATATATCCACAAAGCAACTTGGCCCGATCAAAACATCAAAAATCAAATTGTTCATGTGGTAATCGATGAAATCTAGTGCAATGAAGTGCGCATGATCTACGGTGCTTACATTGGTGCTCAAATAAAGGAACGGTAGATCGAGGATGTAAGGAGGTACAGGGATAGAGGTGAAGCCCGAAAACCCTACTGAAAGGCTAAAGTTAAAGTTTACCGTACTGGGTTCTCCTCCTGTAAGGACAAGGTTGGAAATCTGGTTACAGATACCCCAAATGTGCTGCATATATAGAGAGAAAGCTTTTACCAATTGATGGTTCCGGAAAGCAGCGTACGTGAAGGTATCACGCCAATTATCGATTGCCCGCTACCAAGCTAAGCCGAGTTAAAACAGAGCAATATCGCGCCTTCCGGCATAGCTCTGCAAGTCCGTTAGCGATGAGCTAAAAACAAGCATGCATCAACTCCTACGCACGGTTTGACTTAACGAGTACATACCGGATGATTGGAGTCTAAGCGTATTTTGTCCTGTGCTCGAAAAGATGATTCAAGTGTGTGCTCTAACTTCCGCGGGATTAGTGCTATGCGAAAGACTAAATCCAGTGTGGGCCAACCTAATCGGAGTGTATCAGTGTGGCTTTAGACTCGGTAAATAAACAACTGACCTAATATTCACACTGCATCAAATCCTGAACACAGCGGTTTGATTTTTACCTAAAATGACGACAAAAACGGCGAATGAGGTTTCTGTCCTTATACGTAATACGTTTAATAGTGACAAAAAATATATATCATATCGGTGGGTCAAAAAAATACTGGATTTTTTAGATTGAACCTTACTTCGCAGCGATCCTCAACTGGTTGGAGTTTTTTATTCATATAAATGTACAAATGTCCTGAAACGACTTTATTTTAGATACAACACATTTACATCTTATCGATACAGGAATTCCGTCTCTTTCTCAAATTAACTTTCTTTAACAGTATGTATAGCATTTTCCAACCCAAAATATTCTGTGGAAATAGTTAATCTTTTTTCATTTCAAAATAGACACATAAACACGTTAATAGTACAAATCATAGTTGATCATTTTTTCTTGGCTGGCCACTGTTGACAAATCACCCAGAAAAATCAACAAAACAATCTTAAACACACACACATGTATTCAGGCATTTACATTCGGATTTAAATTTACATTCGGATTCGAATTCGTCGCTGCGAAGAATATTATAGGAAAATACCAAAACGAATCGAATCGTTTCGTATGATTATAATGAGTGTTGTTGCATGAATAAGTGGAACTCGCTCGAAGTTGTTGCCGCAGCCGCTGTTGCTGTTGCTGTCGCTGCTGTGACTGTTGCAAATAGTTTTGCCAGAGAGTGTAAGTCAACATCGAAGGAATGTGGAGAAAAACAACACAAACACAGACGCAAATACATACACGTATTTACATTTAAATACTATGCAAAAACCAAAAACAACAAAAAAAGGCAAGCAACTACATAGATACAATGAAATAAATTACACTCAATGAATGCATTGGAAACGAAAATGAAATATGTTTTTATTGTTTATTGCCATTATTTCAAATAATTATTTAAATTGAAGGAAGCACAGTGGACTGGAATGGGCCAAAGTTAGTTGATACAGAAAACAAAACACGATAGTACAACAAATCAAGTTTGTTGCAAGGATGCATAGTACCTCCTATAGGGTTAAATTGTATGACCGACCCGATCGACAGTGTTCATTATATTTGAACATGGTGGAGATGAAAATATCACCTAAGTGAATTTTTTGTTTTGTTTTTAGGTCCTCTAAAATAGGTTAAAAGCCAAGCTTATGAAATTTTTGTCAATTTAGCCTACACTCCATTGAAATCATCTCACATATTTCTAATGGTCAAATGTAAGCAAACGCGGCACCCATCGCCCTTCGTCACCTAGCGTACTTTTACCCCCCGATCCTCCGTCCAATATCATTATTTGGTTTTATTGACGAGTGAGGTTCAAAGCGTTTTTTCGATGTGAATCGCATTGCTCATGTGAATTGTTTGTGTTTTTGGAATCAGTTTCCAAACTAAGGTATTTCAAGTGTTTTGAAACTTTTTTGTTAAAGCATATTTTTGCATATTTTAGCCATAAAGTCATATTTTAGTATATTTTGGTTTTAGGAGCATATTTTAAAAAAATATCCTTTTTATATTTTTCGCAGTTATTTTTCGTTAAAAAACAAGGAAATCTGCAACTTTTCTTTTTTCAAATGTAACAGCCAAATCTGCAACATGTTTGTTTTTGAACGTTGTATATTATAATTAATAACGCGACTACCATGCGGGAGATCCCTGGTTCGATTCCCGCCTCCAGTCATAAACATTTGTTTCTTATTGCCGGCCCCCTCGATGTTGTCGACAGCAACGTCTTAGTATAAGTATCGAGCCAATCGGCACGTCTAGTAAAAGCTTCTCAAACAGAGACGTTCGCATTCGTCGATAAACAAGTAGGTGCCGTTAGATGTGAATCTAAAAATAGATAGCGTGTTATTTCACAACAACGCGAGAAGCTATCCCATACCTCATTCATGGGGTGTAAAGGGAAATTAAGTAAGTAAGTATATTATAATTATTCTCAATTAAAAAAAAACAACCTAAATAATAAAAAATTATAAAAAAAAACCAAAAAACCTTGGCTTGGAAGTAATAAAAAGTATTTGTAAAAAATTGTGTAGATGCGTACCAACATTAACACAAAATACGATTCCAGCAGCGGAAAAAACGAGGCATTGTAAAAATATGCCTGAAAACATGCCTTCAAAGGAGACCTGCAAAGAGGCCTCTTACTAGGGTGGGGAAAGATCCTGCAGATATGCCTCTTTCCCTTTTTAAAACTGGCCTGTGAGCAGCCCTACTGTGTACCCCACAAAAATTCCGTAGATGTGCACAAAGGGCATGCAAACTTTCTTACCTTAAACAGGCCTGTTGACAGGCCTATTAGTAGGTTAGAATTAACGCTCATAGCCGTGCACTTGTCATTTCTTCGATTAGACCTGTAGATAGGCCAGATGCTGTTGAGAACCACAGGTATGCAATTTGGCGTACAACAAATATATCACGTGATAGGTGAGTTCGAGTCCTGCTGCTGGAGTTTAAAAAAATAGTTATAACAAATTGTAACAAAAATATTCTATTAAAAACTAATAAAAACTATGAAATCATTTAATATGGAAATAATTCGCATATGTTTTTTTATTGCAGTTCTCCTATAAATGCTCTTTTGCAGGCCTACAATCTGTTCTGCAGTAGCAATGCCTCGTAGAAGGCAATTGCTTTCAATGAGAAAGGGAATATGCAGGCCTTGCCTGCCTATGGCGACCAATGTTAATTTGAAATGAAAAGTGGATTTGTAGGCTAGGGCTTCTGACTGCCTTTGCAGGCCTGCAATAAGGCATGCAAAGTCCCATATTTAGCTGCTGGGATGTTAAGAAAATACTTTCCCTTAAATTCTCTCCAATTACATCTGTGAATGTTGAAAGATCGTTCTCAATGTATGAAAATATTTTACATTATAATAGCCAACATTTTATGTTCGATAACACACTGTGACAAAATGGAAAAAATGGAAGAAACTTGGGGAGTGACCTAGTGCATATTGTAGGTCTGGTAAAAGTTTTCTAACACTCTTCAAATCTTATCTTACGGTTCAAAAACCGGTTTTTCGGATCTTCCTCACTTTTGAGCTTATAACTAAGCCAATACTTAACCGAGTTTTGATTTCTTAACAGGTTTGGGAAGAAGAGTCTTAGATCTTTCCAACGATTTATACATTTATATAAATAACTTGTTTTTGCCTCAAAATTGCAAACTTTTCTAAATACGTTCACTATTTGTGTAAAGGAATTTTAAGCCACTATTTTATTAAGGTACCCTAATGTTTATTATATTATTCAGAAAGTGCATCTTATTGTGTATAAAACGCATATTTGTTGGTAAAAATTAGTGATCAAATGGTTAACTTATTTATGTTTTTCGAGGAACGCAATTTTCCAATCCCTTACAAAATCAAACAGTTAAAGAAAATATTTTGTTTTGAAGTTGTTGTTTATTTCCTTTAACTGCTTGATTTAAGTATTGGATATCAAAATTGCTTTCCTCGAAAAATATGAATAACTTAATCATTTGTTCACAAATTGCTACCAACAAATATAATATTACACATTATAAAATTCACTTTCAGAATAATATAGTAAACATTAGGGTATCTGAATAATATAGTGGCTTAAAATTTCTTCAAACTTGAAAAATAGTGAAAAAAATACAAAAGTTTGCGTTTTCGAGGCGAAAACAGGCAGATGTAACAATTTATTTACTTTAATGGATATATCCTTGAAAAGGTCTGAGACTCTTCTTCCCAAACCCGTTAAGACACACGGTTAAGAATTGTTATAAGCTCATAAGTGAGAAAATATCCCAAAAACCGGTTTTTAAACCGGAAGCAATGATTTTGAGGGTGTTAGAAAACTTTGCTATACAAGGCACTAAGTCTCTCCACAAGTTTCAAATGACTGTCACACATAGTGTAATTTATCTCAATATTTTGTAGCTTATTGCATGCAACATCAATCTTAATTAATATGCCTTACATACAACAATCCCCGTGACACTTAGGAAAAAAATATTAACAATAATACATACATACAATACATAATAATACATTAATTTAACTAATATTGATTTGAAGAAACAATTTTTGTATGACTTTAATTTTTTACAGCATAATTTATAATTTAAAGAGCATATTTTGCTATTTTTATGGCATAGTTTAAGCGCATAAAGAAGGATTTTTGTTGCATATTTCCGGTTGCCCTGTTGATGAGTTAAAGGCTGTTCCTGCGATAGTTAGTGCACACACTTGAATCGTCCTTCACAAACATAGGATATAATACGCTCATATTCTAATCGTGGATCAAGCGTTTTTTAGCCAACTCGTGTTTATTAGCTGGTTCAGTGCGTTATCAGCTTATCGCCGACATTCGTTAAAAGCCATGCCAGTAGCCGCTACATTAGTGCTATTTAGCCAAAATACCCTTGCCTCATTCTTATATTACTTGTACTTCCTTTGAATACGCTTTATTTGAGTAGTTCATACGCTTCTATTTTTAGATTCACACAACGAGACTTACTTTTTAGTGACTGAATGAATACGAATGTCAGCTGTTTGAAAAGCTTTTAGTAGACTTGCCGATTTACTCGCCTACTGCGCAGTTGTTGTCGACAAGTCACTTTTCGAACCCTTGTCTTCCTCATGATTGTCTTATGTTCCTATCATCATGCCACGGTCGGCAGTGCACAATAGTCGATGATTGACGTGAATCCTGCCTTCAGGGAGGAGCATTATTCGAAATGTTCCATTAATATTTACATCATGATTTGCGTATCAGTGACCAGATTTTCATCACTGTCCTTACTAGGGTGTACAAAACCGAAACCGAAAACCGTCTAACCGGTTTTTTTCTCCGAAACCGTATGCCGACTTCTTCAAAAATGCCAATTTCGAATACTCGGTTTAACCGGTTTTTTAATGTCGGTTAACCGGTTTTTCAAAAAGCAGTAATTCACAGAATGTTGCTAGGTCAGGTCGAAAAGGTTGTTTATGCTAATCCGAGATTCTTCTGGCAAATCTCAAAGGATGCTTTCATTAAAACTTCCTTATTCAATACGAAAATTTGTTTGGAAAATGCTGACTGTTTCCTCTCATCTTTAAATGGGTGGGATGACCCGTATACATACAAAAAACTTTCAATTGTCGCTATCTCCTAAACTAAGCATCCTTTCGCGAAAAAGTACTATGCCGCTAAGATATAGTTGGAAACTCATTTTGTAATGGCTAGGATGCCGTCCATATTTATCTCCTAAACTAAGTGTCCGATCGCAAAAAGGAGCTTAAGTTATGATTACCATACAATAGTTGGGAAATTACCTAGTTACAGTTGGGATCCGTATTTTGAAATAGATTGAAATCTCACCTCGAAATGAGTGTGATGCCGTCAAATTCATATAAAAAACTTTGTGCCTTACTTTCCTATGCTTAGCGCTCAATGGTAGAAAGTCAAATCGACACCTTAACTCTAAACCATGCTAAATGTAAAATGTAAGGAAACGTATTCAAAGTTAAATTCAAGTCTTGCTGCATAAAAAATTTATTTGTTCTTTGTATAAGCTTTTACTAGACATGGCGCTTGACTCGGCACTACTGCGAGGTTGCTGCCGACAACATGGAGGGACCTGCCATCAAAAAAATGTAGACGGCTGTAACTGAACTCGAACCAAGGGCACCCATATGATAGTCGTATGTTCTAACCATCATGCCACGGTCAGTCCCAGGTCTTCCTGCATGAGAGCTGTTCAAAATGTCACAGTTATTTTGTTCCCTTTCCCGCCTATATTTGTCAAACACATCCTCCATTCAGAAAGAAAAACCATCTCTGTATCTTTAAATCATGGCCCTTAAAACTTCGCGGCAGTTGTCAACATTTGACAGTTATTATTTTTTCTTTGTGTTTACTGGTAAGCTTAGGGATCTCCGCTGACCAAATGCTCTAATTAGAAAAACAGATCAACTCTAAAATGTTCAGACATGTACAATACAAAGCATATATTTCTAAAGTTCAGCAGACCATCAACAATTGTAGTGCTCCTCTTTGTTATTTTAATTTGACGCGTACAATTATTTTTTTTTTTGGAGGATAACTCGTGAAGGTCTTCAGACCGATGTCAGCTATTAAAGTACAAACATATAAAGTTTAAAGTTCCACTGGCCCCTTTTGAGTATAGTCCTTCGAAGGAGCGTTTCGGATCCTCATTTGAATAAATTTCACGACGGTATGAAAGGCCTGATAACGCCTATACTTGGTCATACCTACAACATATGACATAATTTTTTTCGAAACTTGGGTCTTTGCAACTTTTCTATATTTTAAAATGAAACTAGAACTTTCAGAGTTCTGAAAAACTAAATAACTGGATTGAACTAAGGATCTAAATAAAGGACCCCAAAATTTTCCATCGCTCAACTAAAAAGGATTCTGTAATGACGCCTATACTTGGTCATACCTACAACATATGACATAATTTTTTTCGAAACTTGGGTCTTTGCAACTTTTCTATATTTTAAAATGAAACTAGAACTTTCAGAGTTCTGAAAAACTAAATAACTGGATTGAACTAAGGATCTAAATAAAGGACCCCAAAATTTTCCATCGCTCAACTAAAAAGGATTCTCTAATGATGTTTTCTAGGCCAGCACAACTTCCTGAACTGAGCCGACACGAGTATGTTAATTCTACGATGTAAACAAAATCTGCACATATCCTTATTAGCCTCGTACCACCATCCCACTGTATAGTAGTATGGTGTCTTTCTATCTGTAACCTTCTTCGTTACTAAGCGAATTCATATTTTCTGTGTAAAAACTAGTACAGTTTTACAAAAGTTTTATAACATGTTTACTACGGTTTCTTCTTTTATTATTTGTTATTTTTATTACACATTTCATTTTCGTTCATTGAGCTTTCTAAAACAAAACAACAACAACAACAAGGCAAAACTAAATATATGATTTCAATACGATTACTTACTTACTTACATACGGCAACAACAACCACTAAGCAAACAATCTACCTTTACTACAGCAACAACAACAACAAAAGCAGCAGCAGCAGCAGCACAATAATAATATCAATTATTCAGACATAATATAAATTCAAAAATTCCATATTTGTGTGAACATGGAACGTGGAAACGGCAATGTAGTCGACGGCAAAGACGTGAAAGAGGAGAAAAGTGCCACAATAAACAAATCCCCTCGATTGGGTCGGATACTATGGATAAAACATGTGAAAACTACTCTACGACAACGACAACGTCAACGACAGCGACAACGGCAACGACTTCGTTGACGTTTGCAAGGAAGATGAAGTCGACGACCAGCGGCAGAGATGACGCTGGCAAACCCACCTCACTTACACCGGTAGTTTGAAATTGAAAAATAAAATTTAACATTGAAGACATTTTGCTGTGTTATAAAAATACATATACATATAGTTATGTGCATATATGTGTGAATGTGTGTGTGCGTGTATTTTTACACGTTTCATTAGGCATTGTGCTCATCGTACTTAAACACACACACACACTCGTGTTAGTTTTCCATTAAAAACTCACAAAGAAATCATCTTAAAACACCGTTTTATCATCAGAGTCATGCCTCTTCTACCCCTTCCTTATTATGTATTTATAAAACTGCTCTCGAGTTCACAGTGAGAAGAAAATCAAGAAACAGCAATAATTTCGTCTTAACATTTTTGTATGTTTCTTTTGTGATTGTTTTTTTTTCCAGACAATAAAAATAAAATTCAACAAATATAATACAATTAAAAGTACAAATAAGAATTACATTATTGAGCAATTAAATAGCAGTGTACTTTGTTTGTATCACATACTGAGCTATGTAGGTAGTTTTGTAACTCGTTATAATGTAATCAGTAGATAGGGGCTTTGATCTCCAAATCGTCGCACGAAGACTATAACTTGAGTCCATTAAATGAGTATTGACTTTCTGATTTATTATAAAATAGTTTGTTTGTCGATTTCAAAGCTGCAGTCCGATAATACAGAAACTATTAGATGCTATGGCGGAGTTTGGTATCCCGACGAAGCTGATGTGACTGCCAAACGACACTGACTGACACAAATTCTTCAGTGAAAATAGGCAAAAATCTAACCCATTCAAACTACCATTTTCTACAAAGCTAGGTTTTAGACAAAGCTTGTGGACCTTTTGTCATGTGGACTTTTAACATCATATGTCGATGATAAAGATATTATTGGCAGAGTACTGCCGGATGTAACTGCGGCCTTTTCAAGCATTGAGGAGCGGTCGACTGAAGTGGCTCTGGTGATAAATGAGGACAAAACTGAGTTATTTGTTTCAACGAACAAAAAGTCTTTTCGTTTGGGACGCTGCGTAACCGTTGGCAACTATAACTTTGAGGTGGTAGTTGATTTTGTCTATCTTGCCTCCGCCTTACTCACAAATAATAACATCAGCTTGGAAATCAAGAAACAAGTTTTGATCGCAAACTGCTGCTACTATGCGTAAGCAAGCGATTTAATGACAAAGCCAGACCAGACACTGATTCCATCTGCCTTGCTATACAGCTCAGAATCCTGTGTTATGACTAGGGTGACCGTCCCGGTTTTTAAAAACTGGTTACAACCCGTTTTTTTTTTTGATTAGTCGGTTCCGGTTTTTTTGAGGATTTTTTTGCACTTAGACAAATTTTATTAGCGATTTGAAAAACTTGAAAACTTACTTAATGCTTTGTTAACTACATCGTTGGTATCCTTTAAAAACATCCACTTTTTGTCTTTCTGAGTTATGGATGATTTTAATGAGACTTTTTTGCAGGTATACCGACGATATGTTCTACAAGTATACTGAGAGAAAGACAATTTTCAATGTCAAATTTTATAAATAAAAGATATAAAAACACAGTTAAACTGTGTGATATTCTTAAGATGTTAGTTTAAAAGAAGTAGTCAATATAAGATTTTGAAAGTATTAAGGCATTATGGCTTTTTGTTTATTTTAAGAATACATGTCTATTCTCTTTATCATGCTATTTATATGATCCTTTTTTGTTTCGTTATGTTTTTCCTTGAATTGTTTGTGTTTAAATAAATTATATTTTACTAATTATACTATTCTTTTTCTTATTTCTAGGCGTTTTAATATTTTAAGAAAGCCCGGTTAACCGGTTATTTTTAAATAACCGAAACCGGTTTATTTTGGTTTGCAATATTTCGAAGAAACCAAAAACCGGTTTCTTAAAAATGTCGAAGAATCGATCACCCTAGTAATGACACAAGTGGATCAAACTATTCTAGGAGTCTTCGAGAAAAACAAAAATTCACAAGATATTTGGACCCATCATCGTTAACGGCGATGACCGTCGTCGAATGAACCATGAGCTGTGTAAGGAAATTGACGTAAACAAGCGCGTTCAAGTATACCGAATGCGCTGTCTTGAATTATACTGACGTATGGTCTTCGTTGATGCTATCTTCGCACCGGTGTCTTTGGCTTCTCAATTCTTTGTTGGAGCTTTTAACACTGAATGTTTGTGATGATATTGGAGGAGTCACAGCAAAGGGTACTCGGCATCACTTACCAGAACAATAGTATCATTTCGCAGATATTACGACTTTAGTGACTTTTGTACCACTGTGTTATCCAAAGCGCATTCTTCAATTTCTTAGAATATCAAAACACATAATTTGATACCATAACACAGTACAACATTTTTCAGCTAATTGATTTTGGGACTCAATTCTGAGAATTTCACGAGAAAGTATACTCAAAAATAAGAACTTTTGCATCATTCGTTTTGTCAAGTTGGTTGCATTGATAATTTAATGAGCATACGAATTTTTTTCTCAAGGTGGATTTTTAGCAATTTTTTCTATATTTTAAAACAGTTATATCTTGGTATACCGTACGGAATATATCTTTCGTTTTTACCATTAACCTATGGTTTAAAGGACATGAGCTCAGGTTTTTCTCTTAAAGATATTAAATTTGGTGCTTGTGTTTAAGATTTATGACCTTCGTAGAAAAACTAAAGTATAGTCGCTTTCATACACACGAATCGAAAATGAAATACAGCAACTTATGTCTTAGGCGGTGTGAGAAAATTTTCTGTGTGAACGGCAACTAGAATGTCATAGCAATTCGTTAACTATAACACTACTGACAGACAATTTTTTACGCAGATTTCTTAAATCTGAACGAGCCTTTACATTTACTTTCGTATGTATTGACTTACGTATGAGTAATAAATAAAATTCCACATAACTCATACGCTCTTATTGTGACACAACGTTTAATCCACAATTACTTTAAGCTTCCTTACAATATAAACAGTTTATGTTATTTTTTAATAAACTTTTATTTGCAAAAGCCAAACCCCAATAATGAGATATAACCGTGTTAAAATATAGAAAGTGCTAAAAACCCATCTTGAGAAAAAAATTCGTATGACCATTAAATTGTTAATGCAGTCAACTTGACAAAAAGAATGATGCAGAAGTTCTTATTTTTGGGGCTACTTTCACGTGTAATTCTCAGAATTGAGTCCCAAAATCATATGTTGTACTGTGTAATTTATGTTAAGCACTAAGTCCTTCGTAATGGAAATTTCTCTATAACAATTTCATCTACTTCATTAAAGGTTAACGTTTCATAACCCACCACTTCAAGCTAATTGAATACTGACGACGATTGTGATTTCTTTAAAGAAATTCATGATAAGCCACATCTGATAACTGAAGGAGACCTAAAATATCGTTTAACCAGTACAGAAATTTCAGTCAGGTAAACTGACTGATAAATACCATCACCCAATATAAGATTAATTTAATTGATTATTAATTAAAATAATATTATTTATGTATAATTTTTCTCTTGCTTGTGGTGCAAAACTTGACTTATTTGTGTAGGAGGTATAGGTGCCGGTTTGGAATTTATGTGACAAATATTAATTTTTCAAAAAAAATGTCATTTTGATAGGGTACCAAAAGGGATGAACCGATACAGTCCTTATTCACTACTGACTCAAATTTTCATACGTACAACTTACGATAAATTTGACTGAATTCAGTGTACTTACAAAGAAAGATATGTATGTAAGACTATGGGGGTGAGTTCGGTCCTTTGTATGGGAGGTACCAGAAGGGGTGTGTCAAATAGTTGGGTTTTCTGAGGTTTTGCTTCCTATCACAATATAAATTAACCGACTAATTTTCATTACCCCCCAGGTGTTTGTTTAGAAGTAATGGGGGAAATATTAATTTTCCAAAAATAGGTCATTTTGTATGGGAGGTACCAGAAGGCGTGAACCGATATAGTCCATATTCATTCCTGAGTTCCATTTTCATAAGCGAACATCATACTCAAAATTTGAGTGAATTCAGTTTACTTACAAAAAAGATATGTATGTAAAACTATAAGGGTCATTTAGGTCATTTGTATGGGAGGTACCAGGAGGGTTATGGCAAAGGTTTCGGTTTTCTTAGGGTCTGTCTACTTTTGCAAAATAAATAAACTGACCAAATTCCAATTTCCTACGATCGTCCGTTTCGAAGTAATGAAAGAAATATAAATTATCCAAAAATAGGTAATTTTGTATTAGAGGTACCATTGGAGGGGTTCTTTTTCCCATTTACAATCCTATAAGTTTGTTTTGAAAAATGTGAATAGTGGTAAATTTTCATACCGATCCGTTAAGGTTTACTCGAGTTATTCTGTTGACCAGCCATCCAGCCAGACAGACGGACATAGCTCAATCGTCTTAAAAAGTTCTGAAACGAATTTGGTCTTAAGATACTTGGGGTCTAACTCGTCTCCTTTAATGCGTTACACTTTTTTCGTATCAAAGGTGATGGTATAAAAAGATGAAATTTGGTAAAAACAAAAATTAACTAATTTCGCCCTTTTTTAAGATGGAGATGATATAAATTTATTTATTAACATTTTGGAAATAGTATTAGATACCTCTTTAAGGCGCTTGTTTACTGATTCAGCTAATGTACTTTCTGATACTTCTTCTTCCCCTAATTTGACAGGAACAACATCATCAATGGCCGCACGTAGAAAAGATTTCCAAGCCATTCGGTCTTTAAACCCCGTATAAAGTTCGTCACACTAAGTTAGCATAACAACAGCTTAGCATTAGTTATGGCATCTAAAATTTTAACGAATGAGACTTCCGAATGCAGCTTTATAGTTAACGAAATGTGTCAATCTGTATTTCTTGAGTCTTCGCCGGGTGAATATCTAGTCGGATGGGGATTTACCAGGTCATGTTTATTAAAATGAGCTTTAGTCTTTCACATAAATCACTATACAGGATTTTATACATGATGGGATTAAATATTGATCCTGCGGTATTTGGTGAACAATTTAAAAGTTTACTCCGATTTCCATCTCTGTCCGTATAGATGAGGAACCCTTTATATTTATCTTTTAGTAGAACTTTCGAGTTTCACCTCTATCCTTGTTCTTTACGGTATCTTTACTCTCACTTTGGGACATAGTGGTTAGAACACGCGACTACCATGCGGGAGATAAATGGTTCAAACCTGGCTCCAGTCATCTTAAAAGAAAAAAATAAATAAAATTTTCTTTCATTGTCGGCTCCCCTCGAATGTTGTTGACAGCAACTTCGCAGTATTAAGCGTCGATTCAATCGTCGTGTCTAGTAAGAGCTTCTCAAACAGTGACGTTCGCATTCGTCGATAAACAAGTAGGTGCCGTTAGTTGTGAATCTGAAAACAGAAAGCGTGTTAATTCACAACATCGCGAAAAGCTATCCCATACCTCATTCATGGGGTGCAAAGGGAAATTAAGTTTTTTAAGTTACTCTCACTTCTTCTCCATAGACGCTTTTTCTGTATGAAAAGGCGTTTTATTTCTCTCCTCCTTTCTTTATATCGTTACCTCACAGCACGCGATACCATTGGCATCAATATTGCCTTGTATGCAGCAGCATTTGCCTCAGAGTAACTGCGACATTCTTGATAGTACTAAAATATGTCCGAGTGCGGTTTTTCATACTTAAGTACGGTCATTTTGGCAGTGGCCAAGAACATCTTCACTTTCTATATCAGCATTAAAACCTCCTACAACAATTTGAATATCATGGCCAGAGCAACGCTCGTATATTTCCTATACGACTATGAATCCACATCAAAATGCATGCCTTTCTGCATGATAGCTGTATAAGATGTTACAGTTTTTTTCATCGTGAGCATCGCTGTCCCGTCCATTGCAATTCCTGTACGGCGATAATGTCAGCCTTCTTTTTATCGAGGACATCAGCAGATTGGATAGGCACAAACCCTCTGTAGAGAATGTGTTTGTTTATGCACATTCCAGGTGCATATCCATATTTATGGTCCTTATAACGTTTGCGGAGTTTTCAACATTTGGGGTTTTTATAACATCACCCTTAGGGATGAGGGTATATACCATTTGATACGAAAAAAAGTGCAACGCATTAAAGGAGACGAGTTAGATCCCAAGTATCTTAAGACCAAATTCGTTTCAGAACTTTTTAAGACGATTGAGCTATGTCCGTCTATCTGGATGGCTGGCTGGCTGACTGGTGACTGGTGAGCAGGATAACTGGAGTAAACCTTAACGGATCGGCATGAAAATTCACCAGTATTAATATTTTTCAAATTAAACTTATGGGATTGTAAATGGGCTGAATAGCCCCACCCCTTCTGGTACCTCCCATACAAAATTACCTATTTTTGGATAATAAAGGAGGAGGATATTTAAATGTGGTCAGTTTATTTTTCTTGCAAAAGAAGATAAACCCAAAGAAAACCGAAACCTTTGCCACACCCCTTCATATCTTTTTGTAAGTTAACTGAATTCACTCAAATTTTGCGTATGATGTTGGCTTATAAAAATTGGACTCAGGAATGAATATGGACTATATCGGTTCACGCCTTCTGGTACCTCCCATACAAAATTACCTATTTTTGAAATATTAATATTTCTCCCATAACTTTCAAACAGACACTTGGTGGGTAATGAAAATTGCCAATTAATTTATATTGTGATAGGAGGCAAAAATATAAAAAATCTGACTATTTGACACAACCCTTGTGGTACCTCCCATACAATTGACCGAACTCACCCTCAAAGTCTTACATACATATATTTTTTGTAAAAAGACACAAAATTCAGTCAAATTTTGCGTATGATGTTGGCTTATGAAAATTGGACTCAGGAATGAATATGGACTATATCGGTTCACGCCTTCTGGTACCTCCCATACAAAACGACCTTGTTTGGAAAATTAATATTTCTCCCATAACTTCTAAACCGACACCTAGGAAATAATCAAATTTGGTCAGTTAATTTATATTGTAGTAGGAGGCAAAACCTTAAAAACCCTAACTATTTGACACACCCCTTCTGGTATCTCCAATATAAATAACCGATATTTCCCCTTTTACATACATATCGAGCCCTTAACGCCAAAATAGTGTAAGCGACGCGTTTATCGATTTTCGTTTTTGGATGAAAATCGATTATTTACTATTATTTGCATCATCTCTTAAAATTTTATAACTGTAAAAAGTTCCGTTACGAATTTACAGCAAAAGCAATTTTAAGGTAAGTGAACATTCTAAGTTTGTTTACATTGTTTGTGACTGCGAAGTGTCGCTTACATTAAAATTTTCTGTAACAAAGTATTACAATATATTCGCGATTTTACTATTTTTTCGTTTTGTCGTTAAATCAACTTAAGGTAAGCGTGTTTTTTTAATTTAAAAGAAATTTCTGTTTCAGTTTTCAACAAAAAATCGCTTGTTTCATACAGCGATTCTGATTCTGTGGAAATAAAAAAATCACAAACATTTTTGCTGAATTAGAGTTTGAAGACATTGAAGAAGAAATGTGTGAACAAATTTGACTTATTTGTATAGGAAGTACAATTAGAGGCAGCACAACGTGTCTTATTTTTTCGTAAATCAACGTTCAATTATTGCTTTCCTTGGCAAAATTTGTCTAAATTTAGTGTACATACAAAAATTATATGCATATAAAAGGGCAATATCTGTTATTTATATGGAAGGTACCAGAAGGGGTGTGTCAGATAGTTAGGTTTTCTGAGGTTATGCCTCCTATTACAAGAAAAATTAACTGACCAAATCTGATTGTCCCCCAAGTACCGATTTGGAAGTTATGGGAGAAATATTAATTTTCCAAAAATAGGTCATTTTGTATGGGAGGTACCAGAAGGCGTGAACAGGTATAGTCTATATTCATTCCTGAGTCCAATTTTTATAACCGTACAACTTACCCAAAATTTGACTGAATTCAGTGTACTCACAAATAAGATATGTATGTAAGACTATGGGGGTGAGTTCGGTCATTTGTATGGGAGGTACCAGAAGGTGTGTGTCAAATAGTTAAGTTTTCTATGGTTTTGCCTCCTATCACAATATAAATTAATCGACTAATTTTCATTACCCCAGTGCCTGCTTTGAAGTTTTTTTTTTAAATTATTTTAACGTAACCGACATAACATTAGTCAGAAGCTTGTGAGCATGACAGCGAAAATAATGTAAGCGACAAATATACCCGTTAAGTTGTGGATATGTAAATAAAACCAATTTTATCATAAATATTAGACAAAATAATGCAGAGATAATTAGAAAAAACCTTCTCCTGTAAAATTTTGTTTTTGTCGCCTACACTATTTTGGCGGTAAGGGCTCGATATAATTTTTGTACACTGAATTCAGACAAATTTTGTCAAGGTAAGGGTTCATTGAACGTTGATTAACGAAAAAAAATAAGACACGTTGTGCTGCCCCTAAATGTACCTCCTATACAAATAAGTCGAATTTTTTACGGGTTTGCAGACAAAAAACAATAATAAGTTATTTTATTTTAATTAAAAATCTATTAATTTCAATAATTCAAGACTTAATTGTTCAGTTTACCTGACTGAAATTTCTGTGCTGATTTTTATTTTTGCTTGTCACAAGTTTGTTTATTTCATGTAAGTGGCTAATTAGGCCACTACGCCCAATAATAGTTTCTTGAGGCTACCAAAGCATCTCAGTGAGGTTGTGTTGAGCTTCAGTAACTTTAGGTATATACTAAGCCCTTCATTCAAAAAAAAAAAAAACTAACATGCTCAATGCGACATAAAACTATATTAGCTTCGAAGTTGTGACATTACACTAATTGTTTTTCGATTATGGTGAGAATTATGCCACGACAAAAATGCTTATATACATAGATGACTGTTGATACAACATGATTTACCAACAAATCTGTCAGCCAATGATATGAAAAAAAAGACATTGTTAATTTAATAAATGTCTTTAATTATAGCACATCTTTTTTTTAACAGTTCAATATTTGTTACGGCTTGCAAGGTTTCAGTATTACAAAATTTGCATATGTATATATTTTTTAAAACCTAGATAACTCTCGAAGCTTATTTTTCACACATCCGTCCTCTGCTGCATCACACAGCACCGAAAGGGAACACCGCCTATAAGATTGTATAGAATTCAAAACTCCAATCTCTAAAAAACATCCAAATCAAGACACCGACCGAGCTAAGTCTATATGTACAACCAAAGCGACAAAAATCGACAACAATTTAATAAAATAATAACAAGCGCGGCAATACAACAACACCAATGACAACTATAATCCCATATAAGTTCCAACATATTTTCAAGAAAATTGAACCCAGCCACTCGTACACAACACACTCGTTGTCGAGCAACAAAATACATACGTAAAAAAACTCTAAATAAAAATCATTTCTATAAAGTTTACACAAAAAAAAAACAACCAAACTAAAATACGACGACGCGTGGTCAGCGTAAGCGTACGCGTCAACGACACTGACTTCGCCGTCGTCGTTGTTACTTGTGAAATGAAATGTATCTGAAGACAAGAAAACTTATAAGCGCATTGTTGTTCCAAAAACAAAAAATTAAAAAAGAAAGAAATATAACAAGAAATAATAAAAATAAAATCAAAGAGTCAAATTGCTCGCTCTCCCGTAGCCGTGTAACAGCAGCAACGACATCGGCGTACTATTCGCCAAACACAACAAATCAATTGCGCTTGCCGTCGTCGTCTTCGTCGTCGACACTGCCAAGTTATTGTAACGTGCGGTTATATATGTTGTACACTAGACTACGACGATTCGACTAAGCCAACAGCGGGGTGGAGATCGGAGTGCCCATACCTACATAGATGTTATTGCCATTGTTGTTGTAATTGTTGTAATAATGTAATGAGTTGAGCAGCGACAAAGAACAAGCTAAAATTGAGCGCTGTAGTTTCATCGTTTCTCAACTACTCCAGCCTTGCTGCCGTCCGTCCTTCCTTCCTTCCTCGTCGTCACCACCAACAACAAGAATAAAAGTTCAAAATTTTGTTTCAGGAGAAACTGAATATATTTAGTAGGTATCTATCTGTTGGATAGCGGCAACACTCCCAGGCAACAAAAATCAGCCAATGACTGGAAAGGTATCGGTTTTGGCTGTAAGCGGTAGGGGAAGGCGAGAAGTTGAATGTTCTCATATAGCAAGTTTATGCTTACAATTAATATCATCGTTACATTGTTAACGAAATTACTGGGCTTCACTCGAAGAAAAACATGACGAATTATTTTGCCATCATTAGCAGTGCAATGATATTTAAACAACTGTCGATTCGAACGATCGGTATGCGTTATTATTGTCTTGTACCATTCATAATGTTCTTGTAAAAGTTTTCAGGTTGAAGAAATTCGAAGAAATTACAAAACACATATATAGGGAAAACCGACTTACATGTACCCTCACCCTCAATAAAACAAACTATTTTCTTAAGTGGGCGGAGTGGTACATTTATTTGGGAGGTACCAGGAGGGGCGTGGCTAGACTTTTCCTTTTTTCCCCCAACATTGTTATCCTGATTTAGCTTTACTAAATACAGAATTTGTGCGCAATCACATTGTATTGATATTACTAATCTATCTCTAAAGTTTGCGGAATGAGATATTTGTATGGGAGGTACTTAAAGGGGCGTGGCTAGGCTTCCAATTTGTTCTCCAAAACTTTATCCTGCTTGAGCTTTACTTAATACAGAATTTGCGCGTTGGATCTATTAATAATATTAAAGTTTCTAAAGTGGGCGGTAGCTGATGGGTATGGGAGGTACCAGATGGGGCGTGGCTAGACTTCCAGTTTTTTCTCCAAAACTTTATCCTGCTATAGTTTTACTAAATATAGGATTTGGGCACGATCGCGTTGAGTGTATTGATATTATTACTCCATCTTTGAAGTGGGCGGAAAGGTGCATTTATATGGGAGGTACCAGAAGTGGCGTGGCTAGACTTTAAATTTTTTTTTCCAAAACTTTATCCTGTTATAAGTTTACTAAATACAGAATTTGAATACGATCCCGTTGGGTGTATTGACACTATAACTCGATTTGAAAAGTGGGCGGAATGATGTATTTGTATGGGAGGTACCAGAAGGGACGGGATACATACATTGGTTGCGTCTATCGAAAGTTATCGTGTTTACCAGCCGGACAACCAGACAGACAGACGAACATGGCTTAAACGACTTAAAAAGTCATGCATCGAATTTGGTTCAAAGAAATATAATGGGTAGTTCTTTTTTATATCTAATATTTAAGTTGGTTCGAACGTGACATGTAGAACGGACATTTTTTTCTATGACTATCTATGTCCACAGATGTGACTGTCGCACAGTGGGGTTTTGGGTGTCCCACAAAACGGCGATTAATTCCGGAAAGCTTTCAATATTAACCAAATTTGGTGCAGGTACCTTTAAGAACGAATCAGAATTTTGCTATCAGGTATAGTTTTTTGGCTATTTGCAAATAAGCTTTGTTTTCCATTAAAAATTTGTATAGAGGCGATTGTTTAAAAAATTTAGTAGAAACAGGTGGCAACATCAGCTACATGCCTTTTCGGCTGCAATTATCGCCCTATTCTATTTTATAATCACCTTATTCTCTTTTTAATATTCAACATAAAATTGTGATGCAACATGTCCTTGAAAGTGCATTTTTTGCCCTCTTATTTGGATTTCTTTTATGAATGCAAATAACTAAAGAACTGTGCCTGATGAAAAAATCTGAAAAGTGCACTTTGAAATCATGATATTAATAACCATAGGAATCACAATTCAGATACCCAAAAAAATATTCGCTGACTTTTCTGGAACATTTTAGGACACTGCAAGAATATTCGGCATAAAATAAATAAAAAAAACTTTATTAACTAATAGAAAAATAATATTTGTTCTTCTCATTTTTCATGTTTTAAGCTCTACTTACTTACTTACTTAATTTCCCTTTGCACCCCATGAATGAGGTATGGGATAGCTTCTCGCGTTGTTGTGAATTAACACGCTTTCTATTTTTAGATTCACAACTAACGGCACCTACTTGTTTATCGACGAATGCGAACGTCACTGTTTGAGAAGCTCTTACTAGACACGACGATTGAATCGACGCTTAATACTGCGAAGTTGCTGTCAACAACATTCGAGGGGAGCCGATAATGAAAGAAAATTTTATTTATATTTTTTCTTTTAAGATGACTGGAGCCAGGTTTGAACCTGCGATCTCTCGCATGGTAGTCGCGTGTTCTAACCACTATGCCACGGTTCTATTGGATCAAATAAAGATTTCATTGCATTTATGCAAAATGTATTTTAATGCAACATGAAAAATGTTAAAAAAAATTTAAATCCAAATAACTAAAAAACTGTGCCTGATGAACAAAATCTGAAAACATATTTGTAATCATGATACTAATAACCAGGGCCAACAAAAGTATGCAATGCATACTTGCATATGCAAATGCATATTTCGGACTTACAGGCATGTATTGGGGGTTTGTGTATATAAAAGCATATTTTGGGTTTTTAGGTTTAGTTTATTATTTTTTTTATTTTTCATACAGATTTTTCGCACTATAGGCAACAAGTGTTTTTTGTTTTAAAGAAACAATATTAATTAATTAATTATTAAATTCTACAAAGGCTGTATTTTTTAAAATATGTGTTTCGAATGTTATTTTTGTGTTTATACCAAGGATCCATAGCGTACTTCCAAGGAGGAACAGTCAATTGGCGTTTAACTTTTAAAAAACAGGTAGCATTGCGAAGAAAAACTTTACGTTGAAAAAATGGGCGGTGGCACTTTTTAAGTCAACACAAAGTTGGACCTTAGAAACCTAAGTTTCCAAATAAAACTTTTTCACACATAAAGAACGTAGTCAAGTTTATCATTATCCTCCTTAAAATCTCATATATTTAAAAAATGAATATGTGAGAAAAATTTCTTTAAAGGCGTATACATAATATTTATTATACATTAAAAGAATAAGTACGCCATAGAATTCAGTATGACTGAAAATTATAGAGTTGTTAGTCAAAAAATCTTATGTAATTTTGTTACAGTAGAGTAATTAAACAATTGTTTGAATCTTATAAATGTAATTAATGATTTAATTTTCAACTATTTTTGATGACATTTAATTAAAATGAAATGTATTCAATGAATAAAATTAATTAAAATCAAAATTTATTGTGCATTTTTTATCAGTTTTAAAGGCATTTTTAAGTGTTTTTCGTGCTTATCTGATGCGCATATTTTTAGTTTTTCCGGGCATATTCGTGTTGGCCCTGCTAATAACCATAGGGATCACAATTCAGATATCCAGAAAAATTTAAAATATTTGTTTTTTGTATAACAGTGGTATCAATGAATTTGCATCGTATACACTTACAGATGTTAGATTGTATAAAGATTTTGGCGATATTTGTATTACTTGTCAAATTTTTAGCCACTCAAAGCTTAAAAATGTGGAAAATAATGCTTTTTTGAAGATCTTCTTTCAGATCTTAGGAAAAGATATAGATAACAATTAGTACTACAAATATAGAAAATTGGTGTACAGTCAACCAGCAAAGTTTGTGGGCCGTCAAAAATTAATGATGGTTTTTTGACACTTTTTGTATTTTGAGTTGGAAAATTGTATGCCTTGGCCAATGGACAGGCTAAATAAGTCAAGAATGCGTTTACAAATAAATTAGAAAAAAAACTGCATCTCAACATTTTTGAATTTTTGACAGATTAATATGAATCATACGTAAATCAACGGAAAGCCTGAGATATGAGGTTTTCTCAGATAACCGCTTATTTTCCCAAATTCCATTCTTTCAGGAGGGCAAAAAATGCGAAATTAAAATTGAAATCTTGCAATTTCTGAATAAAATAATGACTGTATCCTTAAAAAGTAGTGGTTATCTTCTTAAAACATTAAAAGTAGTGATAAAAATCCAAGAGGTTTACGGTTTCGAGGCAAGAACAAAGTGGTATGTCAAATTATCTTTATACATAAATATATATATCGTTGGAAAGGTATAAGATTCTTCTTTCCAAAACCGTTAAGAAATCAAAGATCGGTAACGGTTTAACTGAATGATAAGCCTTCGAGTGGGGAAAGTTACGAAAACCCCGTTTTTTACCGTAAGTCAAGATTTTGAGGGTGTGAGGGAACTTTGGTATACAGATTCATTTTGTACTCGACCAGATCTACAACATGCAATAGGTCACTTCTCTCAAGTTCCTTAAAAATAATTTCCATTTTGTAGCAGAGTGTTATGAAAACATTTTTATAAAACGCGCAATTTTCATTGCGAATTTCTGATTGTCTTATAAAAATGGGATTTGAAAGATAAGCCGTTATGTATTTAGGAAAACCACAGAATTATTCACGTTTTTCGTGCAATGCAATTTTTAAATCGTTTAAAAAAATCAGACAAACATGAATTTTACTCATTTTAAATAAAGTAGTAAACATTAGGACATTTGTATAAAATAGTGACTAAAAACTTTTTCCAACTAAAAAATTTGCTATTTCGAGGCAAAAACAAATATATATGACATGTTATCTATATAACAATGTATATAAATCGTTGAAAAGGACTCTTTTTTTGCAAAATCTATAAAAAATACAAAGAAATAAAAACTCGGTTATAAAACGACTGAGTTATTAGCTTACAAGTGATGAAATTAGCGAAATCGCTGCTTTTTTTTACCCGTAAGTCAATATTTTGAGGATGTTAGGGAACTTTGATATACAGATTCATGTTGTACTTAACCAGACCTACAACATGTACTAGGTCACTCCCCAAGTTCCTTCATTTTTTCTATTCTGTTGTTGTTGTAACAGCTGGTGGTTAGCTGTTGTGATAATTTTCTTTATACCGATTTTCAATTTATCGGCACTCGATCGAGCATATAATCCGATTATCATACGATCATTGTTGGCAACTCTATTTCGTTCCTTTGTAGATAACAAGGTTTGTGTCAAGGATTGTTAGGTGTTTTTGTTGTGAGTTTAACCGCCAAATTCCACCAGAGATGGCGCCAGCGGGCTTGTTGATTTATATGAGATGTTGATAAATCATTTTCCTTTTTCCTTGGTCCTTGCGCAATCTGGATTTTTGTAGTGGAAGCGTCCAGGATGAGTTTTGTTGGCTGGAGAACTCGAAAGTATTTGAAAAGTAATTAATTTTTCATCGGTGTTGATTTGGCCAGTGCCCCGGCCGGGAATCGAACCCGGCACCTTCGGATTGTTAGTCTACGTCGCTTCCACTGATCTAATTGTGTAATTGTAACAAATTATATAGTGGGTATAAAAATTTTACTCTAGTAATAAACATCAACACCTAAACATGGAAAATTAACCCATTTACCTTCTTTCAATAACTTGTATCTAAATATTAATCACTTATCACGTGAAAGCCTTCAAATCCCCCATCAATATTTTTCTTTGGGTGTAAAAGTCTTTTAAAATGTAATTCATTACTTAAACTTAATTTGTATGTAAACACATTTTGCCTCACAACTGAATTACAATAACAATGGTAACAGCAGCAGCAACAACAGAAACAACAACAACAACAGCGACATCAGCAACAGCGACCGAGGAAAATTGCTCTCTCACGAAATATAATAAAGGAACAACTACAACAACAACAAACATTGACGACGACGGCGACAGCGACAACATCTGAAATGCACAAATTTGAAATGAAATGCGAAACTTTAGAAATGAAGAAAATATGAAAAGAAAATGGATATACGAGTATGTGCATACAAACATAGGAAGAAGTAGAAAATCCATCTACAATGAAGTGCAAATACCTATTTCGCACAACGACAACAACAGCAGCAACAAACAAAGCAATAGTAGACAATAATAATAAAACCTGCATTTAAATAAATACAAGTACTCGGTACAATTAACTGCATACGTGTGAGTGTGTCAGTGATGATAAAGTAGTAAAATAATATACATATGTATGTATGTTAATAATCAACAATGTACATTTATGCAATACATTGCATTTTTATCGGCAACAATACTTTATATCAATGCAAAATTGAAAATGTCGCTGTGTTATATAACGTCATAATTACACTTTTATGTTTTTCTCTAGTATCACTCTGATTGTGTGTGTGTGTTAACACGTTTTTATTTTTAGCCTCACTCTAACGGGATCTGAGGCTTAATGACGAATCGGAACATTAACGTCTTGAAAAGCTTTTCCGCAGTCAAATGTCAACTGCTCGAATTCTCGAAATCCTGAACACAACGAATAGACCGGCATCTAAATGCAATTGATAGAGTTAGGGCCCGTACTTCGATCATCATTTAAAAAAACTTTTGAAAAAAATTAATTTTCCTCTGCACAACATGAATGTGGGATGGGATAGCCTTTCGCGTTATGGTGAATTAACACGCTTTCTATTTTTAGATTCACAACTAACGGCACCTACTTGTTTATCGATGAATGCGAACGTCAACTTTTACTAGACATGCTGATTGACACGACATAATAGTTCCGCATAATAGTCTCGTGTTCTTACCACCACACGATAAATTATGAATGCTATAATCGGCAAGTAGAAAACCAAAAATCACTAAATATAAAACCAGAGCTGTAAACTAATCATTACAATTTGTACTCATGTACATCAAGTACATCTAAAAAGGAATTAAAAGTTAACTACAATTCTAATTACATGAGGAATTGGAATTGAAACTAAAAGTCTCAACTACACAGGTAATTGTACTTGAATGTAATGATTCCTAATTACTTTTCAATTAGCTCAATTACTTTTTAATTACAAGGAATTGAAAGGAATTGACGGAATTGGGAGGAATTGGAAGGAATTAAGAGGAATTACTGCAATTTGGAAAGGTCCGTTATGTTAAAATATATTGCTCCCACTCTCCTTTTCTCTTTGTGACGTCACACTGTGGAACTTACAATTTATACCCCTTATTTCAAAATTATTTCAATATCTTTCCAAATTGCAGCAATTCATCTTAATTCCTTCTAATTCCTCCCAATTCCGTCAATTCCTTTCAATTCCTTGTAATTAAATTGTAATTGACCTAATTGGAAAGTAATTAGGAATCATTACTTTCAAGTACAATTACCTGTGTAGTTGAGACTTTTAGTTTCAATTCCAATTCCTCATGTAATTAGAATTGTAATTAACTTTTAAATACTTTCGAACATGGTAGGTAATGATTACTTGTACTTGAGTTTACAGCTCTGTATAAAACTATAGAAACTTTAAATGTAAAGCAAAAGAAAATATTTATTAAAGTCTTATATAAAAATATCACTACAGAATGCTCCATATACTTAACAATTCTAAATTAAGATTATTTCATCAAAGATACGATATCAGAATACGTTATTCCATACATACATATTAGGTTGATTCTTATTTGGCAAAAAAAAAATGTTTTTGGAATTTTTCATGGGCCAAGTTAAAATTTTATTAAGACGTACAAAAAAACTCTATGTGAATTTTTTTAATTTTTTTCTTAAAGGTTTAGGGGTCGCTACCGGGGTTCGAAATTCAAAATTTTACCGTCATCCTGAGGGATAAGCCGAATAACTCGAGTAAACCTTAACTGATCCTTATGAAAATTTTTCAGTATTCATATTTTCCATAACGAAGTAATGGAATTGTAAATGGGCAGAATTGCCCCACCCCTTCTGGTACCTCCCATACAAAATTACCTATTTTTTGATAATTAATATTTCTCCCATAACTTTCAAACGGACAGCTGGATGGCATTTAAACTTGGTCAGTTTAATGACCTTGTAAAAACAGATAAACCACCAGAAAATCAAAACCTTTGTCACACCCCTTCTGGTACCTCCCATACAAATGACCGAATTAACCCCCATATTTTTACCTACATATCTTTTTAGTAAAAATACTGAATTCGATAAAATTTTGTGTGAGATGAACACATGCAAAAATTTGACTCGTGAGTGAATATGGACTATATCGGCCAACCCCTTCTGGTACCTCCCATACAAAATAACCTATTTTTAGACAAATTATTTTTTACCAATAATTTCCAAACGGACAGCTGGATGGCATTTAAACTTGGTCAGTTTAATTACCTTGTAATAACAGATAAACCCCCAGAAAATCAAAACCTTTGTCACACCCCTTCTGGTACCTCCCATACAAATGACCGAATTCACCCTGATAGTTTTACATAGATATGCTACTTATTTTTGATTTTTTTCATAGGTAAACTTAAAATGTTATTAAGAAGTACAAAAGAACTCGCTTCAGTGCCCTGAAATCCATGCGCAGTTTTAAACGTAGAAGTCATATAATATGACTTATGCATGGTATTTCGGGACTTCCCCGAAATATCAAACAGCAACCATACCATTACAAAAAAAACATAAAGAATTCTGCGGATGCTATTTGTTTTGCCGAAAATCAGCTTAAAGAGTTTCAGCCACGAGATGACTACAAAGAGCTACTTAAGCTGACAATAATATTCTGCGGAGGTGTTCCAAAAACACCAATATTCTTCAGAGCACCAGCAAGTCTTCACCGTGCTAGATGGATGGCTAAGGCAATATATTCCATAAAAATATATTTATTCAGAGAGCAGTTCAAGCTAAAGGAAAGCGAATTATGTGAAATACAGGATGTTTGCATTTTTATAATTAATATTTACCTTAAATATTGGTTTGAATCCACTTCTGGACCTCCTGCTTCAAGAAATGACCTCCAGTTATTAAAAGACTTGAAGTCTCATGCAACAATTAATAAAGAGATAGCGGCTATAGCCTTAAAAAAAATTCTAGGTCATCTCTGGTATTTGTCGGAAGAGCTAGATGGATTTGCTTTTTTTATGACAAAGTTTCTCATGAAATTAAGAAGAAGATGGTAAATGCTTTAAACATAGAAGGAGTAGATAATCCAGAAAAACGAGTTACAGTAGATGAAAACCTACCACATTCTAAAAGTCTTGAGCATGTTGTATCCAACAATACTCTTAAATTTTTCAGCAGAACGGGTATTATATCGGGTTTCCTAAAAAAAAATGTTAAAGATTGTTGCAGACCTTAATTTAAGTAAAGAATTAGTTCGGTCTATGAGGGTTTTTAACGATATTGCTGAACGCGAAGTGGCCTTGATGCAGGAATACAATAAATTGCATACACATAATGAAGAACAGAAGCAGTTTCTATCATTATTGGTGAAAGAATTTAGAAAAAAATATTCAGATCCAAAAAAATCTACCATGTGCAAATAATAATATATTTTACAATATTTTAAAATTTAAAGAAAATTGTAAGCAGTAAATGCAGTTGTTTATAATTATATTTTTTAATGTTAAGTTTTTCATGCAATGAATTGATGTTTAATATTAATATATTAAATTTTTATTTTAATATTTTTTTTAACTGTTTAATTTAATTTTTATTTTTGAAATGTATCTTTTTAAATAATAACACAACAAAAACTGATGAACATATTTGAAATAAATCATTTCTTATTAACTGTACTGTAAAAATTCCTAAGTTGGACTGCAAATTAGTGGAATGGGGCAAGACAATAGCGTTCCATTATCTACGTTGAATATCATATAACATTCATTAAACTAGATTTATATTTAAGATAAGCATTAGTAAAATTACAATAAGGGTATATCTTTACCAAAATATAAATGAATTCAGCATACTTACAAAAAAATGTATGTAAAAATATGGGGGTAAATTCGGTCATTTGTATGGGAGGTACCAGAAGGGGTATCACAAAGGCTTTGATTTTCTGGGGGTTTATCTATTATTACAAGGTAATTAAACTGACCAATTTTAAATGCCATCCAGCTGTCCGTTTGGAAATTATTGGTAAAAAATAATTTGTCTAAAAATAGGTAATTTTGTATGGGAGGTACCAGGAGGGGTTGGCCGATATAGTCCATATTCACTCACGAGTCAAATTTTTGCATGTGTTCATCTCATACAAAATTTTATTGAATTCAGTATTTTTACTAAAAAGATATGTAGGTAAAAATATGGGGGTTAATTCGGTCATTTGTATGGGAGGTACCAGAAGGGGTGTGACAAAGCTTTTGATTTTCTGGGAGTTTATCTGTTACCACAAGGTCATTAAATTGACCAAGTTTAAATGCCATCCAGCTGTCTGTTTGGAAATTATTGGTAAAAAATAATTTGTCTAAAAATAGGTAATTTTGTATGGGAGGTACCAGAAGGGGTTGGCCGATATAGTACATATTTACTCACGAGTCAAATTTTTGCATGTGTTCATCTCATACAAAATTTTATTGAATTCAGTATTTTTACTAAAAAGATATGTAGGTAAAAATATGGGGGTTAATTCGGTCATTTGTATGGGAGGTACCAGAAGGGGTGTGACAAAGCTTTTGATTTTCTGGGAGTTTGTCTGTTATTACAAGGTCATTAAACTGACCAACTTTAAATGCCATCCAGCTGTCGGTTTGAATGTTATGGGAGAAATATTAATTATCAAAAAATAGGTAATTTTGTATGGGAGGTACCAGAAGGGGTGGGGCAATTCTGCCCATTTACAATTCCATTACTTCGTTATGGAAAATATTAATACTGAAAAATTTTCATAAGAATCAGTTAAGGTTTACTCCAGTTATTCGGCTTATCCCTCAGGATGACGGTAAAATTTTGAATTTCGAACCCCGGTAGCGACCCCTAAACCTTTAAGAAAAAAATTAAAAAAATTCACATAGAGTTTTTTTGTACGTCTTAATAAAATTTTAAGTTGGCCCATGAAAAATTCCAAAAACATTTTTTAAGACTCACCCTAATACATATACTACCTCTTTACTGCGTTAGTTCCTACGTTCGCAAACATGTTGACCAATATATAGTTTTAATAAAATGAATATGTAATATGCTCCTGTTAAAAATTTATCCCCGGTCTTTGATTTCAAAGGAAAGTTGCTAAGAATTTTCATCAATATTCGTATACCTATGATTTGTATATAGTATACTTATTTAAATTAGTTACTCACTTATTACATAAATTCGAATTGTACCAAAAAGGCCTTTCTTTAGCCCACAAAAGTACCACGCCGGAATGTCATCCTTAGTGTATATTTCGATATGGTCACAAACTAACATCGAATATAAAATAATAAATGAATTGTAAAAATCACCAGAGCACAGAGAGCAAAGACACCGTCACACAGGCTCAGTGAGAGTCAGTCTATCTGTCATTTCGGCAAAAAGAAGTCTAGCTGACAGCGGCAAAGCTCCACCAACAGGCACAGCTAAGACATGCACTTTATTGCAACAACGCTTTATGACTGCAGCATTTTGTTGCTTCCGTTGTTGCTGCACACACAACACCAATTTTTGACTCTGACGTTATGATCTCTGTGCGATGCTGCAATACAAGTTGTTGTTCTTGCTGCTGCTGCTGCTGCTGCCGTCAACGCTACGCTGCCAAACATGAAGTTGCCGTCACAGTTTATTACACTCGTATGTTGTTATTGGTGTCGTAAGAGCAAAATGGCAAGAAGAGCAAGGAAAATAATGTTAAAGATATTTATTCCAAATAGGCTGGAGGAGATAAATATTGTTTGTGTGTTTGCTGTTTCTGTGTGTGTGATGTTGTTTTTGGCCAGATTTTCAAGAAGATTTTAAATTAAGGGTTGCCACAATCATAAATACAAGTCAAGGTCACGTTTTTGCCAAAGGATGTATTAGACACATACATATTAAAACATTAAAAAAAACTTAATTTCTCTTACTCCCCATGAATGAGGTATGGGATAGCTTCTTGCGTTATTGTGAATTAAGCCGCTTTATATTTTTACACACACAGCAAATTACGAAGTGCATATAAGCGGTAAATACTGTATATATAATATGTTACCAATAGATTACATAAATTGTTATTTATAATATACTGGAAGACCCAAGAAACATCGGATAGTGCGGATAGTTTCGAAAAAAATTCTATGAAAATTAATAATTTAGTAAATAGGTTATTAGACTTAATAATACAGCTTAATTTAAAAAAAAATATTATGGACAGTTTAATTATTTTATTAAAGTATGCAAAATCTCAGAATTAATTAGTTCTCGATTGCTACGGTAAAATACCCTTTCGGTAACCCCATACAAGATGACTATATGCCCAGAGATATTGAATTGAACTAATTATATTTGCATCTTTTCGAAATTTTTACTACATGTTTGTAGAAGTCTGATTATATCTCAGTCTTTTTTAAATAAAAAACACTGCAAAAAATACAAGAATTAGTTATAAAGGGTTTTCCAATAAGAGGTGTTATTTTGGTATTCAAAGATAAATGATAAATTTTGAGATAAATGATCGGATGTTTATTTCATAATAAAGAGGAAGGTATGCCGTTAATAATGAAAAACAACATCAGCCAAATGGCCACCAAGTCCACATTTACAGGACCTTATCCTTTTCATGAAATTTTCCATAACCAAATCGCAAAGTGGCTGCCCTATGTGCTCGATAGTCTCACGAATTTTATATTTGAGGCCTTTCACCAAGACGGCGCTACGTTCCACACAAGCAACGAAACCATTGATCTTTTACGGGAAAAGTTTCTGGTCCGTGTTATCTCTCAAAGCGGTGACTTTTTCCTTTGGGGCCACGTGAAAGATAAGGTCTACGCCTTTTGGCCGTCTTGGTGAAAGTAAACGTTTTCCAGATCAATACCATCCAACTCCGACCATAAAAAATCATTAATCATCTCTCGATAGCGCAATTCATTCACCGTAACTGTTGAACGAAACCTCATTTTCGAAAAAGTAAGGTCCAATGATCCCGCCGGACCATAAATGTGGATGGAGAGGCTTCTCAACAATAACTCTTGGGTTTTCCGAGCCCCAGATGCGACAATTTTGCTACTGTACGTAACCACCGAGGTGGAAATGGGCCTCATCAGTCATGATGATTTTTCGATGAAATTCCGGATAATTTTCATGCATTTCATGGACCCAATCAGCAAAGACACGACGTTATTGATGATCGGCCGGCTTGAGTTCTTGTGTTTACTGAACTATATAAGCCTTGAGACCCAAGTCTTTATGCAAAATACCGTGTAATGACGTTTGTGGAATGTCCAATTCCAAAGAACGACGAGGAATGGACAAACAATGGGATTCTTCAACACTTTGGGCTATAGCAGCAATATTCTCAGTTGTTCTGAGCGACGTGCACGGGTTTTATTCTTCACATTACTAACTTGTCCCAACAGCTCGAATTTTTCCACCAATTTCTGTATTGCGGTCCGACTAGCGAAAATAAAGGTGCTTACGACGACCAAAAAATGATTTAGTTTTGCGAACTGTGACTGCAAGATTTTCACCATTTTTGTAGTGAAATTTAATAATTTCAATAAGTCGTTGAAGCGTGTATCGTTACATTTTTAGTAATGGCGTTGTTTCTACTTGTGAAATTTCAAAGAATAAAAGCTTCAAAAGTGACAGCTACCGAAATAGCGAGCCATTCACAATAACACCTCTCATTGGAAAATTCTTAGATAGTTTAAGTAACATTTTAATTATTTTCCCATTACATCCTATGAATCAGATATGAGAGCGCTTCTTTGAGTGATTAATACGCTTCTAATTTGTAGATTCACTCAAATGGGTCCTACGGTTTAACGGCACATGCGAACGTTTGCTTTTTGAGAAGCTTTTACTAGACATGACGATTGACCCGACTTCTATGAAGTTGATGTCGTTAATATCGAGGGGGCTGTCAATCTAAGAAATGTAGACGACTGTGAAAGGCATCGAGCTCTGATCTACCAAGTGATAGTCGGGAGTTTGATGTTTAATATTCCAACGATCGGCTAAATAAATCATCATCGATGTCATCTGCGACATCGATGATTGGCGTCATTTCGCTATTCTCACTGCCATTGGAAACGAGCAAAGTATAAAAATGTCACCTCCATGTTTGCAGCACATAGAGCATGTCCTTGACCAAATTTCCATCTCTGTCTTTACAGGTAGAGATAAATGTCTATTGCACAACTTATACTTGTTACCTTTAGGTAGAATTTTTGGAATTCACCTTCCTAGACTTTTTTATAGTGCTCCCCATTTCCCGGGAAACGGTATTCCCGGTTTTCCCGGGATTCCCGGTTCTTTCCCGGGAAACCGGGATTGTAATATTTCCCGGGAATCCCGGTATTCCCGGGAAATAAAAATATTGTTTTTTCTTTGGTTTGTTAAGCAATTATGCACAGAATGGTTTGAAATTTTGCGGAAATCAAAAACGGAGACTTGGTTATATTCTCCCAAAAAATTATGCCATTTGATGGAACGCTGTCCAATCGCCGGTCCGAGAACGAAGAAATTTCTATTATTTTCATACATTTGTATAAAATTTTTCGGTTTTCAGGTCTATCCCGGGCCGGCGTTTCTAAACTACTTACTCAAATGGGTCGCGAGTCGGCAGTATTGAAGAACATCATTAGTAGCACATTTCCACGAATTTTTTGTGATATTTGATGAAAATCTGCAGAAATGCCGGTCCGGGAGCCAAGAAGTTTCTATTATTTTTTCAGTTTTCCGTCTATCCCGGACCGGCATTTCCGCAGTTTTTCATCAAATATCACAAAAAATCGTGATAATGTTCTACTAATGAAGTTCTTCAATTTTGGCAACTTGCGACCCATTTGAAAAAGTATTTTAGAAACGACGGCCGGGGATAGACGGAAAATTGAAAAAAATAATGAAAACTTCTTCGCTTCCGGACCGGCATTTCCGCAGTTTTTCATCAAATATCACAGAAATTCGTGGATACGCTCTACTAATGATGTTCTTCAATATTGCCAACTCGCGACCCATTTGAAAAAGTATTTTAGAAACGCCGGTCCGGGATAGATGGGAAAACGGACAAATTTCATACAAATGTATGAAAATAATACAAATTTCTTCGTTCCCGGACAGGCGTTTGAACAGCGTTTTATCGAATTGCATAATTTTTTGGCAAAATATAACGAAGTCTCTGTTTATGATATCTGCAAAATTTCAAGCCATTCTGTGCATCTTTGTTTAACAAACCGAAGCTCCATATATAAACATTTATGAAAAAATTACTGTTTTTTGTCTATCCCGGACCGGCGTTTCCGCAGTTGTTAAGCAAACGTCACAAAAATCCGTGGAAATGTTGTTCTAATGTCGTTCTTCAATACTACCGACTCGCGATCTATTTGAAAAAGTACTGTAGAAACGCCGGTCCGGGATAGACCGCAAAACCGAAAATAGTCATACAAATGTATGAAAATAATAGAAATTTTTTCGTTCCCGGACCGGCGTTTGGACAGCGTTCCATCAAATGCCATAATTTTTTGGGAGAATGTAACCAAATCTCCGTTTATGATTTCTGCAAAATTTCAAGCCATTCTGTACATCTTTGCTTAAGAAACCGAAGAAAAAATCAATTTTTTTATTTCCCGGGAATCCCGGGATTCCCGGTTATACCGGGAAAATTCTATTTCCCGGGATTCCCGGTATGATTTCCCGGGAAACCGGGAAACCCGTTCCCGGGATTCCCGGGATCCCGGTACTAGCCTAGAGCACTACTTTTTTATATACTCGCCTTTTTAGAAAGGCGTTTCGTATCTCTTCTCAATGTTGCAGTATCATTACACAGCACGCGGTACGATTGGTAGCAGTGTTGCCCTCTATACGTCAGGCAATATGCGACATTTATTATCGTACCAGGACTCAGTTGGGCGTGTTTTTTTTCACCTAAGTACGGCAGTGTTAATAGAATGTGCAATATGGGGGCGTTTCTTTGTAGTAATTGGGAGAGTTGGTTTAAATAGGCCTTAGCTATCTCGGGAGTAAATAAGCTTGGGATATTCAGCTTTCTTTGCGTTTGGTTACGTTTGGTTTTTGACACTGCTTTATCGCGTAAGTACTTGGCTGCTACTAGCTGGTGTTACGAGATTATACTTGCACCATGCACACGTCCATACCGCTTGAGATACGCATTTCATCTATTACCATGTGATCAATTTGATTTGTATCCAGGTTGCCTAGTGTAAATCTAGTTCCACTCAATACCATGTTTATTGCCGAAGCGTAGCTAACAAGTCCGAATCCATTATTGGACGCGTTGCTGTGTAGATTAAATCAAGTACTGAGTTAAGATCATCTTTACTTTCGATTTTAGCATAAAAATTCCTTAGACGCTTATAAAATAATTACTTCTTAATTGTCCTGGTCTTTGCGTCATCGGGAAATGTACACTTATTACAGCGATATGAAAATATTTCGCCGGGATGCGGATAATGGCTATTCGGTCACTTAAAGAGTTAAACCGCGAGATCAATTGTCCTTGTGTTTTGCCGACTTATTAAAATTTAATCTTGTACAAGAGTTACTATAAATTGCTACTTTGTTTTAATTTTAGCATCTCATTATAACGAATTTGAACATTTACAACATAAGCACAATCTTTACGAAAATTAGTTTAGCACAAAATCACTCCACACTATCTATTTGTTGTGTGAATGACGTTACCCTTGTCTGAGTACAAAGAGACCTTTTCCTGTGCTTTGTCCTTTTTGATCTTCTCGTTTTCCAACACAATGCTGCATAAACCCCTCATTACATTAATGGGAGTGACGTCATCAATGACCCTTTTGTGCTGTCGTTCAAGGATAATTGAATTACAATTGCGACAACGGCAAGTGCACACAAAGTGGCCTGGCAACCCTGACCTAGGTAAATATTGGATGTAAATACAAATGAAAAATCATAATGAAACAAATAATAAATTTTAACGAACTGAAACGAAACGACCAAGCGAATAATAAAACTAATCCGAACTGAACTAAAGTGAGCCAAAGTGAATTGAGGCGAACGTACAAAGTGAACCAACCACTTTGGTTTGACAGGCGGTATGGCAAGGAACTTCTTCTCCTCCGTCCTCAAAGGCTTAAATAGCGCCCGAACCCAGGTGCGGTGTGGTGGGATGGTGGCAGCGGAAAATGGATGAGGATGATTATGAGATGACGACGCTGGATACTGGTGTTGTTGCTGCATCTCGCATGCCCCCTGTTGTCGTTGTTGTTGTTGTTGCCTCTGTTGTTGTTGTTGTTAAAAAGCATTGAAAATTTATTTTCGCCAAAGCCGAAAGGAATTTTTGTGTGTGCACAAATAGGTGAACTAAGTGCTCCGTGCAGAGCGGTCTCACTAAGGTGAGGTTGGTTTTTACTATTTCGCTAGTTTTGTGCCTATTTTCGATTCTTCATTTCATTTCGGATAGATCGATGGATGTTCACCTAAACACAAACACATACACACGTCTTACGGATAAGTGTGCGAGTGTGTCTTGAGTTGTTGTTTGTCGGTTGTTTGACTTGACTCTATATTTGTATTTGGTCATATATCTTTCCTTAAGTTCTTACTTTGCTCCAACTTGTAAAGCAACATTCAATTCTCCATCCAGCCAGCCAATCCGACAGCCAAAAGAAAAGATTGTGAATTTTGCTGGATTATTTCGTTGTTGTTGCAGTTGTTTCGGGATTAAGGAAAACATTATTCTTTTGAACATTCGCATAGATTGTCGTTCATTAAAGTCGGTATTTGCTAACGAAAAAAAAAAACACAACAGCAACATAATAAAGAAAAAAATGGCAAAAAAAGAAATAGATCTTGTACAATTACAATTGCTAACACAAGGAACGCACACACGTTCTGAGAAATGTTTACAGTCGAGCTGGCGCAAGACAACGACAGTCGTGAGTCCTTTAGGTTAGGTTAGATATGTTGCAAGACAGCACAATGTCTAATAAATACGAACTAGCTATGTAGCCAATTCGCCTTTTCTATAAGTTTGCTGATCAGTCCCACAGGTATTTCCTGCGGGTTCGGTGCATACTATGTGGCTTTCGAATACCATAGTTCTTAGTCCAACTGATTTAGGAGAAGGTGTTTTCTTGTTTCATTCTCCTCCATATAGCATCAACAGAGAATAGCGTTTCTATGGCCTAATCTAAATGCGTGTTTTCCAACAATATAATGTCTCGTTAGTGTTCCCACAACTGAGGAAATCCTACCTCTCGACAAGTTAAGTAGTTGCTATTAGTCCACTTTTTGTTCACTTGCGGCCAGAGAATCCTAGTTTGTTTAGAAGTTAAAGCGAGTTTCCATCCTTAACCAACACTAATAAATGCTGATATTTGAATTTTTGGCAAGGAATTCAGAAAGTAAGGACCTCCACCCAACTACTTACCATAGACATATATTCGCCTTACTATTGCTGTATACATCCACATAGCCTTCTTACCGCAGTAAATAGCAACATGTACCTTTTTGATCTACTGCTCCACATTGGATTTTTAAGACAGTATCCTGTCGAGGAGCATCCCTAGATACTTGTTCTGTCAACAACAATTGTACTCCATCGAGTGCCAGTGGTTTAAATTTAGACATCTTATATTCCAAAGAAACGGAAAGGATAAGCTAAGTTTTAAGTGGACTATCGGTACAGCCGTTGACGGTTAAGTTTGATATTATATTAAGTAGGCGGATTGTATAAATGCTAAGTAAATTCGGGTTTCCAACCGTACAAATTTTTGCAAGATCATCGGCGTATCAGTTCGTTGACTGAGGTTATCCATAGAAGTATAAACAGGTGTGTCTTGATTATAGAGTGGAGAACTATCTAAGTTGACCTTCTTTTGGCGCAGGCAAGCTGAGATTTTGATTTTATAATCTAATAACCCATCAAAATGATTGAGGAACAAAATATAAGAGGCTGAAAATATTTTGGTTTGACAAGAGGACACTTGCAAGGTTTCGGGATGAAAATCGCTTTGGTTGCTTCCACATGTTGGTAATAACTCCCAGAATGAAGCAACCCCTGAAAATCACTTCTAAATAAGGACAAGAAAGAAATATAGTCTCCTACAATTGCGCTGAAATTATTCCGTCATTTCCGACTGATTTATAGGAATTAAGCATTTGATTTACCAAATCAGACTTTCCTGCTTACTATCGCACGAACTGTATTCAAACTAGTGGGACTTCCACCAAACTACTCTGACTGATGACAAGTGTTCAATTCAATGTTGGGAAATTGGGTGCCCAGGAGAATCCCAAGAGATTCTTCGGACAAAAAATTCCACGTTTCAACATCATTCTTTAAAAATCCCGTACACGGTAAGTCTTTAGAAAGTATTACTAAAGCGTGCAGTCTGGCCGTTTTCCTCTATGGATTCACGAAGTTTCGCTATGATTTCCGCTTAGCCAAGTGAGTCATTTGCAAGAGTCAACTTCGTACTAAATAGTGTTTTGCAGGGATTTTTTTATAACTTTAGTATGAAGGAAAGTGCGGCCGAGGGTCATCGAATTTAAATGGAAGTTTACGGTGACTATGCTCTCTCTGAGCAATCGTGCCGGAGTTGGTTTGGTCGCCTTACAAATGGTGATTTTGAGCTCTAAGACTAGAGGACCCAATGAGCTTAAATTTAGATGAAGTATTTTTGTTTCTTTACATTAATGGTATTTTCTTCATTTGTAGTTTCGTCACTTACACCATATTTCGACCGCTTTTGAATTCATATGCACATGATTTTGGTAAAGTCAATTCACTATAAGCATTCTATGTATAAAATTTTCTATGATTCGGCTTAAGAAATCGAATTTTTAGGCAAAATTTGAGATAAAATTCTTGGTACGTTATATTTAAGTAACACAGTTTGGTTTTGTTTCATGTCAGGATTCAGAATTATTTTCCATTTTGTTGTATGGTGTAATACACAAAATTATTAGCTGCAGACACCTTTCTTTGTGGATTTTGAGTACAACAATGTCATCCTCAAATAATTTTCGTTTAAAAAAGATAGCAGAAAATAATCATTCCGCCCGGAATCGCCTCTAGAGGGTTCAAATGTATGAACGACCCCCACTCATTTTTTCTCCTTTGCTCCTAACGCTCTAACTGCTCCAAGGTGCCCTTAGAGAAGTCAAATGTTTGACGGACCCCCAATATTTTTGCAGCCCCAACCGTAACTTAGATCATATTTACCCGCTTTCTTTATCCCTTAATGTGGTCCCCTATACAATTTTTTTTATTTTTATAATTTATAAATGTTTTAAGGCATGTTCGAGCAAAATATTTGGAGGGAAATGCTAGTGGGGTCGCTCATATATTTTACTCCTCTAGGAGGCACAATGGGAGCAGCAGGAGCTGATTTAAAAAAAAAAATATAAAAATAAAAGAATTGTATGGGAACCACATAAGGGTTGAAGATAGAGGATAGATATGTTTTGAGAATGTTGGGGTTGCAAAAATATTGGGGATAGGTCATACATTAAACTCCTTTATAAAAAAAATTTTCTATGGAAGCCTCCTTATGGGGTGAAGATTGGTGTTTAGGTATTTTTGGGAAAAATGTTAGCAGGAAAAAATTACTGAGGGTCGGTCATACATTTTTACCCCTCTAGGGGCGACACCGGGGCAGTTAGAGATCTGGGAGCAAATTTTATAAAAAAAAAATATTTCTGTGTGGTAGCCCTCTAAGGGGGTGAAGATAGGGAGTAGGTATAAAAAGTTCATGTTAAAAACCGGGGGCTTCACTTTGGTTTGTGACCCATGGATTCTTGGGCAAATTTTCTTAGAAATCATCCTAAATTACAATTTTGATAACCGCTTGGTGCATTTTTTTACTCGATAAGGTTTGCAGTCAAAAAATAAATTTGTCACCCTTTAAAATGTTCTAAGGTCTCACTGTGCCTATGCACTCACATTCATCTATGTATGCATTTACATACTTATGAAGTTCTTTTACTGTGCAAAATTCAGTATTAAATTGATATAAAAATTACATGAACTACAAAAAATATTTCACGTTGTTTTCTATCCCTCCCCCCTTGCGCCGGCATTGTTGTTGTTGCCATTGTAATTTGTAGCGTGTGCATTGTTTTGCCAACGAAACTTATACAACATGTGAGAGAGACAAGCGGCAAAGTGTGGAAAACACATATGGATACTTAGTCGGTCGGTTGGTTGGTTGGCTGGTCGTTTGAACGGATGGATGGATCGATGGAAAGGCCAACTTCATACATTACACAAGGCGAAATATGTTGGGTTCGTTGGTTGGCCGGTCTTTCGCAGCCGTTGTAATGGATTCATATTAATATGGAGAGTAGTCGTATACGAATGAATATCTTGGAATGAAAATATGTTTTTCTTATTATTAATTTTTCCTCATAAAGTCTTTTACTGCTGCTTCTACTGCTGCTGTTGTTGTTACAATTGCAATAGCGACAGCAGTACTGGTGTTTGTGCGAGTGTGCGTTAGAGGAACATTTACTGTTTGTAGTTCATGCGGGTTTTTCGTTTTGTCGTTTCGCATTCATTTCAGAAAACTTGTATCATTATTATTGTTATTTTTTCTTCTTTTTTTCTAAATTGTAAAAAAAGAATCAAATTGAATATGAACATTAGGGGTATAACCAAATTTTGGCCCTAGCACCACGCGATGGCAAAGGTTGTGTTATTTACGAAAAAATAATTTTGGGGTCATTTCGGATAAAAAACCTCACCCACGAAAACGATTTTCTAAAATCTCCCAAAAAAACATTCATTTTAAATAAAAAATTTTAAATACTTTATTAATAAAGTAAAAAAGTAAACTGAAAAATTTTGTTTAATTATTAAAGGACATAAACTTCAAATTTAACGTGCGCGTTGTTTTGCATAATGGATAAATGTCCTGTATTGGCCTATTCGACTATGCTAGGGCCATTTGGATATTTGCAAAAAATTGCAAAAAGTTATATCCCTAATGAACATACTAGATACATCTATCTATCAGTACGAATGTGTAGCGAACTACATTTATGGATTTTTGTTTGAGCCTGCTTTTTGGTTTTTGTTTGTTTTGTTTTTTGATCTGTCGAATGCCTCCTCTTTGAGAGTTGAGTTGTGCGTGTGTATGTGGTTAAGTATTTAGGGGTAATAAGTAAGTACAAACAATAGTAACACTATTCAACAAAACATGTTGATCAGTGTCGGTCAGTTCAAACTGAACCGACAATTGACATCCTATGAGAGATGAGAACAAATAAAATACAAATTCCGCACATGGGAGTGAGTTTAATGACAATACTGAACTAAATTTGTCGATTGTCAAAATGTCGTCAGTGCAACGAGGTGACCGTCTCTCAAAAAATGATCGATGGTTGTGAAGAAGTTGGAATACATAAAGGCACGCAACTTAGTCGCGCATGCTTACTTTTGCCCAAATTTCTTTAAAACTAAAGTGTTCAAACCCGAAACCCGTGTAACCTTAAGGAAAACTTATTTTTTTTTTACACTTTATGGTAGAGCTTTTAGTCTACAATTAATAAACTGCAAAGTTGCTGTCAACCACATCGAGGGGAAACTCTGGTCTCCGGCATGATACTCGCTTGTTCTAAACATCATGCGACAGACGGCCCCAATCGTGTAACTTGGTTTTTCCAAAATGCCATTATCGGATACCCTGTTTATCAGAGTCTTGAAAAACGGGATAAATCGTTTCTTTATTACTTACTTAGAAAGAATCTACGAAACGTAATACAAGTATGAACAGTCAGCAATCCGAAACGCATTACTTGATAGCTGCTATGTCAATAGAACATTATCGGAACTGTTTTTCACCAGGACATTTTTAAAGACCTTATGATACATTGAAAGATTTAACAGTTAAAGTTTCTCTGTAACACTAGAACATTCCCAGCGGCTAAAGGACGGACCTAGTTCTTCCATATGCTTTCCCAATTATTTTTCAAATAGCATAGGGTATCGTTCGGTTCGTCGGTTCCTATAAGAAGGCCGGCATGCACATAAAAAAGGAAGGACACTTGGAAATTTTTCACCTGCAATAACAAATCGTCGAAGACCTTGAATCTTCGCTCTCAAAGAAGGTCGGTAACATAGGTCTTTAAAGAATGGAGTGAACATGTTCTCGGGATATTTTAGAATGGAAGGAAAAGGCCTATTTTCAGGCCTGATGACATGACGTCGGAATTTCTTAAAAGTCCTTGTTGCATTCCTATTTGCAGAAGTTATTACCAATTTTACAACTGGGCTGTAGAGGCCAAAGGTTTGGTCGGTAAACGACATATCCAATTTTATGTTAATATTTTTGTTAACAAATATTTATGTTATCAAAAACGTGTCAGCTAGTTGTAGTACAAAAAATTATCCAGATATATTCCCAAGTGCTTGATTTACTTGTTATCATAAAATTCTCATGCAATTAAAATCATTTCCCGTGCCCTTAGTAACAAGTGTTTCCAGCTAATTTGGGCTACAACAACATTGTCTTATAGAACACCTTAGTTCTGAAAACTAGTGTAATTCACGTATACGTGATCAAGCGTAGTACATTTGTATTCAAGTTCCTCTTCAAAGATCTGTCATTTCATCTTACATGTATCCCGTGTGTGTGTGTGTGTGTGCATGAGTCTGTTTTCCATTATACGATTGTGATTTAGATAAATTGAAATAAATTCTTTACCACAATTGTTTAGCTTCGTCTGGTGCGGATTCTGTTCTTGATTATTTCTATTCTACGTTCGTTCGCCTCTATTTTATTCTGTCAATTTAAATACTTTACATGTTTTAATTTTCTTTTGCATCGTTTGCTTTTATTTGAAGAAAGTACTAAATTACATAAATTGTTCGATGAGATGATTCCTTTATGTAATTTACGTACTCCAACATGTACAATTTACACTGTGAATTGATTTATATATAATTTTCTATGTCGGTATGATGGCAAGGATGAATGACCGATGACGCATGTGGAACGTTTTTAAGAGCAGAAGAAATATGATAATTTGTTTGAACTTTAACTTGTAAATACTTTATGTTTTGAAAGGTTTTAAATAAGGTTTTTTCGAAAATTTTTGTAAATTTTATCTACAAATCTGCGAATGGATGTTTATGAGCAAGTTTGAAAGATCTTTGGCGAAAGATTCGATGGTTGGCGCAGTAGGAACGACCAAAAATACGTTATAGGAACCAGATTAAGGAGTTGTTCTCAAAACCTGGCATGACGGACTATCTACGGAGCGCGAAAGAACTAAGCGGTTTGAATTATTTTTTACTTTGATGGACGATTAATGTTGTTCCTGCCACATGAGAGGAAGAAAAAAGGAAACTATGCTATTTTATGTGACCAATATTACTTAACTTTTTGTGTACGGCTTTCGCTCAAATTCTGTTATATGCATGGACTCAATGTTAGCTGCCTATATTATGACACTTTTTTTCCGGTCAGCCAATATGGATATCGTTGGGAAGCTTATGGAAAAACACCATCATAAATATATGGTTTAAGAGTCAAATAAAAGCATATGTATATTATGCCGTCTCGAAAAAAAGTTTCTGTTATTCACCTCTAAAATTAAACCTTTTCTGGTGGCAGATAAAGATTGTATTCGACATACAGACAACATTTGAATTTTCGATTAGAGGGCGAAGGGGCGTAAAAAAGGGTAACAGACGAAATTTAAAGTACGGCAAAGAGCTAATTTACGAATCTGCAGCTGAGAATCTGTCAACATTGCAAGCAGTAAGTAACTCGACGAGTTTAAAAAAGTATCGCGATCTATCTTTACAGCTGGGGCGAGTTATTATGGGAAACAATGAAGTCGCAAGAGTTAAAAGATTTGCAGAGGCAGCCTCCATAGAAACGTACGGGCGAAGAATTATATGGACCCGTATTTTAGCAACAAGTTCGTTGGAATAGATTGAAACTGTGTTAAAGGAATTTTTAACAGTTTTAAAGTTCCCTGCCAATTGTCCCTAAAAATGTATGTGGGCCAGACATACTACCGCCAATGTGTTGAAACAGAAGTCTAAATGGCAGTTTTTTTAAGTTATCAAATAACACTGTTGTAGTCCTAAAAATTTTTAGCGTTATAGTATGGTGACACCCCATATGCGGGAACTCAAATAAAATATATTTTCGAGACGATTACAATGGTATATTTTTTAAAACTTTATTTTATTGACGGCACCCTTAATGCTGTCGACAGCAACTTCGCTGTAAAAGTCTAGTAAAAGCTTCTCAAATAGCGGACGTTCGCATTCGTCTAGAAACAAGTAGGTGCCGTTTATTGTAAATCCCAGAAGCTATCCCTATACCTCATCCATGGGGTATAAATGGAAAGAATTTATTTTTTAGTTGTAGCATTAACGGATTGTCCCTGACGTATTTTATAGGCAATTGGTAGAATTCCACGTTAGTTGGAACTAGTGATTTTGATTTCCCGGCATTTTTCATTTCCCGGGAAATCGGGATTTTTTATTTAAATTTCCCGGGATTCGGTGGGGGGCACGCCCCCTGCTCAATAGGGCTCTATGAAATAAGTACCCAAATCCAAAAATGTGTTTTTTTTTCGTTATGAAAATTCATATATTAAATAATGCCCCAAGGGGGCGTGCCCCCCACCGCATTGTGAGAGAGGGCTCTATGAAATAAGGCCCAAATCCAAAATGAAATAAAGTCCCAAAAATGGGGTTTTATTTCGTTATGAAACAAAGCCGCAATATCAAGAATGAAGTAAGACCCCAACTAGATGCAAAAACATCACAATTCATAAATTAAATATTGCCCCATTTTTGGGGCAAGCCTTTCAAGTAATAAAAAGGCTAGGTACGTGTGGTAGGGGTGATAGAAGTAGTAAAGAAATGGGGGGGCGGTCCGCCCCCGCCTCTTTCGTCGTAGTCAACCTGGCAACTTCCACTCTCTGGGAATATTAAAAGACGACTGCGGTGGGGGACACGCCCCCCTTGGGGCATTATTTCATTTATGAATTTATACACTGGGCAAAAGGGAAATTTGCGGAAATTTAAAAATGCTCTACCGGAATATTGTGCCACTTGATGTAAATACATACATGATGGAAATTTATGAAAAATCGGATACTATTTTCCGTGCCCAAAGAGGTCAAAGGTCAGTATACTTGTAAATCCTTAGTAAATCCTATGTTTTTTTACGAATCCGCATCGAAGTTCGTGCTGGTCTGAGTGACATCTGCAGTATTTCTTCATCCACCGACACTAGTGCCACTACTATAGATTCTCATGCATGGCAGTGATGTCAGCCTTATGCTGCGAGGACTACCGCTGCACAGAGGGGTGTAATTAACAATCTGGGCGGCCAACATTTGATTTCTCAAAAACCAATGTTTTCAATAATTTCCGATTGTAGGATAAAGAGAAAATAATGCTTAACTAGATTCCGTTATTTTTTCATTCCATTTTGCTTACATTCGTTTTCTACCCGCTGTCAAAATTACTTGTTGCTAATTATGCTTTTTTTATTTTGTTGCGTACAGGTAAAGCAACAATTTAAGCAGGCTGTGCGAAGGCGTGTGTTCAGTCTAAACATTTAAGTAAAATGGAAAATTGTAAAGCAGGATAACAATAATTAATCCATTTCGCTAAATAAAATTATATTTAATTTCCTACTTTATAACAGCATTAAAAAATAGAGTATATTTTTTAATTTCAATGGGACCCAAAATCGAACTATGGACGAAAAGTTGTGCATCACCACTTTTCACCCCATCAATCTGTGATTAAATATAATCTATTTGCGGGTTTTTACGGTTTTGTGTTTTATAGCCATTTACCTACTGCGAAAGAATAGACCATAATTTTTTACTGAACCACTTTAGTTAACATACAGGGTGTCCTATGTATATCTCTATGCATTTATAGTTAAAGGGTATTCAGACGAATAAAAAGTTATTGGGAGGTAGAGCTCTAAAAATTTTTTTTGTATAAAAACGGCCGTAACCACTATCCCCCGAATGTTAACATATTATTTTTTTATACGCCTCACCGAGTAATTTTTTAACATTCTGCTTCATAAATTTGCTTCAAATAATTTTGGCCGACCAGATCGTTAAATTAACCCTCTGTGCGCCGCACAGTGGTCGATCTTGTATGGAGCGAGCGGCCAAAAATACTTCTAGTGGAGATATTATTGTGAAATTTTTTCCAAAATTCTATAAAAATATAATTAGTAATAAATCGAACAGACATTGGTCGTACCTAAGCCCTTCCCGAAACCCCACAATTATTTGGGTACATCGTATGATATTTTATTATAGTATGTAATATAGTAGTATATAAGACATCATTTTAACAGGCCAAAAACAGATTTATTTAAAACTGACTTATGATAAGATGATAAATTGTTAACTTCCGTTATCCCTTAATTATTCATCTGAAACTATATGTCCCTTAAAGGGACTTCAAAGTTTCAAAAGATATCATTTCCAAAAATGCATTTTTTTTTGATTTTCAACGGAAAAAAATGGTGTAGCCCCACTTTTCCCTATTTATTATATAAAAAAAATAAACTGAAATAAAAAAATTATTAGAAATTTTCAGAACAGAAACAATTTTGGGCATAAACCCATATTGGGTTGTATGGGCGGTCAGCTAAGGGCGTGGCCGATTTGGATAAAACTTAGCACGCATCTTTTGTTTATTCTAGGATTTTTTTTTTAAATTTTACACTTTTCGGTGGGCGTGGCTGCTTTTTATGAAATTTGTTTTTTTTATTATTTTAGTCGATATAATACCCTGTGCAAAATTTTAATGATCTTGAACCAACACTATTTAATGATAAAATGGGAGTGGTTAATGACTCATACCCCCCACCTCTCCTACCGTACCCAGGCACCCACATTCACCCCATGTTAGCAAAAACTTGAGAAAATGTATGAAACTTGTTTTTAATTTATATGTTAGCGATTTGTTTACAAGATTACTTTTAAACAATAAAAATATTGAATATTTTTATATAAAATAATATGTAATACAAAATTATAAAAAGGTTAAGGGGGGTTGTTTAAAAATAGTTTAAAAATTATTAATATTAAGGCAGTTTTTTAGTCACAATACCCTTTAAATGATAATCGACTTCAAAATTAATCTAGCAATTCAAAACCAGATTTTAATAAAATATGGACATAAAAACAACGAGGCCGCTTTGGTCTGAGAGAGATAACACAAAGACGAGCAAAAGTGAGCAGCTGATATTACCAATTTTAGAATCTTGAAATATTAACTAATAAACCAAAAAAAGTCCCATTGGAGACTTCAGGGGGGAACACAACTTAAACTCTAGTTAAAATTTACATATATGGACGAAAGAACACTAAAAATGCAACTGGAAAAATATTAATTTTATAACAAATCTACAACAAGCTTAACACATTGTTATTTTTTAAAATATAGTTAATACCATGTAATTCAATATTCATTTCGATTTATTTCGACAGAAGTTTTTTTCTTTTGTTTTAATTAATTTAAAGTTGTACTTAATTTTCGACTTTTTCACACTGCAAAAACCAACTGTTTAATCGCTCTCTTTCTTGAAGCTGTTCTTAAACGGTACAGATGGAATAAAACAAAAACAACTATAAATTTTAAAACCTTGTTTTTATAAGAAACAGTAATGCCACACTTGGTGAGCAACTTCTGACTTTGATTTTTTATTTTTGGCCAATGGAATCGACCACTGTGCGCCGGTTGGAAAGAGGCTTCAGGTCTTTAAAGGGTCCTCATATTCTTTTTTTTTTTTTTTTATTTATTTATTTAAGTCTATGGACTAACAAAAATCCTTACAGACTAAACATTTTTACATATATACAATTATAAAAAATATTCTTAAAACAAATTATTTTAATGTAAAATTATATTCCGCTTTAATGCAGTTCTGTTTTCGGACAAATCAATGATATTGTAATATTTATTGAACTGAACACATAAACGTCGGAACGGATCATTATTAGCATATTTTAGAATTGAAGTGGTTTATAAGTAGAAGTTGGAAATTTCTGGTTAATCTAACAGGAACATTTATTTGAATTTTACTTAATAAAAAGTTTGAATCAGTATCACCACGTATTATGTTTAACAAAAACGAAATATTAAGCATAGTACGCCGACTTTTCAATGTTGGTAACTTTATTTGATTAAGTCTATACTCGTAGGATGGCAAGTTATGTGGGTTCCAACCACGTCCACGTAGGCAAAAAAGAAGAAATTGTTTCTGAACTGATTGAACGAAATTAATATGGATCGAGTAACATGGGTCCCATATGACTGAACCATATTCCAGAATAGGACGAACCAATGAAATGTACAATTGTTTTGTAACACAGGGATCAGCAAACTCTTTACTCCAACGTTTCATGAACCCCAGGACACCATAAGCCTTATTCACTGTTAGGGAAATATGTGGACGGAATGTTAAACTATGATCTAGAAGGATACCAAGATCTGTAAAGGTTATAACATAATCGAGTTCAGTATTATTTAAGAAGTAGTTGGTATGGATATGATTTACTCTATAAAAAGACATATGTTTACACTTTTTAATGTTAAGCTCCATCAAATTAATTTTACACCATTTGGAAAAGCTATCAAGATCGGATTGTAGTAAATAGTCATCGTCAGGATTTATTAACGTACGGAATATTTTTACGTCATCAGCATACATAAGAACATGCGAATTTTTTATAACAGACGGAAGGTCATTAATGAACAGGGTGAAGAGCGCAGGACCCAAGTGACTTCCCTGTGGAACACCCGACGATACCTTAATTTTTTTGGAAACAGCATTTTTAAATTTAACCCGTTGTGTTCGATCTTCTAAGTAGCTTCTTAACCACAATAACAAGTAACTACTAAAACCCATGGCATCCAATTTGTACAACAATAAGTTATGATTCACTTTATCAAAGGCCTTACTAAAATCGGTATATATAACATCTGTTTGCCTTCGGTTTTTAATACCGTTGTTTATGATTGTGGTAAGTTCCAAAATGTTAGTTGTAGTGGACCTGGATTTACGAAATCCGTGCTGGCATGATGATAATAAGGATGTGACTTGATGTTTCAGCATATCAGATATTATTTTCTCAAATAGTTTAGGAATGACGCTTAATTGAGCAATCCCTTCCAGATGCATATCCTCAAAAAGCATGGTCCTTATATCGTTTGCGTAGGTCGCTATCTTGAGGGGGTTTCGTTATTCCTTTTTATTTGTCACTGCCATTTATGCAAGGTGGTGAGGGGGAAGCACAACCACTAGGTGTGTTTCATCGCTCACATTTATCGTTGTACCTTAGCGGATACCCTGCTTCCCAGGCGTCTCCGAGTGACAGAATATGAGTCGGCAATAGAAGAGGTCGGTAACGACAACTCTGAGTTCACCAAATCGAAGCAATAGAAAGCTTTAAGCACCCTTAACAGTCATAAAAATTTGCGAGCATAATAATTCATTACTAATCAATATTTGTAAGTTTGCGAATAAGATCACTTCTGGTTTCATTTCAAATTACGAACGAATGCACCGGAAAAGTAAATAATTTCTATATAAAAAAATTTAAAAAGATAAGCTGCTAAAATAGGTACGGTTTTACATTGGCTCCCTGCTGAATTTATTGTTACATATTTTAACACTAAAGATGTTAAGTAGTTAGCAGCATACAAGCTGCGTGTTTGCCAATAGCTGACATCCAACTAAAATTAATTTTTAAAAAATAAAATGTAATAGTAAAACTAGTTTTCTTTTATTATCTATAACGCACAAGCAGAAATGCAAATAGGTACATACGTACATACCTATCTACCTCGCTGCAGAATAAGTGAAAAATATCAGATAATATAAATTAACTTACAAAAGATAACACGATGAACACAAATGTATGAATTAAGCAGGCGTGTGCACACAAGAGTGTGTATATGCTTATATATGTATGTACATAAGTATTTATTTACATACATATGTATATGATAAAAAATATTGTGTGAACACATTAACATTATGAGACTTGTATTTTAATAATTGTTGATGAAAATGTTCGATATCATGTAAATTATGTATGTATAACACTTGTATAACAGCAATTATTTATGGTACTGAAACACACACATACATGTGCGCAGGCTCATTTCACACCACTACAACAAATTATGGCTGAAAATTGATTTACAGTAAATCAAACACTCCTAATCCTATGATGAAATGTGTTCATAATCATTTCATTTGAAATAATGCAAACAATGCCACACACACACTGCCGTGTTATTTACAAATCTCTCTCAAACACGCTACAGACACACACAAACACTTGTGCTCTACTCGCATTCACACCAAAAATATTCAAGATTACAATCAAATTAAATTTTCCATATAGATTTGAACAATAAACACCTTCAAAAGCATTCACAACAACAACAACATCATCACCATCATCATCGACGACGATGAATTTAATAAAAATCAATTGAACTAAGCTACAATTCATATGTTGCAGTTGCTTTGGTCGTTGTTGTCGGCTTAAAATTTGTTATTTTGTTTTGGTTTTAAAGCGTCCAAGTCACCAAAATCAGCGCAACATGTATGACGTTGACAAGAGCATCAACATCAAACCGAACCGAACCGAACCCGAACCCAACCGACCCGCACATAACACACAAACAACGGCCAAAGGAACCAAACACTCATGCACGACAATTTCTCATGTATCGGCCACTCGTGTTGTTATGTTGTTTGTTTATAAAAATTAAAGAACGGATATACGAGAATGTATCGACGCCTCCGTTGACGTCAACGTCTCTATTGCCATTGTTATTGTTTTGCAAAGCCAAAATCCCATGATGTGTATGCGAACCAATGCGAACGCACACACATGAACTCTATCACAGCCAGACGACAGCAGCAACAAATGAAGTAAAATCGCAACTTCTTTATGCAGCCGAACGAGTGTGTGGCATAGATTGCTGAAAGCCTGATCCCTGGACTAGAGGAAACATGAAGCAGCAGTGACAAATTTGTGTGTGCGTCTGGTGTTTCCTGTCTTCTTCTTTCTTGGCTAGGTACCGAACAGAATTTGTTGTGGTTGTTACTGTTTATTTACATTTGGATGAATATAACAAGTACAACAACAACAGCAGCTTTTATAATGACAGAGACAATGAGAAAACTAGTGCTGAGAGAAATTAGTTTGAACTCCGCATAAAGTTCATTAAAGTAAAGTGATGAACAAAAAAACAAATCAGAGTAAAGGCAAAGTTGCCAGGTGTTGGCATTTCAGCAACAAGATGTTTTAGCAAAAATGTTTGCAAACATACGAATATTGAATAAGACACTTTATCCAAAACGGATATTTGCACCGGCGAATATTAAAGAGTTAAATGAAATAGTATTCGTACGACTAAAACATCAGCATAAGAATGCTTCACTTGCTAAACAGACCAAGTCCACTTTTTGATTTTTAAACACATTAATTTTAATTCACTGATACATTTCAGAAAAAAATTCCTCCAATAACACTTCTGAACATCGCTTATATCGTAAAATATTTTATTATTTACTTTATATTTTAACGGGGTTTAAAAAAAATCATTTCAGCTGTTGTTCATATGGACTTGGTTGGTTTGGCATGTAAAGCATTTAATGTAAGTAAAATTGTTGCGTTACTGTCTGATTGGCTGACTGACTGATCTAACACCGCCTGACCCATGTGATTAATAAGTAGTAGATTTATCTTAATAACGAAAAAGGGATAAAACAGTTACCATCGCCCAGACTAAGCGGAAAAATATGATTTTACGTTTTTCTAAAGTATTTTTTAAATTTTCATTAGCTTTCAATTAATATGTTATTGGAAATTAAAATGTATATGAATTATTTTAGAAATATAGAATATAAAAATGCATGCGGACGTTACAAAATATGGAATTCATTTTGAGATTATTATTTAACTGAATTGAACTCTGTGCATTAATGAGTCGCACCAAAAAAGATACAATAAGAAATTTTGGCAAATGTCATGTTTACTCCGGAATTCTTATTAAACCCCAATGAATTGTCCACCTCATTTGATGAATAAATTACACTGTGAAACAAAATTTAACTTTCCGAATCGGAATGGGATGAAACCAAAAGCAAATGAAAGTTCACATTTTGGATAACAAAACCCTCAAAACCCCCTTATTTCAATGATTTTTTCTTGTTAGCCAGCGTTTAAAAATCACCAACTTCAAATGCGTGTAAAAAAATCTAGCACTAAACTGAAAAAAAACCGTTGAGGGTTTTGTTATACAAAACTTTAACTTTCATTTGCTTTCATTCCATTTCGATGAAGAATGTCGCATAGCGTCTGAGAAACAAGATGCTGCTCATAGGACAACGCTACAGCCAATTGTAACCCGGGATGTGAGGGAACGGTACAAGGATGAAGGAACGGGAGAACGAGAATGCAGAGCGATACAGGGATAGAGGTGAAGCTCGAAAATGTTACCAGAAAGTAAAAGCAAAACGTTACTGGGCTTCCCTCCGGTAAGGACAAGAATGGAATCTGGTTACAGATACGCAGAGTGTGCTGCATATATGGAGTGAATACTTCCAGCAATTACAGGTTCCGGGTGCAGTGCATGTAAAAGTATCACGCCAATTGTCGACTACGGCTTAGATTGAACAACAACAAGCCAAACCTTGGTAAAAAGAGCAATATCACGGCTGAAAAATAACAAATCAGCCGATTACGACGGACTTCCGGCAGAGCTCTTTAAGTCCGGTGCCGAAGAGCTGAGAACGTGCTGGCACCAGTTCCTACGCACGGTTTGTCTTAAACGGTACATGCCCGATGATTGGAACCTTAAAGAATTAAGTCCTGTACTGAAAAAAGGTGATCCAAGTTTGTACTCCAACTAATGCGGGTTCTGCCTTTAAAACATCGCATATAACGTTTTGCGGAGTGTGCTATGTGAAAGACAAAAGCATTTTCTATCCTGATCAGTGTGGCTTAAGACCTGGTAAATCAACAACTGATCAGATAATCACACTGTGACATATCCTGGAAAAGATCCAAGGTACGGCATAATTTACACGAAGGCATGTCTAAGTTGAGCATTCCTGCAAAGCTAATACGACTTTGCGGAATGATGCAGACTGATACGAAGTTATCAGCGAAGATTGGTAAGGACCTTAGGAAGCCATTCTGTACCAAACGAGGCCTAAAACAGGAAGACAGCCTATCACGTGACCTCTTGAACATAATGATAGAGGTGACAATGAAGAAAGATGCAGTAAACACGAGTGGCACGATATTTAACAAAAGCTAACATGCTTGCATAAGCTGATGACGTAGACATTATCGGCCGACAATTGCGGGATGTGACTGCAGCCTTCTTAGGTATACAGAAGGAATCAGCAAAATGGGTCTAAGGATGAACGAGGACAAAATGAAGTTATGTGTGATTGATGAAATGCTAGTTTAGTTATACTATTATTATTATTAGCCTTTAAAACAACTTGACAACATATATATTTATTAAAGCGACTCATTTTGTATGGGGCAAAAAAAAGTATCTTCGGTCCACCACTCAGATGTATCTTGGTTTATTTTATGATGAATCCCAAAAAATGTCGTGCCTAGGATTAAGATCCAGTGAGTTGGACCGTTTTTAAAAAAAGTATTTTTTGAGTTTTTCAGAGATTTTTGATATTTAAGTAAAGACTATATGCGCAATATTAGCATCATAGGATAGAGTTTTTAAAGACGCATCCAATGGTATGAAAAACATGGAAAAACAAATGTCATGACAAGTTCTTTTTTCAGCGATATTCTGCAAAAAAAATACGGATTTTAAGTTTTTAATAGCGACATTTTTCAGAACTAAACCCTATTTAATTCACGAGAAACGAAACTCATATTTAGACAAGGCATATTTTTTCTTAATTACACCATGTTACAAGAAAACCAATTGTATTTACTTGAAGAATTATTTAGTTGACGACTCTTTCCTATGATACTAATATTGCGCATATAATCTTAACTTAGATATCAAAAATCTTTGAAAAACTAAAAAAAAGAAAATTTTTAAAAACGGTCCAGCTCACTGGATCTTAATCCTAGACACGAACTTTTTAGGGGTTCATCATAAAACAAGCCAAGGTACATTTTGGGGGGTGGACCGAAGAAACTTTATTTGGTGAGTCGATCTAATATTTATATCTTAGCGTCTAAGTCAGAGGCCAAAATTATTAGAGATTTCCATTAACTCGATCTTGTGCGCACCGTCTCCAGTCAGTCCTACCAATCAGCGTCAGTTATTCCTCCACCTGGTCCTTCCAACGTAGTCGCGGCCTCCCTCTTTTGCGCCGTCCTTCGAGGTCTTGATAGAATACCTTTTGCGCTGGAGTTTCCTCATCCATCCTCACGACATGGCCTAGCCAGCGTAATCGTTGCGCTTTGATTCGCTTGACCACATTAATGTCGTGGTATAACTCGTACAGCTCATGGTTCATCCGAATCCTAAACTCGCCGTTTACGCAAATGGGTCCATATATTTTGCGGAGTATTTTTTCTGCATCCGCCCGTGTAAGCACTCAAGATTCGGAGGCATACAACAGGACCGGTAAAATTAGCACCTGGTACAGTTGGACTTTGGTGGTTCGAGATAGGTTGGTGCTTATGAAGTGCTCGCGTAGCTAAAAGAAACACCTGTTGGCGAGCATTATTCTCCGGTTTATTTCAACGCTGACACTTTGTTGGATAATACCATTAACTTCGTCTTGTCCTCATTCACTGCCAAACCCATTTTCGCTGACTTCCTTTCAACAGATGAGAAGATAACTGTTATCTCTCGCATCGTCCGACCGATAATGTCGATATCATCGGCATATGCGAGCAGCATGTGGCTCTTATTAAATATGGTGCCAGACATGTTAACCGCAGCATTCCCTAACACCTTCTCCATCACTATGTTAAACAGTATGCATGACAAACCATCACTCTGTCTAAGACCTCTCGTCGTATCGAATGGCGCAAATAGATCATTGCGTAAGGGTACACCGGCAGAGACGAATTATCTTCACAGGAATATTGAACTCAGACATGGCTTCGAAGGCTGCTTTGTAGTCGACAAAGAGGTGGTAAGTGTCCAAGATGTATCAATTACAAGGTGGTGTTGACATGTCAGCTGTTGGAAAACTTTTTTCATTTGTATTTATGACGAGGACTGTCAAATGGTTGTTTTGTTTACATTCGTTTGCATGTTCGGTAACAAATTCTTAATAAAAGATTGTGAAATGTATTGTTTTTAATGACTGTGTGATAAAATAATAATCTATCGAATATTTTCAATCAATACTACTTCTGGAAATTTAGTTTCTTTTTATTTTTTCACATATTGACTCTTCGCGGGCAACAAACATCACTAACAAATCAGCTAAATTTGACAGCCATAGTCATAAAATACAAAAACAATCTCCCTGTTGTGCTTGTTGCTGTGAACTTGTTGTAGCTGATGCCACCACCTTGTAATTAATACATCTTGGTAAGTGTCGATTTGCTTCTCATGGGTTTCTCCAAAATCTTCCGTAGTGTAAATATCTGATGCGTCGTGGGGTTGCCTGGTCTAAAGCCGCACTGATAAGGTCCAATCAGGTTTTCCACAATTGGCTTTAGACGTTCACACAGTATGCTAGACAGTACCTTATACGCAATCGGTAAGAGGCTAATTCCACGGTTGTTTTTACACTCACTACTATCACCTTTTTTGTAGATAGGACATAGCACACTGAGATTCCAAGACCATCAGCCCCAGCGGCCTTGTTGTTCTTTAGGCGGGATAGGGCAGTTGTTATCTCAGCTTGGCTCGGAGGTGGGCACTCGATGTTATCATATCGGATTGGTACACAGTCTTCATCAGCCGAGTATTCAGACATCAATAGGCTGCAGAAGTGATCTTTCCATATTCTCAGTACGCTCTCGGAGTCAGTAACGAGATGACCATCCTTGTCTTTACAGGAGGGAAGACCTTTTCTATGTACCCTACCATTTATCTTCTGATAGAACTCTGATAGAAAACAGCTCGCGTTGCAATTGGCTGCAGTTTGGCCCTGTATGCAGTATCTTGTTTCCGGGTGGCATTCGTCATCGTACCAGGCATTATCGTTTAAGGGTTTCACATATCCCAGTACGGATGGAGCATCACGAATTGGTCGTGAGTTGGTCAGAATAGGCGGTGGCTATCTTCGCGGTCTGCAGTTTAGCGATGTCCAGCTTTCTCTGTGCCTGGTTACGCAGGGTTTTCGCCCTGCTTAGCCTAGTTATACGCATGGATGAAAATGTACCATCTCGAAAAGTCTTTGACAATGAACTCGGTGGAAGGCTCGGAAAAGGGGGACCGAAACTCCGATGGAAAGACCAGGTTACTGATAATCTTGCAAAACTTGGTGTGACGAACTGGAGAAGAAGATCGAAGCGCATATAATACTTGTCTACGTGCGGCATATAATCACAATATACATACTATTAAAAGTAAGCTAAGTAGGTAGAAATAATTTGACATTTAACAAAAATAAGTTTTGTTTAATATTTTTAAAATTAGTTTAAAAAACTCGTGGTTGCTTGTGGTTTTCTTGTCTTAAGAGTAATTTGTTTCACACCCAAATTACTTTCATATTAGAACTAGCTAGTGATGAAATAATAAAAGAGATAAAGACATAACATAGATACTTTATAGTTTCATTGTACGTTTACAACATATGCCAGGTCCAGGTCATCTGTCCACTGTATGTTTACATGTAAAAAATATTCGAATAAGGTGAAGGTAATACAAAATCAATGTCAGAAGTAAACATTGTTCTTGGTTTAACTAAAGTACATATGTAATTGATTTTCTGATTTCTTTCGTACACAACTTTTGTCGGCTGATGTATATTTTAATCGAGTGCTAAAGAAAAATTACTTATTCTTGGGTTAGAAATCATACAAAAGAAAATAAAAAATAGGACTTTAGTAAAAAATAATAATAATATTTTTACATTGCTGTATTTGTTTTTATTTGCAGTTTCCAACACTGAAGAAATGTTTCGGCGATAAGTAATCTGTTTCGAGTGAAAAGATTGTCACTGAAACAAATGCCTATTTTGCTATTTTGAGGACCTTGAGAAAACAAAAGAACCCATGGTAGGAAAAACCTAATATGATTTGGCAACCCTGTGTCAGATAGTGTAAGTGTGCGTGTATTTTCGAAGCTGCACACTAAAAATGTGTGATATTTGTTATTTGTTGATCGTTGCTGTGCTGTTGTTGTTTTGTTTTAATATATTCTTTTTCTGAATTTGTGGATTTTTCTCTCTTGATTTAATGTTTGTTTTTGTTATTATTTTTATTTTATTATTTTGTATAAGTGAACAACTGACTGTCAGTGTGTACGTGTGTGTGTGTGTGTTTAAGTTTTGCGTATGTGTAAATGTGTGATTTTGTGTGTTTCTTTCTTTTAACTACTTGAAGAAAATGGAAACGATTTATAATTCGTAATATGAAACGACGGTGGAAATATGAATGTTGAATGTTCGTTGACTACATACAATCATCCGTACGTACGAACATCCCTATATCCCCACCAATTCAATTCATTGTACGCTCGTCCAAATAAACCTACGTAAACACATTCATACATACAGAGGTACTCTCGTAAATTCCGTCGAGAAAATAAATAAAGAAGTTTTCGATACAACAGCAACAACGACCAAGTAACGATGAAAATATGAATACAATGACTTTTTAACTATTAATGACGCTGGCGATGATGTTAATGATGACGAAGGCGATTATGAAGTTCATAATGACGCTTTTTGTTTTCTGTTTGTGTTGTTTTTTTTATATTTTTGATAATCATTGTATGAATAAAAAACTGGAAAATGTAGTAATTTTTATGTACATAAAGGTAGGGCGAAATATTTCAAGTTTTTTTTGTCTCTACTATTATTATTTTTGTTTGTTTCATATCAAATTTAATGAATTTATGAGTGTGGTTTGTGGGGAGAGAGGGGGAAATTGGTGATTAGGTTGAGATACTAGAATATAAGAATACAGTGTGGGTCGATTGCAAATGCATAGGTATGTATGTACTTGGCTTTGCATATGATTAAACCTTTGTGATCCCTGTAGAATTACAGTATGAACTCGCTTATCCGAGTAATCTAGTAAACAGGACATCATAGTTCCATACACGTACTTTATAGTATGTATTGGTCGCAATTTGTAACTAAGATTGCTTTATCTGTAATCTGGATTTTATTTATACCTAATTAAGGTACCTAGTATTTGGAAATTCCGTATTTAAGTGTATTTTACGGGTTGTTTAAAAAATAAATTTGCTAATAATGCAGTTCTTGGATATTTTATTTTAATTTACAATGATTTGAAGCTAAATCGCCAGACCCACTTCTGCCGACTCAATTCTTGGGACGGCCGCAATTACATTACGCAGACCTAAGCCAATGATATGTAGGTATATCATCGACATTCGCAAACAGCATGTGGCTTTTATTAAAGATAGTACTAGTCGTGTTTACTTCATCCTTGCATATGATCATCTCTATTATGATGTTAAAGAGATCACATGACAGACTATCGCTTTGCCTAAAGCCTCGATTAGTAGAAAATGGCACAATCAGATTTTTGCCTATTTTCACTGAAGACTTTGTGTCAGTCAGTGTTATCCCGCAAAGAAGGATCAGTTTCCCAGGGATAATAAACTCAGCCATAGGATCTAAAACTTTCTGTCGTATCGGGCAGCCGAATGCAGCTTTGTAATCGATAAACAGGTGGTAGTAGTCAACCTGCATTTCTTGGGTCTTCTTTGGGGTTTGTCGTAGTGTAAACATCTGAACGGTTGATGTACTAGATATAAAGCCATCTGCACGTTGCTAGCTCATCGTCACTGGCCTTCAAAACCTCTGCTTGCTGTCCATCGGCTACCGCTTCTTTTATTTTTTACCTTTTGGTAGAACTATCGGGCTTCACATATATCCCTGTAATTTTCGATATTCTGGCTCTCTCTTTTCTTCCATAGGCGCTTTTTCAGCCTGAAGAGACGTCTCCTCTTCTCATTATATCGCTCCGTAAACGCATGCGTTGCATTTGGCTGCAGTTTCGCCCAGTATGCAGCATCCTTTTTATCGGAAACTGCACGACATTCCTCATTGTATCAGGGCTTGTCTGAGCCTGGTTATTAATAACCCAGTACGGTGGTTGCGGCAGTGGTCATAGAATTCTCAATATGCTGCCGCTTGGTGTCGGGAACATCAGAATTAGTGGGGTTTGTTTGAAGAAGTTAACAGAGTTTATTGGAGTAGGCATTGGCTATCTCGGTTTGGTTACGAGCGTTTTAAGCACCACTTCATCGCGTGCGTAACTTGTCTACATTTAAGTGGTGGTCCGAGTCTATAATTGCACCGCTCACCTCACGCACGTTCATAACGCTTGAGGCGTGCCTCCCATCGATTACCACGTGATCAATCCGGTCTCTTGTCTTTTGATCAGGGGATACCCAGGTTACCTTGTGGATATCTTTATGTGGAATCTGTTTCCACTATTCGGCTATTCGGCCACTTACAGGGTTAAACCGTGAGACCAGATGTCAAAGACTGTTTGCGACTTTAAATTCACATCAAAATTCATGTCATTCTGCATCCAGTCTATCGCATTACCTGTACGCCAAGGATGTCAGTATTGTATTTGTCAAGGACATCCGCCTATTGGATAGAGACATTCTCGTTGTAGAAAGTTCGAACATTCCAGGTGCGAAAATCGTCATTGTTCAAGAGGGGTTTATTTCTTCTTTCTTTGTGTTTTCATAGTAGTTGTTTAATTTAAGGAGAATATCTTATAAGGCCACCGCTTCCAATCATAGTTTCTTTGGGCTGCCAAAACCATTTAGAGAGCCTTTGTGTTGAGCTGTTTCGTAGTTCCTAAGACGCATCAAATGAAGCATACCATTTAGGTTACCCAATATTCCGCCTTTTCACACTAGCTACCACTGAACGGATGTTCCATCTCCCAAACAAACTTCCCCTTTTTGGTGGCGTTAGTCTGTCTTTCCTCGCAATTACAGCCGTAGTTTAAGAGATATCGATCTGAATATGAAATTTTTTCTGCGGGCTTCTATTCTTAAAGCGTAGGTAAATTTCCAAGCAAGATCGGGTAAAAACTACTCTCATCACCCATATAAATTCCTTCTTCTTGGGTAAGCTTATATAAACAATTCAAGCTTAGTATTTGATATTTCATTTAAAAATGGATATGATCGGCTAAAATCTCTCATACAAACTGCCTTTTAGAGCGGTACAAAATTTAATAGTATTATAGTTGTAGTGAAAATTCTAATTTTATTAACGTTTTAATGGTGAATAACATTTGAACTTCGGCAAAACCATTTACATAGTTTATTGTTTCAATCACAAAATGTTTAAAAACTTATTTTTTAATTTGATTTTCAATTGTATTTAAAACGAATTATATATACAACAACAACGTATTTAACTACATTTATACAAGCATGTACTGTAAAAGTGAGGAAAATAACCTAATGGAATTCGCATTAATTTAATAGCTCTCATAGGCACTGAGTAGCAGAATATCATTAAACTATCAACTGGTCGAAATGTTACTCATAATATTTCTCGAGTGTAAATAAGACCATAAATTCGTTTGTTCATTTATTATTACACAAAAACCAAAATTGACAAAATTCCAAATGTATTTTATAGGATATTGAATACTGAATAGGTTTGATGCCATTTAAAGAGAGAGCGTTCGACGTTGACGTCGACAAAAGCGTTGCGTCGAGGTTTCTCGTTTTTGTGTTTCAAATTTCATAAATAATAAGGAAATAAAAGAAACACAATCGAATACAAGCACACACACCTACACACACAAACATTCACACATATGCACACCCATAAGAAATTGTTGTATTGTAAATGTAAATTGAATTGAATTGAAATTGAAATGAAGAGAAAAACAACAATAGAATATTAAATACACAGCGAAACCATATAAAAATTATTTTTTTTATCATTATTAATATTTATTACTATTATGAGCTTTTATACGCAACGTACTGTGTGTGGAGAGACGTAAATTAGGAATGGAGAGGGAGGCTATGGCTGCGGACAAGAGAGGTGAGTCAGTGGGGCCCTGTCATACCATACCCCATACAAATTAAATAATTTTATAATTAATACTTCCCCTTATTTGTCTTCCAGAAACTGTAGGAAAGCGCACAATAAAAACTATTCAAATTATTCGCTCATTATCTTTATTTTAGTTGAGTCTGATAAAGAAACAACGAAAACTATATTATGTAGGTACTAACGGATCAAAATGAGTAGATACATACATATGAATCGATTATATTCCATATTTGCAAACGCAGATTCTCAGAGATACGGTAATGTTAAATTTGTTTTCTTAAAGATACTTAAATTAAAAATTGTTTGGAGAGAAAATAAATTGGCTATGTATGCAATTTAAAAAAGCAATTTCTTAAACACTTGGACAATAGCGCAAGGATTATTTTGCGCTCATTACAAAAACCCAGTCGGAAATTGAGTTAACTTCAAGCTAACCAATGGTTAATCAAAGAAGAGTCACAAGTGACTCGAAATCTAACTCATTTTCCTTGTTAAATCCTATTCAGTTTTTTACATGATGGCAATGCAGTGAGTCAGTACTCACTCACTCTGCATAAGTTTCAGCTAACCACAAGTTAACTCGTTATAAGTTAGATTGTAGCTTATTAAGAAAAAATTAAGTTTTAAAATTACTAACTCATGATTGGTTATAACGAGTCAGCTTATGGTTAGCTATTAAACTTCAAAAAAAAATATAAAAATAACGCATTTTTCTTATAATATTTCATAAAATTTATATTTATTTAATTTATTTCATATTTTAATATTATTTGTGACATCATTGGTATTTTGAAAAATGGACGTTTCCGTGAGGTTACTGTTTACCTTTTTTTCTGACGAAAACTGCTTGGAAATGTCGCTTCTTATAATTGTCAGTGGGGCGAGAATAAGGTCCACTGAAAAAATTTCTGCCAAGTTAAAAGCACGTGTTGCTTCAACCACTAAACAAACTGATATGAAAACAAAAAACACATTTACATGGTACACATTTTTCTTCTGTCTCTGCGTTTGTTCTTTTGTTTTTTTTATAACTGTATTCAATGTTTACTATTTTCTGCATCAGTTTTGAGTGATCAAAAAGTTAGTTCAAAACTTATCGAGAAGAAGTCAGATGGAATAAAAAAAACAAATCACTATATATGCATCAGTTTTGATTTACCTTAAAAGTGCGTTGTAAATGAATGAACAAAAAGTCAACTTGATTTTGAGGGATACAACATCAAAATGCAGCTTTTTCGATACGATTTATTAGGCAATGGGGCAGAATATGTAGGAGAGAGGTTAAATAATGAATCAATCACGATCCGATTTAGAACTTCAAGGGATTTCAAAAACATAAAGTATGTAAGAGCGTCAGGTCAGTTCGTAAACAATCTAAACAATTTAAATCCTTCCAAATTCAAATCCAGTGTACTACTTAAATGCTAGACGAAGCAAACTGCAACAAAGGTGGACATGTAAACAGACAAAACTGCTGATATTTGACAGACACTTACCCTAAATTTAAGCATTTAAACCCCCTGCATTCACTTTTTTTCTTTGGGGATTCCTTAAAAGTAAAGTTCATTTCAGGAACCAAGTGTCTATTGAGAAAATAAGGGTCATTCACGAAACACCAGTAAAGCCGTCATTGGAAAGTTACAAAATTTAATAAAAATAATAATAAAATTTTTATCATCGCTTAAAACATAAAAAATACTTTCATCAACCCTGTATAAAATTTATAAAAATACAGATTTTAATAAAAAATTGGGGTTTTAAAAATATATAGATGTAAATATTAAGCGTTTTGTTCAAACCATCCGATTCGAAAATCATATCATATATCATTCGCATTTTTTACGAGAACGATACTCGCCAACGATTTTGGGGGTGATATTGCGAACAGGGGAAAATCCTTTCGGTTCTTTTACGAATCGAAAAAGCGATTCTTTTACTAATAAAAAAACGATTCTATTACGAATCGTAATAGCGAGTTCCTTCCAAGTTGCAAAATCTATAAATCATCCATAGTTTTAAGTTATTCCTTCTTTTCTTATTCTCTTCTGAGATATTTAACATTTTTTTAAATTTTTTTGAAATACCCTGGAACTATTTCATTTTATTTAAGTCTTTTATATATGTGTACGACAAAATTTGATTTACAGAATAAAAAACATTTATGTAAAATATGATATCATTTTCAGATACTACCTGATTTTACTACAAACACATGCCCAACCATGTATATTAGGGTGAGTCTTAAAAAATGTTTTTGGAATTTTTCATTATCCAAGTTAAAATTTTATTAAGACGTACAAAAAAACTCTATGTGAATTTTTTTAATTTTTTTCTTTTTAGTTTACCGTCATCCTGAGGGATAAGCAGAATAACTCGAGTAAACCTTAACTTATCCTTATGAAAATTTTTCAGTATTAATATTTTCTATAACGAAGTTATGGAATTGTAAATGGGCAGAATTGCCCCACCCCTTCTGGCACCTCCCATACAAAATTACCTATTTTTTGATAATCATTATTTCTCCCATAACTTTCAATCGGGCAGCTGGATGGCATTTAAACTTGGTCAGTTTAATAACCTTGTAATAACAAATAAACCCCCAGAAAATCAAAACCTTTGTCACACCCCTTCTGGTACCTCCCATACAAATGACCGAATTAACCCCCACATTTTTACCTACATATCTTTTTAGTAAAAATACTGAATTCAATAAAATTTTGTGTGAGATGAACACATGCAAAAATTTGACTCGTGAGTGAATATGGACTATATCGGACAACCCCTTCTGGTACCTCCCATACAAAATTACCTATTTTTAGACAAATTATTTTTTACCAATAATTTCCAAACGGACAGCTGGATGGCATTTAAACTTGGTCAGTTTAATTACCTTGTAATAACAAATAAACTCCCAGAAAATCAAAACCTTTGTCACACCCCTTCTGGTACCTCCCATACAAATGACCGAATTAACCCCCACATTTTTACCTACATATCTTTTTAGTAAAAATACTGAATTCAATAAAATTTTGTGTGAGATGAACACATGCAAAAATTTGACTCGTGAGTGAATATGGACTATATCGGCCAACCCCTTCTCTTACCTCCCATACAAAATTAACTATTTTTAGACAAATTATTTTTTACCAATAATTTCCAAACGGACAGCTGGATGGCATTTAAACTTGGTCAGTTTAATAACCTTGTAATAACAAATAAACCCCCAGAAAATCGAAACCTTTGTCATACCCCTTCTGGTACCTTTCATACAAATGACCGAATTCACCCCTAGTTTTACATATTTATGCTAATTATTTGACAGAAAATTTTGATTTTTTTCATAGGTTAACTTAAAAGTTTTAAATGTAGAAGTCATATAATATGACTTATACATTGTATTTCGGGAATATCAACCGGTCCTGAAATATTACTTTTTAAGAGGTTTAAAAATGCCTGGACAAAAATTGATTATTCCAATTTTAAACCTGACATATCGGATGATCTCATATTAAGACAAGTAAAGAATTCTGCGAATGCTATTTGTTTTGCCGAAAATCAGCTTAAAGAGTTTCAGCCACGAGAGGACTACAAAGAGCTACTTAAGCTGACAATAATATTCTGCGGGATGTTCCAAAAACACAAATATTCTTCAGAGCACCAGCAGGTCTTCACCGTGCTAGATGGAAGGCTAAGGTAATATATTCCTTAAAAATATATTTATTCAGAGAGCAGTTCAAGTTAAACAAAAGCGAATTTTGTGGAATACAGGATGTTTGCAGTTTTATAATTAATATTTACCTTAAATATTGGTTTGAATCCACTTCTGGACCTTCTGCTTCAAGAAATGACCTGCAGTTATTAAAAGACTTGAAGTCTTATGCTACAATTAATAAAGAGACAGCGGCAATAGCCTTAAAAAAAATTCTAGGTTATCTCTGGTATTTTTAGGAAGAGCTAGTTGGATTTGTATTTTTGATGACAAAGTTTCTCATGAAATTAAGATGAAGATGGCAAATGCTTTAAACATAGAAGGAGTAGATCATCCAGAAAAACGAGTTACAGTGGATGGAAACCTACTATATTCCAAAAGTCTTGAGCATTTTGTATCCAACAATACTCTTAGATTTTTCAGCATAACGGGTATTAAATCGGGTTTCCTTAAAAAACTGTTGAAGATTGGGAGCAAGATGCAGACTTTAAATTAAGTAAAGAATTAGTTCGGTCTAGGTTGAAGGTTGTTAATGATATTGCTGAACACGGAGTGGCCTTGATGCAGGAATACAATAAATTGCATACACATTATGGAGAACAGAAGTATTTCCTATTATTATTGGTGAAAGAATTTAGAAAAAAAATATTCAGACCAAAAAAAATCTACCATGTGTAAATATTATTTTACAAAATTTTCAAATTTAAAGAAAATTGTAAGCAGTAATACAGTTGTTTATAATGATATTTTTTAATGGTAAGTTTTTCATGCAATGAATTCATGTTTAATATTAATATATTAAATTTTTATTTTAATATTATTTTTTAACTGTTTAATTTAATTTTTATTTTTGAAATGTACCTTTTTAAGTAATACTACAACAAAAACTGATGAACAAATTTGAAATAAATCATTTCATATTAACTGTACTGTAAAAATTCCAAAGTTGGACTGCAAATTAGTGGAGGGGGGCAAGACAATAGCGTTGCATTATCTATGTTGAATATCTAATAACATTCATTAAACTAGATTTGTATTTAAGATAAGCATTAGTAAAATTACAATAAGCGTATATCTTTAGCAAAATATAAATGAATTCAGCATACTTACAAAAAAATGTATGTAAAAATATGGGGGTTAATTCGGCCATTTGTATGGGAGGTACCAGAAGGAGTGTGGCAAAGGTTTTGATTTTCTGGGGGTTTATCTGTTATTATATTAAACTGACCAAGTTTAAATGCCATCCAGCTGTCCATTTGGAAATTATTGGTAAAAAGTAATTTGTCTAAAAATAGGTAATTTTGTATGGGAGGTACCAGAAGGGGTTGGTCGATATAGTCCATATTCACCCACGAGTCAAACTTTTGCATGTGTTCATCTCACACAAAATTTTATTGAATTTAGTATTTTTACTAAAAAGATATGTAGGTAAAAATATGGGGGTTTATTCGGTCATTTGTATGGGAGGTACCAGAAGGGGTGTGGCAAAGGTTTTGATTTTCTGGGGGTTTATCTGTTATTACAAGGTTATTAAACTAACCAAGTTTAAATGCCATCCAGCTGTCCATTTGGAAATTATTGGTAAAAAATAATTTGTCTAAAAATAGGTAATTTTGTATGGGAGGTACCAGAAGGGGTTAGTCGATATAGTCCATATTCACTCACGAGTCAAACTTTTGCATGTGTTCATCTCACACAAAATTTTATTGATTTCAGTATTTTTACTAAAAAGATATGTAGGTAAAAATATGGGGGTTAATTCGGTCATTTGTATGCGAGGTACCAGAAGGGGTGTGGCAAAGGTTTTGATTTTTTGGGGGTTTATCTGTTATTAAAAGGTAATTAAACTGACCAAGTTTAAATGCTATCCATCTGCCCGTTTGAAAGTTATGGGAGAAATATTAATTATCAAAAAATAGGTAATTTTGTATGGGAGGTACCAGAAGGGGTGGGGCAATTCTGCCCATTTACAATTCCGTTACTTCGTTATGGAAATTATTAATACTGAAAAATTTTCATAAGGATCAGTTAAGGTTTACTCGAGTTATTCAGCTTATCCCTCAGGATGACGGTAAAATTTTGAATTTCGAACCCCGGTAGCGACCCCTAAACTTTTAAGAAAAAAATTAAAAAAATTCACATAGAGTTTTTTTGTACGTCTTAATAAAATTTTAACTTGGCCCATGAAAAATTCCAAAAACATTTTTTTTTTTGCCAAATAAGAAGCAACCTAATGTATATACTCAAACTTGTTATGGTTTTAAAATAGATTAAGCTGTTTGTATTCATCTGTTGTCACACATAATTAAAGTTTTTTAAATTAAATATATAAAAGATCTGTATTGCAAAACATTGATTCCCAAATTAAATTTTACAAAGCGTTTGCCCAGCATTCCAAATACTAACCAACGATTGTTATGAATTTTCCAATTTCTCATTTAAATAAAAAAAGTAAAATAATCGAAATTTTATCGCTTAAACGATTGGTAAAAGAATCGCTTTTACGATACGTTAACGAATATTCATCAGCGATTCGATAATGTTATCATTTTCAAATATTTTTTAGAATTCTATGACATTTTTATCGGTATTACTATTAGTAAACGAATTGCTTTAACGGTTGTGTGCGAATGTTCACCAGTGATTCTATAATGTTATCATTTTCGAATTTCGCCACATGGTTTGTCGGGAGGGAATGAATTATCATAATGCCATGCAGTCTGTATGGCTATTTCGGATTCTGACACGAACCCTCATCGGCAGACTTGATTCAATGATCATGAAATCAAATCTTATACACCCGAACCACGTAACTAATAAGAATTATATCTTATGTGCATTCGCTATAAACTTCTTTCATGTTTATGTTAAAAAGAACCGTTTGCTTTGAAAACAACATGTTTCTGTTGTTGGTTTTTAAAAAGTGAATTTTTTATACTATGCTGAAAGATTTATAAAAAAAAGTTTAACACTTGCTGGTAAAATCAAAATATAAAGAGTTGAAATTGCTTTGAGACTAAACGCACAAAGCACAAACTCCGCGAGAATTTAAAAGAAAAATAAATAACCGTAATTAGTCGCATTGTTACCTCCTACTGCTGCCGAAAGTACATCGATGAAGGTACAAATATAGTTATAACTTTGCCCAGAATTACCGTATTGACCTAAATACCATTTTTAAAACCATTTTTGGGCCCTCTAGGATCCCATAGGCGCCAGTGCTGGCTATGACGTTGGTTTTCGGAACGGAAGATAATCACATCTTTATGATTCCCGGCCATAACATTATTGCCCAATAAAAGTGCAATTCTGCTCTAAAAAGCAATAATTTAGGCTTCCTAGAATCTTCTGGGCCACATTCCGCAATATTTTCCTTGATTTCCTATCGAAGGAGTTAATTTGAGGTGGTCATTTTTACTTTTGACTGACAGTTTAAAATTTATTTATTTTAATTCGTTTTCTTTGCATTTTTTTAATACAGCTACGGCAACACTGGTCTGTTAAATTTTTAAGTCGAAATTATCGAAATTATTTTGATTCAATTAAATGTAAAAACGTTTCACACATTACAAAATTCGTTGTTGATGTGTTGTTATTTAACACTCAATCGTAAACACGCACACACACATACACGCCCACTCTCACAAGACAGACCCCTTGATACACCAGAGACCCCGCCAAAGTACTAAAGAAGAAAAACAAACCGATATTACTCTCTTCCAATTGACATCTCATAAATACATCCGCACATATTTGTGCGCCATCTATCAATCCATCCAGTGCCGCATTGCTGTGCTTTGCATTAACCACATACTCCGTCCGATACTCTCACTCACCTCGTCTTACTTCACATTGTTCATTCATCATTCAATTACCCATAAGACATTCTCATTTCTCACATTATTACACATATTTTATCACTTGTTCTTCTCTACTCACTCTTATTATTTGTGTAGTTATGGCAAAGACGGCGAACAAGACGGAGATAACATAAATAACTAACACATTTTTCACGTACATATGTTTGAAATTTCAAATTCACACCTTTTCAATTAATGATTCGTCGTCGTGTTCGTTCGTTGGTGTTTTTGTAACTATTGTATTGTATTGTAGTTTTATTTTTGTATTCTTGTCGAACAGATAGTTTTTATAATTTGCATTGGTTTAGTTAATTTGATTATTTATTTTGCATTAAATGTCATCATTAATCAGTTCCGTCATTTGAGATACATATGTACATAGATAGTTGGAGAGGTGGATAGTTACATATGTACGTAGTATGTACTTATGTATGTGATGGAAGAAGAGCGCACATTACTACTTCTTGGGCATTTAATGTAATACTAAAATCCATATGCCAAATTACTTTACGTCTTTTCAAACAAGTGATAATAGCACAAACAAACAAAACAAGTGGTTGTTTTCATTTAGATGCGGGTATGTTCAGTGTTGTGTTATGCCAGTAGATAACTTGTAGTTGCCACATCTAGGGGAACGAAGATCGTATTATGATTACCTGACATTAAGTAGGCAAAAAATGCGTAGATGTAAAATTGCCTATATCATGTTTAAATATTGAGCAACATGGAGTCAACTAATTAATTCGGCCAATTACTACATAAATTAAAGGTGAACACATAAATTTAGTTTTCCGCTAAATATTTCTTATTCTTCGGCAACCCATACGGCACATTGTGATTGTCTTAGCTAGAGTTGATAAAATGATTGAGACAAATGGACTTAGTTATTGTTAAAGTTAGGCGTAATAGGTATAATCAGGAAACATGTTAAGATTGGTTTTAAACTCCCACGCTACCATACATAAAGGGTACTGTAGTACAATGTTTACATATGTAGATATGCTATGGTATTTTGCCCATGAACCGTGAACCCTGAGTTTATCCATATTGTATAGAGGTAATACATCCAATACCATCTTATTACCAATCCCCATTAAATGAATCATTGGTATTTAATGAGAAGGGCATTGGCAGAATCTTAAGTTTTATCTAGTCATTACATAATATACAGTAGTTTTCCTGTTGAGTCTACCAGTTCGACGTAAATGCCATAACGTTCTAGTTTCCCGTAATTATTAATTTTATTCATCTGACTACTTTTCTATTCAAATCTTTTCGTACCATGACAATTAAATTTCGGCGAAGCATATTGAGATAATGCGCAGTCTTCGCAGTTTACTCAGAATATATTCGCCAATCGACCGAAATGTTGGTTAAAATTCCGTAGACATGACAATTAAATTTCAGCGAAGCATCTTGTGATAATGCGCGTCTTCGCAGTTTACTCAGAATATATTCGCCAATCGCCCTAAATGTTGGTTAAAATTTCGTAGATATGACATATTATTGGTAGCACTGGCCCGTCCGAGAGACTAGATTTTAAGGCGGAGACCATTATTGGAACTCAGCAAAGTCGAACACAATTTTTGGGTAGTGTCGAAAGCTTCCATCTGCTTCTGTACATCAACTTCGACTTTCCAAGTTCATAAAGCCTCTTGTCTTTTGACGTAGTTTGCGATCCAATCATCCAATCCGAAACATAGGCTGCAGTTAAGTTGTTCACTTATAACTCCTGCTTCAGTTCCATCTTTGAATAATCGATAAATATAGATAATCCAACGATGGGAGTGAAAATTGATCCATCTATTCCTGTCCGAAATCACCATGTCAGCATAGCATGAAAAATCCATTTACAGAACTGCATAGTCCAATACACTGTGTAGTCCTTTCTCACAAACATGTCAGTTGATCCATACCAATATCGATTCTTATATTGGCTCCGATTGTCGCTATAAACCAGCTTATTGTAGGACTTAGTATTGCTCTTTTAGCCCTTCAGGTTCAATATTATATCCCAGCCTCAAACGCCCTTCGCACCCAAGAAGAGCTTAGGGTTAATTTTGCATTTATTAGAATTTTATTATATCATCACCCTTAAGGATGAAGGTATATATCATTTGATACGAGAAAAGAGTAACGCATTAAAGGAGACAAGTTAGACCCCAAGTATCTTAAGACCAAATTCGTTTTAAGACGATTGAGCTATGTCCGTCTGTCTGGCTGGACGGATGGTGTGCAGTATAACTCGAGTAAACCTTAACTTGTTGTTATGAAAATTTAAGAGTACTAATATTTTTCAAAACAAAGTAATGGGATTGCAAAAGGAGCAGAATAGACATCCCATTCTGGTACCTCCAGTACAAAGTACCTATTTTAGGAATATTAATATTTCTTTCATTACTTCCAAACAGACAACCGGAGGTTATTTGAATTTGGCCAGTTTTATTATCTTCTAATAGTAGACAAACCCTATGAAAACCGAAACCCTTGCCACACCCCTTCTGGCACCTCCCATACATATTACCTAATTATCCCTTATAGTTGTACATAAATATCTTTTTTGTAAGTTCACTGAATTCAGTCCAATTTTGGTAATATGTACGCTTATGAAAATTTGACTGAGGTTCACCCTTTCTGGTACCTCCCATACAATAACTCCCATAACTTACAAACGGGCAACTGGGTGATAATGAAATTTGTCAGTTAATTTATTTTGTAATAGGCTCAACCTCAGAAATCCTATCTTTTCCACACACCTCTTCTGGCACCTTCGATATAAAAAAAACTGACCGAAAGTCATATCTACAACAGTTTAAATTCCACGGTTAATTTAAATAACTCAAGACTTCAACACTATCTTATATTGGGTAATGGTATTTATCAGTCAGTTTATCTGACTGACATTTCTGTGCTGGTTTTAAAGTAACATACATTTAAAATAACGTATTTTACTTTAAAATAAAATTCTTAATAAATGCATAAATTCTGACTCTGGTTTAATTTTTCGTTTTGGTGTATTCAGGGGCTTCCTGTTTTTTTTATCTTTTTCAAAGAAGTATAATAAAGTCCCATACCATGAGGAGTTAGAGGATTAACATATTCTACAAAATTGTTCTCCGTAACATATTAGATAGAGTGTTCAAATTCCTCCTTTTTTTAAAAACCCGGTTTCCGAGTTACTCGAAAAATTGATTTTTTAGAAAAATCGGATTTCGAATACAACATTTTAAAGAAAACCGGTTTATCCGTTTTTTTCGGGTTTTTTTAATAAATTTTTGAAATCTCTTCCATTTTATTATTTAAAGTAGTATTTTTGGAAAGGAATACATTTTTGGAATATTTTTAATTTTGTTATTTAAAATAGTATGCAATTTAAGTGTTTAATTCTAAGTCCATTCTTCTGTTTCGTTTTTATAAAGCTTGATACAGAAAACACGCGCCCACTTATTGTGGAAGTAGGATTTATTGACAAAAGCGTGTTAAGAAGGATGTTGAGCTTTTCTGTCCTTTTATTAAATCTATCGAAAAGTTGAAATTATCATATAGGCTGGTGTCATTGCAATTTGTTTTTACTGGTAGATTTTGGATGTTATTTATTGTTGTTTAAATCGTTGCAAATACTACCATTAGGGGATTCCTCTATCCAACAATCTGAACTGTTGCTAGATAAAGTCTTTTAAAAAGTTCGTTCACACATTCCATCATTTCCGTCTTTTTAGAATACTTTACAGAGAATGAGTTGTAGGATATTTTTCGGAGCTCTGACATATATTTAGGGTATTCAATGTTTGTATTCTTCTTTCCTTAAATCTTGCTATAATTTTGTCTCGCAACTCCCGAGCATGCGGAGTCCATATTCTTGAGCTGTTTAAGTAATAGAGTCACTGAATCATTTGATAATCTTTTAATTGCGAGCGCTAAAGGCTGAAGCGCTGAGCTCAAATCTCTCAAAATTGTTATTTCTTTTGAGCTGAATGGAGTTTCCCCATTCGGTGGCGTACAATAAAGCCATATTGCTTTATTTTCCACAGAAGGTGTGAAATAAAGCCATTATGGCATTATTTCACCTTTGACAATATTTTGAATACAATTTATCTAGTATTTTTGTTTTGCGCGCCCTAGTAACGCTTTTTCATTACTTTAAGTCGCATTTTTCATTGGTATGGCATTATTTCCACTTTGATCGGAAATTTAATATGGTGTTATTGCACAACCATGCTGGCATTAAACCAACTTGGCTTAAGTGCACGACGCCTGATTTTTAGACTTCCACTATTTCACCGCATTCATCATCGTCACTATTATCGTTGTAAAATAATTTTTCTAAATTAATTTGAAATTGATTTTAAAATTTTACAAAGCTTCTAAAAATATTCTCGTTTACAAAATGTAAAAAGTGATTTCTAAATTAATTTCAAATTCAATTTTAAAGTTTATACTTTTTCAATAACTCCTTTTAGAGTTGTTACAAAACAATTTTAAAAAAACCGAGTACCCGAAGGAAAAAACTCGGTTAAACGGGTTATTCGAAAAAGGCATTTTTGCAAAAACCGGCATACGGTTTTAAATAAAAAAACCGGTTTACGGTTTTTCGGTTTTAAACACCCTAATATTAGATACATTTGCTGAACACAGCATATACTTTAAACGTAAGCTTTACTCATTTTCCTATGCCGATTGACAATACAAAATTTTCATTTGGGGGCAACTTTCCCTCCCCCTAAAATGAAAAGTGGATGTAAACTTTCAAAACGCGGATACACGTGTCTTTTTTTATTCTCCTCTATCAAAATTTAGACCGGCCGTGGCATAGTGGTTATAACACGCGACTACCATGCGGGAGATCGCAGGTTCAAACTTGGCTCCAGTCATCTTAAAAAAAAGAAAAAAATAAATAAAATTTTCTTTCATTGTCGGCTCCCCTCGAATGTTGTTGACAGCAACTTCGCAGTATTATGCGTCGATTCAATCGTCGTGTCTAGTAAGAGCTTCTCAAAACAGTGACGTTCGCATTCGTCGATAAATAAGTAGGTACCGTTAGTTGTGAATCTAAAAATAGAAAGCGTGTTAATTCACAACAACGCGAGAAGCATTCATGGGGTGCAAAGGGAAATTAAGTTTTTATCAAAATTTAGAGGACGGACCTCTATTGAGGTATTATGTTATTAACATAAATTACTGTGCTGCCAAGTAATTCTTGTTTGTCAACGGCGAAGCGTTTTGTTGGTATCCTATAGCGGTCTCCAATATAGGATCCCAAAAAACACGTCAATTTTGTCTGTCGTTGACGACAAAGTCGTGTGTGACTACACTTCTTACTTTGATATTATAACACATCAGTAGGGTTCCTAAATTCCCGAACTTTCTAAATGCCCGGGAGAAAATTTCTCGGTTATTTTTAAAAATTTACAAAATTACCTTTATAAGTTTTAAAAATAAAAAAATCGACAAATCATTTTAAAACATAAAAATAAAGATTTTTTCTTTATTCATAAGAAAAAAAATCATAAGTATAAACAAACAAAAAATTCAAAAGTTTAAATTATGATATCGTACATTGCAATTTGTACATTGTTTAAAGTATAAAAACAAAGTTTTAAATTATTTTTTTTTTTGTAAAAAAATTTCAATATTATAAGAGCATTTAACAGATCATCAGACATTTTATTTCTTTTTTTTGTTGCTATATTCCCCGCAACAGAAAACACACGTTCGCTTTCATTTGATGTCGGCCTTATGGTTATTAAAGCGCTATACAAATTTTCCAAGTTGGTTGTTCTGTTACCAGTACAATTTTCATAACTTTTACAAAACACAAAATTCTTTGATTCGTATTTTGCAATTATTTATTTGTGTATTTAAATTGCAAATAACTTCAAATGACGTTTATTGACGTTTATTTTTGTTCTTCGTTATTGTGTTTCATACAACGAATTTACGAATTTACGAATTTGTACCGACAAATTCTGTGCGATATTCGTCGTTCGTCCCAATTGTGTTTCAACCTTAAAGTTTAAAATAAAAGAACCCGAAAATTCCAGATGAAAATTTTTTCCCGTAAAGGAACCCTAGTCCTCAGTCTCAAAAGCACATTCGTTGGATCTGTGAAAAATTGTAATATAAAGGAGACATCTAATTCGGGGTCGCTGATTTCGAATTTTGAAAAAAAAAAAAAACAAAAAGGCGGATACAACATGGCGGACATTTTTGTCAAAAAATTGTAGAATTTAACTGATATTGTGCCTAAGGAAGATTTTAAGGTCGCTGAATTCGAAACCGGAGTATACTTTTGAACAACAAAATGGAGGATACAAAGTGGCGAACATTTTTTAGGTAACTCAGCAGTTTTTGAAAGATATAAATTATTCATAAAATATAAATTGTTGAGTCTCTTTAAAAAATTAAAAATCACCAATTTTTTTGAAATAAGTTTTCTTTGACCATTTAGATTTACAAAAGAAAAATAGCACAATGGCGATTTTGTGGTTCACACAATGTTATTATGATGTATAAGCCATGGTATACTTCACCCATGAAACGATTTATAGAGAAAAGAAACATTAAGTAAGTAAATAATATAAGAATTTTTTAATAAAAAAAAGACGAATTATTCGGTTGGTAGCTTTTCACGTATAAACAATAACAAAGCCTATGTATACAGTACCAACCACCTTTCAAAGCATATCCCCATTAGTATAACTTTTATTTATAAAAGTTCCTCTTGAAGAGTTATTTCTGATTTTTATTATATCTCTCCGAAGATAAGAACTATTTTTGAATTATATTTCAAAAGTCCCAAAATAACAATCGATCAGAAATAAGAGTTATTTTTGATTTCTATTTTAAAAATCGCAAAATAATAATTATTGAAGACTTTTTAAAATAGAACTCAAAAACAAAAATCAGTCTATGAGTTTATCAAATCCAAATCGAAAATAAAAATCAGTCTGAGACTTAATTATAATTGTGGTACCTTCGGGCCTGATTTAACTCATAACTACACAATGTGACGAAAAAACGATGTTTTAATACTATCACCCTTAGGGATGATGGTATATGTATATCATTTGAAACGGAAAAAAAGTGTAACGCATTAGACATTTTAGACCCCAAGTATCTTAAGACCAAATTCGTTTAAGGACATCTTAAAACGATTGAGCCATGTCCGTCTGATTTTCTGGCCGGATGGCTCGTGGGCAGTATAACTCGAGCAAACCTTAACTGATCCTTATCAAAATGTTCCAGTATTAATATTTTCCAAAATGAAGTAATGGGATTGTAAATAGGTAGAATTGCCCCACCCATTATTGCACCTCTCATACAATATTACATATTTTTGGACAATGAACTTCCACAACTTCTAAACGAACAACTGGAGGATATTTGAATTTGGTCAGCATAATTATCTTATAATAGTTGACACAATTGAGTCAAATTGAATTGAGTCAAATTGTGCACAAGGTAAGCGCCTTTTAAAAAGTTGCTTTACGAAAAGTCAATATTTTTCCAATAATTTCATAAAGAAATTCCTCAAAACATTTAGTTTATTTTTAATTTGTTCTATTCGTATGTGAAACTTAAGAAACTGGTAGGTTTACTCCACCCTTTAAAATTATTATTTCATTTAGGATTTTTGTTTAAATTAATAAGAATCCCATTTAAAATGCATAAAGACTTTCTGAAAGTATATCTATTCCTTCACTTGACTGCAACTAAATCACCGATGAATTTTATACCTAAAACCGCTTCTATAAATAAACATGCACAATCGGATGAACCCTAAATATACCCATTAGAGTGGGTGAATTCTTTCCCCGACCAAGCGGTTATCAAAATCGTAATCTACGATGAAATCTTAGAAAATTTTCCCAAGAATAGATCTAAATCAAAATCAAGACCCCGGGGTTTTAAAGAGAAACTTTTGGTATTGGAAAAAAAAATCCACAATAAGCCCCGCAAACATACCTACCCCCCATTTCCCCCCTAAGGGTGCTCCCATTCAAAAATCCTTTTTTTTTATCAATTTTGCTCCCACCGCTCGAACTGCCCCAAAGGGGCCCCTAGAGGAGTCAAATAAATGACCGACCCCCATTGTTTCGGCAACCCGAACAGTTTCTTAAAACATATCTTCCCTCTATCTTCAACCCTTAAGGTGGTCCACATACAATTTTTTTTATATTTTGAGTTGAAAAATCGATTAATAACAGTTATTTTCAGTACCTGGTGCTACCGATGATAATTATCGAACACATTATCGTGACGAATAATTGGTTTTTAATAAAACATTTATAAAGTTGTGTTTCTTATTTCATATCGTATATGAAACCCTTCATAATTCTATCCACTATTAATTTTAATAGTTCAAAGTATATGAGTAAAAATGTGTGATAAAATTTGGGTTAATCGAAATTACATGAGGTTTCACTAAAAAATTGTATATATTTCGGACATGCTAAATTCTCTCTTGATGTATGATAGAGTTCTCTTTTTAGCAAAATATTCCAAAGATGAGCAAGACCCAGTTTTTTGCGATAAAAGAAATTTTTCTAAAATTCAAAAAAAAAATTTTATCTGGAGTAAGATAACTTAAACCACAAAGCCAGGTTCGCGTGATACGTGCTGCTAATATTGGTACGGATCATTACCTAGTTGCAGCTAAGGTGCGCACAAGATTGAGCAGAGCGAAAAACGCACGTAACAAAACACAAAGAAAGGTGGACATCGCAAATCTGCAAACACCAGAGATAGCCACTGCCTACTCCATATTGCGCATTGCATGGCAACTCAGACGAATCCTGGTACGATGAAGAATGGCATTATAGGGCAACGCTAGAGCCAATTGTAATTAGGGCTGTTAGGGATCTTCACAAGGATATAGAGCGATATAGGGATAGAGATGAAGTCCGAAAATGTTACCAGAAAGAAAAAGTAAATGTCTACGGCAATAGGCTCCAATTTTGGAAATCTGAATACAGACACGCAGAGTGTGCTGAGTATATGGACAGAAGGCAGAGCACGTGAAGGTATCACGCCATTTGTCGAGAACGGCTTAGAATGCCCAACACCAGGTCAAACCGAGGTAATAAGAGCAATATCGCAGCTGAAAAATAATAAAGCAGCCGGTGCCGAAGGACTTCCGGCAGAGCTTTTTAAGTCCAGAGGCGACGAGCTGATAACGAGCCAGTTCCTACGTACGGTTTGTCTTAACGAGTACATGCCCGATAATTGGAACCAAAGCGTCTTATGTCCTGTGCTGAAAAAAAAGTGATCCAAGTGTGTGCTCCAACTACCGCCGGATCAGCCTTTTACCCATCGCATGTAAAGTCCTGACGAGTGTGCTATGTGAAAAACTAAAGCCAGTGTTATCCAACTTGATCGGGCCTTATGAGTGTGATATTAGACCTGGTAAAACAACAACCGACCAGATATTCACACTTCTGCAAATCTTGGAAAAGACCCAAGAGAAACAGATCGACACATACCATCTTTTCGTCGACTCTAAAGCTGCCTTCGATACGGCACAAATTACTCGAAGCCATGGCTTAGATTGGTATTGCAGCAAAGCTGATACGCCTTTGCGGAATGAAGCTGGCTGACACGAAGTCTTCTGTGAAGATTGGCAAGGACCTTACGGAGCCATTCTATACCATACAAGGTCTAAAACAAGACGACGCACGGTGGGGTAAATTCACGATCTGGGCGGCCAAAATTCGATTTCTCAAAAACCATTGTTTTTAATAATTTCCGATTGTAGGGTAAAGAGAACAAAATGCTTCACTAGATTCCGTTATATTTTCCTTCCATTTTGCTTACATTCGTTTTCAACACGCTGTTAAAGTTACTTGTTGCTAATTGTGCATTTTCTATTTTGTTGTGCTCAGGTAAAGCAACAATTTTAGCAGGCTGTGGGAAGGCGTGTGTTTAGTTTAAACATTTAAGTAAAATGGAAAATAATAAAGCAGGTTAATATTATTTAATACACTTAGCTAAATAAAATTATAATTCAAATTCATACTAGTAAAGCAGCATTGAAAAATATGGTATTTTTGTCAATTTCAATGGGTAACAAAATCGATCTATGGACAAAAAGTTAGGCATCACCCCTTTTCACCCCTTCAATCTGTGATTATATATAATCTTTAACATCGTATTGTTCATATGGATAAAAAAAATTTTGCGGGTTTTTGCGGTTTTGTGTTTTAGAGCCATTTACCTACTGCGGAAGAATAGACCATAATTTCTGCGGTTTTACTGAACCACTTTAGTAAACATACTGGATGTCCTATATCTCTATGCATTTATAGTTAGAGGGTATCCAGACGAATAAAAAGTTTTAGGGAGGTAGGGCACCAAAATGCAACCTTGTGTAGATATATGGGAAATACTTGGAATCTTAAATTTTTTATAAAAACCATTTTTTGTGTTAAAACGGTCGTAACCTCTACCCCCCGAATGTTAACATATTATTAGTTTTTACGCATCACCGAGTAATTTGTTAACATTCTGCTTCATACATTTGCTTCAAATAATTTTGGCCGCCCAGATCGTGATTTTACCCCACTGTGCGACGGCTTATCATGTGACCTCTTCAACATAGTTATGAAGATAATAATAAGGGAAGCTGTAGTAAAAACCAGAAATTCGGAAAAGAATCCAGCTTTCTAAAAAAAGCTACCACGGATTAAGCAAGTGATTTAATGACAGAGCCCTCTCTCGACGAACACAAATCCAGCTATACCAGATACTCGTTCCGCCTGTCCTGATGAATGGTTCAATATCCTGGGTTATGACACAAGCGGATGAATCGGTTCTGGCAGTACTCGAGAGAAAAATACTCCGTAAAATATATGGGTCCATCATCGTTAAGAGTATCGACGTCGTATGAACCATGAGCTGTACACTGACATTGACGTGGTCGGATGTATTAAGGTGAAGCGGTTCCATTAGTTAGGTCATGTTGTCTTCGATAATGAACTCGATGGACGGCGCAGAAGAGTGCGAACAAATTATAAATTAGGCTCACGTGGCCAGTGATTGTACCAACATTTGTGGAGAAAATCACGTTCATTCGAACTGTATAAACACATGCATGGCCCAGCTACAACTATGCGTTACTTTGACGTAAAGTCTGAAGTGAGTTTAGTTTACCACCAAATCTCCTTGAAAAAAGCTTGAGCGTTTGAGGTAAAAAGGGGGGAATAAATATCTTCCATTCTCATGTGGAATATTAGTATAGTATTGGTGTTAGACTGATATCGTCTGATATCTACTTCGCATGTACATGTTTGATATAATGTAGATATGTATACAGCTGATTATGTACTAGAATGCACCAATTCGTCACGGAGTTCTAAACGCGTCATCCTAGTGCTTGATACTTAATTGGCCATTAATATCGACATTAAAAACTTTTCTGATCGTTAAGCCAATTTGGTGTGTCATTTGATAAACTAACACAAATCGATAACGAACCCATCGAACCCTCACGAACAACCCTGTAAGAAAATTACTTTCTGTATTTGAAAAAATGTTAAAAATCCATTTACCAAAAAAATTTTAGACAATTCTTGAATAATTTTTCTTAATTTTTAAACATTTTGTTTTTCCTGAAAATTAAATATTGTTTTCCGTGTAAAGTGCAACCCAATTTCACACATTATTCCTTCTACAATAGCTTAGCCTTAAATTTGATTTTAATTAACATACAATGAACTTTAAAATAAGAAATTATTACCTATTTTCTAATATTTTGTTCCCATTCAAATTTTTTAAAATTAACTCTCTGTTAACTCTCTTTTACAGGAGTGACTTGAGAGAATAACCAAAAGTAAAGTTACATGTTGATTTTAAATAAAACACAAATTATTTAGGTAATTATTGTCATTTCTTTTTATTATGATAATATTGGTATGGTTCAATTATGTTTGGAACAAAATATCGGCCAAATGGCCGCCGCGAACTCGGCCGCACACTTCCATCCGATGATCCAAATTTTCGATGACGCTGAGGTTCTATGCAATTGTTGCTGGCTTATCGACGTACACCTTTTCTTTCAAATAACCCCAAAGAAATAAGTCCAACGGTGTCAAATCACACAAAAAGTTCGTTATCATCTCCCAATAGCGAACACCATTCACAGTAACTGAAATGCTGAAAAGAACTTGACGTTTAGGTGTGGTTCACATTCAACATCGGCTCTTACAATTTAACCACCCTATATAATAATAACCGGCCGTGGCATAGTGGTTAGAACACGCGACTACCATGCGGGAGACCGCAGGTTCAAAAAAAATGTTTCTTTCATCGTCGGCTCCCCTCGAATGTTGTTGACAGCAACTTCGCAGTATTAAGCGTAGATTCGATCGGCGTATCTAGTAAGAGCTTCTCAAAAAAACAGTGACGTTCGCATTCGTCGATAAACAAGTAGGTGCCGTTAGTTGTGAATCTAAAAATAGAAAGCGTGTTAATTCACAACAACGCGAGAAGCTATCCCATACCTCATTCATGGGGTGCAAAGGGAAATTAAGTTTTTAAGTTTATATAATAATAATATACTGGATTTACCAGTTTTTCTTACAAACATTTTTCTATGAGTGGATTTAGCAGTTTATCTTATCAAACTTTTTTACACACTTCAAGACACATTGAATTTACTTAAAAAGTGAATTTAGCAGGTTTACTCATTAAGCCGAATGTAAAATATCTTAAAGTAAAATCCTTCATAGCTGCGATAATTTTATATAAGCTTTTCGTAAAACAACAATTGCCTGCTATCTATTTAAAATGTTGTCTTCATACTTTCCAAGAATAAGTAGCCTTCTTGGGTAAATTTTCGCGAAGAGATTGAGGGCGTAAATGCGGCTGCCCGTTTTAGGCAATTGCTCTTAACGGACCATAAGGTACTCGGATTTGCACTGAAGCCAAACGGTGAATGGACTGCATCCGGAGAGGACACATTGGAAATTTTGAAATTTTCATCCCGGAATACGAGAATATTGCCGTACATGAGATGCAGTGGAGGCCGCCTGAGATATCGCATTCAGTTTACGGAATCCTAGTGAACGATGTGATAAAGGAGGAAAAGGTACAATGGGTTTTGAATACCTTCAAACCCTACAAGTCTCCAGTAATGGACGAAATTTATCCGGCTATGTTGCAAAAGATATCTGCCATCATTGCACCGCTCCTAACGGAACTACTAATATCACATATTTCCATTATATGCATACCATTAAGGAAGATCTTTGGACGGCGCTCTGAACGAAGTGGTTGGTAATGTGGAAAATGGGTTAAGAAATGGGTTGTATACATTAGCGGCGATCCCGGACAGGGTAAAGGGCTACTGGAACACCTCCGATGCTTAGCAACTAGATTGATTCTATGCTGTCAAAGCTTATTATCAACTTTACTCTTGGCACGAGTACTACAAGGAAGCTGGTGACTAGGAGACTTTTGACAGAAATGAAAAGAAGATTGTGGTCTATGCGGACGTCGTGGTCATTCTTGTTACTGGAAGATTTGCTCCGACTTTGAGTGATATCGTACAAAATGACCTACGAGCTTTGTCGGAATGGGTCACAAAATATGGTTTGAATGTCAATCCACAGAAAACGGTGCTAGTACTACTACGGTTATTACTGGTGTCGAACTAAAGCTCTCATCTGATGCGAAATATTTAGGCGAGAAACTGAACACAACATGGAAAAAAGGGCAAAGAAGGGTTTTAATGCCCTATACGCCTGCCGGGAAGGCTGAGGACTACCACCTGCAATGGTATATTGTGTGACCTCTTCAACATAGTTATGGAGATAATAATGAAGAAAACTGCAGTAAAAACCGGTGCACAATATTCAACAAAATGCTACTTGAATACGCTAATGACCTAGACATCATCGGTCGAAAACTACGGTCTGTGACTGCAACCTTCTCAGCTATACAGAAGTAATCAGCAAAAATGGGTCTAATGGTGAACGAGTACAAAACTCGTTTGGGAAACTGCGTGAACGTTGACAAATATAATTTTGAAGTGGTAGACGATTTTAGGCTTTAGGCTTTATTGGATATACACGTGTGACGTACCATAGTAACATACGGCTGTCTTCTCTGCGAGGATCTCAATTGCAGCCAACACTTCCGATTGTATAACGAGTATTTTTGGATTAAATATTGCCAAAGAAAGTTTATAAATTCAGGACTGGTGCACAGATGCGAAACGGCGCTCTCAACACTGCCAGAAAATAGGGTTCGACTCTGCTGGTTCCCCGGACACAGTGACATACTAGTCAACGAGATGGCGGATGAATTGGCACGAAAGGCTCATCCCTGGACTCGGCCAACCAGTGCGACCACCAATGTGAAAAACATACGAAATTTTGAACCGCTACATCGAACAGATGGCAAACGTATCGGGAGGACTTAGAAAACGTCATTACATGTTTTTTGCATAATCAAATTGATTTCACATGTAATCTTGTGGCTTATGCTAATAATAAAAGAAAATCTTAACACTGAAAACGAAAACGTTGGATTTAAAAAAAGTATTTTTAAAATACATATAACATATTTTATAAATATGAAATATTTGAAGATATTTAAGATCCAAAAACAAAAAGCCCACAAATTCATTCATAATGTTATAAAAACTACTACTAAAACGATTTTAATAAAATTGAAATTGGACCAAAAATCAAGAAATTATTTGTTTATTAAAAAACTTACTCAATACCTTAATTGGTTTAAACGTCGCAGAATTTTAATAGCCTTTTTACACCGGAACGCATTTAACATATTTCCGCGTTAATCCGCATCTTTGATGGATGCGGCCAAAATGCTAAAATTTTTACATGTATTTTGTTGTTGGAAAGATGTTAACATATTTTCGCATCCATGAAAGATGCGGAAAAATACACTGAGTTGTGCTCTGAAAATTGGAATTTAAGCGATTTTTCTCAGTAATGTTGATCCGGCAACCACCATTTTCGTCGTTTGTTTACATTTATCGGAAAAAATGCCAAACAACATGGACGGACAAAAAATTTACATTTTTGCCAAAATATTAATAAATGGTTATTCCAATTAGTTAAAACTATTCGCGCTTTGTGGAATACAGCCTCCGTAACAATGTTAATAGGTTTGTGGCAGGAAAATATTGCAGTTTTACAAGGCAAATGGAAAAATGTGTGAGCTAGACAACAGCTGACAATATGCGAAACTGCGGTGTAAAACCACTTTTTAGCATTCCGCATCTTCAGCTCAAGATGCGGAATGCTTTTTTGGTGTAAAAAGGCTATAACAAACGGTAAATTATTCCACTGTTCACCTCTCTAATAAATCTAAAAAGTTAAGGAGCTGAAACCCCGATCATCCGCTTGACATATTATTTAATCTATGTATATAATCTTATCTTATAAAACCACTATATACATATGTAGTAGTCGTCGGCAAAAGATTGTGGAGCATTGCCAAGACCACAAAGTTAAATATACTATTCCCTATTTGTCGATACCTAACTGAGTTTTGCACTTAATTCAGGTAAATACGATCATATTTTGAAAACCCTGAGTTATTTAACTGCAGTGAAATTACAAATAACTTATTGATGTTATTTGTAAATATTTTACTTATAAAGTTAAAAATAGTCAATGCTAACTATTTCTTAAGCAGAGATGTATGGTATTGATTACAAGCAAATTACTGTAAACAGCATATTTTAACAACGCCAACTATATTTTATTCAATATGCATATTTTAGTCAAAAATATGCATCACTTATCCCAGATTACACACAAAAATCACAGGTCACTAATTACACAGTGCAACAGTGAAAAAAATACAAGAACGTGACAGTATAGGTTCGATTTTACTATCGAAGGGTAATAAAACCCTATACTCAGTTTGGCGAGATTGGTGACCAATTTTTTTTTATGGACCCCTAAAGATTCTCAAAATCAGTGAGCCCCTCGAAAAAAGGTGTCATCAGTTTTTGTCCAACAGTTTACTCCCACTTCGTGGTAGCGCTAAACTATATTCGGCAATAATGTAGCTCGGAGTTTTGCACACTAACTTTATTAACAAATTATGTCAAAAAGGTTGGTTATTCCTGCACTTTTTCAAAAAAAATTGAAGAAGAAATTATTATTTTTTCACTTTTTTGAGCATTAGCCAAACGGTGAATGGACTGCATCCGGAGAGGACACATTGGAAATTTTGAAATTTTCATCCCGGAATACAAGAATATTGCCGTACATGGGATGCAGTGGAGGCCGCCTGAGATATCGCATTCAGTTTACGGAATCCTAGTGAACGATGTGATAAAGGAGGAAAAGGTACAATGGGTTTTGAATACCTTTAAACCCTACAAGTCTCCAGTAATGGACGAAATTTATCCGGCTATGTTGCAAAAGATATCTGCCATCATTGCACCGCTCCTAACGGAACTACTAATATTACATATATCCATTATATGCATACCATTGAGGAAGATCTTTGGACGGCGCTCTGAACGAGTGGTTGGTAATGTGGAAAATGGGTTAAGAAATGGGTTGTATACATTAGCGGCGATCCCGGACAGGGTAAAGGGCTACTGGAACACCTCCGATGCTTAGCAACTAGATTGATTCTATGCTGTCAAAGCTTATTATCAACTTTACTGTTGGCACGAGTACTACAAGGAAGCTGGTGACTAGGAGACTTTTGACAGAAATGAAAAGAACGACGGACGACGTGGTCATTCTTGTTACTGGGAGATTTGCTCCGACTTTGGTTATTACTGGTGTCGAACTAAAGCTCTCATCTGATGCGAAATATTTAGGCGAGAAACTGAACACAACATGGAAGAAAGGGCAAAGAAGGGTTTTAATGCCCTATACGCCTGCAGGGAAGGCTGAGGACTACCACCTGCAATGGTATATCGTGTGACCTCTTCAACATAGTTATGGAGATAATAATGAAGAAAACTGCAGTAAAAACCGGTGCACAATATTCAACAAAATGCTACTTGAATACGCTAATGACCTAGACGTCATCGGTCGAAAACTATGGTCTGTGACTGCAGCCTTCTCAGCTATACAGAAGTAATCAGCAAAAATGGGTCTAATAGTGAACGAGTACAAAACTCGTTTGGGAAACTGCGTGAACGTTGACAACTATAATTTTGAAGTGGTAGACGATTTTATCTACCTAGGCTTTATTGGATATACACGTGTGACGTACCATAGTAACATACGGCTGTCTTCTCTGCGAGGATCTCAATTGCAGCCAACACTTCCGATTGTATAACGAGTATTTTTGGATTAAATATTGCCAAAGAAAGTTTATAAATTCAGGACTGGTGCACAGATGCGAAACGGCGCTCTCAACACTGCCAGAAAATAGGGTTCGACTCTGCTGGTTCCCCGGACACAGTGACATACTAGTCAACGAGATGGCGGATGAATTGGCACGAAAGGCTCATCCCTGGACTCGGCCAACCAGTGCGACCACCAATGTGAAAAACATACGAAATTTTGAACCGCTACATCGAACAGATGGCAAACGTATCGGGAGGACTTAGAAAACGTCATTACATGTTTTTTGCATAATCAAATTGATTTCACATGTAATCTTGTGGCTTATGCTAATAATAAAAGAAAATCTTAACACTGAAAACGAAAACGTTGGATTTAAAAAAAGTATTTTTAAAATACATATAACATATTTTATAAATATGAAATATTTGAAGATATTTAAGATCCAAAAACAAAAAGCCCACAAATTCATTCATAATGTTATAAAAACTACTACTAAAACGATTTTAATAAAATTGAAATTGGACCAAAAATCAAGAAATTATTTGTTTATTAAAAAACTTACTCAATACCTTAATTGGTTTAAACGTCGCAGAATTTTAATAGCCTTTTTACACCGGAACGCATTTAACATATTTCCGCGTTAATCCGCATCTTTGATGGATGCGGCCAAAATGCTAAAATTTTTACATGTATTTTGTTGTTGGAAAGATGTTAACATATTTTCGCATCCATGAAAGATGCGGAAAAATACACTGAGTTGTGCTCTGAAAATTGGAATTTAAGCGATTTTTCTCAGTAATGTTGATCCGGCAACCACCATTTTCGTCGTTTGTTTACATTTATCGGAAAAAATGCCAAACAACATGGACGGACAAAAAATTTACATTTTTGCCAAAATATTAATAAATGGTTATTCCAATTAGTTAAAACTATTCGCGCTTTGTGGAATACAGCCTCCGTAACAATGTTAATAGGTTTGTGGCAGGAAAATATTGCAGTTTTACAAGGCAAATGGAAAAATGTGTGAGCTAGACAACAGCTGACAATATGCGAAACTGCGGTGTAAAACCACTTTTTAGCATTCCGCATCTTCAGCTCAAGATGCGGAATGCTTTTTTGGTGTAAAAAGGCTATAACAAACGGTAAATTATTCCACTGTTCACCTCTCTAATAAATCTAAAAAGTTAAGGAGCTGAAACCCCGATCATCCGCTTGACATATTATTTAATCTATGTATATAATCTTATCTTATAAAACCACTATATACATATGTAGTAGTCGTCGGCAAAAGATTGTGGAGCATTGCCAAGACCACAAAGTTAAATATACTATTCCCTATTTGTCGATACCTAACTGAGTTTTGCACTTAATTCAGGTAAATACGATCATATTTTGAAAACCCTGAGTTATTTAACTGCAGTGAAATTACAAATAACTTATTGATGTTATTTGTAAATATTTTACTTATAAAGTTAAAAATAGTCAATGCTAACTATTTCTTAAGCAGAGATGTATGGTATTGATTACAAGCAAATTACTGTAAACAGCATATTTTAACAACGCCAACTATATTTTATTCAATATGCATATTTTAGTCAAAAATATGCATCACTTATCCCAGATTACACACAAAAATCACAGGTCACTAATTACACAGTGCAACAGTGAAAAAAATACAAGAACGTGACAGTATAGGTTCGATTTTACTATCGAAGGGTAATAAAACCCTATACTCAGTTTGGCGAGATTGGTGACCAATTTTTTTTTATGGACCCCTAAAGATTCTCAAAATCAGTGAGCCCCTCGAAAAAAGGTGTCATCAGTTTTTGTCCAACAGTTTACTCCCACTTCGTGGTAGCGCTAAACTATATTCGGCAATAATGTAGCTCGGAGTTTTGCACACTAACTTTATTAACAAATTATGTCAAAAAGGTTGGTTATTCCTGCACTTTTTCAAAAAAAATTGAAGAAGAAATTATTATTTTTTCACTTTTTTGAGCATTACTTTGAGGAAGTACAAATTTTTCACTAACAATGTTCGCCAAAATTGTAGCCATGGTAAAGTTGAACAACTTTTGTGAACATATCAATACAATCTGAACGTGTCTAGGCAACCTAAATAGCTCATAAAATCCACTATGATACCGGTTTTTCGTAGCTTTACGCACATATAAGCCAGTAACGTGGTTGAATATCAACCGATTTAAATTTTCTCAAAGGATTTAGAAAGAAGATACTGCGGCCTTTCTAACGATATATATAGTTATATTGATAAGTTGTCATATCTGTCTGTTTTTTGCCTCGAAATTTCAAACATTTGTGACTTTTTCACTATTTTTTAAGTTTGAGGAAGTTTGTAGCCACTATTTTATAAGGACACCCTAATGTTTACTAATTTATTCAGAAAGTGCACGCTATCACGAGTTAAACGCATATTTGTATGTAAAAATCTGTTAACAAATAGTTATGTTATTCATGTTTTCCGTGGGACGCAACTTTCATATCCTATGCTAAAATCAAAGAGTTGAAGAAGAAGCATTGATTTTGTGTTGTTGTTAATTACTTCAACTTTGATTTTATCATAGGGTACGAAAGTTGCGTCCTTCGGAAAACATAAATAACTAAACTATTTGTTAACCGATTTTTACAAACAAATATGCGTTTAACTGGTGATAGCGTGCACTTTCTGAATAAAATAGTAAACATTAGGGTGTCCTTATAAAATAGTGGCTACAAACTTCATCAAACTTAAAAAATAGTGAAAAAGTTACAAATGTTTGAAATTTCGAGGCAAAAAGCAGACAGATATGACAAGTTATCAATATAACTATATATATCATTGGAAAGGCCATAGTCTCTTCTTTTTAAATCCTTTGAGCAAATTAAAATCGGTTGATATTCAACCACGTTACTGGCGTATATGTGCGTAAAGCTACGAAAAACCGGTATCAACGTGGACTTTATGAGCTATTTAGGTTGCCTAGACACGTTCAGATTAGATTGATATGTGCACGAAAGTTGTTCAGCTTTACCATGGCTACAATTTTGGCGAACATTGTTAGTGAAAAATTTGGACTCCCTCAAAGTAATGCTCAAAAAAGTGAAAAAATAATAATTTCTTCTTCAATTTTTTTTGAAAAAGTGCAGGAATAACCAACCTTTTTGACATAATTTGTTAATAAAGTTAGTGCGCAAAACTCCCAGCTACATTATTGCTGAATATAGTTAAGCGCTATCACGAAGTGGGAGTACGTTGTTTGGCAAAAACTGATGACACCTTTTTTCGAGGGGCTCACTGATTTTGAGAATCTTTAGGGGTCCATAAAAAAAAAATGGTCACCAATCTCGCCAAACTGAGTATAGGGTTTTATTATCCTTCGATAGTAGAATCGAACCTATACTGTCACGTTCTTGTATTTTTTTCACTGTTGCACTGTGTTATTTGTAATAAACAAACGTTATTACTGCACTCCCACTTGAAGGCACAATTTGACTGTTTTTTTTTTTTCTTCAGTGTATTCCTAAATATCAAAATATAACGGACATACTTCCAATCTCATTCGCACACTTGCCTTTGCGAATGGTCGAACATCATATCAACAATATGGCAACCTTTCGACGCAACATTGTATTCTGACACTGCTGGCACTGAACGTATTACATACGACAAATGTCCGTAGTAAATCGCAGGAATATCGATAAATTTTATTCAAGTGTTTTGAACTATAACAAGTGTCAGTGCAATATTAATATTTATTGTTAAAACCTTTCGATCATAAGTGATAAAACAATGTAAGTTTTTGTTTTAAATACTTTAAGAAATATGTATGTTAACGATTGTATTGCCATGTAAACAAACAATTGACAATTGGAATTTTGCACATGTGTGTGGTAGAACAGGAAGAGGCACAATTTTGCTCTAGAAATAATGTAACGTTGACTTGTTTAAATCATTGATGTTTTATAGCATAATACTCTAGTTCTAGCGGTTGCTATGTCTCATTAGACTACTAAACAGTTGATTCAAGTTGGAAATGTAAACATAGACGCGTAATCATTCAAATTGTTACATGTGCGTATATAGTGTTTGTAGTACGATTCGTTCTCTGTTGTGCTTATAATCTTTGCATAAACATACACAAGACCAGTGTTGCTTAGAATAGTAGTAGAAGCAATTGCTATTTTCCAATGTTCTTTTCTATAATTATTTACTTAACTATTTTTAAATTACCCATAACAATCTGATGTATGTATTAAGTTAATTATTCATATAGAGTAAATAATTTCGTTGCATCCACTTTGTTACCTTCGGTCCGAGACTATTGTGGTGATTGTGGCATTTGGATAACAACCCTGTTTTGTTGTTGGCAATATTTTTCCTATTTGATTGGAAATGACGTTTGCGCACTTTTTTCTCTGGTCTTCCAATAAGATTTTGGAAATATTTTTTCCATATTGATTAGTTATGTCGCTTTTATTGTTTACTCAAAGTTTTTTTTGTTGAATTTTGTGTAAAATCTTTTGGAAAATTACTTTTGTAAACTCTCCGACCGTTGTCGATAACAAGTGCTACGGGTTTTCCCATTGAAAGTGTGAACAAATGTGCATTTCGATCTTTGGTAAAGGAGCGCGAATCTTGTTGTAAAGTGTCTCCGTCGGTCGCCCAAATAAGCAAAGTAGTGCAGTGAGTGCGTGAGTGAAGCAAGAAACAAAACGAAAAAAACGGTGAAAAAACAGAAAGAGCGATTGGTACAACATCGCCAAACCACCACCACTACAGATGTCCACAGGAGTGGGAGGTGGAGGGAGCATAACGACAGATCATCATAGCCGCCTGTATTTCCTCAACTCACCCACGGCACCACTGTCCGCACGCGACCCCTTCTTGATCAAACCCGAATACCTCAACTATGATAATCCCATGCATCATCTGTACCCAAGCAATCGGGGGCTTATAGACTACAACAACTACACCGTCACCGCAGCGGCAGCAGCAGTAAATGCAGCGGCGGCCGCTTCCTCCTCCACAGCAAACATCAACAGCAGTAACACCACAAACGCTAACAACAACAACACATCATCTGCCTCCAATACAAACAACAATTCCACCACCGCTGCTGCTGCCGCCGCCGTCGCTGCGAATACCACTGTAGTGGCAGCTGTAGCCCTCAACCTTGAGAATACCTTTCATCATCAAGCCCAGGTGCAACAGCAGCAATTGCAGCAGACTACCACTCACACGACCTCCCATCCGCTGCATCATACGCTCAGCACACCCCCGACACAGTCCACACGTGCTCAAAAAGCCGCCCGTCGCCGCAGTAACGAATCGCCCGAGGCCCGCCAAAGAAGACTGGAGCGCAACGCGGCCAGGATGCGTGAAAAACGCGCCAAGGAATCAGAGGCCGAGTATCGCCTTCGTTTGGCCAAGAATGCCGAGGCGAATCGTGTACGACGTCAGAATGAAAATGAAGTACAAAGAACCTTAAGACTGATGAAAAACGCGGCCCGCCAAAGGCTGCGGCGGGCCAGTGAGACAGCCGATGAAAGAAAAAAGCGTTTGGCCAAAGCTGCTGAGCGCATGCGTGTAGCGCGTGCCAAACAACCGAAAATACCCAAGCCGCCGCTGGAGGATCGTCTCAAAGGCTACTAAAACAAAAAAAGTTTATCGAAATTAAAATAATTTCTTTCCTTCCGGCATTGCAGTAGCCAACTCTCATCGGAAAGGAGAAAATGCTGTGGACTACGATGAGGAAGTCGCAAAAAGTAAGCAGAACTGGCAGACAGTAAGACAGCAAAGGCAGCAAACAAAAATCTAAAAATAATGATAAAAAGAAGAACATAAACACACAAATATTGCTACACTCAGAGGAGACACAAAAAATACCAGCACATTAGAATTTAGGCACCACCACCTCTCACACCCACACACACAGAACACAAACACAAACACATACACATTATTCTGATTTAACTTTTAGTTTTTACAAAATATTGGTAAAAGGGTCTCATAATCCACATCTTCCATCCCTTGCCTATGTTGCCATAAGAGCAGAGCAAAGAGCATATTATTTGGACCCGTTTTGAAGAAGCATTGGTATTTGATATAGGAAACCTAAAGTATACTCTTTTAGAAATTTAACTATTATGATCTATTTCTCCATGAAAGTGCATTGTTTCTAAATTAATGTGGTTGGTTTCTTTCAATAATCCGATTAGTTTATTCTAATTCGAAATTTGTAAGAAAGAAATTTATTTCCTAGCAAGAAGTAAACCATACTAGTTCTGCCAAAAAAAATTGGTTTTCAGCTAATTAAAAATTGTAAAATTAGCAAAATAGTTTCGAGTAATGAATATAGTTTCGTTTATATTACCGAATTTGGTAATGTTTACTTTTTAAACATATTTTGAGTGACTAAAATTTAATGAATCATTAATATTAACAGTCCTTTAATATGATTCTTTAGACAATGCTTTTTAAAATTCATGTTTTTGTAAGAATATAGGACACAGTTTTTCATAAATCCTAATTTTTAATAACAACAATGTAGTGTGGTTTCTATACAAATTATAGTTGCTGTTGTCACATCATCATTAGATTTGACTATTATTTTTTTGTAGTGATTGGGTTAAAAGCAACTAACTATCTATTTGTGGTTTTTTTTAAACACAATTATTTGTTGTTATTATTTTAAACAGACAGAAAGAGTTGATGTATAGTTTATGTTTTCTTTAAATGCGATTTTTTTTACTCCGCTTATTTAAATAAGGGACCACATTGACGATGAACTTGTGCTAGTTTGGCAACACATATTTGTCTATGGGATGCTTTAATTAAAAAAAAAACAAATTCTTCTAAGGGGATTGCTAAATTAAATTTTGATATTTATTTAAAGGATATAATCCTTTGTTTTTATTACGTCCGCCTACATAAGGCTTTTTTGGTTTGCAAAATTAACTTTTTTGATCCTTAACTTTCAAACATGAAATGTCTTAATAAACATGTTTCGATCCTCCAGTTATAAAAAAAACAATTTCATTGTAACAATCTCATAATATAATTTAGATGTGAGTTTTTCGTAGTGAGTACGACAACAAGGCAAAGTTTAAAAAAGAATAAAAGTAATTTGTTTTAAGATTTTCAAAGCGATAAAGACAAAAAAGTAAAGAAGACAAGTTGAGAATAGTTTTACGAATTCAGCTGAAAAATAAGTCTGGTTAACGATGCTATATTTGTATCGGTGCCTAAATGGCCCAGGCGAGTTGTATTTGATTTTAAAATTTATTTTCCAACATATCGAGCAAAACAACTGGTATCTGTTGAAATGATTATATTTTATATATAAAATTATTACAGAAATTTGAAACAATGAATTATGTTTTATTTTAATAGCGTTCTATTACAGAATAGTTTTTTGTTTTTTACTTACAAATTTAATTAATATTTTATGACTTTCAGTGTAAAACTCAGGTTTTTTTAGTTAAAGAGCAATCGTATTATTTCGCTTCGAGATAAAAAAAACTTTTGCAAACTATACAATTATATTTTATGTAATATTATAACGTCCTAAAATCTTGTTGCTTCTGTATGCACGAATTCAAAGTCACAGCCATTGTATTTTGGGTCCAAATTTATTACGCAATTTTTCGATAAAAAGCTTATCATTTTAACTTAAATATTTGTAGTTAACAAAGAAGCAGAGACAGCATACAACTTATTTTTCCTTTGCATTCTATGAATGAGATGTTGGAGATATTCCTGCACTCAAACAAAATGGAAATATGTATATTTATTTTGACCACAGAAATTTTATTTTTACCTCAAGTCCGGTTTAAATTGTGGATTTAGTTATTCTATTGGATAAATAAGCGGTTTAATGCAGTTTATAAGTGCATATAACTTAGCCTCAGCCTTCAAACTTGATTAACACAAATGGTCTCTTAGTAATCAAAAGTTGCTTAATATTAAATTCATGAAGGTCTGTTAAATCATAAAAGGGAAGTGGATGTTTGATGGAGATGGAATGTAATGATATATGTAATAAAAATCTTAAGCAGGCTAATTTTAAAATAGCTTTAGTTCTAAATTTTGAAACTTGTATGCTATTGAACAAAATTAATATAAACATTTTAATTGTAATTCACATTTTCTGTAATAATTTTAGAAATACCGGAAAATTGTCAAATTAATCATATCCACAACGAATGGTTAAGCTGAAAAACAAAAATTCTCTAAAAAATACATAAATAAATTCAATTTTTTAAAATTCTAAGCATATACTTAAAGTTTTATATTTGTTTTCTTTCGACTCCCAATTTAAATGGAAGAATCAGTAACGCACATAAACACAGCAAATAAATTCTTCTTAATAGACGAATAACGAATATATTTTTTTTTTTTTTTTTTGTATTCTAAAACTTTGCCCTGATGATGTTAAGACCTCACAGCATATATTTTTATTTTCAAAACAATGTTAATTAAACAACGGAGGAGAAGACGGGATAAGATAATAAAAAAATAAATGAAAATATATATAATAACAATAATTATAATGAAATGAACTGTAGTTCGTAGTTGTAGTTAAAACATACACATACTATATATAAATATATATATATATATACATAACATGAAATCAATCACCACACAAGATAAAGATAACGATATAAAAAAATGATGAAATCTAAAGAAATGAACATATTCATACAATTAAAAAAAATAATAATCTGTAGTAGTGGATGGAGGAGCAGGAGGTTACAACAGTAAATATTTTGTAGAAGTAGAAAAAAAGCAAAATATATTAAGAGTAACTAACATAAACAACCACAAAACAATATAACAAATACAACAACAAATTACTAATATAATAACTTTATAAATAAAAAGAAAGCGCGCAAAGTTAGAACTTTAAGTCCAACTTTGCCTCATCAAAATAATAACACTAATAACAACAAGATGATGAAAATTATAATCAAGAAGAGAAAAACAAAAAAAAAACAATACATTAACAAAAGAAAACATCGTTTTAAGATTAACAAATAAAGTATTTTTATAACACATGCATTATACATGTATGCTTACAATTATATTTAAACCGAAAAAAAAAACAAAAATTCAAAAAATATCACAATAAAACAACAGCAACAACAACCAAACAGAAAATGTAACAATATGTAAAACATAGAATATTTACATATGTAAATTTTTACCAACCAACAAATAACACTTCACCTTACTCCCCATACACAAACACTCCCGCCCTCATGCCCCCACACCCAGAAAGAAAAACCATTTCATCATGACATCCACAAAACCACGAAAACACCAAAAAACGAAAACTACTACAATCCTTTGCAACTTTTTGACAACAATGCAAGAATATAAAGGACTGGAAATGGAGAATGATAACTGAGAATATAACAGACTATAAAACGATTTTTATACTTTGGTCGATAAGCAAGCGAGAGAAAAATTTAAATAAAAAAAAAATAACGCAAATGATAATATGAGTATTTTAAGGCATAACATCATAAATTGAATATTTTTTTTTCTTTATTTTAACTTTAATTTAATTTAGGAACTAGGTCCTCTCTCTGATATAAATTTAAAAAAAAACTAATGGAAACAAATTATAGGATAGCAACATAAAAACGAACACGTGTCCGCTATGCAAAAATCAATATACTACCGCATAGTTAATTTTGCCCTTAATATTATGGTTACTTAACATGGAGTTCATACTATCAAAACCTTCCGTAATGGACACAAGTTCTAATTTTTGTAGCAACCTAAAACTTTGTGAAATGTTAAATGTTTATTTGTTACACTTTGGCAAAATGTAAACATCGGTTTCGGTTCCTCTACGAATGGGGATATTTATTTTCGTATACTTTATCATAATCTGTTGAGCCGATGGTAACATAGTGTCATAGGTTTGGAAAACACAATGTAATTTCTTTGAAACTAGCAGAGGTCAGTCCAAATAGTACTGTTTAGAGGAATATATATAAAAAAATACATATAGATCTTTACTAGAGAACATGGAGATTGTAATGAAAACATTTCCATGACTTGAAATAAATTTTTGTGGCAATATTTTCAATAACAATAAAACTTTTGTAATTTAATTTAAAACTATGTACATTGAACGTCAATTTAATTTATTATATACTATCATTTGAAGATTACTTTCAAATTTTAGGGTGGCTCTGTGTAAACTCCAAATGTGGTCTGATGTTGAAGTTTTCTAAATTTTATTGCAGCATATCTTTAAAACTATGACACCATAAACATAAATGGTACAAGGAACCTCTCATATTACGTAAAAAACTGTGTTTTCTCTCGAAATTTCAAATGTAACACTCAACAGTAATTTTGAAAACAAATATCCAGCTATAAGATAACTATAAGGATATTATTCAATTATAATGTTTAATTTTGAGTAATAATAAAAAAATCACTCACTCACTTTCAATTTACGATTTTTTTTCGCCAATATCGTTGCATATCCTCATAAAACAAATTCAGAGGAACCAACCAAGGCCAAAATAATTACTAAAAATTACTTTTTAAGTTTTTTTTATGGAATCAGGAAATAATTTTTAACAATTTTTTTTTCGCCTTTTCTGGTTACTCTGAATTTGTTTTATTAAGTAACGGTATTGGCAAAAAACCAACAAAAAAGTCGTAAATTGGAAGTGAGTTTATTTTGAGCGAAAAAATAATCTTCAGAAATATCATTATTAACGGTCCCTGATACAAAGTGATTTAAATTCTATTTTAAGTCGCTGGCAAACAAAATATCTATTTTCACTGAGATAAATGTTAATGTTTTTAATAATTTTTGTGACATAACTGCGACATTTGTAGCACAAAACATTTTTCATCATTTAGAAGTCCCGAAGTCAATTTTATCTATTTTGAATTCTGGTCAACTGATAAAATTGGCAACCAACGTTTGTTATAATATAAAAAATATGATTATTATGTACTCATGTTTATTTAAATTGATAATTTATATTGTCATTCTTATAAAACAGAAATGGAGTATAATCTTGTTTAGAGCCTAACCTAGAAAACACACTCAAAGTTATCGGCGTCTTCCTAAACAATATTTAAATATTTTCCATAAATATTTCATTCAGTTCTATGATGTTGTTTGCGAACATATTCGAACATATTTAGCGATTTTCTTATACTATAACGACAGGCAAAGTTGTAAAATGTTAAAATCAATAATTTATTACATGCAGCCTAAATTTTACATTGAAAATTACAGCGCATCTTGTCTTTATAAATAATTCTTTATGATAAATAAATATCACTTTTAAAAAATGTTCATACGTACATAAATTTTATTTGACATTTGTTTGTAAGTAATATCAATCCCAGATTGGACTGTCGCCTCTCTCATGTTAGTCTAAACAATTTGCAAACATAAACATAATTATTATTTTGGTTATAATCATCTAACTAATATCAGCATCATCTTCATTATACTCCCCATTACTATCACTATCTATCTCTATATCGGTATCTGTATCTGCCACCCCTCACGTTTTTATATCTGTATATTTTCATAAGTGTATGGTGAATGTATATGTACTATGATATATTTTTAGACTCATTTGTCTGTAGTTCAATATATCAACAATAATTACTTTTGCGCCATTTTTCTTCCTGATAAATAAAACAAAAAATTACAATAATTTTCGCAAATAAATTTATTTTGTCCCGAAATTTTTGCTAAGCTAAAGATGCCTCCAGCACACGAAGAAACAAACAAATAAAACTTATCAATAATGTGTAGGGAAAAATGAAACCAATAAATTTTCGTCTTATTTAAAGAAATGATTTATTTTTATTTGTGTTTTTCTTTTTCTTAATTATATATTTAATTATTTAGTTCTAGTCAAAATTGAAAAACAATATTTAACAAAAATAAATATATAAAAAAACAAACGAGATGAAAGGCAAAAGATTATCATAACTTTAAATTAAAATTGTTTTAATTATTAATTATAATGTAAACATTAATTTGAAAACAAACATGTAATTGTATTGATTAAAGTAATAATAATATATGATAATATTAATTGTACACTTTCTAAAATAAAACAACAAAATTATGAATAAAGTTGCATTCACATTTTTAAAACTGGTCTTTTTTTTGATATAAAAGATAGAAAATTTCTATCAACAGGTAATACACAAAAGGTGCATCCAAAAACAAAAGCGTCATCAAATTTAGTCGGTAAGAAGTTTGTTAAGACTAAAGTTTGAATTTCCATTTTACATTATGCTACGTATGCAAGTATTTGGAATTTTCGTTAAGGGCCCTAACATAAACTTATCATTTAAAAGTAATCTCGCGTGATATACGGATTGTCCCACATCATTATAATATGTTAATAAAATATATCGTCAAGTCCACTTTTTGTATTTCTGAGATAATGATGATTTAAAGTTTATGGCCGCCTATGTTTTCATACAATAACTATAAAACTATTTTAACCCAGCAATACTATCGTCTGTTTTATTTTCTCCATTACTATCTTTGGGTGTAATCCACCCAAATTCTTTAAGAAAAAAAAAAATCATTGTTTTGCATGTAATTCATTTCATATATTTTATTTAATACTTTTTGTACGGTCATATTCACATACTTTTCATTCTTCCGGGTGGATTACGATAGTAATCAGACGATAGAAGTGGAAGGTTTAATAAACATGGGATTTATTTACAGGGTATAGACTGGCTTTGAACTTTTCAAGTTCACTTTTTGTGTTACTGAGTTATTGATGATTACAAGTTATATTGGTCGCCTATATTTTGATACAATAACTACAAAATTACTTTGAAAACCCGTCTTTTGCTGGTTACAGCTTCTTATTTCTGATAAATCTATCATCAAAACTCCTGATAAGATAACAATTTTGCACAAAATAAATGTATAATTCACAAACAGAAAAGGGTGTAGTTTACAAAATTGTAATTTATAAGCCCAATGGCCAATTTAAATTAAATCACAATTTGAAATTGGAAACAAATTTTGCTTTTCCGTTACAAAGATTTAATGAAAATAAAAAAAATTAAAAGATTGTTTACAAGACAGTGAATCATCGTAAAATATTTTTTTTTATTTTATTTATCATTTTTGTAATGATAATTACAAATTAATTTTTGTTATTGGTTTTACTACGTTGGTGTAGTGAGAATATGTTTATTTCAAAATTTGAAAATAACTATACTGTATACATTTTTTTATACTCATACTCCTGGAACCATTTGGTCAGTTTTTGTTTTTTTTTATAGGTCTGGTTCACTCCATAACACTCCTATTTGCATGCATTTTCGAAATATTTTATTACAAACTTGTTTAAATTCTGATTACAAACTGAGGATACAAAACTTTTATCATTAGATTTATTGTTTTTATATTCAAAAAGTTTAAAAATTGAATTTTTAAATATATTGTTTTGCACTTCTAATATTATTTTAATGAACAAATTTATGAGTAGATATTTGTAACCATATAAGGCCCTATAGGCTCGGTTATTGAAACTATACAATAAAATAAAAAAAAAAAAAAAAAAATAAAAAAGAATTTATAACAATTAAAAAAAGCAAAAGTCTCAATTGATGAAAAAAATGTTCACATGCAAAATTTGGAAAAGACCGTATATTTCTGTAATTTTTCGAACTTCGTGTTTTTTAATTTGAATTGATGTCTAGAATTGCACTGAACGAGTTATGAATTTTAAGTGGGAACTTCAAATATCTTCTGACAAGTTTCCAATTTCAAATGGTATATTTGAATTCCAATCGATTTATTTTTAAATTCAAATAGAATAATAGAATGCATAATTTAGAATCAAAGGCGATGGCACACCTTTTCTTTTAAAAGAAAACCATACAATGCTTAAAAAAACATATTCATAGTTTCGGAAGTGTAATCCCAAGGAGCTCTCAACAGCATCCAATACATAATCATAATGACAAAGGCCATGGATAAAACGCACAATTTTATTAAATATCATAGATTTATTGGCATTATTGTTCAGAGATTTAGTGGTTGGTACGAATTCCGAAGTACCAAAATATTTAATAAACTGATAACTGAAATAAAAAATTCATTGTTTGAACAGGATTCATGAAATTCTGATGTGAAAAACACGTTTTAAAATAATATTCAAATAATGATATTTTATAACAAAATAAAAAAAATAGGAAAAGTATCAGTATTTTTTTTCTTTTTCTTATAGAACACAGTCGTTACTCAATTAAAGGTTATAGCAATCTGTGAACTACGTTTGGGATGAATAATTTTATTAAAACATTCATATGAACTCGTTTCGGAAACAACATTATTAGTAAACAGAAGTATGTAATCGTAGTACAAAAAAAAATAACCATACAGTGATTCGTATTTTGGCGTATGAACAAAGAGGTTTCATATACATGTTAGAAAAACAATATAAAGGGAATTTGTAAGCTTTTTCCACAAAAAACTGTTCAAAATATTGAAATTCTGCAGTCTAACCTGTTGCTATGAATTTGCAAGAAGAAATGACAATATCGTAGGACTAAAAATCTTTGCTTCCGGCAGACTGTCGAAACTTTTATAATTGTATATCTTGTCCTATTTTGTTTTTATCTTTATGAATGAAGTTTCATTTTTAGTTTAAACAAGTATGTTATAAAAAAAATAAATACATATATATATAAACATATAACAGTTTTCATAAAAACTATTTTTTTATTCTTATTTCATTCCCTGCGGATTCATATTGATGATACATTTTTCTGTTTTAGAAAACAACTAAAAATAACGTAAGGCACATAGCATGAAGACTATTTTAAAAATAGTGTTTTATTAAAACTAAAATATATTTCTAATGTCAAGAAGTTTATTTTTTATTTTGTTTCTTCTGATAACTTATGAAAAGTGATGTTAGCTTTTCCTCATTTGCATTGTAGGTGACGACAAGTAGGTTTCTAAATTCTCCCATGTATCTATGCCTATTCACACCCTCTGTTATCGCTCGCCTGAAAGCAAAGGCTTAATTGCAGTAAATCGTTTAACAGTTCATCACCTAGTAAGTAAAAAGGTCAATGTACATGTTTATTCGTTGGTATCCATAATATTTGTTTCCAACTGCAATGACAGTGCCGCCTAAAAACATTTCATTCTCTAGTTAACATGTCAAGGAAATCTTAAATTTATTTTCTCAATAGATTTGTTTGTACATAAATCAATTTATACATTTGTATTTTATTTACATATTAAATACACCAACATATTTCTCATGTGTAAGAATTTTGCTTACGCCATCCCTTGTGAGTTTTCTAGAAAATAAATTTACGCAGAAAAGTGAGCTTTATTCAAATGAGGAGAAATACGATTTACTACTTTCATACCAATAGTTCCTCATACCCATCCCATAATTTTGCACCCCCTCCTAGAATCTTAACTGATGGCATTAAACGCTATTGGGTTCGTTCGCGTTTCCGGAGAAGAGAACTTTTGTTGGAATGAGTATGTCTGGCTGTGCACTGGAAGTTAATCCTTTTTTGTGTACATACAAACATGTGTAGATGTATGTACATGTGAACCCTTTTCCATACACAAACAAATACACGCAACTACCGTTACTGTTACTGGCCGCCATTCCATTGTCATTACTGCCATTGCCATTACTTGCAGTGTTGCCAATGTGAACAAATATGTTTGCGAGAATGGAACATGGAATTAATTACAAACTAAATAAGCATCATTTAAAAAAAATGTTGAGTTCCTTTTCCCCTGTCTATGGAGGCTGATCTGTTAAAAGATTCTAGTTTGACGACAATCATTTACACACATCTTTAGAAGGTTAGATTTCTTCGAGATAAATCCGTAATTTAACGGTCATTTTCATATTTAATATTTTAAATTACATTAGAAAAAGCTGAATTGTCAAACACAATTCACAATCAGTTTTCTTCTCATATTGATGGTAAAAAATGAAAAAATCGTATCTCTATTTCTGTATATTTTACAGGAGTAGAAAACTGAATAAAATCGGAGCAATTTTGCACGTTATTTGTTAGTTAGGGTTTTTTTTTAGTGTCTATAATTGTTAGCAGAAAAAAATATTTTTTTGTACCAAAATATGCAAAAAAAAACGCGATTTTCTGAAAAAAAAAACAAGTTTCATATGTATGTCTGTTAGTTAGAATAGTAGTATTTAATAGTTGGAATAGTTAAACACGCCAGTTTATTAAATCCTATCATAACTATTTGTAATTAGGCTATGACAACATTTTAATAATTCCGTTACTTTGAATGAATCTAAACCTATGAAATAGCGAAAATAAAACTGATTATTTCATCTTGAACATAAAATAATCATCACACTAACTGTTTTGGCATTTGTGGATTTTTTTCTCAATAAACAATTTAACACAATTTGCCAAATTGCTTTTATCTCAAAAGAAAAACAAAAACCTCCCCATTTTGGGTTCAACAAATTTTTTATGCCGAGTGTCGGTAACTCCTTCCAATTCACGTAAATACACCGCTTTCCAATAAGAATTTATTTACATTTTTTGTGTGAAGACGGAGAGTGTTGGTGTTCGTATATTTGTGCGAAAAAATATTTTTTTAATTGTGGAAAACAAAATAAGAAATAATTGTTTTTATACTCCTTTTACACAAAACACGTGATACAACCCAAACATCAAATAGAAATTAGAAAATTTTGTAATAAAACAAACGAAAAGTCGAAAAGAAAAAACTCAAGTATACAGTGGATTAGCAAGTGAGGAAGGAACATTACTGCTGCGTCGTCGATGGGAGAAAAGTAATGCGAAGAGACGGGAAAGTAACCACAAAAATAACACGTACATACTGCAATACATACAGCAAAAGCAAAGTGACGACGGCGAACGTTTAAAAACAAATCTGTGTGTCCCAATAAGAGTAACTCTCGTCCGGAGCACCGACAGAAGTTGTGCCAGTGTGATCTTAAGAAATTGGTCAGGAATAAAAAGCTGGCATAATCGGCTGAAATAAAAGTGATTTTAGTCTTGCAATATCATGTGAAAAATCGATTGGAAACAATATACATACATACATAACAGCTAGTGAGAAGAGAAGTGTGAGCACAATTGTATTACTCTCCCTCTCTCTCTCCTTCCATTGCCATATAGATGAATGACATTGGAATCAACTGCACGCACACAAAAACTTATGTACATACAGACACTACACTTACACAGACGCACACACGGACGCTTCGCCAGAAAACGCGATAGAAAAACGGCGAAAGAAGAAGCATAACTCGGGCAATCACGGTGAACTGTTAGCAAATTCTGACAAGAAGAAAGCGCAATTTTCATATTCATTGATGGTTGGTGTATTTGTTCTATATGTGTTGTTGTTGTAAACCTCCTAAAGTGACATCAGTGTGAATGGGCAGAAGAAGCACATACACACACATTTGGAAACACAAGTAAAGTGAAGAGGCAAAACAAAAGTCGAAATCGTAAAGTTAACGTTTTTAACGCAATAAGGGCACCACCACACAATTATGAGAATCTGCTTGGAAAACAAAAAGTGTTGATTGTCCCGTTTTCAATGTGGAATAAAAGGAAAAAATTAGTGCTGCCATTGTCACCGACTTCTTCATCGCCAGCGCCAGCAGTGGCAATTTCCTCGCCGTTTTCACTTTGGTCATCTTCGTCGTCATTGTTTGCGCTTGAGTTACCAGCGCCAGCTGCGGACACCATCGCGAAAGCTATAGCGGCAGATAGCAACTGCAACGACTATAATTGTTCCTCCTGAGTGCATTTGGGCGGGTGGCGTAGAAAATAATGGAATCTGGTCCCAATGGGATAATCAAAGTAGAGCCAACTCTGGAACAGCAGCAACAACAGCATTTGCAACAGCAACACCAGCAGCAACAGCACCATCACCACCAGCAGCAGTATGCCACAAATTTGCTAGCTCTCAATGGCTCGAACGCACGTCTGCTTATCGATCATCCGTCAACGTTGTTGGTACCGTTGTCGCATCATCAGCAACAGTTGCAGCAACAGCTGCAGCTGCAACAACACCACCAACAGCAGCAGCAGCAATTGCAGCAGCACCACCTGCAACAGCAGCAGCAACAGCAATTGCAACAACATCTAGCCTCGCAACAGCAGCAGCAACAGACGGAACAACAGCTCCAGCTGCAACAGCAGCAGCAGCAACAACAGCAACAACAACAGCAGCAGCATCAGCAAATACAATTGACCACAGCCTATCCGCAGCCTTTATCGTTAAAACAACCTCCCCTACCCACGCCGATCACCAACAATCCAACAGCGGCACCTGGTGCAACTACCTCCTTGGGGCCAGCGTCAGTGGCCTCATCGACTTCGTCGGCCGCCGTACGTCATCGCTGGAATGAGAGTCCGGAGGCAAGGGCTCGTCGCTTAGCTCGCAATGCCGAAAGGATGCGTGAGCGACGCAATCGTGAATCCGAAGACGAGTACCGCAAGCGGCTGGCCCGCAATGCCGAAGCCAATCGTATGCGTAGACAGAACGAGAATGAGATGGAGCGGGCCATGCGTCTCGTACGCAATGCCGCAAGGCAGCGTCTGCGTCGTGCTATGGAGTCGCCCGATCAGCGGACCAAACGACTGATTAAACTTGCCGAACGCATGCGTATGTATAGGGCCAATGAGACGCCCGAGCAGAGGAAGATCCGCCTGGCCGAAATGGCCGCAAGGGCCCGACAGCGCATAGCCAGCGAATCACCAGATCAGCGTAAGGAACGGCTGAAAAAGCTCAATGAGTATGCGAGAAAGGTCAGAGAAAAGAAAAAAATTATAAAAACAGGCGGCGCGGCGCAGACTCCGAATTCCGCACAGAATTCGAATACGACGACGCAAAGCGCTACAGCCAATTGTAATAATAACGACTCTTTAAATCTAAATCATCAGGCACCAGCAGCATCATCATCAACGGCCGCAACCGCAGCAACAGCAGCCGCAGGAGGAGGAGGAGCAAATTCAACAACTCCGGTCAACACCGGCAACGATGAGCTATCAAGACAGACTGGCGTAGATCAGCACCAATTAACGACAGCATCATATCAGCAGGCTGCAGCTTTGGCCGCCAATCCCATTGAATACTATCAGAATATGTTCATTAATCCAGCCACACTACGCACAGGCAGTGCAGCTCTTCTAAAGCAGGAACCACAAACGCAGCAGCAACAATCGTCTACCTTACAACAGAATCGATTTGGCACTCCTAATCAACAGCAGTCGGCGTCGGCGAGTGCAAATCTACTTGTTGATCCGGCGGAGGCAACAAACCTCTTTCAGCAACATCTCTACGACGAGGCTTCACAAAAGGTATCCTCCAAACTGCCACATGCAGCAGCTAATGTTCCTCATTTCAGCACAATTGCTAGTTCGCTAGAATTATACCAGAATAAGTATGCTAAGAAGCAGGAGCTTCAACAGGTGGGTATAGTGTCGAACTGAATGTTTCATACACTATCACAAACACAACACTTACCACCTATTGTTACTCCAATTTAAATGAAACAAACGATTTGAGACCCACTTAATTCTAGGGATATTGTATTTAAATCTGATGATTTCGTGCAATTCAAATTTTTTTTTATGTCAGATTTAAACATTGTGTTCCTAATGTATAGAAGAAAATAAATGCTCTAACAATACATATTCTAATTGTTGGGATAAAAAAGTGATTTCAAGAAAGAATTTTGTTCCTTTGTAATAGAAAGTTTTCATTATTGACATTGTAAATGTACTAAAAGGAAGTTATTAATCATATTTGTACTCTAGCTTAGGCTGATCGACTTCAATCAGAAAGGGACACAATTTTGTCAGAGCTGAAATGCTATTAGAAGAAAAGCATATCATCTTCCATGATGTGCTAGGCGGACAAATACATGTCTTTATAATATTCTAGTTGGCTTTAATTAATTTGCACATTTTATCTTAAACAATTGTAAAAATCTAAGAGAAAGTTAATTAATAATAGTTATTTTTAAATAATCTACTTTATTTTCACATGCTTAAACTTTCGGTATTTTAGGTTTGCATTTAAGATTTCTATTCGAAAGACTCACTTGTTTTAGATCTGGTAAAAATAATCGGCTCGGATATATATTATGTAAAGCATTTTATTAATATTCTCGATATACTAGTAATATTAAGTGTGGTCTTCATTAGACATTAACCAGTTCACATCCCGTATGGGATGAAAAACATTTCATAAAAGATTTCTTTATTATTGGGAATTCTAATTTCTGTGTTTTACCTTGCAAGAAATGATTTGCTTTGGAGAAAATTATATTAAGAGCCCTTTAAACAAGTCCTGGGCAACCAAAAAACGTCAGTATCTCGATAGTCGTCGTATTAAGACATAAATCAACGTTGTATGACAGTAGACCACGCCATTTGGTTACATATCGAATATTTTGGTCGAATGCCTTATCAATGGGTTATGGAGTCGTCTGTTTTTCCAAACAAAGCAAGTCGTTAAGGATTTAAAAACAGTAAGCGTTTCTAGTTGCTTATTATAATTATTACAGAAATGAAGGGCTATGTGTGATATGAAAAGTATCTGTAGCTTGGATAAAAACAGGACGAAAGTAATAGGCAATTTTTGTTTTTTTTTTGGATATTAACTACCTACATAGTTTGTGCAACGCCTACAGTTATACGAATCGGGTTTCTGATTAGATAACGATATTTGAATAAATTTCGGATTGCCTCGAAACTTCGTATATGAAAAGTGTTCTAAAGACTTTTCATTTTAGCATTAATCCTTAGATTTCCGCACATTAGAGTTTGGGTCAATTTCAAATTTAAATAACTAATTGTTTAACTTTCTTTATAGATTTTTTTACCATTACAATTAACTTTGTTGCATTTTATGTTTTAAAAATGTACATTTAATATTGCATGCACAGATCGACATAAAACAACTAAAAATAAATGCAAAAATAAAATACAAATGTTTTTTGAATTTATTTCTTAATGTTTGACAGTACAGCCACAACTTTTTTAATTTAATCGACATCGATTAACATCGTTATATCTTAGTATGAGATAGTAAGATGAAAGATGTTAAGTACGATGTTAGTACGGAAATTCATTAAGTCACTAAACTTGTTCACCTAACTTTAGGACCAGTTCAGGAATATTACTATTAATAGTAGAATTGAAACTAGTTAATAATAGCATAGTTAAGTTATAACTAAAACATTCGTTAACTTATTTGCCAAAACCTTACTGACTAGGGATAACTGTTATATAAATATTATTTTTTATGATTTATTCCTTTATATGGATTAGTGGAAAATATAATAGTGTACATCCAGCAAGCTTTAGCGACATTTTCGTTTTACTGCCCTCTCACATTAACTAAAGTTATGCTGTTGTTTATACAATTTTTTAAACAGGAGTTGGCACTGCAATTGCATCTCTAACATAATATCAAAAATATCAACTGTACAATACAACCATTAAATACGATTATTTATTTCGAACCCTTTTTATATTTTTTACGTAGAAAAGAATGGAATTTTATTTCACGGTGTATAAATTCGAACAATTTGAAATATATTCTAATGTCAGAAATGCTGTTATTGTCGTATGAGAGCGCAACAACATAAAAAAATATATTATTACATATATATAAATATGTTGTTAGTTAGATTTCGTTGAGTCCATATCCATAGAGATATTTAGATGTATTCAATCCTCACCGAGAACCAAATTGATTAAATTTACTCATTGAGCTTAATTTTTTGATCTGTTTATTTGATTAGCCAAATTCGCATCTGCATAATTAGTTTTTTAAGATTCAATGATGGTTTCATACAAATTTTATTTTTTACTAATGCGATGGATTCTTTTTTTTTTATATTTCGTTTTTGCAAACGTTTTGGCCTTAAACTTTTGGGTACAAACCCTAACTCTAAAACTAGGTATGATTATGAAAAACAGTAAAGAGTAAATTTCGTAATTGGAATCTTATTCCCAATAAAAAGTGTAAGACATCGGGCGACGCCATTTACGGATCAAGACCGAAACTATATAAAAGTAATAGTAGTGAAGTTCATGTGTAGTAAAACTGTACACACACTTTTATCCGCAGGTTTCGTTTCCATTTTAAAGGACTTAATTTTTAAAGGATAAGCAAAAACAATATTTTTGTATGAAACCTCATTATAACTCAGAGAGGTAATTAAGCAGTTTGATTCCTTGTGCACGAATTATTGTAAAACCGTCTAGCCGGTCATGTCATTTTCACGACTACCACTGTGTAATTGCCTGTTAAGTGTTCGATTCCATAAAAAATTTGAAAACGGTAATTTTTTTCTTAAAATGTTTCTCAACTGTTTCTGGGCGAGCCAAACATAACTCTTTGAACCTTAAACTTACTTTCCCTTTGCACCCCATGAATGAGGTATGGGATAGCTTTTCGCGTTGTTGTGAATTAACACGCTTTCTATTTTTAGATTTACAACTAACGGCACCTACTTGTTTATCGACGAATGCGGACGTCACTGTTTGAGAAGCTCTTACTAGACACGCCGATTGACTCGACACTTATACTGCGAAGTTGCTGTCAACAACATTCGAGGGGAGCCGACAATGAAAGAACATTTTTTTTAAGATGACTGGAGCCAGGTTTGAACCTGCGATCTTCCGCATGGTAGTCGCGTGTTCTAACCACTATGCCACGGCCGGTCCTCTTTGAACCTGTTCCATACAAAATGGGCGATTTCACAAAAATCACTTTACACATATAATTTGAAACTTTGTATCTGGAATATTTTCATGAGTTTAACTAACTGGCACCTCCTGTATAAAATACTATAAACTCCAGAGTGAGTTTTGCACTTTCTAAATTTTATTATAAACAGCAGGGCATCCTAACAAAATGGTGGATAAAAACGTATTCAAATTAAAAAAATTGTGACACAAAATCATAAAAGTTTGCGGTTTCGAAACAAAAACAGGCAGATATGCCAAGTTATCTATATAAATATATATATTGTTGGAAAGGTCAAAGATTATTATTAGAAAACCGTTAACAAATCAAAAGTCGGTTAAGAATTGGCTGAGTCATAAGCCTTCAAGTGGGAAAATAAACCAGTTTTTCAACCATAAATCAAGATTTTTAGGGTGTTATGGAACTATGGTACACAGATTGTTGTTGTACTCGGAAAGACCTACAACATGCTCTAGGTAATTTTTATAAAACGTTGAAATTATGTTGTTTTAAGCATACAAAATTTCGTAACGGTGCATTATTCTGACAATTAGAAATAAATAAAATATGATACAAGTAAACTCAGACAACGTTTTATATGGTGATGACATCCTTAAGTCGGTTTACCTGGCTATAATGTATACTTCTTAGTTTTTTGAGCTTATAGTTAATACTAAATTAGGAAGGATCCAATACACAGGGAGATAAACTAATGCCTATAATAGGTGAAACTTTGAATCTCATTAAACAAGAGTATTTGTCAGTAAATGCATTACTTAAATAAAAACAAACATTTCAAAATTGACTTCAAACACAATATATAAAACTTAACTGTGACGTATTTTAATATATAATCTTTCACGAATCGAAATCAAACTTTCATATCAGTGAGCTACCATTAGCATTGTTTGAATAAGATTAAATATGCAAACGTAGAACACCTTTTCGTAAGTCATTAAGTTGTTTTGGAAATAAAATAGGGAAAGTTTATGGCAACTATTATAATTCGGTTTAAATTCCCGGTTCCATTCTTATTCTGCAATAGGGAAAGGACCAAACAAGAAAAGAGTCACTGTTTTTCTGCTTTTCTCTTTAACAACAAGACAAACTTTCGTTACATTGTCTATTTAGTAAAATAATGTATCAATTTCCAATAAGAAATTTGTGAGTAAATGTTTTATCAAATCCTAAATTTTGGTTATTAAACTAATTGGGAGAGTTTTGTGATCTTTCTTTATGCAGTTCTGTTGAAGGTCCTCTCAAATCGTTGGTTTTTTTTTAAATATGCTTTGTACTACCCCAATGCCCACAAGTAAAGTCTAAAGCAGATTCTACCTGTGTGTGTAATTTTAGACAAACAATGCAGCAAACAGTAATACCAATAACAACAACAGCGGGACTGTTGGAGTCTCCACGACAGGACAAAATGAAAAAGGTGAAGGTCAAAAATTAAAACCAACACATCCGCAAATTCAAAATCCTCCCACTCCGCTCTACAATCAATTTCCGTATTTGGCCACATTTCCGGCAGCTGCAGCAAACTCATCCGTGGCAGCAACAACGCCGCCGAACACACCTACCCAGACGGCTGCTGCTTACTATCCCATGTACCACAATGGCTTTCAGTTGGGCATAGCGCCGAACACGGTGCCGCCGCCGTTTACGCCCGTTCATTTTTCGACAGCTTCAAATGCAGTGGGTTCGACGGGATCATCGCCACCAAACTCGGGTAGGCGAAAATGATTAGGGAGTCCTTTCTCTATTTTGTTTAAAGTAGTAATACTAACATTGTTTTTGTGTTTTGTTTGATTTATTTTTCTATCCCCTTGGGTGATGCGATTCGCTCAACTGCAGCTGGTCAACAACAGCACGTTATACAGGATTTTCCAAAAGCGGTCCGCGGTCGCCCTAGAAAGCTGATATTTAATAGCAATGGTAGCACAAACTTGGATGCATTGAATACGTCGCAGGACGATGTACTGCAAAAGCAGCAGCAGCAGCAGAAGATGAGTGCATTACTAGAGCAAGAGATCAATCAAATGTTAGCGTCACCACAACTGGCTCAGCGCCGCGGACGTGGTCAACAATATCAACATATAACACAGTTACAACAGCAGCAGCCACAGCAGCAACAACAACTGCAACACCAGGAGCAGCAGCAGCAACAACCACAGCAACAAGATACGCATAGCGAACATTCCCGTAAGCTCAAGTATGAAACTGATGACGATAAGCGTAAACGTCTCGACAAAATGGCCGCCCACCAGCGAGCCCTGCGAGCCAACGAAACCCCCGAACAGAGAGCAGTCCGCTTGCAGAAACTAAGCGAACGGGCTCGCCTCAAGAGGGCAGAAATCCGTGCTACTGAATCAGCCGAAGAGAAAAAAAACCGTCTTTCCAAGCAGGCAGAATATGCACGCATGCGTCGATTACGAACGCATGCCCCCCACTACAATCGCCTTAAAGTTGAATCTGATGCTGCGACGAGTTCTCCCCCAACGGTGGGCATGTACAGTTCAGATGTAGGCCAATCGAACGGTTACGATGGCAATAAAACCAGCCTTACTACAGATCTTCATAGCGGTGGCAGTCTAAGCGGTGGTAGTATCTCCCAAGAGAGCAGTGCATCCAATAGCGAAGAGCAACAAAGGCTGCAGCAACAGCAACAACAGCAACAGCAGCAACAACAACAAATGCTGATGCAACAACGTATGTTGCAAACGCCGAATCTACTCAATCACATCAATAACAATAATAATTTTATAAAAACTGGCAAGGAATATAATAACGCAACGCAGCCTGAAAATAATGACATGTTAAAAATTCTCGAACCGATAATTGTTATGAAAACTAAGTAAATAGCTTAAACACACACACACACGCACACCATAGGAACATGCATATATATAGTACGTGTATTTTACTAACAACTCAGCATCAGCAAAAGTTACTAAGACTCGCATTACAAATATTAATGACATGACAAAGTGTGTATTTTGGCTCTTTAAACCAAATCCCAGTCGATTCTTTTTTTTTGGTAAATGTCTAATTTACCTTCATGCTAGATCCTTGCAGTCTTTTGTGATTTATTTAAATCTTCTCTAGGCATGTGTATGACCGTATTTACACGAAGCGACTTTTGGTTGCGACACGGGCGACAAGACAAGAGATTGTGGATGAGAGGAGCTAGAACCAAGAGGGATAGCCAAAGTCACACAAATTTAAAATTTATGCGATTTTTTGAGGTTTCTCTTTAACAAATTCGATATTTTATATCAAATTCCAAAAAGTTGCTTGCGACTCAGTCGCCTCGTCTAAACGTAAACGAATTTACGAAGAGACATCAAAACAAAATTAAAAAATTCGCTGCGACAAGTCGATTCATCTAAATACGATCTTTATTACCACATCGCTGTGTCAATGATTACTTTGAAGATATGCCTTCCAAAAAATATTGCAATATTTTTACTTCCAAGTAATGAATACGTGTATTCCTTTTAAGAAATATTCTTGCTAATAAATATTTTTTTGGAAATGGTGATAATTTAGATATTTACATAAATATTAATGGCAAACAACAAAACATTCCAAAATGATCAATCAACATGAAACAATTTCGGTATAAAAATTATGACATTTATTTCGGTTCAATACCATATTCTATGACAAAAAAGGGATATGGCGTAAAGGTTGCAGCTATAAAAACGATCTGTGTATTTTCAAAACCAATCTTTTATTGGAGCCTTGTTAAGTTATCAAAGTTATATAAAAACTTTTTGAGTTCTTCACAATAAGTTGTGTTCCATTTGGCTTAATTTCTAATAGATGGCTGCATCTTTTAAAATTTAAAATTTTTGAGTTGTTTAAGCCAATTTTTCAAATAATCAATGTTATATTGCTGATATTAACTTTATAGATTTAACACATACGGATATCTTTAGAGAATCAATTTATTCGTGAGATATTTATCACATGCAAGCAAAATGCAATTTAGAACTTTTGTTATGACTGCCCGAATTTCGAAATGGAATTGTATCGAATTGAACTCGCTTTTTTATGTTTTATTCGACCTTTTTAATTTCAGAATAATATTCCAAGTTTTAAATAATTATGCTCGAGGTCAATGTGTTTAATTTTAATTTTTTTTCATAAGTTTCGAACTAAATTGAAGTGCCAATTTAACGTATACATATATTTGTTTCGACTAGGATAACAATAATTTTCAAATACACGTATGCCAGCTTACGTATTTGCCAGACAATTTTTTGGGTACTCCGATTTAGTCTGACTCGAAAAAAATGGAAATGTTCTTAAACGGTGTCATAAAAATAGAATGAGAATGGGGTTGACCCGAAAACCATTCATAACTAACAACACATGTATCAATTTATCTTGTCGTAAAACAAAAGTGTATTTTTAACTTTGGCGTGATTCTTAAAATATCTGCCGCTGGGAACTAGTGTTTGTTGAAGGAGAAGAGATTGCAAACGGTTTAAGCAACTAACATGTTGAAAATAACCAAAATTTATAGAAACAACAACAACAACAAAAAACAAATGATATAAAAAAGTTAAACAAAATATATATAAGAAAACAGTCAGTAGTGTAGCAGTGGTCACTAATAATATATTATATAATTTGATGATATACTACATGCAAACATGAGTAAATCTTACAAATACATGCATCCCAACTATCTTTATAATAATATGTAGTTTACAAAAGCGAATAAGATAGTAAAATAGTATCACAATATCCGAGAAGAACAAGACATATAACGGTAAAATGCATAACATTAAATTATATTATAATAAATTATAGTAACGAACTCCTCCCCCACTACACATAATCCTATTAATTAAAACAAACAACCCCACAATTAACTTTTTTGCTGACAGTACATTTACGCAATAAGTTACACTGGTATGTCTGCGCCTTGGTCTTATGGAAGAGGAAAGTGAGGTATGGTATATTTGGTATGATATATTTGTACGGTGCAACATCTTTTCAAGCTCATTTTGAATATAGTTTCTGATCAATCAATGCTTAATAGAGAGGACAATAATCGGAAATGCTTTCTATACAGTTTATATATTTGCGTTACTTTTTCATTTTATTATATATTTAGATTTCTTTTTGTATGACCAGTCGTTTCGTTTGCAAATTCGCTACAAATCTAAATGTATATGTAATCTATTGTCAACTTGCTATATTTCAATCCATAATACTTTAAACGACTCTTTGCTGTCTCCGACTTGCTTTAAACTTGCAGGCAAAATACAGAGAATGGTTGCAATTTATTACTGTGCAATGTACGCCTTCTTTATGTTTCCAAAATGTACCATGTATGTACTTTTAAGCAGCGCATTCTTATTGTATTCCCACAGTACCAGTCATCCTTTCTTTATTTAATTCCATAACAAAAATAAAATTAAATCCAGTAGCCCTCGTGTTGTCTTCTTAAACAAAATTGTAATATCCAATTCACAAAAGGGAAAATATAATTGTCAACTAAGGAAACAAAATGAAGAAAATACTATAACCAACTATATTTTGTAGTGATATAACCGCTGATCTGTCTGTAGTTACAACTAACTCATTTTAAATTTTAAGGTTCTTTTTAATTTTTATTTTTGTTACTTTTAATTTTATGTACTATGTAGAAAGAGAATATGTAATATGTAGCAATCATAGTAAGAAAACAACAACAATTTATATACATGCATATACATACCCACATTATAACATATATACATAAATATATTTAGATATATATATAGTATACATATATTGTCCTAAGATTGTAAAACTATATTTAATAAGTTAATATTACTGTGTAATAACAAATAAATCAACAACACAAACAACAACAAAAAATAAATGAGACAAACATAAATATACATACATATACATACTTACTTATACACATATTAAAGTAAAACAAACTGAACAAGAATAAATATAATAATAATAATAATAGTACCACATAATAATATACAATATGCATATACCAATACATATATAATATATTAATTGTATACATGAGAAACAAATAACAAAACACAACAATACATATGTATGATTATTATAAAACTAAACAAAAATTAAAACATAATAAAGTCAATAATTTTTTAAAGTAGTAAAACAAATATTTTCCTTTAAGACTTATTATTACCGAGATACAATCAAAAAATTCCACTATTTATTGGCCACAATTTTGGGCATTAAGGCTGATTTACACGCTATCCACCCATATCCCCTTACTACTGTCAAATCAATACATTTTGATGTCCTATCCACGTCCTATGATGTCCTATCCATGTGCTAAAATTTTTCATTTACCGATGCCCCAAAAAAAGTGTAGACATAAATTGATTGCTATTACACGGTTTTACAAAATGTAAATAAGAATTAATATTCTTTTGAAATTCAATCGGTTCAAAACTGAATAAGTAAAAAAAAATATTTTAGTCTGTGAAGTGTTCAAAACACGTCTTTAGACAACAACTTCAGATTTTGAGGGTGTATTCAAAATTCTTCTTAATTATATCGTCGGTGTGCTATTTGTGTTTCTGATTTATTGATGATTAAAAGTTAATGGCCATTTGTGTTTTGGACACAGAATGAATAGTTTTGATACAATAACTACAAAACTACTTTAAAAAGACATGGAATTTTTTTAACAGGTCAAAGACTACGACATTTGTGACACTTTTGCATCATTAGGTCCATTTCACAAAAAGTGGACTTGAGACTTTTTGCATCACACCGACGGTATTATCACTGAAACACAGTGTTATTGATGTTTGCTCTATCACATTTATACTTTTGACAACATCAACTAATCACTTCAAACGTCAGAAGAAGAAATGTTTCATAAAAAGTGCAATTACGAAATGTTTTGGAAACATTTTGCATTTACACAGTGCTTGTTAAAATCACAATAATATACTTACATATTTATAATATGTATTTGCATTGTTAAAACTACATATTTGAAATTCGGTTTAGATTTGGATACAAATGTTTATGCTGTTAAAAGCAACTCGAATCTAAAGTTGATACTTTCAAAATTTGTCTTGTTTTTATAGTTACGATTTTTTTTTTCTCAAAAAGACATAGATATTTGTTGTCTTCCACCAGCCTCTTTTTGCTGTAAAAAATTTAAGTATCTAAATTGGACAAATGACATTTTCGAATTAACTGCTTTTTACACAGTACAACAGCCAACTTGGGGGGTGAGAAATTCCAAGTCGGGGTGAAGGTACTAGATCAGTACAATAAAACGCTCAAAGGGGTTGGTGTTCTCAGGCCAAACTTTTTTATGACCTTTTATATTTTTCCTTATCTTGATGATTTACAGCTATAACTTACGAATCAATGATGAATTCTCATTTCATTCTTCAACAGAATTGTAGCTAAGGCTTTAATAAATAATTTCTATTAATATATTCATGTAAAAATTCAATCTGGACGTATTTTATTGAATGAAATCTTAAACATTGCTGGTAATACTGAATGACGACCCTGACCCAAGTACATACTGTACTGTACATATGTATCGAGTTTGCATATGGTACTAAAGACATATCGCTCATTTCGTGCAAGACCGGCATAAATGATAAAAAAAAAATCGAATCCGAGATAAACGCGTTTAATGTTTAAAATTCACTCCCACCTTGCAAAGAATAGAGAAAATCAAACAGCACTCAAGCGGAGTGTATATAAGATAATTATATGAATTTTTTACACAACATAAGGTATGACATAGCGAACAATTCTACATCATTTACTCAAAAATCACATTTTTTGAGTTGTGCACCAGAGAATGACAATAGTACTCGGCATTAATGTATACTTAAGTACATACCCATAATTTGTATACTTGTGTGGAACTATACCTAACACACAGAGAATACTTACAAACTCTTACTTGCGTTGATAAAGACATGTTTGCACACCATTTATAACGATCGTTACCTCCACCTACCCTTACTTTTGTTTCTCATACACAAGTATACACCAAATACACTCGACGCACACGAGGTCAGAAGGCGAAGCAGACTGAACTTAATTATGAAGTTTTTTAGCTACGATAATGATCATCATCAGTGTGACCATTTTAGCATTTTTGCAGCTAAATTTAATTATTAATTTAGCATTTTTAGCATTATTCTAACTGACACTTTTGTTCACTTAAATTCGCGTTTAATAGATTTTTTTGTTCCGAAACTTTAATTACAACTTTGAAGAATTTTTTAAATCCAAGAAAGATGTAATCAATTCTTAAGAATGAAATGAAAAAAGGGTTACTTGCCGAAAGTTTATAGCTCAGTTAATATATCAGCTTAGACAACGATTCCTAAATCTTAAAAATACAAGTTTTTTCTGTAGAAAACAGTTTAAAAACAAACGGCCTTATTCATAAAAAATTTCTAAAGTAGGTATGAAGCGTTCTCTGCCTAAAGTATCTTTAGCTCTAAAAAACCTTTAATAAGAAATTGTATTCATAAACGTTTTTTATTAGTCTTTTAGCTTTATGTGTTCCGGTGGCAACGCCGTGTTTTTGTTCATTAATGATATATAAAAAGAAGCTTTATAATCGGATACAAAAGCTTTTTATTCGGATACCAAATATTTATTTGCACATATAATAACTATGAACATAATTGTAGCTCAATTTTTTCATTGACTACGATTCTCATGATGGTAAGAAACACGTTAAAGTAAAAATGGCATTTAAAGATTGTATTTTCTTTTCCTCATGTTGAAATAATAATCGGATACCGATTATTTCCTTGTTTTGATTGTTTTTACGTCACGAATATTTTTTCATTCCTTACAAAATATTTTTGAAGGTATATTTTTCAAAATAGAATATATGAATGAAAAGTGTCTATTTAGATACTTTTCTATGTGCGGAATGATTACACTACTTTACAAATAATTATTTTTTCTCTGGTCTTTGACCACCACTATTTTTTTATGATAGAGGGCGGGTTTCTAATTAAGAAAAAAAAATTAAAAATTTTTTTTATGGAGTGGACCGAAGGGGACCCTTTTTTGACTCCCTAGGTCCCCAATAAGTCTTAAAAATTACACCATTGGATTCGGCTCCCATTTTGACCTACTATTTCGATGTTATGGGACCAAGGCGAAGTGAATGGTATATTTTTGTTGTTGTTTGGGCTTTCTGACCATATTCTGCAGTTCCGACAAATGTAAAAATTCAAATATTTATAAAAACTTAATTTCTGTATGCCAACTTTCAGAGGCCATTACTTTTTAACTAGTCCATAGATTCTCTTCTGCAATACTACATTTGTTTGCTAAGGTGTTCAATATACGCAGAAGGTTTAAAAAAAAATTTATCTCGAGTTTTCGATTTTTCATTATTTAAAAACTAAAAAAGGAGACGCTATTTTTCATGAAAAAAAGCTTAATTTTTCAAATAAATTCAGCCAGTAGGGCAAAATAAAGCAATTTGTTGACTTAAAGTGGCATAATTCTTGTTGGCCATTTGATTCTAATAAATTTGGTACCTCTTTTGTCCTGATCGTCCGTCTAGAACTTGAAATATAGGTTACAATCCAAAGGTACCATCAACAACGAAAAAAATTTTACAAAAAAAAAAAATTTAAATAAATCCACTCCATAAAAATTTTTTTTTCTTAATCAGAAACCCGTCCTCTATCATAAAAAAATAGTGGAATCCAAAGACCAAAATGGCTGTAAACTAGTGTTATGAAGACAATTTCACAAAATAAATTCATAAATTTACAATAAATTGTACAAACGTCAAGTAATAGCACGCTTAAAGTAGAGACAATCCTACTTTAACTTATTGAAGATGTGAATCGTTTATGAATATTCTTTTATCGAAATTTGCCTTAAAATGGTTTAAAAACCTCTTATAACTTTTTATGAATAAGGCCGTTAAAAATTTAAATAACCTGAACATTTTGAACAACAAATGAAAGATTTCACAGTGGACGGAATTACTATTTTAGAAAAGCAATGGCAAAAGCTAACTACGTATGAATGGGCAAACAAAAACTCAACAATTGATTTCTGGATAAGTGTATTTAAAATGCTTTAAATGAAACCCCGTTCAAGGTATTGTCTTCTTTTGTTATGAAGTTCCTAGTTTTACCATTTAGTAACACAGAAGTTGAAAGAGTTTTCAGTCTCATGAACCTTATAATAACAAAAATTAGAAATATAATGATATTGAACACTATGGATTCACTTCTTTATATTAGATGCGGATTGAAAAGGTTAAATAAATCTTGCGAAAGTTTTAAAAAAGTACTGAAATGCTATTTAATAGCGATTAAAATTTAAAAAAACACGCTTTATAGTGATCATATTATTAAAAAATACGTTTTTAAATTTAGCATTATTTTTTGGCATTTTTATATTATTTTTTAGCATTTTTTAGCATTATTTTAATGCTGATTTAGCTGCAACACTTTTTAAGATCTGGTCACACTAATCATCATAGATCATCGTGTTTGATCGTTCTTACATTCGTCAACTCTTCTAAGCACTACGGGTGACATGAGTACTCATGTGTACTCATGTACATTCCCATACTCTGCGACATGACATGTATAACTAGCACCCAACACAACCAACACTTGTAACAACATGTGCTGGGTTCTCGTGTACTTGCCCAGCTAGCAATTGGATGTTTGTTTTACGATCACGATTGTTTCGCGACTGGATTTCCAATCGTCCCCACGATTGTCGGAGCAGAATTATATTTTTCTCTGCCTTAAAGACTTTGTGCTCACGATTTGTTTTTGTGTTTACTTTGTGTCACAGTCTTACATGTAGTTTTGTTATTATTGTCTTACTTCTTCCCGCACACTCCACCGATCTCGTGTTTTGCAAGGAGAATTTAATTTTGTTCTACCTACTCTTGGGTCGTTATGTCTCTCGAACTTCTAATCTAATCGTCGACGATTGGATTTTGCGCATCGTCGACGATTGGAAAGTAAGAGTCGTCGTCTTGACACAGTTACTTCAGTTGCTCTGAACGTGCGCGATTGGAATACGACATAGCGCACGATTACTTTAATCGTCGACTCCGATCGTGAAAGAGCCGTGCACGATTGAAAATGCTAGCTGGGTGGGTGTACCAAAGCACAAGTGTGTGCGGGTATGGGCATGGTTTGATCGTTTACTCTTTACACATGTACATGTTTGGACATTAATACTTCAACAGTACTCTTATTATACATTTTGTCATTCTCTGTTGTGCACTAAATTAGACTTGTATAGTTCCGGAACGAACTAGTTCCAATGAACGATTCCATATAGTGAACGGTTGGAACTAGTTCCACATATTCCGCTCTTTTCGTTCCTTTTGCTTTTTAGTTCCTTCTGCTCTTTTCGTTCCTTCTGATCTTTTCGTTCCTTTTTGCTTATTCCGTTCTTTTGACATTTTCGGTCATTCGTTCACTTGTTCTTACGTTCATACGTAACAATTCTAAAGTGGTGGCATCACCACAACAAAAACAGCAGACATTTTTTTTTGTATTTTGATATGAAAAATGATTTATAAGTCCTCTAAACAAAGCCTTTGAGAACTATTTTTTTTAACACACTATTTAAACAATTTAAAAATACTTTATAAACTTTTAAGCAGCTCTGACATTTTTAATATGTTTGTTTGCAAATCGTTCACTTTATAATCCAAAAAAGACTAAAAACAATCAAAACATAGTGAACGAATGAACGAAGTGGTGAAAATGAATAAGTGAACGAAAAGATCAAAAGGAACGATAGGAACGGAAGGAACGAACTAGTTCCTTTTGGTGAACGGAACAGAAAGGAACGATTCACCAAAAGGAACTAGAAAGTCCAACTCTACACTAAATGAGCAATATGTAATATTAACAACGTATGAATAACATTAATTTTACGCGGAATTAATCGGCCTTATTCCCGTAGACGTCGTCGACGCAAATCGACGTCGTCTTGTGACGACGCTGTAAAATCGGTATTCTCGTAGTCGTTTTCGATAACTATCGGTTACTATTGACACAAATTTGGTATTCTGTAAGGAAATGTGACGACGACGTTGAATCGAAACGACTCTGAATCTGTCGTCACAGTTGTTAGTAACGACTTGAAACAATTTGAAAGAATAACTTTAGTTTTTGTAAATTTAAAAAAAGGTTTTGTTTAATGACGTCAAGAATAACAATGTAAGTAACAAGAGTAACAAATAGGGGCTTGGAAACTAAATACCTCATAGGTACAAGGATTTTGTCTAATTTTAAGGGGTAATGTGAGAAAATTGGTGAAAACCAATTTAATTCCTTTGGAGCGCCTTTAAGAATCCTTTGCGGTTGTAGTTACGAATCTGGTCTTCTTTATTTGTAGCAAAAATTTTGATATGGGTTCCATCGACATATCCAATTACTCCAGTAAATCCTGTTTTGTTAAAAAAAAATTAGTTTATGCTTCCGATTTGTCATCTTCAGTTACTTCCAATTGTATCCAAGGTGGACAAATTACCTCTCTAATGCATTCAGACAGGAATCTTGCAACTACTGGCTGCACTTACACTTAGGTTGTAAGGCCCCTGTCCAAAGGACCTCAATGTTGCTGACAACTTAATTATGACTGAAACATATGTCCTGAGTTCAATTTTCATGATAGGAACTATTTCTATAGGAACGATTATGTAATTAAATGCTGCCTTATTAAGACTTAAGTAGTTCTCGAATCTAAAAAAAGTTGGAAGGCCGGCCAACAGATAACCTCAAATTACGATTTTAACACCGATGAACATACTCGTTATTTGGCAAGTTTAAGCTCATCGGATCATAGTCGAAGTATTATCCTTTCCAGTATAAGATTATTTTTACTTTCCTCATCGCTTGAATCTGAATCGGACACAAAAAACATTTCTTCACAACAGAAAATAAAAGTCAAAATGAATCAGCTGATGTATAAATGTTACATCAGCTGTTGTTATTTCTTTCATGTTATCGATTACTAGTCGACGTCGTCTCATAGTAGTTACAGAATACCGAAATAGCATTGATGTGACAACGATGTTGACTCGAAGTGATGTTGACATAAAAACGTCGACGATGTCGACGACGTCTACGGGAATAGGGGTGAATATTAATCATTCGCACATCATTCTAATACACCAATAACCTGATTTGCGTCGTTAATTGGAACCGACCGATCGATGCGAAACAACGCAAATCTAATCACTTTTTTCAATATATTTGTATACAGTCGAAACTCTCTATAACTTCGCTATAAAGAAAATTCGCTATATAGAAAAGAAAAACAAGTAGTCAGTTATTTTGGTTTGAAGTAAATTTTTCCACTTTTCTTCTTTAATATAATTTTCTAATACATTTAAAGAAGTAAACGCAGTATGTATCGCAAAATGCAAAAGGCAAACTGATAGCGACTGGAAGAAGTGATTCGAGTTGTCACTTGCATAGTTCGGTGAATTCCGTTTTGTCGGATCCAAAGCAGGTCAGTTTCGAATCCGACTCCACGGATTCCGTTTTGTCGCATCCGATACGGGTCAGTTTCGGATCCGCGTTCGTATTTGTGCACATTGGGAACACACAACAAAGCAACGTCGATTTCTTTTTTGTGTGAATAAATTCGTTATACAGAGATTGAAAACGCTTCAATCTTGAAGTTACGGTCGCAAAAATACTTCCTTATAAGGAAATATTCGCTTTAGGGAAATGCGTATAAGGAGATTAGAATACAATCAAAATAGACCCAAAACACAGTGTTCTTATAATTGCTTTGCAATAAAGAAAACTTCGTTATATAGGAGTTCGTTATAGAGAGTTTCGACTGTAGTTTTAATTTATTCCAGATGTATATTTTTAGAAAAGTTGAAAATTTTTACTTTAAATAAATGCACGGATTTTTAATTGTCACTCATTCCTGAAGATGCTATCCGGCAAATAGCGAAATATCGAAATACATACATTTTTATGTTTGTATTGACTTGCAAGCTATATTTTCATACTATTTATGGAAGAAGACTTCAAAAACTCCTTTTGGTTATTTGTTGATACTTAACTCTAACAAATTTAGCTGTCTATTTTCCGGTGATATTGCAGTATGATTTCCAGCCGATTGCAACCCAAAAACTTTATTTAATTCGAAATATATTTCAAAAATATTCATAAAATGTATTAAATATTTATTAAATAGTACTAAACATTAAAAATAAGTGAATTGTGCTAGCCGGGAGATGGAAGCAAATCATCATAAAAGACGTTTTGATGTAATTTCCTTAAAACGCCAACAAATCTCTTGGGGGACAATACAAAATGGATTATCTCTATAGTTTTTAAAAAAAAATTGTCTTTTTTTGTTTGAATTTGAACTGATTATTTTTTATAAAAAAATACTTTATGACAATCTATATCATCCGTCATAGCGCCGTTAACTGGCACTCTACGAATAAAAACAAAACTTTTGGGACGCAATTCGGAGCCACTCAATTTTTTTATAAAGCGCAAGTCGTATCAACCCAAATTTTGATATTGTGTATTGTGAATTTATAGTTTTGTAACACTGTTTAACAGCCAATCTGGGGGGTGAGAAATTCCAAGTCAGGGTGATGGTACTAGGAAAACCCCCAAAGAGTTTGGCGTTCTATTCAGTTCTGCTAATCAATGATATGATAAATCATCAATGGAGGAAAACCCTCAACTGGGGTTAAAAACAAGCTAAATTTAAGAAAAACGGGCTTAAAATAAGTCATAATAGTCTGTTAAACTAAAATCTTTGTTTTAGTGCCCAAACATCGGAATAGTATGTTAAAGACGGCGCCGGGCTCTTGATTTTTGAGTTTATGGACGCATTTGGGGGGGCGAGTCATATTTTTTTTTTGCTTTTGGGCTCCGGCACCATAACCTGCAGTGCATTGCAATATAAGCAAAAAGTTATAAAAAACGCAAAACACAATCTCTTTCGGCGATCTAAATCTTAATTAACGACAGAACCAAATTATAAATTGTTAGGCTTTTTCCGTAGTTTTTGTTGTTGTAACAGCTGGTGGTTAGCTGGGGTGATAATTCTTTATACCGATTTTCGATTTATCGGCACTCGATCGGGCATATAATCCGATTATCATACGATCATTGTTGGCAACTCTGTTTCGTTCCTTTGTAGATAACAAGGTTTGTGTCAAGGATTGTTATGTGTTGTTGTTGTGAGTTTAACCGCCAAATTCGACCAGAGATGGCGCCAGCTGGCTTGTTGATTTATATGAGATGTTGATAAATCATTTTCCTATTTCCTTGGTCCTTGCGCAATCTGTATTATTGTAGTGGAAGCGTCTTAGATGAGTTTTGTTGGCTGGAGAACTCGAAAGTATTTGAAAAGTAATTAATTTTTCATCGATGTCGATTTAGCCAGGAATCGAACCCGGCACCTTCGGATTGCTAGTCTACGTGGCTTCCACTGAGCTATCGAAGGCCACGCTTTTCCGTAGTCGTCGTCTTTGTCGTTCTTTGAGTGGTCAACAAAATCGAAGGCGAGGGAAAAAAAGGACAACTAAATTTTATAACGACAAAAATCAATATTAGTTAGGGAACACCAAAGTTGTATCCCCAGCCGTCGATGAATTAACACGCTTTCTATTTTTAGATTCACACCTACTTGTTTATCGTCGAATGCGAACGTCACTGCTTGAGAAGCTTTTACTAGACATGCCGATTGACTCGACACTAATACTTGGAATGTTATCTTTTTTTATAAAAACCCTTTTTTGTACCAAAATGGCCGTCCCCTCTACCCCCCAAATGCTAACAAATTATTTTTTTTACGCCTCACAGAGTAATTTTTTAACAATCTGCTTCATATATTTACTTCAAATAATTTTGGCCGCCCAGATCGTTATGGGTTGAAGATAGAGGGTAGATACGATCTGAGAAACAGAGGAGGTTGCAAAAATATTGACTCCCCTAGGGGTACATTTGCGGCAGTTAGAGTAGTTGGAACAAAGTTTATAAAAAATTGATTTTTGTATAAGACCCCTATTAGAGGGTGAAGAAGGCGATATGCATATTAGCGAAACATGTTTTGAGACCACCTAAAGGGTTGAAAATAGGGGGATGATATGGATAAATGCCGGTAAAATGTTAGAGCCGTAGGAGTAAATTAAAAAAAAATGTATCCTCTCTCATAATGGCTGCAGACATTGTCCATCCAATACAATTTAAATGTTTTCCACAAAGCAACAATATGATTTGCATAAAACTAAGCCAACGCTAGCATAGCTTTAAGGTTATTTTGCAAAAGAAAACTGTGCAGTATTAACTCGATAATCTAGATTATTGATGGCAGGCCCCAATCCGGATTATCGAGACTTCCGAATTATCGTGATGTGTTTAACTGTTTTATTGAAAATTTATTAAAGCAAACCATTGAGTTTGCAAACCATTGAGGTATATTATTCCCTTTGGCCACTTTTGACTCCGAAGTCAATTTTGACTGACTTCCTCTACTGGATTTTCCATACAAATATAGTGCCAATTTATCGTAATGTCCGTAAATATCTCTAAAAAATAGGAAAATTTCGCTTAGAGGTATTCACTCTAATCCACAAAAAAAGCTTAGTTGTTTAAAAAAATAAAACGATTTTTAGTATGCAAAGTCAAGTAATAAATCGTTAGATCGGAGTTAAAAGTAGTGCTACCCATTTCCCGGAAAACGGTATTCCCGGGATTTCCGTTCCTTTCCTGGAAAACCGGGATTGATATTTTTCCCGGAGAATCCCGGGAAAAAATTATTTTTTCTTCGGTTTTTTAAGCAAAGATGCACAGAGTGCCTTGAAATTTTGCATAGATCATAAACAGATACTTTGTTATATTCTCCTTGATGGAACGCTGTCCAATTTTTTATTATTATTTTCATAGATTTGTATGAAATTTTTCAGTTTTCTCGTCTATCCCGGACTGGCGTCTCTAAAATACTTACTCAAATGGGTCGCGGGTCAGCAGTATTGAAGTAGAACATTAGTAGAATATTCCTACGAATTTTTGTGACGATTGCTTTAAAACTTCAGGAACGCCGGTCCGGGATAGACCAAAAACAGTAATACCGAGAAAATTCTAATTCCCGGGTTTCCCGTACAAACCTAGAGCACAAGTTAAAAGTGTTCAAAGCGTTTAATGGAAATTTAGTATGCAAAGTCAAGGAGTCGTCATGGGTATTAAAAGTTTGTTTGCACGTAACATAAAATGACAAATGGGCCGTAAGTAGGGTGCTTGGATTAAAAATCTATTTGGTTTTCTGAATTTGTCTTTGAAACACTTTAAACTTAGGGATTGTTCACATCAACTATTTTTTCGACCCATACCAAGATCACGGGCCATCTGAAACCGACGATTTTCTGATGTTAGTACCTCACTTTCGCTGTTTGAAGAATGTGTCTATGCATACAATCTATATAGCCTAATGTCGTGTACATTTAACAACCTCTTTTTTACTTTATTCTACATTTTCAGATGTTGGACATTAAAACACTTCACACCATCGATACTGAGTATTCTGCCGATTCGGTTGAATGGTGTCCCCATCCTGATCATATAAACCGGTTTGTTTGTGGCACATATCAACTAGAAGAGAATAAGGATGAAAGTAGCCCAGCAGCAGACCAACCGTGCCGTCGAAAGGGCCGCATATATTTGTATGAATTTAACAAAGACAGTAAGATCTTAACGGAGCTTCATCGAGAGGAAACTGCTGCAATTTTGGATATGAAATGGCTTAAATCAACAAATACTGATTATCCAGTCTTAGCAACCGCTACGGCATTAGGAAAAATTGAAGTATACCTCTTAGAGGGTACAAAGCTAAAGCTTTTTCAGTCTTTAGAAATTAATTCAGAACACGAAGATTTGTTAGCCTTATCCTTGGATTGGGGTAATATCACAGATGACTCCGGAAACCCGGATCATATTTTAACCTCTGACTCCAAAGGCAACATAAGTCTTTTGGCGTGGTCCAATGAGAGAAAGCTGAATGTAGAACGTTCGTGGCATGCCCACAACTTTGAAGCTTGGATTTGTGCCTTCGATAAATGGGATAGAAATCGCGTATACACTGGGGGTGATGATACTTTCCTTCATGCCTATGACCTGAGAACTGATTCGAGAGTTTTACTTAATAAATCTCACATGGCTGGAGTTACCTGTCTTCTGAGCCATCCCATCCGAGAACACATTCTGCTAACGGGAAGTTATGATGAAAATTTGCGAACATTTGATACAAGATCTATGAAACAGGCATTAAGTGAAATTAACTTGCAGGGCGGAATATGGCGTCTAAGGTCTGATCCCGTGCATCATGATCTAATCTTAAGTGCTTGCATGTATAACAATTTCAGCATAGTCAAATTGGACGACTTAACAACTCCCACATTGGTGGGTGAGTTTGGGGAGCATAAGAGCATTTGTTACGGAGCCGATTGGTGTCTTAATGCGGACGAGGTCGAAGACAATTTTTATATGGCAACTTGTTCGTTTTACGACCACAAACTTTGTGTGTCTAGTGTAAGCAAAGAAATAGATTAATTCTGTCAAATGACAGATATTATTTGAATAAATGTTTAATTTTTCTAATATTTGTAGTGAATGAAATTGTAATTTTATGAAAAATTTTAAAAAAAATATATATATATAATATTTTGTTTGATATTCACCCCTATTCCCGTAGTCGTCGTCGACATAATCGTCGTTTTTATGTCAACATCACTTCGATTCAACATCGTCGTCACCATTCTGTAACTACGTCAACTGGTTGGTAATCGATAACATAAAAGAAATGACAACAGCTGATTTAACATTTGTACATCAGCTGATTTATTTTGATTTTTATTGTGATGAAAAAATATTTTTGTGCCCGTATAAAATTCAAGCGATGAGGAAAGCAAGAAATATCTTATACTGGAAAGGAAAATACTTCGACTATGATCCGATATCTTAAACTTGTCAATTACGAGTATGTTCATCGGTGTTAAAATCGTAACTTGAGGTTACCTGTTGACCGGCCTTCCAATTTTTTTTAGATTCGAGAACTACTGAAGTCTATAAGGCAGCATTTAATTACGTAATAGTTAATATAGAAATAGTTCCTATAATGATAAGTGAACTCAGAACATATGTTTCAGCCATAATTATGTTATCAGCAACATTGAGGTCCTTTGGACAGGGGCCTTACAACCTAAGTGTAAGTGCAGCCAGTAGTTGCAAGATTCCTGTCGAAACCCTGAATGCATTAGAGAGGTCATTTGTCCACCTTGGATACAATTGGAAATAACTGAAGATGACAAATCGGAAGCAAAAACTAAATTTTTTTTAAACAAAACAGGATTTTCTGGAGTTATTGGATATGTCGATGGAACCCATATCAAAATTTTCGCTACAAATAAAGAAGACCAGAATTTTAACTACAACCGCAAAGGATTCTTAAAGGCGGTCCAAAGGAATTAAGTTTTTTTTCCCTAATTTTCTCACATTGCCCCTTAAAATTAGACGGAACTGTTTCTCTCCAAAATCCTTGTTCCAATGAAGATTTTGTTCCAAACCCCTATTTGTTACTCGACATTTTCATTCTTGACGTCATTAAACAAAACCTTTTTTTAATTTACAAAAACTACAATTATTCCTTCAAATTGTTTCAAGTCAGATTCAGAGTCGTTTCGATTCAACGTCGTCGTCACATTTCCTTACAGAATACCAAATTTGTGTCAATAGTTACCGATAGTTATCGAAAACGAATACGAGAAGCGTCGTCACAAGACGACGTCGTTTTGCGTCGACAACGACTACGGGAATAAGGCCGATTATTCATTTTATTTGAAAAGAAAAAGTTTAATTTCACTTGCAAATGGTTGAGAAAAGGCTGTAATTAGGGACACAGGTTCCAACAAATATTGACTGCTCCACTGGTTGATGATTTTCCATTTTTAAAAATGCTCTTTTGTTCTCTGAATAAAGTAATTACACTAGTTTACAGTCATTTTGCTGCAGAGTTCTAAATGATTTTTTCTTTAGATTTAAAAGGACGCTACAAATGGTAAATTTTTTGATTTTAATATTTTTTTTATTGCTAAACTTTACGTTGCATGAAAATGACGGTAAAAAGTGGAAATGCCACCGTATTCTGGGCTGATCATACATCACAAACATGCTTGAATTGAAATCCTAGCTGATCCTTTTTAGAAAATATAAATATTTTTCATTTCTGCAGACTGGACCAAAAGTATTTTTACTTTTCAAACGGTGACAGTAACAAACTAGACAAATGAAATAAGAACTGTGTACTTATAATAATAGTACACAAACAGGGATTCACGTATGATCATTGATTATTATTATTGCTACATCATGGAGGCTTAAGTGCATTTTAAACCAAAATTTTTGAAAAATATCGATATCTTTAATTTTAAACCATATATATATATATATAGAAATAAGAAGTATATTTACACAATTCAAAACAAAAGTTAAAAAAAAACATATTCTTATTAGATCATTCTTATGTCAAATTAAATCTCAAAATGCTTAAAAGAGGATTTTTAGAATTTTTTTTTTATTTTTTTAACTTTCTAATAAATAAGTGTCTTTGATTATTATTAAAATCTAAAAAATGTACACTTTGTGTTAGTGAAAGGATAAAAGCGTGTGTGGGTGAGCGCCGAAGGCAAAAAATTGTTCCGGAAAAAATTTTTAGGAATAAATTAAATTTTTTTTTATGGGAGAAAATATTTCTATATATTTTAAATTTTTTAATGTCAAAAAAAATAAAAGTGATTATAATTATTATAACTAGTGTACAGTACATTTTTCTTCCATTGCCGGCCCCCTCGATATTGTCGACAGTAATCGGCATGTCTAGTGAAAAGCTTCTCAAACAGTGACGTTCGTACTCGTCGATAAACAAGTAGGTGCCGTTTGTTGTGAATCTAAATAGAAGGCGTGTTAATTGATAACAACGCGAGAAGCTATCCCATATCTCATTCATTGGGTGTAAAGGGAAATTAAATAAGTAAGTATAATGATTAATTTAATAAAATATGTACACAATAATTTTTTTTGTTAATTTCCGGTAGTTTTCATAATTGTCAAGCTACCAGATTTAAAGTTGCTAGTAACATAGCCCTACAACAATATATGAACATTTCTAGAGTAGCTTTTAATGACTACCATAAGCTTTTACTGGTACCATCACCTCTGAGTTTTTCTTTTCCCGCACTTTTCCATCCCGGGATTTCCCAATCCAATCACAAAAAAACATATATTAAGTCGGTAGGTGCGGTAAGATGATCTTACTAAGATCTAAAACTTACTGAATTTTTTTTTTTAATCTTACCTTCTCAACTGTTTTGTGGTTGACCTAAAATGTTGACAAAACAGTGAAGGAGGTTTCAGTTCTTATAATATAATGTGTTTTTCACAAGATGAAAAAACATATACTTAAAAAGGTCGGCCTTTCTAATCCGCTTGAGGTAACTTGGAAATTATATAGTTTTTGACAGTGTACCCAATTAAGAGGTGTTTCAGAAATTTATTTTACCTTAGTTGGCCGAGTTGTAAATATTATATAACACTAAAGAAAGTCGATGAAAAAATTTTAAATTTTGTTAGAGAATCCCTTAATGACGGAAAGAGATATTTTGCAACACTTAACGTGTATTTTGTTTGTTTTACATAGCAGCCTTTTATAAGTGAAACATCATTGTAGACACCCTATATCCCCAACTGTGTTGACACAGGGTACCTCCGAATGCAAAAGTCTGGAACATTTTAAAAATAATCAGAACAATAATTTAAAAGTTGTGATATTCTGATGTTTTTTTTTTCAATCGACCCCACTGTGCTGTGGTATATTCTTAAGGTCATTAGCTGAATGTTTTATTTATTAAAAAATAACGTATAAACTATCATCTGACAAAGTTTAAACCGGGAGGAAATGAACGAAAATTATATTTTCTTGTTTGACGTGGTGGTCACTATGCTGTATTATACAAATCTACTAAGCATTTAACGATTTTTCGACTAGGAAGAATGTGGTCATGAAAATTTGTTGCTGGGTCGCGGACTAGATAATATTATTTTTATATATAATTTAATACTTTTCCAAAAGTATTTCCATCAAGTGATGTAAGCTGTTCCACTCTTATCGGGAACATAATTTTATCCGAAATTAACAATTGTTTTTTTTTTCATTTCCTAATAGTCAAAGATTTTGAAATTTTTAGTTTTTATCGGTTGTCTGAATACTTATTAATTTCCCGGGAAAAGTTTGCGGGAATGCAAAATGAGCGGGAATCCCGGGATTTCCTGGGAAGGGAATGCCCAAAGAAAAACTCTTAATCACCTCGCCGTATATAAAGTTCAGAATATTACTGATGGATAGAGAACAGAAATTATTGAAAATTTATTAATATCCTTAGCGTCCTTTATATCCTTTACCATTTATTTATTTTTCACAAAATTAGGGACCTAATTTCATATTTACTATGTGGTGTTTTTACCTTAGGGTTTTTGTTATACGTAGGAAATTCCACACCAGGATATAACTCCCCAAATTGCAGATACATGAAATTATACCCCAAAATTTCGTGTTGTTTTTTTCTGTATACTGATTTGGGGCCCATTTTTATTTTGCAATTGGGGTGTTATTTCCTGGAGGTGGTCTTCTTTCAGCCGGGCGTGTCCATGCGCCGATTTTCACAAAACTTCGTTTTTTTATTATTTCCTATTTATAAAAGCAATGTGTACTAATTTCCCTTCTTTTTTAAAAATTCCTTTTATTTTTGGCCTGTTTGAAATATGGTAGCTACTTCGCACAGTGTAGTGTTTTCATACAAACGGAGGATAAAAACAAAGGGAGTTATCATTTTATAAGTAGGAAAGAAAAAAAAACAAGTTTTGTAAAGGACACGCCCACCTCCCATGTATCCTGAAGTGGAATAAACTTACATTTTTCAAAATTGTTGTTGGTATTGAACAAAATTTGGCTCGATTTGTTTCTGATACATTAATGATAATTCTGTTGAATTTTTTACGAGCAATTCAATTTTTGGAGCGAAGCTCCCATGCTACGGCTCGAAAGTGAATTCGTCAAGTTCGTAGAACTCTGCAAGTTGTAAACACATTTTGATGAATTTTCTTTTAATGGCCAGGAGAGGGTTGTGACGAAGAACAAATTTAAAATTTGTCACAATTTTAAAAAAAATTTTGACAATTTTAATTTTTGACAATTTTAGTTTTTGACAAATTTTGTATTTGGACTTCGTCAGAACCCGCTCCTGGCCATTTGAAAAATATTTTAAAAAAGTTTATCAAAATCTGTTAACAACTCGTAGAGTTCTGTAAACAGGAAGAAGTCACTTACGAGTCGCAGTATGGGCGCTTCGCTCCAAAAACTTAATTGCTCGTAAAAAACTTAAATGAGCTAATCTAGAAACACTGGGAGATACCAATAGTTTAAATTTGTCTTACAGTGTTATATGAAATTATCTCAAAGAATACGCCCACCTCTCACATATCCTGAAATAGAAAAAACGTATATTTTCCAAAATTGTTGTTGGTATTGAGCCAAATTTGCTTCAATTTGTCTCTGATATATTACTAACAACTGTGTTGAATTATTTCAAACTATGACAAAGGGCACGTCCATCACCTTATATTTTCCAATATGAGATGCATCCACTTAAGTGTAAAAAAAATGCGAAACGCGATAATCGATTTTCATTTACGTCTCATTTTGATCATAGTTTATGTGACATTACGTGAAAGTAGTAAGACTCGACACGTTTTTCCGTTTTGGATTTTTTATTATCTTTTAAATAGAATTTTCTTAAGCAAATTTTTGATTATGTATACTTAAAAACTGTTGATTATACAGGAAAGTAATAACTTTTTTTGAGTGCAAAATCCCACTTAGTACTGATTTTTAGGTTGATTCGGTTGAAAAAGTTTCAGCACTAAAAGAGATTGTTAAAGAGCTTTTTTTTAGAAAAAAAATTGAAAAGTTAAAGAAAGTTACTTTTTCTGCTTAAACTATCGAGATTTGAACAAATGTTGGCATTGGACTTATGAAAAATTACTTGAATATAAGAATTTAAACAAAAATAACTTATTTACGATAAAAGTAAATGTTGAAATGAAAAAAATAATTTTTTTACGATAGAGAAAATAATACTTTTTCAAGTCCTACGCGTGTGATTTTTGATATTAGCAAAAATTGCAAAAGTCTTTAATGTACATTGGTTTAAACGAATAATCGGACTTCACTATAAGCCAAATTAATAATTTTAGATATTTTAAAATTTTTTATTTAAAGAGACAATTCTTCCATATATAAAAAAAAAACTAAAAAAAAATCAATTTGTTGCCATCAAAAGAATAACACTGTAAGTAAAACTTTAATTATCGAAATGAAACAGAAAAACTCCGAGACACCCAACTTAATTTTGGGCTGTAGAACTCGGTGGAACTAAATATAGAAAAAGGCTTCGAAAATTCTTTTGAAATACATACGTCCTTCCATCGGAGCAATGTAAATTAAGTTTACTCTCATTTGTTTAAAAAATCTACACAAAGTGAACAAATTTCAATTTTTATTCAATATTGCAGCCTTTGGAAATTTATACCGTATTCCAAAAATTCTTGTGATTTCGTAATGTATTCTTTGGCAAGCTTGACACGCAATAACTTATGTTTTTACTAATAAAGGTTTTTTTTGTTGTAAAAAGCGATCATTATAACCATGTCATTGAGCTAATTTAAAATCTTTCCTTGTTCTTCTCGAGATCAACTGATGGGGTTAGAAGCAATGGGATGCATGTGGCCAAAAATTTATTTCGAGATATTTATTTTATTTATTTATTTATTTATTTGTAATTCATTATGTAATATAAAGCCTATACGGCCAAAAGATATATTACATTATAATAGAAGCCTGAATAATTAAAAATAGAAAAAATAAAATAAAATAAAATATTTGCCTTCAATCTATTTTTTTGGGCTTGTAAATTGATCTCATTTTATTTTAGAAGACAGAGATAGTGTCAAGGAACACAATTGCACACTTATCTCAAATTTTGTCAATTTGTCACTTGCACCCCTTTGCTTCTAACCCCCTCAACTATAAAGTGGTGGCATCAGTACAACAAAAGCACAACAACTACAACACATTCATGTTTTCGAGTCATGGACTGTCAAAATTTCGGCAGCAAATATATGCATTTGACAGATTATGACACCCTATAAAAAATATATGCTCAAATCAGCTGACATGTTAATACCATATAATTGATACATCTTGGTCCTTCTCTGCTTTTGTTTTCAACTCTAAATTCTTCTCTGTGCTTTTTATTATGTCCTGTATGGTAGAGCGACTTTTAACATCCATATAAGCTATTGTACGCGCCGTTTTCCCTTCTCCGTATAATTTATGATGATATTTTTATGTATGATATGTTTTCCATTTGGCGCCATTTTATGTATTTCCACCCCAACAATCAACAAAACACAACTGATTGATTTTGCGAAAATCAATAGAGAAAGAAGAGAAAAATTAACGCCTAATTTTCGTGTCCGATTATACTTTTTAGCTAACTATTTGAATTTCTTGTATTTATTTCTAAATAAATACTCATCAGCGATCAATTGACAAATATTAAAAAAGATTGTAGAATAAATAAATAAAATAATATTTGTAAAGGTATTGTCCAACTATACAGTGGTTCAACTGTATTTACTTATTTTTAGACGCACCACTAATTCTCATTACTTTTTAAAGGAATTAATAATACATGAACTTAGTATTCAATAATCACTAAGAACTAACATTCTTTGGTAACCATATTTCGTAAAATTTATTATTTTGGAGAACGCATATTATGGTTATTCGATCCCTGTCACAGCTAACTACATTCATCGATGTTGTTAAAAGCTATATTCGAAAGTTCGAAATCTAACCGTCATTTAGCTGCTGGTGCCTAATTTAAAAATCGAACTATGATACCTAACTCAAGTGCGAGAAGTTCTTCAAAGGAAAATACGTTTAACTAAGCTTCCTAGAAGCAAAATGTCATAGTTCGAAATAATTCAAAAATTATATATAAGTAAAAAAAAATTGTACAATTCCTGCTATCCCTAGGACATTACGTTGTTAAATGACCTGTACAGAACTAGTACTTTTTCCTGATCGGTTTTTTCTACAAATCTATCACCAACTTATGTCATGAAAATAGAAAATAAAAAAGGAAATAATAAGAAAACAACTAATTATTGTACAAAATGTTAGGATCACAATACATGCACACATACGCACCCCTATACCGTTTACCAGCCCCCAGTGTTAGCAATTAATATAGATTTATAAGTGCTTATATATTTGCAATCATAATTAGCTACATAAAATATTCCCAATAACCAAGCTTTTAAAGTTTTTATGGTCACACATTTGTTTTTCTAACCGAAAGAGACCTAATTTGAATTTTAGTCCTCTCTCTTTAACTTTATTATTTTGAAGTAAATCCATTACATTTTACACACAGTTATTTAATATTTTATGAATGCCATTTATATATATGTATATTTTGCTCGTAATCTCTGGGGGTAGACCATCTAATCTGAACCATCATCATCCAATAGTCCAGAATACTTATTCTCTGATACCAATGCGGGCTCACCCTGTTTAGGCGATGTTTTTGGGGTTGGACGTGCAGCCGGTTTGTTAGGATCACGTCTATCTTTATTATTGACTTCCTTCACTTTACCGTCGCGGGGTTTGTCTCTGTTCGAATAGTCAGATCTTTCAGGTCTGTCTTGATATCTGCGACGATCATCGCGGTTATTGTCTCTTCTGCTATCAGATCTTACATTTCTTGCCTCGTCATTAGGTTGAGGGTTTCGCCAGTTAGACTCCACAACCGGTTCTTTTGGGGTAATCTGAATGTTAATTTCACTTACATTCTTTGCGGCTTCTTCAACAGCTTCTTTCTCTTGGCGGCGCATTTCAGCCAAACGCATTTCAATTTCCATATCCCTTGCAGTTGTATCAACCGGTTTCGCAGAACCAAAAACTTTTTCAGCTGATACTCCCGAAGACTTGGGTATGGTAGCTTCTGTCTTTTCGGTCTTTTCCTCCTCGACTTTGCTTTCGTATTTGTCGATTGGAGCAATGTCTTCTTCTGGAAGCGGCAGTGTTCGTGGTTTAAGATTCAATTTAGGGCGTTCCTCTGTTGAATCATTTTTGTTTTCTCTGTGGTAATCCCTTGGAGGATATCTTCTCTCGCTGGGCCCATCATTTCCAGAGGCTCGACCTCCCATGCGCCAAGAACCCGGTGTGTCGTCAGAGCTGCTTTCTGGCCTACGTTCAAAGTCGCCCCGCCTTTGGTTATTGTCGCGACGCCAATTGGTAGATTCCCTATTTTCAGAATTCGACGAGTCAAAGCCTCTTCGGCCGCGTTGTCTCTGATTTTGATCGTTCTCATTTGACATCTCAATACGTATACGACGGCCTTTCAGGGAAGGATCCGGCAATCCCAGGGCGTGTATCAAATCATTTCTGTTCTCAAACTCGACATATCCGAAGCCACGCACCCTACCAGTCTCACCATCTTCGCGGGGAAGTCGAACAGACACAATGTTGTTGTTGTTGAAGTAGTCATATAAGTCGTCCTCGTTTATATCAAAAGGCAAGTTCGTAATATATGCAATGTATGGACCTTTATGGGGGACAAGATCTTCATCGAAAATTCTACTTGCTCGTGGCGCTGTTGGGAGTTGACAAACCACTGTGTGCACATTGCCCCCGTCATCACTATCATCTCCATCCAAATTCCGGACATTTTTAGCAACTTGAGTAATGCCAATGGGCGTCGTATTACCGTTGGACAAAAACGATTGCAGTGAAACTACGGTTCCTTTGGTTTTCTTTCCTTTTTTTCCTGAAGATGCCATGCTTGCAATTATCACCTACTGTAAAACACACGTACCTAAGGCAGTGTTACCAAGCTATTTTCAAAGTGTCAACTTCGAATGACAAAGATATCATATATATGTGTTTGGCAAAGCAAGCCATGTTGTTGTTGGGAGTCAGGGTTGCATCTTGCGAGCTGCGCCCAAAAAAATGTACAGAACTAAAGTTGCGTTCCCACATATCAGCTCTCGTCGTACAACCTGGTCGCCATCAAACAAACATATGTTTTGACAGATTTATCTGATCAGCCAAACAATTTAGCATGGTTAGCGTTTTCGATAGACCCCAAAATCCAAAGCAAATTGTTTTCGATAACACCATTGGCAGATTAATATGTGTGTCTTAATGCGCGTGTTTCGTAAACATGATTACAACCATAGTTTCCTAAATTTTTTTAGATAGATGTCAAATTGTGTTTTTTTCCACATAATTGATATTAACATAATTGACATAATTGAAGTTAACTATGTTTTTGGAAAAAAAAACTGTGTAACTATATATTTAATTGATAACGGCGCTTAAGGCTGATTTACACGCTATCCACCCATATCCCCTATCTACTGTCAAATCAGTACCTTTTGATTTTCTATCCACCTTCCTATAATTCAATATTATTTTGCTATAATTTTGTAGTGTTTGTCTTTGCTTACTTCTACATGTTTTCTAATTAGGCTATCTCGCTCATGTTGTTGAGGGGATATGAGTAGATATGGGGAGATAGCGTGTAAACCATACTTAACTTGTTCGTGCTTACTATGGGCCTTTCCTCCTGAATTCTAATCAGTCTCTGCTTCGATAGCTTCAACATGTTTCCCCATCGCTTTCAAAAATGTCCACAAACAGCAACATTTTATTTCTCAGAGCTTTTGAATAAATGACAATTTCAAAACTTGGCAGTAATAGTTGAATGGAATTGTTTCAAATATTGTATACTATTGTCAAATTTTTAAGTTCTTAAATAACTATAGAATTAGGTAATTTAGATTAAATGTTAACTAGGGGTAATCAATGCAGTTTTGAATTAATTAGATGACAAAAAGCAAAAATATCCTTTTTTGTGTTTAAAAAAATCAAATCATGAATTTCGGTTTTTAAAATTTTTTGTTTTATTTTATTTTTCCGTTGTCAATCAATATCAGCAGTGTACTTAACAATAGTTTAGCCAACGGAAATCGAGTGGTTAACTTGTTGTTAATTATTGTCTGAAAGAATAAAATTGGAGTTTAACTACAAGTTAATTATAACAAAGGAATAATTGTTTACCTAATTATGGCATATGTGGTATTTTGTGTACAAAAAAACGTTGTTATTGTAAAGCGTTACATTTAACTTTTTTAACGTTTCAGCTGTTGTTTTATGACTAACTATCAAGATGTACTTATAAAGGTGGTGTCATCAGTACAACAAATTTGACATTTCAACAACAACAGGCAAATTATTTTTTTGTAGAGTCTTTCTACTGTCAAAATCTCCGTACAAAACTTTGAAAATCCAAAGACGCATTGGCGCGAGTATATGTAAGTTGACTGTCCAGAGCAAAGAAGAAGTATATTAACTGTTTGTTTTAATCATTAAATAACACTATGGTAGCTTGGTAGAAGAAGAGCGTGGATTAGAAGAAGAAGAGCGTAGGTTGGTAGATGAGAATATGCAAAAATTAAGAAAACAAATTATGAAATTTTAATGCTGATTAAATGTTACATTTATCTTTTTGCCTGTAGAGTCAAAAAATGGTGGACATCCTTTTAATTTCCATAATTTTTTATACTGTGCTATCAGTTCAGTACCGATCTACGAGTGTGTTACTTAAGGGCGTAAGTACAGTACATTTCGCCACGGCCTTATTTGACTTCTTCTATAATTTACGTTATTTTTCCAGAGGCAACAAAATCAGTCGAAATTACATTACCGTATTTTGCTAAACACATAGTTAACCATAAAACAGCAGCTGAAACACTGAAAAAGCGAATTGCAAACCTTTAGCATTGCCAACTACGATCTTATTGCATAAATTGGAAATGTCACCAAGCGGAGAATAGTAAAACTACAATTAAAAATGAATATTAAAAAAATGATGATACTTACGAAAAATAATTATTCATTATTGCAATGTGAGTTTGCAGGAAGTTCAGTGATTATTTCCGATCATATATTTTGTTATATCAGTTCCCTCATATTTGTCGTATTAACAAATTAAACCAAAACAAAATCAAATTTGGCAATATTACTTACAATTTTTTTTTTTTACATTTAATCGTATGTGACAGTCTCTTTTTTTCTTGTGAGCAAATTTATCGTATTTTCGTTTAATAAGGAATAGGTATAATCCTCTTAGTCGGTGTTCAGACACACAGATCTGTCCACGTACTTGTCGAGTCTACGAGAAAATTTTGCGTGTGAACGGTTGTCGACAACTAGAATGTCATAGCAATTCGTTATCGATAACACTCATGACAGACAAATTTTTCGACAGATTTCTTGTGTGAATGCGCACGGTAGTCGCGTGTTGTAACCATCATGCCACGGCTGGTCCCAAATGATAAAAGAAAATTAAAAATAACGGTCTCCTGCAAAAATTTAGTTTGTGCAACATACGACAATTTCGCGCAAAGGGGTCGATATGTTTTTTTATGTTTGTTGTTAAAATCCATTTTGAAGTTTGATTTTTTTAATGCACATACATATGTACATTAGGGCTATAACCAATTTTTTGGCATAGTACCATGAGGTCAACCATGTCCTAGTAACCACGAAAATCATAATCTCTTGTAATTTGCATAGAATTTAGAAGCTCAATTCTTATTTACCAATAGCAACTTAAATTAATAACCAAACTTCGTTAAGTGGGGATTGGTCAATTATCAACAGGCTGCCACCTGCTATAAATGTTGAAAGTATTAGTAAACAAATTAACTATTAGCATTAGGAGAGATTATTCGTTACACATTTTTATTTTTTTTTCGTTAAAAAAGGTTAAAGAAACGTTTTGGTTTGCGGAAAAATGTCTTACCATCTCTAAATATTAATTAAATTTCATACTTCAGCTATTTTTTGTTTTAAATAAACATATTATTAATTTTTCTAAACCAAAAAGAAAATTAAAAATTTTCAAAACTTTATCGCGGTTGGTGCGTGAACTTTTTTGACCTTAGCGAAAAAATAAATATAAGTTCCCTAATAGTTTTTTATGCTCTATTGGACTGTGCTATGTCAATTTTGATATTTTAAAAAATTGTTAAAAAGTTATATCCCTAATGTACATACATATATTGTAAAATGTTTCCTTCTAACAAAATGTTTGTTGTCCCTGGGCGTAAATGTCAAAATTTAATAAGGCAAAAAGTTTCTAAGCATTTGCCACACAGCTGTTTGTAAAAAAATATAATTAAATGTTGGATTCATAGATTGCATAAATTTTAAGGTACAGTTTTTTCTTTTTCTATATTTAGAGTACAGAATGAAACAAATTTTAAAGAACATAATTCATCTAAAATAGATTGTTTATATTACCCGCAATGGTGAATTACTTTCATTCGATTCCATGACTTGCCCATTGAAATATAAAGCAAAAGTCATGCAAAAACAAAGTTAATAAAATTAGACCTCATTTTGCCAATGGACAGTCAGAATGCCTCGGGTTGTACTTGCTCCGATTTTAGTTGAGTTTTTGTGCAATGGCGACAACAACTCAATTAATACGAATAATTACGTAATACTTCAATATAAACGAATGAATGAAAATAAACTAACAATATGAATCACAACACTAAGCTTTGAGTAATTTTACATATCTCTTTTTATGTGTAGGCAAGCGATGCTAACATTTTATCTTATATTCAAAAATTTATTAATCAATTAATTTATTAATTAATTTATTACTCATATAAAAACTATTCAGAAGCCAAAAATGGTAATTTAAAAAATATTATAGCAATTATTTTACAAAAGATAAACATTTATAATAAGGTATAATTCTTCTTCTTCTGTAGCAAAGCTTTCAAAAATCTTGTACATATATTTAATTTAAAAAATCACCCTACAGTTCTAAATGATATTCAGCACCGCGATGAAAAGTATTGAGTATTCATGAGTCTTTCAAAGTATACCGAAAGTGTCGATATTTGACATCTCTGATATTTCCTAAAATTGCCAACGTTATCTGTAAACACATTCTGCATTCTTTGTTATGATTGGTAACACTGGCCGTGAATGAAAATCATAACGGTTTCCATTTCTATTAAGAATTATCGCATTATTGCTGTCTAAAATCTATTTTGTGAATCCATCTAACTCGCGAATGTGTCAAAAGAAATTTATTCTTTATCTTATTAAATGTATTAGTTGCAAAAGATCCAAATCGCACGAAAATATTTAAGCGGTTTAGTAATTCTGCCAATTCCGCGGTCAGCCATTTTGAAATGTGCACAACGTTTTGTGAATTATATTTACATTTGGAAAATTTGAAGAAATGAATAAAGCAAATTTCGATATTGATCGATTGTGGGAGCAGATGATTCATTGGAATCCTAGACTCAAACAAAATGCTGAGCAAAGAGAGTTAATTACAAAGAAATTGCAGAAGCAATTAATCCAAAGCCATGCAGTGGTTATGGCAACAAAACTAGACTTAGAATATGAAGAGGTCGCCAAGCGTTGCGAGAGCAAAATATACGAACTCAAGCGTTTTCTGGGACAAAGTAGCAGCAATCATTCGACAAGGGGTGATATTTACCCAATAAATGAACTCGCAGGAGAAGACGTCAAGGTTGAAGAATTGCAGGACTCTGACTGCGATTCCAATGAAAAATTAAGCGTTATAGCTAAAAGATCCCAAAAGAGTCGTTCATCGGAAGAATCGCGTGCAATCGCTGCGAAAAATTCAACTTTAGTTGATACAGAGCAAATGCCGGTTGCTTTGCGCAAAGCTCCACGAAAACGCAAAACACCATCAAATTACAAATTCCAAAGTTCACCCACGAAATCTTCTTTTCAAGATCATTCAATAATCCGTCAAAAGCAGTCTGTCATTTACTGCAATGAAGAAGAGGTTAATTGTAACCACGAGCCCCAGCATTCGTTATATATTGAAATGCCCAGTCTTTTTGTTTGGCATCCTAAGCATCGTATCCGCTTGGGTAATAAGGTTAACCAATTAGTTTTCGGAAACGTAGTTAATCAAGCGAAACAAAAAGCTTCAAGACAAGATACATCAGTCGTGCAACAAGAAAAAGATTTAATGACGACATTCTGCTCGTCATCGGTCTCTACCTATCAGCAAAACCAGGAAGAAATTGAATTTTCTCAGTTTGTAGAGGATATTATGATTGGAGATGGAAGTGAAGATGAAGAAACCTGGCAAGCTGCTAGAGCACTGGAATGCATAAACAACAATGCTCTTGATAACTTGGACACAACCGTCGAACGTCATTTACCCCTCTCACAGTCTTCTCTTGAAGTGCCCATTCTTTGTGAGCCAACAACATCAAAGAAACGTCGAAAATCTGTTAAGCCTGCAAACAATGGCCCGCCTAAAAAACGAGGCCGGAAACCAAAAAATAAGGACACTTTTGCAGTGGAACCCCCGACAAAAAGTAATTTGGCCCAATATGTTGAAAATTTTGCAAATGACTGTGACTTGCGTGGTTCGACAACTCCAGCAGCTTCTTCCACTATGTCGCAACCATTAGTAACATCCACTACACAAAATTTTGAATTTATTGATCAACAAAACTCGCGATCCGTCATGTGCTATTTTGAAGGAGATTGGCCCAATGGCACCGCCTGTCAGTTCCTGACAACTAATGGTCTGACAATTAACGGTACGCAAGTGGAGGCTGAAAATGTAGATATGAACCCTCCAGTTCAAGATAATGTAAGTAAACTACTTTTTTTACTTGTTTTTTTTTTTATTTTTATTCATTAGTTACAATTACAATCTGGTAAATTAAGTGCCTCAGCTCTTTATAGGCATTATATACTATATATAATGCAACTATATTAGTAACTAGTATTAAAAATTATACAATTGAATTTAATTATAAAAAAGGAAAGAAGTGCATCTCTCTTGTACATATTCAAAAAAATTTTTTGTGTTGTGATTTTTCGACCTTATTTTATAATTATTATAAATGATTTTTCAAGCTCTAGGTCTGTTTTTTTATTTATTTTATTCGATATTTCGCCTTCCTTTGGATGGCATCTTCAGAAATTTTTATATCTAAAACAAAAAACAACAAATTTTTGCATACATACATTTTTCACTTAACAAAAACAAATTCTTACACAGTAACAATAATCAAACGTCTTGCTACAAATACATTTTATATTGAACTAGTTACACATATGAATTTTGTTTGTTTATTATTTGTCTGTAGTTTTGCGCTATATTGTCAACATCGTTTTTGTAATTTATTCTCTTCTCTTGCGGTACGTTTATGATGTGAAGCATCTCTAGAGTAAAGCGTTTGTTGTAGTTTTTCTCTGTCTAACGTTTTCTAAGTTCGGTGTGTGCCCTCTCTCTGCACAATGGGAGGCTAGTGCAGTTTTTTGGGTTGGTAAATTACTCCTATTTCTTAGATCTGATCTGTGTCCTGATATTCTTGTCTCAAGTTTGTTTTTTGTCGTTCCAACATATGATTTGTCGCATATGTTGTTCCCGTCACCAGTGCAATCAATCTTATATATAAGGTTGGACTTTTCCATTCTGTCAACTTTACTTTTTGTGTTTGTGAATAGTTTGCGCAAATTATTTGATGTTGTTGATGCTATTACGTATTTTGTTTTGTCATATACCTATGTCCGAGTGTATTAATCTCTCTGTTATTCCTGGTACATATGTCGTTGTTTTATATATTCTTTCCGGGTTTTCTTCGGGTGTGCATTTTCTTTTATTTTCCCATATCAGTTTCCTAATAAGTTTTTCTGGGAATGCATTTTTCTTTAAGATGTCCATAATTTTCCTCTTATTGTCTTTATGAAATTGTCGGTCACTTATATTGAGCACTCGATTGACTAGATTTTTAGCCGTATTTATAATTATTGTCTTTGGTTGGCACGAATAATAGTTAATAATACGGCCCGAGGCAGTTGGTTTTTGATACCAGTCAGTCTTAATTATATTTCATCTTCGTATAATAATACAATCCAAATATGGGAGTCTACCGTTTTGCTCCTCTTCTACGGTAAATTTTATTTGTCCATGAAAACTGTTGAGTTCTTTTAACGTCTCGTTTATCGCATCAACTTTAATTATTCCAAACAGGTCGTCTACGTACTTGGTAAGTAATCTGGGTTTGATTTTTAGTTTTTGTAATAACTCTTCCATGACTAAGTCAGCTATAATAGGTGAAGCTGGAGATCCCATTGGTAGTCCTTTCGTTTGCGCATATATTTTATCTTTGAATTTAAAATATCGGTTTCCCTTAATACAAAATTTTAATATCTTTAAAAAGAGTTCCTTTGGCATCGCAGTATGTTTTTTAATCTCTTCCCATTTCTTAATGTTACTGTGTAAGAATTTGTTTTTGTTAAGTGAAAAATGTATGTATGCAAAAATTTGTTGTGTTTTGTTTTAGATATAAAAATTCCTGAAGATGCCATCCAAAGGAAGGTGAAATATCGGATAAAATTAATAAAAATTTAGAAAAACAGACCTAGAGCTTGAAAAATCATTTATAAGGATATTCAAAAAATGTTAGTATTAATTATTGCCCAATGATGGAAACATGTTAATAATGTTATGTATAAGTTGAAAAACTTTGAAAGTAGAACCCCAACACACAAACTCTAAACATCCTCCAGCTAAATGTAATACCCCTGCTACTTTGCTAATGTAAAGTAGATTTATATTGTTTAATTCTTAATATGTCGCCATATGTTTCATATAAATTAGGTTAAGTGCCTAGTTGGATGACAAAGCGGCTATGTGTTTGGAGCTGGCTTAATTTGTTGTCTTGCTTCCCTGCTTTAAAAATGTGTAATAACGAGTCGAACGTTCATTTGAATAAATAAGTTTGCCTAGCTTTAAAGCAAGTATTTGCAGAAAATGAGCAAATGATTTCTAATGCTGTCACTTGTCTTACCTTAAATTAAAATCACTCAGTTTTCTATTACAATCCAATTGCTCAATTGTATTTTCGTTTTTGATTTTAACTTTGGTGTTTATATCATCTATAAGATGATATTAGACAAGTTTTCGAAAAAACCTTACCTTGGCTGCATGGGTTGAAGTTGTGTGTTATAAAAAGAAATCGACCGTGGCATGATGAGTGTGAGTTGCCTTTAAGCCCTGTCGCAGTCGTCCAAATTTCTTTGATTTTGGATGTGAGTCTCTACGATATTGGTCAAAGCAATTTGTCGAATAGTCGAGTTAATCGGCACATGCATAGTAAAAGCTGTTCAGAAAACTTTTGGATTCGCTGTTAAACTGTAACTGTCGTGTGAGTAAAAATAGAAGCGTGTTAACTCATACCCATACATATCTCATTTATTATGATGCAAATGAAAAATAAGATTTATGTAGCTGTTAAAAAAAAAAACTATATAACACCAATACCGCTCGATGGTTAAACAATTCTGGCATACTCAGGGCAAAAAGATATAAAGATCTGGCGTTTAGAGCATACGTGGAGAATCATATTGAGAATAACAAAAAAATTAAAAACAAATTGTGCAATTGTTCGTAAAATACGATTGTTCGGTGCCATAAGAAACTTTGCTGTATTTTGGTAATGAATTTATGCTACCGGTGCTAATTGCTGTGATACCGAATCCTGTGATATTGATCTTGACAATTTAAATACTTTTTTACATATGCTTCACGCAACTCGAATCTAGCTTTATTAGACGTTCTGTTGACCCTCGTGAAAACAGTTTCTTCTTTCGCAATGTTGATGAAATTGAACTTTATAGTACAATATCTATGTAAGTCTAATGACATTGGGAGCTATGCAATACCTATTAAATTTGTTAGCTAATTTTTCCCTTTATAAGTCACCATATTTTGAACATATTAAACATAATAATAACTACAAGTAGCTTTCTCTCTCAAAGGAAAGTTGGAATTGTGAATCCCGTAAGGAAGAAATATGAGTAATTCCAGCCTTACGAATGTCACGATCGTACGATTCAATTGGAAAAAAAGCACAAAAAAGTTGAACAGTTTTGTATTTTATATTATATTCTGAATAGCTCCCTACTAACTCTACATTATGTAAAAAAGGCGTCATATTTAAAAAAACTTAAATCCATGATATTAACAAAACATGCCTACGTTATGCTACACGAAATAGAAGTGCGTTTTATGTTAGTTCTTGAAATTTCAAAAGTCTGCGTGTTGTTTAAGATTTGGTAAATGCACTTAATTATTTCATAAAATAGACCAATAGCGCTTTAACCGCGAGGTAATAAAGACCTACATTATGTTACTGACGTTATGTGACAAAATATCCCATAGCTGTGAAATGCTTAAAAAAATGTTTGCTTAAGCCATTGTTTTATTTGCGAAATTAGGGAATATCATAAAGTTTATATGTGACTAATTGTTGCTCACGAATGTTACATTAGAACGCCACTAAAATAAAAGCAACATTTTGCTGCTAACTGCTAATTTTTTATTATTGTTGGTGCTATTTATTGTTGTAACTAAAATTTTATGATAAGAGTGGACTTTCATCATCAGTAAATATAATATGAAAATTAAAAACTGGTGACCAGCAAAAGAATGCAATTTTGCAGTCCGCTAAATCAACACACAAAAGTAAGAAAACCTTTGGGCATTTTAATTTAATAAAATTTAAGTATTCGTCTTTACTAATACAAGTCAGAAAATTTTTTTTGCCAACTTTTAATTTTTCGATCACGATTGACACTTTTGTGGAAATACCCATATACAACCGGCTTCAATTTTTCTGTTTATAGGCCTATATCAATACTACCTGCGCTTTCAAAAATTTGTGAGTATCTCGGCAGAAACTCATTAATATCTCCGTGTTAATCAGGTTCTCGAAAAAACCGCAGTTCAACTACACTGACACTCAATTTGACAGACTGTATGTATACGAAATTACCTTGACAGAAAGAAACCAGGTGTTCTGGCTATACTAGATCTTAGTAATGCATTTGGCTCTGCAGATCATTTAATACTGTGTGAAACTTTATAATTAATTTAATTTTTCAAATAATTTCACCCAATGACTTTGTTCTTTCTTGCTTGAACGTTCTTAATATGTTATTTCACATGGAGGTATTTCCAATTTTCGTAGCATTTCATCTGGATTGCCTGCCTGGGGGTTTTATATTAGGTCCCATTTTATTTATGTTGTATGTTAATGATATTAATATGAGTGCTCTTAATTCTACCCTTATGACATACAATTATTATCAACGTTGCTTAAACTAAATGCTTTGGTTTTGAACCAGGCCATGGACAAACTGTAGCTAATCACAGTATTACTGTGCAAAATACAACCGTTTGTGTATCACCTCTGATGTTAATGTTAAGTCTTATCCTTAAAAATTTTACAATTTGAATGTGTTTTTATATATCTTAATTTTACATATCTTCACCTGAAATGCCCAAAGACGTAACCCTTGTCAGAACAAGAAAAAACCTTATAAAATCAAAACCATTTAAATTTTAGACACGATTTTTTAATGTTTTCCTTAAGATGGACGATAAATTTTTTAAGAAATTCGGAACTTATGTGGATTACGACTTTTGTGATTTCTTTTTTATATGCTTATAAAATCGTTATTTTGGATGTGGACACCTGAAATTTTGTGCTTTAAAAATATTGTAATATATCTTTACTAAAGGTGCTACCAAAATTAGTCAACTCATTGTCTGAAAAAGTGTGTGTTAAGGATAAAATTCTTAGATTAAGTAAGCAAAATGGTCACATCTACCACTTCTATCGTGTTTCCTAGTCAAAAAAGTCGTATCTGCCACTTACTATGATAAAAAGTCGGCTTTTAAGACTATCTATACTATCTATGATTTTTTTTTTTGGATTGTATGACTTTTTTATCACGCTCAAGTTCTAGCAAACATGACAGAAACTTATTTATTATATAAATTAAAAATAGCAACTAATATAGGTAAAGACACTCTTATTATTGCGAAAAAATGCAAGAAAATGTTGCCTATTTGTTTTGTTAAAAAAATTGAAAAAATAATACATTTTGAAATCATTTTTTGAAATTTTGCAAAAACAATTAATTTTAAGACGCGAAAGGTAAAAAACATAAAAGCTAAACATCGCGAAACTACTAAAATGGAGATGTGACTTTCTTTCTTAGGAGGGCAGAATAAGTAGTCCTTTAATGGGCAGTTTTTGATTTATACATTTTTTTTTAATATGAAACGCCGAATGTCTATGTTGTTTTTACCAATTTGTCAGTCATCTTTTTCTTAATTTGTCAATCATCATTTCTATTTTTTTTTTTCAAGAATTTGATGAGACACTATTATGAGACATAGAGGGGGGCTACAGTTGTAATAAAAAAATTTTAATTGCATTTTTTTTCTTAAAAATGATTTTGTTCTTAAATTGATTTAAAAAAAAAATAAAAGTTCTATTTTATATTAGTAGAATTTTTCAGCAAGCAATAATAAAAATTTCCATTTCCTCAATCCACACCCAAATTTAGAAGATTTTTTTTAAAAAGTTACCCAAATTTTCAAAAGGCCAAATTTAAATTTTTTCAATTTCTTCTTCTTCTTTAAGGTACATGTTTGCAAAATTTCATCTAATTTGTATATTGTATAACATGAGTGCAAGAATAAAAATAGTATTCAATTAATAAATATATTTTTTTTCTGTTTATCAAAGATTATATTTGTAATTGTTACTACACCATTTTTAATAAAAAGTTTAAAATTTGTTAAAAAAAATTGAGTTGTATTGTAACTTACTTAATTCAGCAATTCTTAAATATTTATTATTTCATTAAATTTCAAACCATTATACTTTATATATTATTATAATTTTTATACAAATTAAAGAGTAGCTATATAAGTGGAATATAAATAGAATTTTATTAAAAAAATTAGGTTTTTTGTCAGAGAAATTTTTAAAATAAGTTGTATTATTGTAATTATTAATTAATTATTAATTATTGTAATAATTATTCAGTTCTCAGTTGACTGCTATCGAATAAAGACGTGTATAATGGACTGCCCACCAAATACTCTTTGTGCAAAGTGCTTTAAAGGATTGAAATCCAATTTTATTGCATGCCATATTTGCAGAGCAAAATTCCACTGGTTGTGCGCGAATATCGATGAAAAACTGTGCTACTTATTTAATGAAAATAAAAACATTGTTTTTAATTGCAACGATTGCTTAAAAGCATCATCAGAGCTGTTTAAATCAATATCTTCTCTGTCAACGGATGTAAGAGAACTAAAAAATCCAATTGTCTCTTCTTTAAATGAGAACATAAGTGAGTTGAAAGTGCAGTTCAACGATCTTGTGAAGAAAGTCGAAAAAATTAGTAAACAACCAAAGCAGAGCAATAAGCAAGTAAATAACAACAACACTACAGATGCTGCTGTAAACCAACGGTCAAGCAATGACGGTGTGGTTGTTGTTAATGGATCGAGCGTAACTGATGTAGTTAATAATGCATGTGTTCCTAATGCTGCGCGACAGGTTCGATCAAACATGCATGAAGCTGATGATGAAAAGAATAGTTGGATAGAAGTGGGAAGGCGTAAACGCAAAAACCGTGTAGTTATTGTTGGTGAGAACGATACAAATGAGCTAGATGTGGTTGCGAAGAAGAAATACCTACACATCTCTTCGTTCAAACCTTCTGTAACGGCTGAGAAGATAATTTCGTACATTGAGAGCAATACAGAAATTGGTAAACAACATCTGGAATGTACGAGGTTGGTAAAGAAAGGTGTTGATGAAAGTACGTTGAAGTTTGTGAACTTCAAGTTGGGCGTTTCATCAAGTTTTTATGATGACATTATAAAATCGTCGTTATGGCCTGTTGACATAAGGCTTCGCCCTTTTGTGTTTCACCCAAGGAAACCAGTGTTGCTGCAAGACCTACAGTGAAACATCATGTAATAGATAATTGTATTACAGACTACTCAATATATTACCAGAATGCCAGCGGAATAAGATCTAAAGCCGATCAGTTTTTCATTATGACATCGTTGAAAGATTATGATATTATTGTTATAACTGAAACATGGTTATCGGAGGATGTTCTTAGTTCAGAATTTTTTAATAGCTATTATAGTGTTTATCGCTGTGATAGAACTTTTACACCAGAAGGACCAAAAAAAGGAGGTGGTGTTTTGTTAGCGGTGAGGGCTAATATACCTAGTCGGCCTATTTCTTTAAAATTTGTCAGTGGTATTGAGCAACTTTGCATTGAGGTTTCATTTTCAAATAATGTTAATAAATCTATATTCTTTTTTGTATCATATATACCACCAAATAGTATTAATGAAATTTATAACAATCATTTGGAAAATATTGAAAATGTTTTAAATTCTAATTGTAATGATTATGAAGTTATTGTTTTAGGTGACTTTAATCTTAAAGACATTATGTGGCTATATGATGATAATAACCTTTTACCGTTCAATAAGAAATCGGATATTGATGAATTTGTTACTAGCTTTTTCCTTACTCATGGTTTAAATCAAATTAATTGTTTTAAAAATGAAATAGGTAGAATTCTTGATTTAATTTTTGTCTCAAATGATTTAAAAACATCTTGTAATAAGTGCTTAAATCCAATATCGAGAAACACTGTTCATCATAACGCAGTTGTTATCAATTTTGAATTTTATATTTTTGAAAATGAAATACCAAATTATACCAAATCATACAATTTTATGAAAGGTAATTATGCTGCAATTAATAATTACCTTGAAAGTGTAGATTGGTCTCACATTAACAGTTGTACCGATCCAAATTTAATTTCTGATTTTGTTTTTGATAAAATAAATTATGCAGTTTCGGTTATGATTCCTGAGTCTAATCATTTATTAGGAAATAAGCCTCCTTGGTTTAATAAAAGGCTTGCCAATTTAAAAAACATAAAAAATAAGGCTTTTAAGAAATATAAAATGTTCAATGAAGAAGCCGATTATAAATACTTTCAGCAAATTCGGCGGGAATTTAATTTTTTGCATAATTTCTTGTATAGGAATTACATTTTTAGGATTGAAAATGAAATATGTTCTAATTCTTCTGCATTTTGGCAATTTATAAATGTCAAAAGGAAGAACAATGGTTATCCAAATAGGATGTATTATAATGATAGCTTATCAAAAAATAGTATTGAGTCGTGCAATTTATTTGCGTCTTATTTTCAAACAACATTCACTGCCCATGACAATTTTGTATCACAGTCTATTCAGACTATTCTTCCTAGTCTTTTAATTGAAATTACTGAGGAAGACGTAAAGTCATCAATTTTGGATTTAAAAGACAATCCAAATTGTATATTTAATGATTCAATTCCACCTATTTTCTTTAAACGATGTGTTAAATCATTAGTAGGTCCTATTAAAACTTTATTTAATACGTGTTTAAATGAAGGTGTATTTTTTGATAGCTGGAAAAATTGCTGCGTCGTCCCTATCTTTAAATCTGGTGATAAGGCTAATGTAATGAATTACAGACCAATTGTAAAACAATGCTCATTAGCTAAAATTTTTGATAAAATCCTTAAAAATAAACTTTTTGATCATGTTTCAAGAAGTATATCCTCTTTTCAGCATGGTTTTTTTCCAGGCCGTTCAACCTGCACGAATCTTGCTGTTTTGTCAAATAAAATTTTAACCTCTATGGAGAATAAGACACAGGTCGATGTCATTTATACTGACTTTGCAAAAGCTTTTGATTCAGTAAGTCATGATATTTTGTTATATAAGCTTTGTCAATATGGTATAAATGGAAAATTATCGAAATTTTTCAAAAGTTTTTTATTGGATAGAAAACTTGTAGTTAAAATGGGATCTTGGTATTCCAGCATTCAAATTAATGCATTTTCAGGCATCCCGCAAGGAACGCATTTGGGGCCCTTATTATTTTTAATTTTTATTAATGATTTACCGAATTGTTTAAAGTTCTGTAAACCTCTCCTTTTTGCGGATGATTTAAAGTTGTTCGCGGAAATTTCAAATATAAATCATTCTGTTCAGATTCAGAGTGACTTGTGTGCTTTAAATGAATGGTGTAGTAAAAACCAATTAGGTCTGAATCTGTTAAAATGTTGCACAATATCATATGTTCGCAGTCGAGATCCAGTTTTGTTTAATTACTCCATTGGAGGTTATACATTAAAGAGAGTTTATGAAGTTAAAGACCTGGGTGTTATATTTGACTCTAAGCTAGAGTTTAATAGTCATATTGATTATATAACTTCTAAGGCTTATTCAATGTTGGGCTTCGTTAAAAGAAATGCTAAAGATTTTGAAAATCACCGTACTCTGAAGGCTTTATATGTTTCATTTGTTAGAAGCAATCTTGAGTACTGCTCTCTAATATGGAACCCATTTTATGCAATTCATTCAGACAGAATTGAAAGAATCCAGAAGATATTCTGTAAATTTGTTTTTAAAAAGATTAATTGGAGCTTAGATGGAACTACATATGAAAATAGGCGAAAACTCCTAGGTCTACAATCTTTAAGGGATCGTAGATCTAGCTATTCTATAATGTTTATTTTCAATATTTTGAATAATGTAATTAAATGTAATGATTTGTCTGATTTGGTAATTTTGCATTCTCCTCCCCGTGAATTGCGGGTAGAAAGGCTTTTTTATGAAGATTTCCACCGTACTAACTATGGTATTAATGAACCAATAACAAGGTGTTTAAAACTTTGCAACAGTTTTTCGACGATATTGGATTTTAGTTTGCAAAAAAATCAATTTAAATTAAATTTGTTTAAAATTTTTAATTAAATGTATTCTATAACTAACTTTGTATACTAGTCTGTAAGATATATATCAGTAGACTGAATAAATAAATAAATTTAATTTATATCGGCCACAAGGCTTAAAATTAGAATTTTGAATATAAATAAATAAATAAATAATTCAGAGAGAAGACCCCAAATCGCTTCCCATGGAATGATCACTCCTGTAAAATTAGACTGCTGTAAAAATCTTGATTTTAAGAACTCGAAATGGAATGTTTCTACGGGTATTAGTAATACTGCCAAAGAAATTAGCGTTAATCTTAGCGTAATTTATACCCCTATTACGGTTTACAACTCGACCCAGTTGAGTTGAAATTGAAAACAACTTATATTGGAGAGTTGTCTCTGATTTGATTTCGAGAACGGGTCCGTTCTCGTTTCGAAATTTGACACAAGAGCGGGAGTAATTCCTTTTTCGATATCGGAAAGAGAATTGAGTTCGAACTCAAAAAGATGTCGGATCTAACATCGAAGTGAGTTCGCATCCGATCTCCAAATAATTTCGTATCCAAAAACGAAATGAATTCTGATCCGGTATCGATATTATTTTAGCATAAAATAATTAGCCGGAACAAATTAAATTTGTAAGCATTTATTTTTAACAAAGGTTATTATAAGGATTACAAAGTGTCTTAGAGTAATAAGCTATTAAATTGCGATTAATATTAGTAATCATTTAGATTACTGTTTTAAAAAGAATTACACAATTCTCTATTAAACAATTCTAACAATTCCTCATCAATTAGTAATCAGAAATTGTTTAAAAATTAAAAATATTACAAATAATAAACAAAAATACCATAATAAATGAAAACAGTTAATTCAATTTTCTTGGTTACTTCAATGGATTTATCGAAAGCGGATCTGAATCGAATACGAATTGAAAATCCGAACTGTCTAACACCGGTATGTCGGCCTCAAATCGGATCAAAATCGGGCATGCTAAAGCGAACTCCGATATGTCGTACTTAAATCGGATTAAAATCTTGAACTCCGATACGTCGGACTAAAACTGGATCCAAATCGGGCATGCCAAATCGGTCTCCGATATGTCGTTCTTAAATCGGATATGGTAAAGTGAACTCCGATATGTCGGACTGAGACCGGGTCCGAAACGAATCTGCGAAGTGAATACCGACATGTCGAATTGGATCCGAGTCCGACTTTGGGACATTGTAAAATTTCAACTGAAATTACAATTCATCACAATTCTAACACAATAGCAATTTTCACTCTTGGTAGTAATGTGCACTTGTAGATCTTGTTAATGTATTTAATGTTATAATATTTACAACACTACAACAACAAAATGTATTAGACTACAATTTACTAAGCCGTAGTAAATATGTGTGACAAATTACCAGAATAGAACAGCTAATAGTCAAAAATATTTGCCGACAAAAGTATTTTGTTTGATTTTTAATTTTAAAGTTTCTCATAACTGTTAAGAGTTTAGTAGAATATCGCTAGAAACCTAAATTTTCACACATTTTTTTCTAATTAGTATGTATTCAATATAATTTTATTTTGTTGTGTTTATTTTTTAATTAAAATAATTATTTTTTAAATATAACAATAAATATTTACAATATTTAAAGCTAAACATTTGTGGCTCTGTAAGTGCAACAACAACAATCCCAGTTAATCCAACAGGCTTGATTTCCTATCAGTTGCGAAAGTCGAACGTTTACAGCATCTATTGCCGTATCCATTTAAAGTTATTGTTTGAATACTTCTATTCCCTAAAAGATTTCAATTAAGTACATCAAAAAGTACCAAGTGATTTATTTTGTCATCCCTGATTAGCAGATGCATTTATTTGCTGCTACATGGCGCATGGTATTGCTGAATTCTGTGTTCCGCTTCTCATTTATTTGATACAATAATACATTTAAACATTTTGTAATGGTGGTGAAATGTCAAAAAGGGCGCTTGTCTTGCATCGTTAAATACAAACTACAGAGTCACACCTCTGTGTGCAGACACATTGCAGCGTTACCGTCCAATTGAATGAGCTGGACGTGTGCTTTAGCCACGTCTTTTCAGTTCATGTGGACGGTTTAATGCTCCAGTGGGGTATGGCTTTGCATATCCAGTGCATAATTTTTGTACAAATGGGAATGGGGCTGCCACAATAGAGCGAATTGCAGTAAATTAACTCTAGTTAGTGAACTTGCGTGTCGGTTTATAGAGCGCCTTTCATTCCCATATTATTGATAAATTTGACAGTATATTAAGGTATATTACTGAGCCCGTAGTAGAATAATTCTGTAGACGTAAGAGCTATGCAATATCTGTATTGTATTACTTCATAATAAATCGTGTTGATTGGTTAATTTTCAAAATGTTTACATAGAAGGATGCGCAGACTATTTATAATTTGTATTAATAACGTTTAAACGATTTTTACTGGCCATATCCCTTAGCTGTCGTTCAAATTTTATATTCATATACAATTCATGAAAACATTGTCAAATAATATTTAGTTTCATTTATAAGATTGCATAATTTTGAAGAAAAATTAAGAAAATATTTTTTTTTTGAATTTGTTGTTTTTTTTATAATATTATAAGTGCCATAATTATTATCATATATTATTATAAATTATTTTTTTATTGAAGTGTTAATGATGTGATAGTAGAAATTTGTAACCATATATGGCCTTAATGGCTCGGTTATTGAAAATTGTATTAATAAATAAAAATAAATAAAATAAATATGTACTGAAGATAAATATATATATAATAAATATATAATATATGTAAAATAATTGTTAATCCCTTAAAAACCTAGGCTATGCTTTTCTCAACACTCAAATCGGATATGTAGTTTAGAAGCTAACCTCCGACATACAAACTAACAAACTTACAAATATTTCATCTTTTTAATATTAATATAGATCTAATCGCTATATTTTTTTCTTTTTTTTTTCAAACATGTGCATAGACATTGGATGGAGGAAGTATTGAGCTACCGATATCTATACCAATTACCAGTTTGGAGTTCGAAAATTTTACAAATTCTCGTCCCATACAAACAACATCTGAATTACAGAATTCATTGGTTCAACCAGTTTTTAATATACAAATACCTCCATTGCCAGCATTCTCGACGACTACAGACACATCTTCAATATCTAATGGAGCACAATATCCGCCACCAGCTCACACTGCCACTGATTGTGCTTTAGACCTTTCAGCCAAATCGAAAGAGACCGATGTTTCTAACGCCTTGCTTAAGTTTTCGAATTTAAGTAACCAGACAGTAATGTCAATAGAACAGACTACCGATGATGATATCGACAATGCGCCGCTGGATTTATCGGTTAAGCCTGTAACAATGGAATGTATTGAAAACACAGGACCGCCTGCAGGACAGGATCAAGAATTGTCTGATTTCCAATATGTTGTGGAACACGACGGTCAGTTCTACGATTTTACACGTTGTTTGCACGAATTGGGATTTGATGATAATGGTAAACCAAATAAAGGAAAAGATATGCCATTATTGGACTGCAACGTTGAACCGAATAATGTTCTGATCAAAGGTGAGTTGAACGCCACTCTTTTTAAACTGAAATATGAGCAAAACAAATATAGTTTGCATTAATTTTTCATTTAGATTCTACAAAACCGTTATCCTTTGATTCCAATTATATAACCATGGCTGACGAAACTTCGGATAATCAAACTAGTATACTCGGGCAAGAATTTCAGTTTGCCAATCGGTCCACCAAAGAGATTTTCGATAATTTGCTTGACATCTGCGATGAAAACGATAATGAAAGCAACGTTCCATTTTTAGGCTTTGATAATATAACTTTTGATAGTAATGAGATACAGAATTCCACAGCCTGCGGCGTATTGGACAATGTATCGAAAGAATTTGATGTTGATAAGGTAATCAAATCAAACTTTTTATTTTTTTTTATTAATCAATCAATTGTTTTGCTCATACGGGCAAATATTGGTAACAATTTATGCGCTACGCATTTTAGATTACGTTTACCTATAATAATATTCTATTTTACCAGTTTCAGGATAAGAATAATGATCAAGAACCAAACAAGGACAATGCTATCGAAATATCCATCTCACAAACTTTAGCAGCGATCACAAACAATGCAAATGATAAGGATTTTCCGATAATATGTGAAAGTAGTCTTAGTACAACGGAAAAAGGTGATGATAATCATCTTTTAAATATCTTCATATCTGCAGAGAATAAGGAAAGTACCGAACTACCCTTTAAAGTGACAAATGATACCAACATAAATGAGTTTGTAGAAGACTTATCTAAATCTTCGAGATCGAAAGAAACGCCATCTTCGAATAGATCCAAAACCGTTGAAAACTACAAAGAAACAGGCGAGAAATGTCCTGAAATCGTTTCAAAATCAACAACAATAAACGGAAATGTCGACAAGTGCGTTGCAGACTCTAGATATATGAGAACAGAAAGCCCAACTGCAGTATTAGCTAGAAGTAACGTTGATGGATGTCACTATGAAAATGCCGCAGAATCACTAGATAAAATTGACATTACAGTTCATACCGAAAACTGTAATATTAATACAGATAATTTGACAGTGTCTGTTTCAAAATTTGAACCCATGGTAGAAGATCCTAATATTAAGCCTATATTAGCTACTAAATTTTCCAAAACTATAAATAATTCTGCAACCGAAAGAACAATGCAAGGTCTGGATTGTATTTCTTCACAAAAAACCTATGCAGGTCCGCCAACAACCGATATCGAATTGCCTGAAGTCGAATCGATTCCTCTGGTCACAAAGTCAAATTCAATAAATTGTGATAAATCTGTACAATCAAAGAATACTGAAACAGATTCGACTGCATTGAAAAAGAAAATTGTGTTTTCGGTAGCAAAAGTTGACCTTCGTGATGTGACAAATAGTTTACACTACATGTTCGCCAATGGCAGCGATGCTAATCGTAAAAAAGCTAAAGACATAAATTTGCTAACGGATGACGACAACATTTTTAATTCGAGTAACAACAAAAACACGTCTGCGACCAGTGAAGTTTGTTCAGACTCATCTCTCCCTACGCGACAAAGAATCACAGAAGAGTATAAAGTGAATGTCATTGAAAATCATACGAATGATTTGCAAAGTACATTTGGTAAATGCGAATATTCAAAAAAAATGGTAAATTGCTTTGGAACAGGTGAAGCCATGTCACTTGTAGATGAAAATGCCGCTCTGGAAAATAACTGTATAGACATACTGAAGGACAACGCTTTTCCAAAATTGAACTCTTCTGTGAATAGTGTAATAATTGGCGATAGTTCAATAATAGTACACACTAAAGACACGGTTAAGGATAAATCGCGTCAAGTAAACCCGAATAATCTTCTACAAAATGAAAATAAAAACGATGTATCTACCGGTAGCAGTATGGTCTTAGAGGAAACTGCATTTTTAAAAGCAAATATCAAAGACAATCTACAATCGCAGCAAAATCAAATTCTGGAAATAAATAATTTTAAAATTTCTGACAATGACAAACACTGCACCACACAAATTCAAGTTTCTCCAAGCAAGACTGCATCAAGCGAAGATTTTAACGACGACAGGACCACCTCAGAAGTTTGTGAAGATTCAGACCAAGAGTGTGTTAAAAAAAATAAATGTTTGCCAAATGGACAAGCAGGTAAGTACCACTGTTTGGGTTTCTATCTTATATGTACATGTGCTAATAATATGTGGCTCTAGCGATTCTCAGGTCGATAGATACATTCGTTGTGTGTATAGAAAACAAGTGAACAATTCATTCATTGACGACGGAGTGTTAATTTACAATTTTGTCTGATAATGTAAAAAACAAAAAAAACCTATTTTCCCTTTGTATTCCATGAATTCAATATGGGAAGGCATTCAAATCGTAGTATGTATACAGTTAGATATTTTTGATATGCTAGATGTGGGCAATTTATGCTTTGGTTTATTGATTTTATAATTGTTTTGTTTTAGTTTCAAAGTAATTGGTAAAACAGACATATTTCCATTACTGAGAACTTTAAGTATATTTTATAACCTTTTTGGCTTTAAGATTATTGAGTCTGCTCCGTTGGAGCCTAACAATAAGTTTACGAATCTAATAGTCTAAAGGTCTTATTCATAATAATTTGTAAGAGGTTTATGGAACGTTTTTACTATGAACATTTGATTTATAACAGCAGTAATTGTATTTAATTTAACTTTGTTATGTTAAGTAGTTGTTTAAGCGTGCGTTGTTATCTTTACAGTTTAATAGTTGTTATAATATCATCTTTATAATTGAGACAGGGTTGCTGTTGTCGATAGGGAGTTCGTATGTTGTTGATGATTGTGTTTGCAATTTGGTATAGTTGCCATATTTGTGATAAGAATAAATCCTGTTAAATCATTACACAGTGCAACACACTTTTTCGGGAATGAACCAAACCAATATCAAACGATAGCATTTGACCTTAGTACCAAAACCTTAAACTCCATTATGCTTCACTACGTCAAAATTTTTTTTACAGTGGATTGAAATTTGATAGTTTTGGTCAAAAGTCAAATCAGAGAATATGAAAAATCAGGTGTAAAACCAAAATTGGGATAGTTCATGTCTTCGGAGAAAGAAAGACAAAAATGGTCAAAAGTCAAATCAGAGAATATGAAAAATCAGGTGTAAAACCAAAATTGGGATAGTTCATGTCTTCGGAGAAAGAAAGACAAAAAATACACTTTTTCGGGAGTGAACCAATCCAATATCAAATAGAAGCATTGGACCTTAGTAATAAAACCTTAAACTCCAATTTGCTCCACTACGTTACAATTTTTCTTTTACAGTGGTTTGAAGTTTCATTTACCCCCGAGACAACGACCCTCAAATTGTTGCATAGTGTTATTAGATTATAATAATTTAAATTAAAGTTTTTGTGTGAAGCTTTTAACACTTAAGGTTGTGATAATGAGTGGAGAAGGCACAGCAAACGGCACTGATGATGATGGCTTGGCAACCATCGAAATAGCTATCTGCCCTGCCAGCTGTCAACATAATCCATTTCACACAACTCTTGTAAAAACAAATTCTATTAGCAATAATAGAATAGATCTTAAACGGAACAATGAATAACATATTCATATTCTGCACAGATCGAAAAAAAATAAACAAGAGTTTTTTGTTTTCTCATAAACTCTACAAATTTATCAATAATTTTTAAAAAGAAAAATACCCTCACGGAGTGTTAACTTTCCAAAATAATCACTACTACGAAATTTCAAAAACTTTAAAGTTAAATAATGAGCGTGTTTTGCATATATTTTCATGCAATGGTGTTATTGGTGCCACAAATTTCATTAAAATCAGAGACCAGTTTCAATTTAGCTGTGGTCACTTAAAATTTAAATGCTAAAAACAAAAATTTGAAATTCTTGTCAAAATTTGATTACATATTTACTTAATTGTGAATAACATTGACATTTTCATTTCGATTTTCTTATAAAATGACTCTTATTAATCACAACCGATCAGACTTCACAACCAAAGTGCAAAACTGAACACTTTATAAAGCATCTGATTTTCAACGAATTCTTTAAAAAAAATATATATTTCTCTAATAAAACATAATTTTCGTTGCAAATATTTAGATAACTTCCAAATTGCTAATCGTGGTAAAAAAATTATTAATAAATTGAAATTGAAAAAAAAAATCATTAAACAGACAGACATTGGACTGATACAATCAAATATAAATTTCATTGAAAATTTAAAGTAAAAAAAGTTGAAACAAAAATAATTATTTCGACTATTTTTGTATTTTAAAGACAGGCATTTTTATAATGCCTTAAAAAAATATGTTAGGAGCTAAAAAAAAGCAATGATGCAGCACAATTTTGTAAATAAAATAAAATAAATATAAGCAATATCAAGCAATGCCTATTTAAACAGCATTCAGATGTCGTATTGAATAAGAATATTTTGACCAAATGACTTTTCATATTTTACGGCTTATAGCATGTGTATTAGACCGTACCACCTTCCAGCAAATATAAAATCGCCGTACACATTTTAACAGTAGGATCTTAAATATATATATCGATGCTTTCGTTTTGAGGAGACGATTTTTTTTGCCTTAAAAATCATTGACCTCAATTATCGCATTCTCAGTTCTTACCACTCTATTCCAGTATCCTAATGTCATAATTCTGATAATTATTTAATTTGTATATTTGTATTATTTCTATCGTTTATCCAGGCACAATATCCAAGCCAACTAATTTGGAGTTTTTACACATGTCCTTGTTGGAGATGGAATCAAACCTGGAACAGGAAAACTTGGATTATGATGAGGACTTTGATGACGCATTATCACTAGAAACATCATGTTTTAAGTAAGTTCTAATACCTTGAAGCACTTACGTGCGTATATCTGAAAAATAATATATTAAGAGAGTGACTCACCTCATTTGTCTAAAGAGTATTTATTTGAATTGTGCATTGTATATATGTATGTATATAATTGTAAATTGTTATTGTTACTGACGACAATTGAATGATTTATTTAAGTCTCGAATATAAATTTTTGTCCGAAATTATAATATGTATGTATGTATGTTTTTGTTTATTTTTTCTTTTGAAATAACATGTTCTGTTAACAGTTCTCCAAATGACAATCGGTTTATGGAACCTTTAGTATACGAAAGCGATAGCAGTACGATTGAGCCTAGTTCTTCCATAACACCTAACATTACTAATGTCATCACCAGTAGCAATCACACCACTATTCCAAAGATCAATGCAACGCCTTCAGCGGAAGGTTTAAAGAATTTCAAAATACCACTTTTGAAAAAGAGCATCACAGCCGAGCTGCCAACACGAGAAGGTACAAGAAAACAATCTATAACGTGTAAGGGTGTTTCAGACATAAATCACTTTACATTGCAACCTTCCGTCAGGTTAGAAAGAATTTGTTTTAGCGAGGACGGAAAAATTATTCAAAAGAAGAGTGTCAACAGTGAAGTTAGCCACATAATATCAAATCACGTGCCTATAAGATTTGAGAATTTTACGAGGACTATTCAAAATGAAACATCTCCCGCCGCGACTACTAGTGGGGATATATCCCCTGTTCAGCAGCAACCTCATCACCCACAAAGTACCCAAACTGTAAAATGTATATTTGGCAAAAATTCTTCGGATGTAGAAAAACAACGGCTGCCTTTAAGTACAATTGGTAACGATGTTGTTACTAACGACATCGCCGAAATATTTGGCATTACATGTTTTCCCTATCTGGCAGATTTATGTGATAAACCACCAACTCTCTGTGGGCATTCTCATCAGCTTAATAATAAGGACACCGTATTGACCACGCTAAGTTCTTTGAATAATGTTCAACTAGTTGATGCCTATAGTTTTATGTACAACAATCAGAAATTGTACAAGTCATATTTTCTTGTGTTTTGTAAATTATACACAATGCGCAAAGATCGAGACAAACTGTTAAGTATGGTCACTGATTGTGAACGCTACCCGCAGTATTCCGAATTTGTGATTCTTCTCTACGAGGGCCTGCTTAACGTTGGTCTCAATCGTGCAAATGCCTGTCGCCTATTACTGCAACAGTGCAGAGAAAAAACACCGCAGTTTATTGATGCGCTGGTCGCTATAATAATGAAGTCGGACTGGACTATGTTCACAAATTACATCGAAAATTATGCGCTAACCGAATACAGGTTTCGGTTCGGCACGTTGGACCAGATGTCGCGCTCGGTTTTAAAAAGTAATGACGTACATTTGAAACAGGTGTTTGGAAAATGTGTTCAAATGCTACACAAAGACGATACTGTACTACTTGCATCTATGCCAAATGTCCTGGAATGGGTGAATCTTTTAATGAATCCATAACGCAACTATGTATTTTTAATTGTATAAGACCCGACGGTACGAATTAATCTAAACCATCTGATGTTTATACTACAATATATTTCTCTTTTTTTAATTTCAGATTTGCCTTATGAAAAGGTGTATTAATTATTTCATTTTTTTTGTTGGTATTCTTTTTTATTCTTATGATTATTTTTAACCAATCAAATTGTTACTGAAAACAAGATTTCAATGAATTTTTTTTGTGTTGAATTTGTACACGTACCATGTATGTAAAAGAATGGTATTTTAAATAAATTTTTGTTTTTATAGTTTTCAACAAAATACTATGTTTGTTTATTTTTGCAGGGATGTGAACTTTTGATTACAGTATACAATAAATACTCATGTTTTCTGAACAATTTGTGGAAACTGAAATTAAAAAAAAGCAATAATTTCATTCCAATTGTATATTATCATGTATTTTGTTGTATTTATACCATCTAAAAACCAATGTATTTTTGGTTAACTTGAAATTGGGCCATTCCACCATCGTAAAGTAAAGTATTTTGTTTTTTATAACAATATAAAAATGAATAAAATTATTCGTGGAATATAATATTTTAAAATAGTCGCTTCTTATCCGCTATTAATAACACAGTGATACAAATGTGAAGGAAAAAAATATACAGGGGTTCTCATGTAGCATTTCTGTTAGACTGGAGACCATAGAGTAAAGTGATACTTTTAGTTTTTCTCGGTCACTTCGTTAAGTAATGTTTTTATAGCAAATTAAGTGAAATGGCGATATTCCTAAAATTACAAGTTCCAAATAACTCATTCATTTTTCAACCGTTTCTTACAAGCTTACCTATTTTAGAAAGCTACTTTAATATAGCATAATACAAAAATAAAAAATATACATTGCGCTGCTTCATGATCAACTGAGAGCGTTGGGAAAATGAAAATTCGCAATTTTTTTTTCGGGGTTGTTTTGCTTAAACAGCCGCCGTTTCACTATTTTTTAACCGATTTTCAAAATTCTTTTTTTAATAAAAGGTGAAAGTCATAGCTTGACAACAGATGTAAGGTTTTGGAAATCTGTGTACAAAGAGAAGACTTATGAATTTTAGAAGTTGTAATTTAAGGAATATCGCCATTTCACTTAATTTGCTATAAAAACATTACTTAACGAAGTGACCGAGAAAAACTAAAAGTATCACTTTACTCTATGGACTCCAGTCTAACAGAAATGCTACATGAGAACCCCTGTATATTTTGTGTGTAGCACAGTGTAATTTTAATGAAATAATTAATTATAATACAAATATAAAGCGAGATTTTTAATTGTAAAACATTTCATTTGTTGTGGTATAATATTTCATAAGACATTAAATCAAAATGTTTTGACTTAAGGTTGTATATTCGGAACAATTTCTAGCGAAATCGGCCACTCTTAACAATCAACGTCAATTTATTTTGAAATTGAACATTCGGTTGAAAATGTATATAAAACTAGTAAAAGAGAAAATGTAATTTGATTAATTCATGCAAATTAAATTTTTTAGATTAATCCATTTGAAACATTGGTGGTATTAGTATAATTTGAAATTGTGGAATGCTTTGTACGATAACTTAAAACGCAATTTGTTTGTTTACATTGATAAAATAAATGAGCTGTGCTAATGAAATTCAAAAGAAGTATTTCATGATCTGATAGAGACGGCTACTATCATATAAATCCCACTAAAACAAAATAAAAAAATGTTGAACCCGTTTGATAAAAAATTAATGATGTCTCACACATTTAATAATAGTTCCTCATTAGACAAGAAGCTACATGTTGGAAAGTAACAACGATGGGGGAAATGATAAGATTAGACATAATTAAAGTAAGACATTACTTTTTTTTAATAAAGTTTTAAATGTATTTCTGTAGTAAAAACATAGACAATCGATTCGAATATTTATTTTAAATTAAATTGTTCTTCAAAATTAACGACATTTTTCTAACGAACAAATAGAAAACAGAAACAAAAGGAAAACAAATGTCTATATCAATTCGCCGTTTTGATTAACTTTAATAACTTTAACACAGTCGCTGTTCTCGGCCAATACCTCATCGAAGGTCTTTCCCTTGACATTCTTGGCAAACCAGCCCACATTGTCAATTATTAAGTGGTTTACGGAACAACCATCACACTGAAGAATGACAACGCCGCTGGTGTAGGCAGCTTCAGACACTTGTTTCGCATTTCGAGTGTTGCACAGTTTGCATCGGTAGACAATATCCACTTTGCGTGTCATTCGGCGGTAGTTTTTCAAAGTGGTGGGAGAAATGGATCCGGATGCAGTAGCATTTGGAAGTTTTTTACCCGTGAAGATTGTGGCATCTAATATTGATTTCGGAATAATCAACGGATCCTTCGGTCTTTTGTCGTCCGCCCCAGCGCCACTGTCCGCTGCAGTAAATGGTATTCCAGCCGTCGCATTGTCCACCGGCTGGGTGATGTTAATAAGTGCGTTTTGTCCATTTTGCCGGAGGTAGTTAAGGGTACGCGAACTAAAGATGTTACGCAATGTGTTCATGGTATTTTGTTTTGTTTACTCCGTCATAGCGTTTCACTGGATGTGTTTGGTATTTTTGTTGTTAAATTATGTTTTGTAAATATCGCAGAAAGCTGTGCAGACCGTGCCTTGTCTCAGTTCAATTTGATATCTTCTCCCGCAAAAAAAAAACAACTCGTCTTTTGGCTAAAAACAAATCTTCCAGGCGAAGAGCTGGCATGAGCAACCAAACAGCTGACTGATAAGAACAAAGAGTTGCCACTTATGCGAGTGCATGATTATACAACCCCATCGACACAGATACAAAACTTTTGTCAAATTACCTTAAACTGTGATCCAATAGCAGCCAATTCTTATTTTTGTAAATTCGCGGACGGGGTTTGGAAAAAAATTCGCACTCTTATGGGGATCTAGGAAATAAATAGGGACCCGCTGAATCCTATTAATAACCTCTACATATGGGTACTTTAATCAAAAATATATTCTAACCTTTTATTAACTATAAACTTAATAAATTAATAAATAAATATTGGTTGTGTTTCGTTGGTAACTTATACGCGCTTAGCCATAGAAATGTTATCCTATATACGCTTAAAAAAAACTTAATTTCCCTTTACGCCCCATTAATGAGGTATGGGATAGCTTCTCGCGTTGTTGTGAATTAACATGCTTTCAATTTTTAGATTCACAACTAACGGCATCTACTTGTTTATCGACGAATGCAAACGTCACTGTTTGAGAAGATCTTACTAGACACGCCGATTGACCTGACACTAATACTGCGAAGTTGCTGTCGACAACATTCGAGGAGAGCCTACAATGATTTTTTTTTCTTTTAAGATGACTGGAGCCAGGATTTGAACCTGTGATCTCCCGCATGGTAGTCGCGTGTTCTAACCACTATGCCACGGCCGGTAACATATACTCTAACGGGATTAAAATTACATGTTAAGCTTTTTTTGTTTTTTATAGGATGCCAATGGCCCCAGTTAAAACATTGACCTTACTATTCGTGTTTAACTCTGCGTTGAATGTCCATATACTAGCCTGGTTCTCTTGCCAATACGGTCCAAAGAATTAAATAGTTAAAAAAATTCACCAATATATTAGTGTGTTCTGAAGGAAAGAACACACCGGAATTATTTTTTTTAGCACTTCTATCTGTTTTCCACGGTACTATTCTTGTAAACTCTTTATTATCTTGTAAAATACACTTTTGTTTATATTTCTCCTTTCTTATAGCCTTTTTACACCAAAAAAGCATTTTGAGCTGAAGATGCGGAATGCTTTTATCTAATTGGAATAATCATTTATTAATATTTTGGCAAAAATGTGAATTTTTGGTCCGTCCATCAGAGAACGAAGCCGACCCGTATTTGTCGGCGGCGGCGGCTCAGAATATTTTTGTCGGCGGCGGCGAAATGGGATTTTGACCGGCGGCGGCTCAATTTCGGCTCATTACTTTTTAACCAATAATTGACACGGGTCCGAACAAAACAGCGACCAAAAAAAAAAAAAAAAAAAGGTCATACCGATTTCACACAAATTTTGGTGACCAAAAAAAAAAAAAAAAAAAAGGTTACCGAAACAACGGAATTTTGCCGACTTCAGCCGCTACAGATCGAATACATCGGCGGCTAAAAATAAGCCGACACTAGCCGTACCTATCGGCGGCGGCGCGGCTGCTGATAAATAGTCGGCGGCGGCAGCGCATCGGCTAATTCTCGGTCGGCTTCTTTCTCTGCCGTCCATGTTGTTTGACAATTTTTCCGATAAATGTAAACAAACATCGAAAATGGTGGTTGCCGGATCAACATTACTGAGAAAAATCGCTTAAATTCAAATTTTCAGAGTACAACTCGGTGTATTTTTCCGTACCTTTCGTGGATGCGAAAATATGTTAACATCTTTCCAACAACAAAATACATGTAAAAATTTTAGCATTTGGGTCGCATCTTTCAAAGATGCGGATTAACGCGGAAATATGTTAAATGCGTTCCGTTGTAAAAAGGCTATTAAATTCCCATTTTTAGAGTACAACTTAGTGTATTTTTCCGCATCTTTCATGGATGCGAAAATATGTTAACATCTTTCCAACAACAAAATACATGTAAAAATATTAGCATTTTGGCCGCATCCATCTAAGATGTGGAATAATGCACATTTTTCCACTCGCCTTCTAAACCTGCAATATTTGCCTTTCGCGAACCTAATAATATTGTTTCGGAGGCAGTATTCCACGAAGCGCGATTGCTTCTAACTTATTGGAATAATCATTTATTAAAATTTTGTCAACAATTTACCTTTTTTTGTCCGTCCATATTGTTTGGCATTTTTTACAAAAAAAGTTAACAAACAACGAAAATGGTGGTTGCCAGATCAACAATACTGAAGAAAATCGCTTAAATTTAGCTTTTCAGAGTACAACTCTGAGCATTTTTCCGCATCTTTCATGGATGAAAAAATATGTAACATCTTTCCAACAACAAAATACACGTAAACTTTTTAGCATTTTGGCCGCATCTTTTAAAGATGCGGAATAATGCGATAAAATGTTAAATGTCATAAATTCCACAACTCTAATTGGGTGATTTGCATAGTTTTTTTCCGTGTATTTTTCTAGAAATTTGTCGCGATTCTTTATGTTCTCACGACTTGGAGCTATGAGATATTTACAGCTGTTGTTTGTTTATCTCGGGCAAAATGTAAACATAACCTCGTTTAAGTCGGCCGCCCATAACATTTGTTTTATATTAAGTTATTCGAAATGCACTTAACTAAATTATGTCGCTGGCAACAATTAAAAGCGCTATCCTGCATGGCGGCATTAAGAAATTCAAGTAATTTCAAAAGAAATCCATTGATCACAAAAAATGATCAGATGGCCGAAATGAAAGCCAACTATTTTCACAATCGCAACGAAATGACTGCCGCCGAATGGCAGACCATTACGGATTTGCTGTTGACCAAATACCGACACATAAGCCGACTAAATGTGGACGCGGTCATCGTTGGATTCTGTACAGATTCCCAACAGCTAGGTCTGGCCAAAAGTTATATTCAATACTTGAAAGAAAACGGCAAGGAACCCAATGACGCAACGTTAATGAAATTATTAAGAATATACAATAGTGTCTACCACCAAAGAGGTGGAGCACCAGATTCATTAACATCACAAGAACAAACTGAAATATTGGAAATTTACGAAACAATTCGTAGAAAACATGAAGTATTGGATTCGCTATCGTGCGAAAATCTTGTGTTTGGATTAGTGGCTACAGAAAAGTGGAAGGATTGTATACAGTTAATAGAAATGATGAAAATAACGGCAACCCCAACCTTGCCGGCTTATACGGAACTGATTATTAAGTCCTTTCAAATGCATGACATGCATGTGGGCTGGTCCCACCTGCAACAAATGTTGGAGTTAGGCAAACAACCTAAATGCGAAATATTCCTAACATACCTTAGTGTAATTGCCAATGATATGCAAACATTTGCAAAAGAATTTGAAAAGTTATTACAACTCATAGAACAACATAATATAGTTATTACAGAAAAAGTAGCCAGAGCTATTGAAGACACCTCAGTGAAATATCCAAAATTGATATCTGTGGTAAGCACAAAACTAAAGCGATTTGGAAAATGCTCCTCATGTGATCACCACTTGGAGAATGTCTCATTGTCCGTTGAAGACTTTAAAAAACTACGCGATTGTTTCCTGAGTAAGGTTCTGATACGCAACGATATCTTCCAAAGATCGACGCCCGAAGAAGTTAAACGTTTCTGTGACTATGTAAATAAAACTGGACCGTATGACTGCGTTATAGATGGTCTCAATGTGGCCTATTCGATGGGCAGTAAAAAGCCAACACAAGCATTTGCAAATTTGGTAAGTAAAATAAACTAACTAGTATTGAATAAATAATGCTCAATTCTTGAAAGGTTATATAATTTGAAAGAATCAAATTTTAAATAATTGACTAAACTTATCTTTAGGAAAATAATAGATATTTCTCAATTAAGCATAAACGGTAGAGAATTATTAACTAACAATTATGTATGTAAAGTTATTTACACATTTATTTTACAGATCAGAATTTTTAAGCGGTGGTCTAAATTATGATTTGGTTTCGTTATTCATCGTTGTTAACGGACGATGTCTTTAACATATTTCCTTAAAGATCTTTTGCATAATTCCCTTTAATCTTATGTATAATACAATATAAATGTGCATCCGTACATTCTGAAGAGTTCAGTTAGCACGGTGTTGGCCATTGAATTATCTGCCCATCTAATAAGAAACTTAATTTGATCTATTTTTAATTTGGTAAATAACCGCATTTCAAAAATCAAACTTTCAGAAAAGCCATGTTTCTAAGGCCGTCCTCTCACGCACAGTTTAACTGACAATTTTAAGTGTACAGTTGTAACTATCAAATTTAACTGTAAACGTACTTCAGTTTTTACCATTCATTTACACTGTCCAGATTTGATCTTAACGTTCTTGTGGTGTCTTGGTCTGTAGGAAATCAAACAGGTCGTAGTAGCAAAGTACGTCTTCTTCTTCTTTACTGGCAGCAACAACAGAAATTCATCTATCAGTAGCCGCACGTAGAAAAGCATTCCAAGCGCTTCGGTCTTTTGCGCTCCGTAGATAGTTCGTCATACCAAGCTTACTTAACATTTCCGTCACCTGGTCTATCCATCGGAGTTTTGGTCGCCCCCTCCTGCGCCGCCCATCGAGTTTATTGCCGAAGACTTTTCAAGCCGGAGCGTTATCGTCCATTCGTACAACGTGTCCAAGCCAGCGCATTCGGTCTATTTGAACGCGCTTGACCACGTCGATGTCGTTGTACAGCTCATACAGCTCATGATTCATTCGACGACGGTACTCTCCGTTCACGATGATGCGTCCAAATATTTTGCGGAGTATTTTTCTCTCGAAGACTCCCAGAATAGATTGATCCGCTTACTACTACTATGCGCAAAGTATGTATCGACTAGAAAATGCAATCTGCGGATGCTCCATGCTTGCCTCAAGTTTTGCTTTTCTTACGAAAAGCACAGCTTAGTCTATTTATTTTTGCCAAAACTTTCTTACCCGCATCAGCAGCTTTTTTGGCATGGTCATAATATTTGTTAGATTGAACTTGCATTTGTATGGTTCAGATCTACACATTGCAATAAAATAAACTATGATTTGGATCTGTTTACGCGCCATGATACGTACTCTCACAAATTGAACTGAGAACGGTACAGTTGAACCCCCACGCACATTCTGTTCAGTTAAATATTTTTTATAATGATAGCTTTCTAGTTCTATGAACTTAGTTGTAATATACTTGTATTGTATATGTTTTAAATTTTAAATATGTTTGTAAAGTTAGTAAAATATAATCTTTTGTTTTTTTTTGTTGCTTTTTTCCAGTTAGCGAATGTTGTAAAACACTTTAGAAATAAAAATAAACATGTTCTGGTATTAGGTCGGATGCATATGAACAATTGGCCCCAGAAAACTATGCGCTATATAAAGGATAATGCTGCACTTTTCTTAGCGAATAATTTGTAAGTACACATTAATCATGTAAGTTGCATTCTGTACATCCCTAACATTATAGATCGCAGGATGATCCATTTTTACTGTATGCCACTTTGCAGAGTGGCCAAACAACCGACTTCTTTTCTCGTGACCTAATGAGGCAACACGCATTCATACTAGGACCTGAGCTCAAAGGCATTTTTCGACGATGGCAACAAGAACATCAATACTCGTTAATTACTCAGACGGACAGTGGAAAAATTGTTATCAAAGAACCCGTAAGACATTTAATATGTGCCCATAAAGTGCACAATACTTGGCACTTGCCATATAAAATAGAATATTCACCTCAAATAACAGATAGCTTCGATATACCTGAAAAATGGCTGTGTATAAAAATAGGTCAACAATAAAATTATATAATAAATGTCAAAGATTTTTTAATCAAATAAATCAAGTTTTTCTCTTAACACTAAATATTTTTAAATTTATTGTGCATTATTGTGTTTGCGGTAGTAAAAAAAATAAATTTTGGTTTTTCAAATGGCGAGTGAGAACGTAGAAGATTGGGAACAACCTCTGCCCTTATCCACAGAGGAATTAATCGAAGAAACCGATGATGGTTTAACGTACGAACAGCTTCGGCATAAGGAAAATATGAAAAAACTTACAAATTATGTGGAGCAAATGTCATATATACCTGTTAAACCTGCGGCGGCTAGTCCTTATACAGAAAATTTGGCCAAACCGAAAAAGCGAGTTGTATTTGACAATGCTAGAGATTTTTCGAATGTAGTGGAACCACAAGAAAGAGCAGATCGTATGACGCGTTTAGCCAGCAAATACGCTACAATTACTACAGAGTACGGTAAGAAACGATATGACGGATGAAATATTTCAATGGTGTTCGTATTTTACAGGCAGCTTGAACAAGTTTTACGGCAAAATAAAGCCAAAGACTGTCAGAAAGAGAACATTTTGAAGCGCAAACAAGAAGTCTACTACGAGATGCTTAACAAGTTGGAGCGGCAATGTCGTGTACAGTATTTAAATGTTCTTATCGATAAATTTGCCAATTTCATAGCGAAGTTGGCTACCACAATGCGCATACCACCCACTTTGATCGATCCATACGCACGGATGCAACGAGGCATATTTTGTAATATACTCTTAGCAATCGGTGTTCAGCCGACAAGTCAGTCTGCCATCTATTATAACACTAAGGAGGGCAGTGAATACGAAGTATGCCACAAGTTGTCGCATGCGTTTCTCAGTTTGATTATAAAAGCATTAGATTCAGCATCAACTCGTAATTCCGACGATATGCAGCCTATTGAAGTAGATTTCGAAATGGACAATTACATAAAGGATCGCCTGATGTGTGCAGCAGAAAAGAAGATTCAGAATATAACAAAATCAAGGGCGGAGGAGGAGGAGGAACTGCCAGATCTTAAGACGGTGTTTGAAAAATGTAATAATATTCGATATCGTACATGTAAATGAATTCGTTTAATATATATATAAAAATGAATTGGATCAATATATTGTTAAAGCTAATTTACACGCTATTCACCCATATACTTTGTCTACTAAGAAATTTGTACATTTCCTGTTATTCAATGTATATTTTGAAATAATTTTGAAGTGTTGGTCTTTGCTTACTGTTACGTTTTGTAATAAGGCTCGCTTTTGTGTTTGCTTACTGTTACATTTTTGTCATAAGGCTCGCTTCTGTGTTTGCTTACTGTTACATTTTTGTCATAAGGCTCGCTTTTGTGTTTGGGCGGATATATCTAGATAAGGGAAGATAGCGTGTAAACTATACTTATCACATGTGTCTTTTGAAATCACAAATGTGAGTTTAGTTCAAACATCATAGACGATTGTCTAATCTCACAATATTGTCAGTGAAATATTTAGAAAATGTCTAACAGCCTCGTGAACCTACAATTTTTGTCTTGTAATGCTGTCAGAAAAAAACATAGTCAGTACATTGTAAGACAATTATATTGTCAGACATCTGGCAATCGTGTAAACACATTACGTTGACATTATCAGATTAGTGTAAGATAATTGTCAGACACTTTTTATTGTTGTATTGATGTGCGTAGTTTAAGCATGGTTTATACGCTATCTATTCGTATCTACCCATATCCCCTCAAACACAAAAGCAGATAGCCTAATTAGAAAACATTTAGTAGTAAGCAAAGGCACACTACAAAATTATAGCAAAATAGATATTGAATTATAGGAAGGTCGATAGGAAATGAAAGTGTACTTATTTGACAGTACATAGTAGACTTTGTTAGATAGCGTGTAAATTAGCCTTAAGCGTGTTTAATTTCTTAATCTCCATGGTTCAAATATACCCGTTTGATTTTATTTTTTATTTTTATTGATTTATTAATCAACTAACGCCCTTGAGCACAACATGTTGATAGAATTGTTAAAAAAAGACTTGTATAATTAAGTTACAAAACAAATAATTAACTAAGTAACAAAAAAAAAACTTAAAATTAAAAATAATTCGTACGCACAATCTTTTTTTTTATTTGATCAATCATTTAGAAAAAGGATAACTGTCAATGATGAGAGATGAAACATTAACGAACGCTTTTATCTTTTATCTGTCAATGTAAAAATGGTTTAAAACAGCTTAAGGTATGCTCAGTGTGCGTGGCCGAGTCAAAAGACATGGCAGATGGTTGGCAAGATTGCCAGTCAGACATCAGAAATATGGTCATGTGAAAAGTCAAGACATTTTTGTTTTTTTATTTCATTATGACATGGTTTACGTATTAGCAAAAAGTATATGTATATATGACCAAGAGAGGAAATTCCCCTGTTTTGTTCTTGTTATTTTTCCGGCGAGCAGACATTAATGAGCGATTGAATGATTCAAGTGTTTTCGTTGCCATGCAATTAAAAACCATTTACAAGTTTGCGACAATTTTTTTCATTAAAAGACTTATGGTATGAATTGCATGTCGGTAAAACAAAAAGAATATCATACAAATAATTTAAAACAACATTATTTTGTTTATACAAGCAATAGCACACAGAAAAATCAGCAAAATAAACTTTCAACAACACCCCTGTGCAACTTTGTTTTGTTGGTCTTAAAAACCTGCTCGTTTAAAAAATAAGTGTGGGGAAAGTTTGACGTTTCCTCTTGTTAATATTTATACTTTTTGGTATGAGGTTTGTTTTTCTGAAAAATGCTGTTACCTGCATTTACTGTTTAAAAATCAATACAGCTGACGAAAATGATGTATCTGTCGACGAATTTGTATAAGCTTACCGATATTGCCACAATCGGAGAATAAATATCACATACATACATGTATAACCAGAGATCGGTGTAAATTTTGGAGACCCGATAATGTTTGAGGGTCAAATATTAGTCTGTTTTGAATGGTTGTTCGCATTATTTGAAAGAGGCGGCCAATATCTTAGCATATTTCCACATGAAAAATTCACTGAGTCGTACTCTGAAATAGCCGAATTTCAGCGATTTTTCTCGATAATATTGATCCGCCAACCACGAATATCATTGTTTGATTCCTTAATTTTCTATAAATATCAGCTGTGTGCTAACCTTTTTTTTAACCAAGAGAAATTGTGCTATAAGAATAAGCATCAGCCTAAAAGTTGACCGTAATAACCCAGCCCCACTACTGTTTTCTATACATTACCGTAGTTAGCCACAGAATAAAACGCTAAAAAAGTAAAATGCAACTCTATTACAGCGTTGCCAGCTATAATATTTGGCATAAATTGCAATCATTATACCTGATAATGTTGTAAAAACATGCACGAGCGCCACCAGACGGTGAGAAATACAACTACAATAACTAATTTAATGTATTGAATAAGGGTTGATTCTTCCAAGAAAATTTAGTTGTTAACACTTAGTAATGTTGTAGGAAATCTAATAAATATTTCAGACTATTTTTCTTGAAGAGTTTTGCCTTTTTTGTCATATTAACAAATTACAACAACAGCGCTGGTTATTTAGTGTACCCAAAAAAACCGTCGCACTAAATAAAATGCGCATAGTAGAACCACATTAAGATAGTTACCCCAACTCAGCGTGGTAACGACAGTAGTGGAATTAGAGTATTAAAGAATAATAGCCAAAAGTACTCATTCAAATTTATATTAATTATCACCGTTTTCTATAACATTGAATTTATGATTGTATTCCCGTTTGCCGATATGTGTGCAATTTTGCACCAACATTTCACATTTTTAGCGTTTCAATTGACATTTCGTGCTAATGTATGTAAAAACTTGAGAAGTTTCAACGAAAACAGCGCTAATGAAAGTAACGACATGACATAATGGTATCGGAATATAAAGTAATGGCGAAAACCGTCTCTGCTTGGGTTAAAGTAATCGACCAAATAAAGCGAGTACTCGTTTATCATGGAACTACTGAACACGTCACGGTAGCACACAGCTGAATACGTGACAAGCCCTAATCAACTGAACATGCCTCCAAGCGAAATATCGTAAATTTAAAATGTGTCAACAAGCCACAATAATCACAAGTTGTGGGAAATAAATTTGTATTAAATTCGCGATATTTCATTAAATTGATAATGACAAACTGTTGTTGGTGAACGGAAAACGTAAGTTTGGTTATTGAAATGTGACGGCAACACACTGGCCAGGCATTGTAAGGGCCCAGGGATGCAAAAAATGTTTGTGAAACTAAAGTAAGGTTGTTCACTGTGAAAGTGTGCTGTGCATGGTTATTCAGCGGCGGTTACCAACTCTACAGATTTTGATGTGTTTTTTTGTTACCTGCCCATTCATTCATTACCCACCATTGTGTTGAAGCGTAAAGTAAACTTTTGTTGAAAAACGTCCGCGGAGGGAAAAAATTTTCGTTTTCGAATGCTTTGAAAGGATAGAAAGGTATAAAAATGCACAAAAATATGGAAAAAAAGATAAACTGCTAAAATTCCTGAAAGTGATGGAGATTATTACTTAAAAAATATATACATACAAAAATACAGTTGAGACGGACCAGCAGCAACGGATAAAAATAAACGTCGACAAAAGGAAGCAAAATGAAATGTGTTCCAAAATTTGCATTGGGAATCGTTTGTGTTTAGTCGGTGCACAGATTTGTGATAAATTTTTGGTTCTGTTCATGAATTGAATTAGTTCTTTTTTGTCCACATAAAGTCCAGCATTAGTTTACGATCTATGGTCGTTACCAACAAAAGTGAACTGTCTGTGTATGCCTTCCGAAAACACAGTACATTGGTTGTTGTTGGCTTTGGTGACTTGCTGCGTTGCAAAGGCTGTATTTCTTCATTCTCTCTTGCGGTGTGTTTCGAGCTGTACGTGTATTTGGTTGTCGCTTGCTGCGTTTTTGAAATGCATTTTCAAGAAAGACATTTTAATTATTTTAGAACATAGAAAATAACTGTTGGATATATTACTTGTGTGTATTGTGTTAAAGAAAATAAATTCATAGATGAATTGTCGAATAATTTTGAAATTTTTCTTTGTTTAATTTCAGCTACATCAGAAATCGAACAGGAGCTTATTTTACGGAATTGTATTGTAACGTCCAACTCCCCCACCATCGTTTGGATCTGTTCAACGTGATTTGGCCAAATTGGTAAAAATACTACAACTGCTGTGTGATTATTTCATTGCAATTTAAAATGGTACTGGCGGAGCGAAATTCCGAGTTGGTACGCAATGGTAGACGTTCGCGTGGCCCAAGTCCCAATGGTCACGGTGCGAGTTCTGGTAGTGCCAGTGGTACGGCTGGGGCACCTGGAGGCACTGGTACACCTGAAACCAGCTCTGATGATGATAATTGTAAGTAATAATCTATTTTTCGAAAAGGATCAAACTAAGTTTTTCATTTAATGTATTTTGGACGAATACCTGCAATCAAATGTGGTGGTTGTTGGTACCAGTTAGATCCGTCATAATTTACTCAGCGTAAATGTAAATTGATTTAGGATCGCTGTTGCTTCCATCCGCCACTAAACACAGGAGCAAAGGCTAACAAATCATTACAAAATTATGTTAATCCGCCGAATAAATTTCACAAAAATATGAGTTAGAAAAAGTATATTATATAATGTCCTCGCTGCGCCGGCCAAAACCGTTTTTTGTGATTTTTCGGATTTTAAATCTTGATTGGTTTGAAAGTTATTAATATCAGCTTTGTGTAGAATGTATAAGAAATGTTCCAAAATAAACAAGTTTTTGACTCTCCTGCAAAGTAATTGAAAAACACTTGTCTGGTTTGGTCGGCTCATAGGCGATATGTCACGTACAAAAAACTGTTAGAAAGAGCATATCTATGAGCAAAATATGACTATAATATGATTCCTCTTGTATTTTTTATATTATTATTTTTCGATCTATTGCGATTTATACAAAGATTATACATTGTCTGACACTATCTTTTCTTGTCACTCTTAACATAGAAACTCCAGCACCTTCAGAGAAATCAATCGCACAATTGATAGATGAACGATCATACTATAAGGATCATATTCACTCGTAGTAGTTAATCCAAATGCTCTGTCTTCCAGCTTTCTTGATCCTTTGGTCTCACCAATAATCAAATTAGTCAGCTTCTCCTTCGCTTAAGCAGTATATTCTTTCCGTATAACTAAATATGTTTAGTTTTCGACCCTTGTTAAAAACCGAAAGAACATTGATCAGTTCTGGACCTACGAATTTTACAATCATGCAAACTGTCTGTGTTTTTGCAACAAGTACTGCAATTTTGCAGCAAATTGATTATTAAAATGGTCTGTGAAAGATAATAAATGTGAATGTTGGAAGCCAGATGTCAATTGTAAGGATTAATTTTTAGTCTTAATGGTTACAGGCGCGTTTATAGTATTTGGGTAGCTCAAGTTATTGAAATTAATAGCGATTTACTCGTAAGCATATTTTTTATTTTAGTATAAATGTGATGCAACTTGATGCAGCACTAATTTAAACATTGTAACATTTTAAAATACATACATGGTTGCATTTAAAAACAAAAAATTGAGTTGGTGCTTCAGGTAATAGCAATGTGCTAAATACATAAGATAGTCAGTCATTTTACGGTGTATATTTAAAATGAAAGGCTGCCATAAAAAATCCATCGGCAGCCTTAACTTACATTGTAATTTGAGATCGCTTGGTAGTTATCAGCTAACCGTTTCTGCGACAATGCATAATAAACTTTACTGCTTTAGGGAATTAGCAATTCGTAGAATTTCTCTCTGCCCACATTTGCAGGTACATTGAAAGATTAATATTATCGTCCTTAAAAGGTAGATCCTGGAACCATACAATTTTCATGCTAAACTGGATATCCCGACAAACTTCGTTTTGCTTCCGTGGTTATGTTCACATATGAAAAAGTAAATGTATTCACACATTTTATATGGGGAAAACACACTGTCATAAAAGTGTGTGTGCAACGCATATGCGTACACATTTTCGGTGTTTTTTTTAATCCACAAGTGAAAGTAGACCTTTTTAATGTATACATTGGTTCTTTCCACAGAAATATCAACAGCGACCGTAATATTAAAAGTTGAAAAAAAAAATTTTACCTGAATTAGTAATGACTAATATGTACTTAAATTTTATTAAATTAAAATGTCCATATCTTATTTTCTTTTATAATGTAACGGACTGCATTAATGATCTGGTCACCTTTTTGAATTTTTAATAACATATTTACTGATGATGCAAGTCCACTCTTATCGTAAATATTAGTTACAACTGTAAATAACTCCAATAAATGTAAAAAAAATATCAGTAAGCAGCGACATTTTGATATTATTTTATTGACGTTCTAATATAACATTCGTGATCAACAATTAGTAGCATATATACTTTATAATATTCCCTAATTTAGCAAATAAAACAATGGTTTAAACATTAAACATAAAAATATTTGTAACGTATAACCTCGTAGTTGAAAACCCAGAGGAACAAATTTCCTTAACAAAAACATATTTTTAAGCGGTAATGGTGTATTTTATCAAATAATTAAGTACATATACTAAATCATAAATAACACGCAGACTTTCGAAATTTTACCAACCAATACAAAACTCACTTCTATTACGTGAAGCATAACGCAGGCATTTGTTTTGTTAATATTTTGGTTATTTGTTTTTTAAATATGACGCCTTTTTTACATAATGTAGAGCTAATAGAGAGCTATTAATATAATATAAAATGCAAAAAATGTCAACTTTCAAGTTTTTTTTTTTTTCGTTGAATCGCACGATCGTAACGTTCGTAAGGCTGAAAATACCCATATATGTACCTATTTGGAAACCCTTTTATTTGCTTTTTCTTACTTTTAACCATTATAAATGAGAGAGTTTGATTTATGCACTTTTGGATCGATCGGGTTAAAAGCTGTTAATGTCATCGTAGCAAAGTGGTCAAGCATCACGTGTATCAAATTTAACAATTAAGAATGATCTATGAATTATTCTGAAATGTTATAATGTAGAGTTAAATAAACCGAAATCTTAAATCCGCTTATTCGAAAACTACACAAATTAAAAGAGGATTAGAAAGAAAACTTTAAATTTATTTCCACAAGGCAAAGATAAATGTTTCATTTCCTTTACAACAGGTGATGCACTGGCAACTAATCATATCTAACTTCTTGTATCTTTTTAACAATCACTTGCCGACCTGGCAACTTAGCACTTCCCCCGTAACTTTAATAATATTTATTTTGAATATAATAGTAATGCAATGGAATAGTTTCATTTAGGCTACGATAGCCTGTGAACCAAAAGTAGTTAATAAAGTTGATAACTCATATTTATTTTTAAGTATCCTATATTGATATGTTCCTTAAATGTTAATACATGTTCTTGTATATAATAAATTAATTTGCTTTATGACAATACCACAATAATTTTCTCCTTATTTTCAGCAATCAAACGTAATGGCAAGTCCAAAAACAAACAAAGTGAATATGAAGGTAATTTTCTTTAAAGCATTTACTAAAATTCTAGACCTAGACTAAACTTTTTTTCTCTCCTTGAAACGTGTAGAAAAAATCCGTGTTGGGCGTGATTACCAAGCGGTGTGCCCGCCATTAATACCTGAACCCGAACGTAAACCCGAATGCCTTAATGACCGTGCTTTACTTGTGTGGTCACCAACAAAAGATATACCAGACACTAAACGTAAGTTTTAATTACACATACAGTTGAAGTCCAATAGCACGAATTATACAATTCTAACCCATGACTTCAGTTATTTCCTCCTTTTATATAAACTATAACGCCTGCAGATAGTTTAATTTAAAATAGTTTTTTATTAAAAACCAATAAAAAAGACAAATACTTAAAAATATTAAAATACAAGTTAAAATACAATACAAGCACATAAGTCTGTAAATAGTTACTTAAAGTATGCCAATTCAAAAAATTTGCCTTTCATACTATTGGACCTCCACTGTATTTATTTATTGGTACTCATGTGATAACAGAGCTGCTTGGGTCATATCTGAGTAAAAGATTTAAACAACTTTGCGGATCTTAAATGTTATGAAACTAAAATTACAACATAAATGCATTTTCTTGATGTGGTGGATCTGTTTTTATTTTTAAATTCATCATTTTATATAATTTAATTTATATTAATATAATTTAAAAAACAAATGACACTGAAAAATACCGAGATTTAATTTTGAAGATTAGGTCAAAATCAAAAATTTAATTTTTATATGTGTATTGTCTCTCATGCGATTTGTTGGTGTTTTAAGGAAAATACATCAAAATTTCTTTTGAAATGACTTTAGTATTCAAATTCAAATCTTATGATGATGGTTTTCCACCTTTCGCCTAGCAGTACTTTTTTATTTTTTTGTGTGGTACTATTAGTGTGGTACTATTTAATTTAATTTTGATAAATTTTATGAATTTTTTGTAATATATTTCGAATAAAATAATTTTTTTTTGGGTTGGACATCATATCTAATATAATCTGAAAATAGACGGCAATCGTTGTTAGATTTAAGTGTCCACAAATGAATAATGTTATTTCAAAAGTGTTTTGGAAGCCTTTTTCCATATAAAGTATAAAAATAGTTTTGTGAGACAATACAAACTTTCAGTCAATAATTTTGTTAAGATTTTGGAGCTACAATAATTAATTCTAAACATCATCTCTTTGTTCTCTTTACAGTTGAAGAGTATATATCAGTTGCTAAAGAGAAATATGGTTACAATGGAGAACAAGCACTGGGCATGCTCTTCTGGCATAAACACGATCTTGAGAGAGCCGTAATGGATTTGGCAAATTTCACGCCATTCCCCGATGAGTGGACAGTCGAAGATAAAGTACTATTTGAGCAAGCATTTCAATTCCATGGTAAAAGTTTTCATCGCATACGCCAAATGGTAAATATTAATTTACAGAACCATCTGTCTTGTGTATATTAATGACTGATTTATTTTGACTTTAGTTGCCGGATAAATCAATTGCCAGTTTGGTAAAATACTATTACTCGTGGAAGAAGACTCGACATCGCCAAAGCGTCATGGATCGTCAGGAAAAAGTAAAGGCAAGCAAAGAAGGCTCTTCCGAAAACGGCAGTGAAAATGGAAGTAACGAAGAGTCAGACAATGATGACAAGGTAATTATTAGTTAGAATTTAGAATAAAACTTATATATAGTTCATTCACAGAAACATTTTCGTTTACATTTAACACAAATATTTGTTGTTTTTTTTAATAATATTTTAATTGCTGAGTTTTTAGTTATTAAATAAAATAATTTTTTTACAATTTCTTTACTTTTACATGTAACGAAAACTTTTCACTGGCTTTTTATAGTTACATTGTGGATTTACGTTAGGTTTTTTCTTTTAAACTACAGTAACCAGCAATTCAGATATTTATCATTTTTCATTTATTCTTCTTTTAAAATTTAAACTTAGTTTAGTCAAAATCTTTTAAATTTTATCACACATACAAAAGCAATTTGTTTATTTGAATATTTATTGCTATTATACATACATAATGCGTACATTTATATATATATATATTGATATAATTAACTCAATATGATAGATATAAAACATTACTCCTCCAACTGAACTAAACACAGAAGAATTCTAAAGTAAATTCAAAGATTTTGTTCTACTAGATATCATCATATGTAAACATAAACAATTAGCGAACTTTATTCAACTATTATTGAAGTTAAAATGTATTACGAAGAGAGACAAACAATGTTACTTAAAATTATTTTATTTTTGAAAATTATAATATTTTATTCATTATTTTACTCCTTTCCTCTCAATGATCACATAAAGTTAAAAATCTCGCTTATAGTTTCCAATATGATTTTGATAATGAAACTATTTAATAAGATTAGGTTTATAAAATGTTGAATATGAATAGTTATAAAAGCTAAACATCAAGAGGCAATTTGTATATCATCTCTAAATCTAATAATAGACGAGACGGGCAGTGCTTTACTTATCGAATAGAGCACAATCTACAAAAGATAAGTTTGTCAATAATAAATAGCAAATTGTGCAAAAATATTTATTGGAGTTCTACAAAATTTGAAATTATTTGTTATAATGTATGGTTTGTAAAATTAAACGCTTCGTGTGCTATTCCTAAGAGTTGCGATGAAGTCTTTTCTTTTACAAATTTCATTTGAAACGATCACATGAAAGTGAACTATTTTTTAACATTTGTACACATTACATTACAGCTATAATAAAACACTACATTAGATGTTGGCGAAAATCGCCGCATTTCTACATCTAATGTAGTCTTTTATTTTCGAGTAAGAAAGATGATAATCCAATATGATTTGGAGATGACTAAATAAAAATTTTAATTATTTAAATATTATTACTTTTTTTAGAGGATTTATATCAAAATATATTAAGATGCCGGTCGGTTTACCACCCTAATTTTAACTTTATACGTATAAAATATTTATTGTTCTAAAAAGAAAATAAATAAGAGAAAAAAGGAAAACTATAAGTATAAGTTAGTTTTAAATGACTTAGTTTTAGTAAAAGACTGTTTATACATACATACATACATATATATATAGATATATTTTTAAACTACCATCATAATGTCTCAAAAATAAAAACGAAAAACTTTATTATAATTGAACTCATATCAACCAAAATCATAAGAGAAAAAAAAACAATAAAAAAAACAAAGAAAATCGATGTTTTGTCTGCGTGAAGATTAAACAAAATTCATGTGTTTCTTTTTTAAGTGAACGTTTTCAAAAGAAGTAAATGTTAAATCATCATTAAATTGGCTTTGTATCATATCGCATCACATCATCGTATTTAAAAGCTTCTCATTTCGGGTGAAATGAGGATCCGACATATCTTTCCAAAAGAATAACATGGTGTTTAACCTTCTGTCTTGGTTTATATAGATCCCAAAAGTTAATATTTCGTAATTTTCTAATGTTTTTCATCGCTTACATATTTTTCGCTTTTGCAAAATACAATTGTTCTTGTATAAAATAGAAGACATACCACGAATATATAAAAATTTGATCAGATTCGTTCCTTTGTACCTTCGTTGTTTAGATATTGTTCGATGCGACAGGCTGAACGTTGTTGGCGGTTGAAAAATTACTTTGTAGTTACATAAAAGAGAATACATAAATTTTGTTTGATCCCACCACCACACCCCAGTTTTTGGTTGTTTTTTAAGCAGCCCATTTGCCGCCGACCTCATAGATACCATAAGATTTTGTTGTAAATGTTTGTGTCTTTTTTTAACTGTAGTAGTTCGATTTTGTGCAAATTGTCATACTAAATCTTATGTTTTCTTATTCTCTTGTCTCTTTCCAAATTCCAATTAAATAGGATCTAACATTATCATCAACCCATGCAGGAATTTTGTATGACCAAACAAATGATTCGAGTTTAATTCACGACGGTGGTGGTGTCGATATAGAAAACAATTTTTCAAATACCACTAACGCTAACAACAACAGCAACAACAACAGTAAACAACCACAACAACTACAGTCGCAAACTCCATCCATTTCGAATTCAGATTCTGTAAATTCAAACGGCATTGCCACTTGCACAAACCAAAATAACAATATCATCAGTAACTCCTCTTTCAATGGCGGCTATTGTTCCAATTGTGGTGTTGCCTGCAACCTACTCAATAGTTCGCCTCATGGCAAACTATGCACCAGTTGCCATCATCATTGGAGGTACATATAAACTGTTTTTGTTTTTTTTTTTTTTGTAATTCAAATTTCTCTGCCAATTTGCACACAAATTCGTTATTATCCTTCTCCTCCTCCATCCCCAGACGCACTGGCAACAAACGTCCTACATCTGGACCATATTTTGGTAAACGATCACGTGACCGCAATGCAGAGCGCCACAAACGCAAACCACCACGTGGCATGTATATAAATCATGACGATATCGTGGCATTGGCCAGTGCAAATGATAACCAAGATGAATTACTGGCAAATATTGATCGTGAAATTGTTTCTCTATTGAGTCAAGTAAGAATTGTTATTTTGCAAATATTCATTATTTTGTAGTTTTAATTATAGTTTTCTACCGTACCCTATTACGATTTATAACTTAACTCCGTTGAATTGAAATTTCAGTTGAAACTTTACAATGATGTGGTTTTATCGATGACAACTTTACCTGTGTGGTACACTCTTGAATAGCAGTTGTTTTCAATTTCAACTCAACTGAGTTGAGTTGTAAACCGTATTAGGGGCATTCATTTCATTAATTAATTCATTTAACAAGCAGCCTAGTCCAGCCGGGGAGACCATATAGGGTTTTTATTGTTTGCATTTGATATACTGGTATTTTACAATTATTTGATTTCTTTTATTTAAACAATTAATTCTAATACATCGCTGTAGTTAAATGTGAATAATTAGTTGGTACCTCAAATTGAAGTTAAAAGTGTCTGTCCACTTGTGTAGTACGAACTATGGAACTTTGTAGCCGCGTCTCAACTAAATGCTATATATATAAAGTTAAGCAAAGGACGCGAATAATGTTTTTATATAGGTTTTGATTTCATTGTGCGAACAAGGTTTTTAATATTCTCTGTTGTGTAACGCGGAATAACGTTTTATCAAGCAATAATTAAACAGATTTCCACTTCAATCAGGAATATCATTTGTAATTTATTAAATAAATTTAATTTTTTTCTAAAGTAGCTCTGTAATCTTTAAAATTACGTTTAACACACTTACAAACTAAAAGAAAATTGATAGTCAGGATTTTTACAAGAAAATTTTCTAATCCTATAAAAATATTTGATTTCAGTATTTCATAATGCCTTTATAGTGTTATTACAACAATTTCAAAAACTAATGTCTTAGTTTTAAAGAAAACATTACAGATCGGATGTTATCGATTAAGTATGTGTGAGCAATATATTTATAATATCGCTGATATATATCTTTTATATTAATTTAAGTAAAACTAAATAAGAGAATGCACGAAATTTTAAATTTCTTGATGTTATGTCTTAGAAAAATTGTTTCTTACATATAAATAATCACCCCTATTCTCGTTTTCGTCGTCGACATCGTCATCGTTTTTATGTCAACATCACTTCGAATCAACATCTTCGTCACATCAATGCTATTTCGGTATTTTGTAACTACAATGAGACGACGTCGACTGGTAATCGATAACATGAAAGAAATGACAACAGCTGTTGTAACATTTGTACATTTATTTTTATTTTTATTGCATTTCATGAAAAAATATTTTTGTGTCCGAATCGGATTCAACTGTTGGCCGACCTCCCAACTTTTTTTTTAAGTCCCGATAACTACATAAGTATTTATAAGGCGGCATTGAATTATGTGCTGAAAGAAATAGTTCCTATAATGAAAAGTGGACTCAGGACATCTGTTTCAGTCATAATTAAGATATCAGCAACATTGAGGTCCCTTGGATAGGGGTCTTACCACCTAAGTGTAAGTGAAGTCAGTAGTTGCAAGATTCCGGTCGACACACTGAATGCATTAGAGAGGTCAATGGATACAATTGGAAATGATTGAAGTTGGAAAATCGGAAGCAAAATTGGATTTTTTAAACAAAACAGGATTTCCTGGAGTTATTGGATATGTCGCTGAAATCCATATCAAAATTTTCGCTTCAAATAAAGAAGACCGGAATCGTTGCTACAACCGCAAAGGATTCTTTTGGTATCTCTAAAAAGCGGTCCGAAGGACCTAATTTTCTAATTTTCTCACATTGCAACTTAAAATTAGACGGAACTGTTTCTTTCCTGAATCTTTGTACCAATGAGGGCCTTTTTTCCTAACCAGCCCCTATTTGGTATTCGATATTTTCATTCCTGACGTTATTAAATTAAACCTTTATAAAATTTACATTAACTAAAATTATTCCTTAAATTTGTTTTAAGTCGTTACCAACAACTGTGACGACAGATTAGAGTCGTTTCGTCGTCATATTTCCTTACAGAATACCAAATTTGTGTCAACAGTGATCGATAGTTATCGCAAACGACGACGAGAATACCGATTTTAAACCGTCGTCACAAGACGACGTCGTTTTGCGTCGACGACGACAACGGGAATAAGGGCGAATGACAGTGCACTAATGGGAGTCTCAATATTATAACTCGCTTAATTGTGTTGATATAATTAGGCTTGAGATCATTTAATAAAAAAAAACAGTAACAAGTATTGTTGTTCCCTGTAGATACATTTTTCGATTCGAGTCTTTAACTATCTTAACGATCTACAAATGCGAAATTGCATTAAGAATATTCGCATTTTAACTTTAATTCTGAGAACCACATTCTGAATTGAATATCAAAATGGATTTAGGTTTATCTTTTTAGGAATAAATATGAATAAACTATTATTAGTATGACTTGTTTGTTATGGTTTCCGTAGATAAAGAATCACTCGTGTTTTAGTTGTCCGTGTTTAATTTGTCTACTTAAAATAATAATATGATTTATTCATCTTATGTTGTTAATGTAGTTTCTGTTTTATATTTTATATTATTATGAGCTCGATCCTTCTTCGAGCATATTATGTAATTAAACCCATTACTGTAGAAAAGGTAAGACCAACTGAGTGAAGGAAATTCAGCCCTTTCGACAAGTATACATTTGAGACTGTTTTTACATTCGAAAACGGCAAAACTACTTTAAGATTGTGCTTCATTTTGTTCTTCTCTCACACTTAATACTGAGATAAGAGAATGCCATCAAAAATATATAATTTTGAAGCCATTGCCATATGGCTTGTTAGAGGGAGTATTATCTTGAATCTGAAATCAATTTCGCACATTTATGTGTATTTGAATTGTGTCACTTCTATTCCTTCAGTATTGCTATTATTTAAATAAATTGATGGTAAGTATGCTATTCCTACCGCATGGTCAATTTCAATTTTTTTCTGTTGCGTTTGTCCGCAATATTTACGTAACTGAAATTAATGCAATCAATTAATTCCGCAACAGACACGAGTTCGTTCTAAGGAAGCACCGTTAGCAAGGCACAGAAACATCTGAAAAAGTTATACATACTGTCATATCGAATTGTTTTGTTTGAAATTTATCATAATTATGCACAACTTTAGTAGGTACGACACAAACACGCCAATGAATTCCCCAACATCTTCGAAAGATTAAAGCAATTCGAATTATAGGATATATTCATAGAATAGTTTGAGAGAACACAGTAATAGCGATTTGTAGCGCCAATAATCCATTGGCAGGGTCATTTTACAGTTCGCCCCTTAATTAGTTCAAGCTGCAGAGTTTTTAATCATCATAGTCCCCATTATTCATCTGATCATATGTTTCATTGCCATTCCTCATTATGTTTATAAATAATATTGTATGTATGCCAGTTGGGATTCCTTAATATCTTACTATACTGTAATCGAAATGAAACACTATTGTTTTAGGTTCAGCTGAATAAGCAAAACATCTCAGCATTAAAACGTAAAAATTCCGATAATTTAGAAGAAATACGTCCAACTGAAAATGTAAATCGCATAAATTCGCGTTGGACAAATGATGAACTTCTATTGGCCGTACAAGGAGTTCGTAAATATGGCAAAGACTATCAGGTGAGCTACATAAGCGGCATGTTATTGCCAACAAATACCTTATAGCTGTGTCTTTGATTGTTTGCAGGCAATTGCTGAAACTCTTGGTACTAAAACCGAAGCTCATGTGAGAACATTTTACATAAATTATCGCCGTCGTTACAACTTGGATCAGATAATAAAGAAACACGAAGCTGAGAAAGAAGCAAATGCTGCTGCGGCAGCAGCGAATTCTACATCGTCGGTGGTCACTACTTCAACATCAACTTCAAATGCCGCCAGTACTGCGGCTACCAGTTCTACAGATGCGAACGCTATTAATTCGACAAGCTCTTTGAAAAAGGACGAGCATCAACAGCAGTCTAAGAAAAAAGAAGTGCCTCATAGTGTCACTGAGGAGTCCGATAATACGACATCAAGTGAAACAATAATATCGAAATCAACTATTTCCACAGTCACCACATCGGACGAGCGGAAAAGTGAAAGTAGTTTAAGCGTCGGACATACTCAAAAGGACAATGTCATAATGGAGGTATGTATGTAATTTATGTAGGAAAATAAACTTTGATGATGATAGACAAGTATGTATTAAAATTAATGTTGGCAAATGAAAATCAACATAGTTTAATGGTGCATGGTAATAATCGGTTCAACGCCAGCCGCAGATTTTGTGACTCAATTCTGAGAACTGCACGTGAAAGTAGCCCCAATAAGAAGAAGTTCTGCATCATTCGTTTTGTCAAGTTACATGCCATTATAATTTAATATCGATTTGAAGTTAGTAAGTATCGTATAGGGGAATTTGTCACAATTTATCACAAGTAATATTCCACGTAAATCACACGCCACGGAGTACAACAGTTTTATTGTAACTGCTACGTAATAAACCCAGTTTAAAATCATTTGATGAATGGAAAAGTAAAACTTTGGTTATATAGGGAAACGTTATATAAACTGATTAAAGGGATTGTAATTCTTATTTTTTTTTAAAATTTGTTTCAGCTAAATCCAACTAGTGGTTCTCGAGTTATGTCAAACAAAAGAGCCTAAGACGTGTCAAATTCACCTATACAATAATTACTAACTTCAAATCGATATTAAATTATTATGGCATGTAACTTGACAAAACGAATGATGCAGAACATCTTCTTTTTGGGGCTACTTTCACGTGCAGTTCTTAGAATTGAGTCCCAAATCTAAGAGCTGAAAAATATTGTACTGTGTTATACACAAATTTTGATGGATCCTTCGTTCTTTATCAAAACCAATTAATTGGTCAATAACTGTCTGCATAGAAGGAAGGAAATTATATTGATTTCTATGGGAAATCATAACATATTTATATATATACACGTGTAATATAAACTATTATTTTAATTTGATTAAAAATCTTTTCTTTTTCAGATTGATTTAGATGCCGATAACACTGACGTTCAACCGCCGCCAGCCAAAAAAATCGCTTTGGGTATTTCAAATCAGGAGCTTCCTAAAGCTAGTCCAATTTAAAATTAGCTTAGAGAAGGTGGTACTTACTATTGGATTTTCTTGCATACATGTTACACTAAATACATTTTTACTACAGAGAGAACATGTTTTTAAACGATTCTAGATTATTGCTGGTTCAAAATATTAATTATAATAACAATGATAGTAACAACTACATGAAAAATATCTTAATGATAATAATTATATTATAAAAGCAAAACTAAAATAAGAACAGTACATTTGCACTATCGAACAACGGAAGGTTACAGCCTATTCTTTATTACATTAATATATACTATATATTGTATAAATAATCAATCACTATATAATATATAATGTATGGAATTATATCGAGGTAGTAGACGACATCATCTAACATGTATACATTTGTTCCTATAACAAATTGAAGCATTATCTCGCAAACGTTGCAGTGGATCTGCATCGATTGATTGATTGATCGTCGGACGATGCTTAAAATAATATTTAGTTGATTTTGTGTTTTCTTTTTTAATTATATTAAAAGTTTTCTCTGATTTGTGTTCTTGTATTGTTATTTTTTTTAATGATTTCAAAACTATTCATTGTGGATTGTGTCATGATGTGGGCAGAGATCGATTAAAATATATTAATAAAGGAAAGCCTGTTCGTTTTCCACTTAAATACTATTTAAGACCAGAGATTTTACGTTTGTAATAATAAAATATGCTACAATGGCTTATACGACGATATATGACTATTAACATGCTATTCAAACAACTTTGATTACAAAAATAAAACCTATTCATAAAACCTGTGTTGGTTGCTGCAACGCGTCAGCAAGCCCTTACAGTTGTATTATACAATACTTACAATCATAAATACATACATACATACCTTATTATATAAACATCATAGACTTATTTAATTTCAAATAAAATACGTTGCAATTGCATCAGTTTCATTTTGCAGACAAAAATATATAAATAATAAAAAATGCGTTTGAATTTGTTGGGGCTCTCATTTAAACTCCTGTCTGGACACTGCACGGTGGTCCAGCAGACCACTGAATTAAATTAACCATAATCTTATAGAAAACACTCAGAGGCAACAAAAAACATATTTTGTTTTAGAGAACGGCAGTTTACCGTTATGTTAAAAACCATCAAAGATGACACTCTCAGAGATTTTGTAAACTTTAAATTGCGCTAAGGAACAATAATCGGGTGTCTAGTGAAACCAACTTTATGGATAACGAAGCTGACAGTAAGTATTTTTATCATATAATAAAAAAAGTTTAAAATAGAAAATACTTTGTTGCAAAAAATTGAACATGTTTATTAGGATAAATGTAAAATTTTTTTTTTAACTTTTTTAAATTCAGGGAAGCTTTTAAAAAATTGTTTAAAATTGTTAAACATAAAAAAAATCCGAAATTACAGAAAATAGTTTTGAATATTTTACCAAAGTATGAATGTGCACTTTTTGAGAAAAAAAAATTTCTTTTAGGCAACCTCTGTTTGCAAAATCTAGAGTTCTTTAATATTTGGTTGACAAAAGAGAAAAGAGGAGGTAAAAAGTACTTTCTGTTAAAATGTGTTGCAGAAAAAGGTAGAGATGAAGACATTAAAGTAGATGTCTGCCACCAGTTATCTGAAAAAATGCGGCTTATTTGTATTTATTCGGCAGCAAAGTGGACAAATTGTTATAGGAATTTGAAAATGTTTCAATCAAAGTTTGTGTGTTCTGGTAGCAGCAATTTTGGTTAGGAAAGCATTATCATTACACACTCAATTAGAATAACATGTTTAACGTACCGATGGTGTTGCGTAAGAAGGGTAATCTGTTGTTACCAAAAAAAAATGTTCGATTTTAGAAATGGTAATTGTATACCAATTCCAAATAATAAATTGACCAACATAACAATCGGCCTTATTCCCGTAGTCGTCGTCGACGCAAAACGACGTCGTCTTGTGACGACGCTGTAAAATCGGTATTCTCGTAGTCGTTTTCGATAACTATCGGTTACTATTGACACAAATTTGGTATTCTGTAAGGAAATGTGACGACGACGTTGAATCGAAACGACTCTGAATCTGTCGTCACAGTTGTTAGTAACGAGTTGAAACAATTTGAAGGAATAATTTTAGTTTTTGTAAATTTAAAAAAAAGGTTTTGTTTAATGACGTCAAGAATACCAATGTCGAGTAACAAATAGGGACTTGGAAACAAAATCCCTCATAGGTACAAGGATTTTGTCTAATTTTAAGGGGTAATGTGAGAAAATTGGTGAAACACAATTTAATTCCTTTGGAGCGCCTTTAAGAATCCTTTGCGGTTGTAGTTACGAATCTGGTCTTCTTTTTTTGTAGCAAAAATTTTGATATGGGTTCCATCGACATATCCAATAACTCCAGTAAATCCTGTTTTGTTAAAAAAATTTAGTTTATGCTTCTGATTTGTCATCTTCAGTTACTTCCAATTGTATCTAATGCATTCAGGGTTTCGACAGGAATCTTGCAACTACTGACTGCACTTACACTTAGGTTGTAAGGCCCCTGTCCAAAGGACCTCAATGTTGCTGACAACTTAATTATGATTGAAACATATGTCCTGAGTTCACTTTTCATGATAGGAACTATTTATATTGGAACTATTACGTAATTAAATGTTGCTATATTAAGACTTAAGTAGTTCTCGGATCTAAAAAAAGTTGAAAGGCCGGCCAACAGATAACCTCAAATTACGATTTTAATACCGATGAACATACTCGTTATTTGGCAAGTTTAAAATCATCGGATCATAGTCGAAGTATTTTCCTTTCCAGTATAAGATATTTCTTGCTTTCCTCATCGCTTGAATTTGATTCGGGCACAAAAATATTTTTTCATGAAACACAATAAAAATCAAAATAAATCAGCTGATGCACAGAAGTTACATCAGCTGTTGTCATTTCTTTCATGTTATCGATTACCAGTCGACGTCGTCTCATTGTAGTTACAGAATACCGAAATCGCATTGATGTGACGACGATGTTGAATCGAAGTGACATTGACATAAAAACGACGACGATGTCGACGACGACTACGGGAATAGGGGGGATTTCTCCTAATTAAAAATTAAAAAAGGCCAATCTGTCAGTTTGACCTATTGTAGTTTTATATTTATACCCAAATAAAACAAAAGTTGTCCCAATCTGCCTCTACATTGCACAAGCATTCCTCATGTTTACATAGAACAATAAATAGTAACTTTTTACTTCAAAAAAAAAATGTTATTAGGAAAAAGAACTTTGGAATAAAAAGCCAATTAATATCACTGTGTCACAAAAATCACACTTTTTCTCTGCAGGTTTCGTTTCCTTTTTAAAGAACTTTTAATTTTAAAGGATTTTGCTAAGTTTTAAATATGTAATTATTTTTGTACTCCTTCTAGTCCTTCATTGGTGATATTGATAATCAGGAAAAAGATGTGATATATAAATTTTTTCGAAAGATTTTCATTAAATATCCTTGAAAAATTGCAATAAAAATGTTTGGAAAAATTACATATTGGATGTTATAGATTTCTTCTTAATATACACAGTTTTTATAATTTATCTTTATTAGTTTAGAGTAAAGAATGATTTTATAATTTGCGAAGCAGTTTGCCCCTTTTAACTTGTCATGACATTGTAAACGAAACCTGTTTGAAAAAAGTGCAGACTGACCCTTTTTACGGAAATATTTTAAGTATTTTATTTTAGATGAAAATATTGAACTCAATACACATTTTTCGGATTTAAAAATCAGAATTAGATAGCTAATTTAATGTTGTTAAAAAAAATAGCCTAGTTTCACTATTTCATACCACAATTAATCTGTTTTTTGCATTCAAATAGTTTTGGCCAAGAAAAGTAGTCCGCTGGACCGTAGTGCACTGGTTGATGTGGTGCTGACGCAATAGTCAGAAATAAGTTTGGAAAAGCGAATTTCTATCTTAACGCGTCGATGTCTCCTAACATATAGGGCATTTTCGGAATTGCAACACTGCACTGCATATGTTCCGCAGCACTGAATAGTTGCCGCTGTTGTTGCAGGTCAGGTGTTGCAGATGCTTGTTTGTTGCTTATTTTGCTTGCAATTTAGAACACAAAAACATTGCAAATCGAAAAGTATATAAAAAAAATTTAATTTGTGAATTAAGATTTTTTTAAGATGACTGGAGCCAGGAGTTGAAACTGTGATCTCCCGCATGGTAGTCGCGTGTTCTAATGCTATGCCACGGACGGTCCCATCTCCAGTAGGGTTCTATTTACTCCATTCTGTTGCGGCGTATGATGAGTACTCAACCGCCTACGTATTCCACAGATTCTCAAATATTCATCAAAGTCTTGATTACAATACTTATGTCCGTTGTTGGGCTGCAGCTCTTGTATCTGTTTATCTTTCTGCGTTATTAAATGTCTTAACGCTTCCAAGACATCAGATTTTTGCTTAAATACAAAAACCTCGCAGTATCACGAGTGGTCATTGTCCGACAAACATTACTGTGGACAATCTCCAACACTTCTTTAGAACGTTCACTTCTGTTTTTAGGAAATGGCTTTCGAGTTTGTTTCTCACTTAATCAAATTTCACATGGTGACAATTTTTCCGTAGCGCCAATTTCCAAACCTTAAACCAAGTTGTTTCTGACCATCAATTTAATATCACGTTAATTCAATGTCCTATTTTGAAATACCATTCAGTCAATTTGTTTACTTTTTTACGTTTGCAGCCCCACAAATATATGTACAGTCCTCCAAGTAGTATAAAGAACCAATTCGATTTGATGTGTTCATTACTTTGTTCTTCTCACTCATTTCTGTCTGTTCTTATAAAAACAAACGTCGCACAGTGGGGTAAAGTCACGATCTGGGCGGCCAAAATTATTTGAAGCAAATTTATGAAGCAGAATGGTACAATATTACTCGGTGAGGCGTAAAAAATAATAATATATAAACATTCGGAGGGTAGAGGTTGTGACTGTTTTTATACAAAAAATGGTTTTTATAAAAATTTTAAGATTCCAAGTATTTTCCATATATCTCCACAAGGTTGCATTTTAGAGGCCTACCTCCCTATAACTTTTTATTCGTCTGCATACCCTCTAACTATAAATGCATAGAGATATAGGACATCCAGTATGTTAACTAAAGTGGTTCAGTAAAACCGCAGAAATTATAGTTCATTCTTCCGCAGTAGGTAAATGGCTATAAAATACAAAACCGCAAAAACCCGCAAAATTTTTTTTTTTTTCATATGAACAATACGATATTAAAGATTATATATAATCACAGATTGAAGGGGTGAAAAGGGGTGATGCATAACTTTTTGTCCATATATCGATTTTGTTACCCATTGAAATTGACAAACATACCATATTTTACAATGCTGCTTTACTAGTATAAATTTGAATTATAATTTTATTTAGCTAAGTGTGTTAAATAATATTTACCTGCTTTATTATTTTCCATTTTACTTAAATGTTTAAACTAAACACACGCCTTCCCACAGCCTGCTAAAATTGTTGCTTTACCTGAGCAGAACAAAATAGAAAATGCACAATTAGCAACAAGTAACTTTAACATCGTGTAGAAAACGAATGTAAGCAAAATGGAATGAAAAAATAACGGAATCTAGTGAAGCACTTTGTTCTCTTTACCCTACAATCGTAAATTATTAAAAACATTGGTTTTTGAGAAATTGAATTTTGGCCGCCCAGATCGTGAATTTACCCCACCGTTCGTCGTAGCCTTTGTCGGTTAATTTTACAATAGAAAGAAGATTTGCTCTCAAATCTGGCACATAGAAAACTTCTTGGACATTTATACACTCTTCTTTGCCTCTTTTGCTCACGCATATCTCACATACCCAATACCCGTTATTTCGGTTGTGTCTTCGTTCGCCAAATTCAACGTCTTTTCTATTCCCTTGAAATTCGCAAATTTATGGCTTGCTACAACGATGGTACCGACCACGGTGCTAGGATGTACGAGTGCAGCAGCAACAGCCGGTAGAGAACCAGATGGAATTTCTAATTCTTCAATCACATCCAGCGTGGCACCATCGATGGAACTCCCAACAACTCCCAACTTCTCAAGTAGACAGCTCGACAGGTGCATCATGAAATGCTCGAGGGGCGAGCAAAGAATAATTTGCCACTGACTCGGTCCGACAAGTTCAATGCAGTGGTGGAGTCAGCCATTAATATGGGACAACTAGAGTTGATTCTGGAGCAGCAATTACGACAGTTGATTCCGAGATTGGTTCATGAAACACTGATGAACTCAGCTGTAGTTCTAAGTTCCATCCAAAAGAATGGTGCTTCTACTAGTAACACGGCAACAGTCGACAAATAGCCGACTCCAAACCAGTATCAACCAACGTCAACACGGCCGGAAACCGGGCAGGCCGCATATCGGACATATACATCGGCTGGGCCTACACCACAAATGCCGGGGTAGATTTCAAAGCCCAATTTAAGCACTTCAACATATGCAGCTACAGCAAACGTCGCAGTCACAATCAGTAGCGTAGCTGCAGGTGCATCAACAGCCAACATTGCAGCCCCTTTTGCAATCAGCAGCGAATATCGCTGACGCAAGACGAGATCAAAATGTAGCGCAACAGAAACAGATGCCGCAAAGGCAACATCCCAGAATTGAGGCAGTGGGGGAAAACATACTTAGCGTCCCCGTTACAGTCCTTCAATCTAACGGGTACGAATTTGATGCCCCCAGAACCCTTACAACAAAATGAGCTTCCTAGAGCACAGCTACAGCCGTCTGAATAAATACCTTTAATCCAGCAAGTACCAGTCCCACAGGTTCAGCCGACTTCTCAGCATCCATTTCACCCGTCGCACGGTGGGGTAAATTCACGATCTGGGCGGCCAAAATTCGATTTCTCAAAAACCAATGTTTTTAATAATTTCCGATTGTAGGGTAAAGAGAACAAAATGCTTCAATAGATTCCGTTATTTTTTCATTCCATTTTGCTTACATTCGTTTTCTACACGCTGTTAAAGTTACTTGATGCTAATTGTGCATTTTCTATTTTGTTGTGCTCAGGTAAAGCAACAATTTTAGCAGGCTGTGGGAAGGCGTGTGTTTAGTTTAAACATTTAAGTAAAATGGAAAATAATAAAGCAGGTTAATATTATTTAATACACTTAGCTAAATAAAATTATAATTCAAATTCATACTAGTAAAGCAGCATTGAAAAATATGGTATTTTTGTCAATTTCAATGGGTAACAAAATCGATCTATGGACAAAAAGTTATGCATCCATCACCCCTTTTCACCCCTTCAATCTGTGATTATATATAATCTTTAACATCGTATTGTTCATATGGATAAAAAAATTCTGCGTGTTTTTGCGGTTTTGTATTTTAGAGCCATTTACCTACTGCGGAAGAATATACCATAATTTCTGCGGTTTTACTGAACCACTTTAGTTAACATACTGGATGTCCTATTACTCTATGCATTTATAGTTAAAGGGTATTCAGACGAATAAAAAGTTATAGGGAGGTAGGGCTCCAAAATGCAACCTTGTGGAGATATATGGGAAATACTTGGAATCTTAAATTTTTTATAAAAACCATTTTTTGTGTTAAAACGGTCGTAACCTCTACCCCCCAAATGTTAACATATTATTAGTTTTTACGCATCACCGAGTAATTTGTTAACATTCTGCTTCATAAATTTGCTTCAAATAATTTTGGCGTCGGCGATTCATATCAATGAAATAAATTGGCGTCAAGATGGCCAAATTCGACAATCACAACTATCGGTTAGATGAGTGCGGTTCCAGTAGCGTCGGAACAGCAGCGTCCTTTAACACAATCATTAGCAACATCGGTACATCCTCCTATACAACCATATGTCAACCAATCGGAGCTTTCAGTACCGGATAATCGACGCTCGCAGGCAAATTATACCAGCACATTTGTAGTACTAGATCAGCAGTCCGCTAAAGTTTCTGTTTCTGGTGTTAAGTTCAACCAGCCAAACGCTCCCTATTACCCGTCGTCTTACACAAATATTTGCAAGATTGACGTTGAGAAATGGGGGCTCAGATTTGACGGTACGTCTCGGACACTTGATGTCGTAGATTTTATCTTTCGGCTGGAGGCGTTGCGCGAAAACTATATTTGCCACTGTAATGAAGCCATAACAAAGCTTCGCCATCATCTAGACGGACCTGCCTTAGATTAGTATTGGTTACAGAGGAGGCCACCAAGTATGCAAACCTCGCCCGAATGGAGGGAAGCTTTACTTACTAGATTCCGACGTTTCCACACAGATTTTGAAGTGCAGAGGCAAATGATGGACCGGCGCCAAAACCCACAATAATCATTTAAGGATTTTTGCAATGCGATTTTACGGCTCCGCAATCAACAAAGGCAGCCCATTAGCGAGGATGGCCTAGTCAGTATGATGAAAGCGAATTTAAGACCAGGATTGGTGTTTCCTATCCGGGCTTACGGTTTGAACCATTTTCGAGAAGAGTGTAAGAAAGCTGAATTCTTGCTGGCAAGTCAAAGGCAGGCAGCACTAGTGTCGCGTCAATAAATGGCTCATCGAGTATACGAGGTTTAGGGTCCCGCGGAATGGATAAGCAGAGACACAAAATGCAGAGGTGGAATCCATTGGAGTCCAGTGTTAGTATGCTTCGATTGTAAGGCGTCTGGACACGGATTCAAAGATTGTCCTACTCCGAGTGACAGATTTTTCTGTTTCCGTTGTGGTTTGGACGACGCTGTGACACAAAAATTCCCCAGGTGTCAGGAAAACGCAGGGGCTGGAATTTGGGGAAAACGCGTCCAGCACCAAGCAGGCCCCGGTAGAAGAACCGGATGTGAAGAACGCTGTGGTAAGATTGGTAGTAAATGAAGAAAGGGTTACAGTGCAGAATGAGGTGAAGGTTAAGAAAATTAAGCCATGTCAGGTTCGAATGAAAGAATATAAAGAAGTAAGAGCGAAGATATTTGAAGAAGGTAAAGTTACAAGCCAAGTATAATTAAAAAAGCTTGACTGAAATTTAAGATAAGACGCGCAATAAGGAAAGAGATCGCGGCCGCATCGCTTTATGAGGCCGAAGACGCTCGCTTGTACACGCGAATTAAAATCGCTGGGGAAGAAGTCGAGGGTTTGATAGTCGGCAGCGCGACGGTATCATGCCTGGGCAAAGGATGTATGGAGTTTGTGCATAGATGTAACATTCCTATACTTGGGTTTTCGTCGGTAAATGAAAACGGCAGACGGTACGCCGCATCAAATTCTCGGTCGTATAAGAGCGACTATAATATTTAACCAGATGGAAAAAGAAATCAATTTTTATTTAATACCAACGTTGTCCCGGAAGCTATTTCTGGGTATAGATTTCATGAGGGCATATATGTTAATATCCAATTTAGATTCCATTGCATCGGATTCGCTGTGAGAAGTTGAAGAGCCAACAAGTCCTAAAAAATACGAGCTGACTGTTAAAGACGCTTATCCTTTCCAAACATTGAGGGGCTACTCAGTCGTCTTGAGGACACGAATTATATATCAAACGTAGATTTGAAAGATGCCTTCTGGCAAATTCTGCTTGATATATCCGTTTACGGTGCCGGGGCGACCCTTGTACCATTTTACGGTTATGCCCTTTGGGTTGTGCAATGCCGCCCAAAGGTTGTGCCATCTGATGGACAAGGTCATCCCATCGCATCCCCCGTGAAAGATGCTTGATATATCCGTTTACTGTGCCGGGGCGACCCTTGTACCATTTTACGGTTATACCCTTTGGGTTGTGCAATGTGGCCCAAAGGTTGCGCCGTGTGATGGACAAGGTCATCCCATTGCATCCCCCGTAAGCGGGTGTTCGTTTACTTAGACGACCTACTGGTAGTATCACCGGACATGGAAACGCATCTGAACTTACTGCGGCAAGTTGCGAAGCTACTCGAAAGAGTGGCATTTGATAAATTAAAAAGAACCGTTACATGTAGCCAAGTACTAAGACATACCGATTTTCAAAAACCATTTTATGTCCAGTGCGACGCCTCTGACGTCGGCATAGGTGGGGTTGTGTTCCGAAAAGATGAAGTTGAAGGCGAACATCCGATAGCGATTTACTCGCAGAAGTTGACTTCAGCGCAGAAAGACTACTCGGTGACAGAACACAAGTGCTTAGCGGTCGTGATGTCAATCAAAAAAATTCAGGCCCTACATCGAGTAGATGCAGTCTTGAAGCTCCGAGAGAGCTCCCTATCCATAGTTGCTAGCTAGCCTAGCTAGATGGAGTCTGCTGTGTCAGGGACATGCTTTCGAAATATAACACCGCAAGGGAAGTCAAAATGTGGTCCCGGACACATTGTCTCGCAACAGCTTAGATGAAATATCAGTCGAAGTAGCTCAAATAGTAGACTTGCAATCGGCCGCGTTTCGATTATAGAGGAAAAGAAGGAGCAGTTGCCAGATCTGTTGGTTAAGGACGGGTACATTTATAAAAAGACTAATACACATAACAGTAGATATGCCGTGCGAAGATTTTGTATGGAAAATCAAAGTGCCCGCGGCATTAACAGCGACGGAAATAGAAGAAGCGCATAATACTATTATTCGTACATTTTCATAGTGCTCGACCATACAACAAAATTTGTCCTCCTTAAGCCTATGGCCAAAGCAAACGCGAAGAATGTGGTAAAGTTCCTAACGGCCGAGATATTTCACAAGTTCGGGGATAGTGCCCTGAGTTAACGTAGTGTTTCCTCTCCTCCCAGTAACAAATTTTAATAATCTATCAGAACTTTTTATTTAACGATTTTAAAAAAACGATCTTGCCTTTAAACTTTTACGCAACGGACCCCTCTGTAGATGGAAATATATCCGCCATTGGCCCGATTCAGTTGCAGCAACATATTGCATGTGGATACCATAAGCGACCCAAAGACGAAGCAATTAACGCAATAGCGCCACCAACAAAGAATGAAATTGCATGGAAGAAATTATGACATATTGACAGGATACGGTACATAAACGAAAGCTGGCAACAAACCAAAAGAAAATGATGAACACCGTAGAATAGTTTTTTTGATTATCTTTATTCCCCGTTGGCTTTGTCATGGGATACGCTGATTATGACCGATTTGATTATAGCCAGACTGGTGCTAATGTTTAAATGGATATTCATAACATTATATATTTTAGTTCTAAATGATGTTCAAAGTTTGTGGGAATTCTGGCGAGGCAGACAAGTTTTGTCGTTCTACCAAAATCATCAAAAACTTAACGATCCTTTTCGAAGATCTTTGTGTGATGTAATAATAGACAATACCTTCGAAAAACGATTTATAGGCTGTAAAGACATAAAGCCAATTGCAGAGGAAATAAGCAAAATGTTTTCAAATGAAAAACAGGTAAGCTGAACGAATATCGCAAATTTATATACGCCTATTACTTTTTCTTTTTTTGTGTAATAACGCAACACATCCAAATTATAACGCCTGACCCCATTAGCTTGCTATGTTTTTTTTGTGTCCAATACAGCTTTCAAATGAATTTAAAATATCAAAAATTGTTCTTCTTTTCTCAGGTTTATCCATATTTTAAGGTAATTACTATGTCTTAACATATATTACCATGTCTATTAACTTATTTTTTCTTCGGCCTTTACCTATTTCAATTGTGTACTGAATACGATATCTGTTTCATAAATAGAGCTACTGGGAAAACAGCAAGTGGTATAGTTTTTAATCGTTATTATAATTATGTCAGTAGACTAAGTAAATAAATAAATAATCGCCTAAAGGGATACAAAGACTGTAATAATGAAATGGAATAAACGTGTAAATAATAACCCAAATACAAAGAATGATGAAATCATCGCAGGTGGGACTTATTTTATACACAATTCATATTTTAATCATAAACAATTGTATTTAAATCAATTGTCCGAACATTTTTTAGATGAAGAACTTAAAACTTAATTAGAGAAGTCATCGATTTATCAGTTGAAACTTTCCGAAACAGCTATATAAAATGTACAACTTGGATTTAAAAACCTATTCTGGAAATAATTCAGATATTGCATGTGGATACCATAAGCGACCCAAAGACGAAGTCTAGTCTTTCTGGAACAAAGTGGCTAAATTACCCAGGCAACCAAATTCGGAGAGCTCCAAAATAGGAGCATGTAGGGACTCCCACAGCACTCCTCAGAAGAGTGTTTACGTAGTGCCCCTATAAAGGGCGTCCGAAAGAGTTCCACATAGGATTGTTTAAGGGCGTAGAAATATATTGTAATTTGATTGTCTTTGTGCTCCTAAAAACAAGCGTGTAGGGACTCCCTCAGTGCTTCTCAAAGGATTGTTTGTTATCAAAGCATTCAATGAGAAATGCATATACTCATTTTGTTTAAATATATATTTTTTTAATAATAACAGAATTATAGTTCAGATAAGCGTGTTGTCCGGATCGGTAATAAACTTAATTTTTTAACAATGTCCAAACGAAGGCTTATAACAAAACAATCTTCTTCGTTGTCTTCAAATTATAATAGTGAAACAAATGATTTGGATTCAGATCCGTTTGCAGAAAGTGTGGAAAACATTAATTTCTGTGTTAAGAAAAGTGAAGTGCATTCTACATCTAGCATTGCAGAGTATTTTGAAGATACTGTTTATAGTGATAGTTCAGAGTCAGAAGATATCGAATAGAAGCATACGGTAACAGAGGAATGTTGATCGTCGTCCAATTTAAGTGTGGATTTAGCAGAGTGAGCAGTTATATTCAATATTTACGTCACCATGGTAGTGTTTTGAATGCGCACTTCCGCTCCTTTAAAAAAACCTCAAGACAAGTGCCAGTTGTAGCAATGGGAAGTGAAAAATATGATAATTATGGTATTGAGGAAGTTTAACTGATTTGTGTGAAAAAGATGTTATTTTAGAAAAGACAATAAAACTGAACATAAATGTATATAAACTATCCCTGTTAAAAAGTTACAAGCAGCTGGTGTGGCCTTATTAATAAATGTTCATAATATTCCCTAGTTCTCGTTGGTGATGTAAATATAATTTTCATTGCTTGCTTTATCTCTCTGACGAAGTTCTTTCATATAAAAATACATTAGATTCTTTCAGTGCGTTTAAATTTGAGAACTTTTTATTTAAAGTTAAGCAAATGGTTAAAATGGAACCAACATCAGCCGCCAGATATACAATCGGATTGTAGAAATGAGCAATTTTAAAGAAAGATGCACTCGCCAATGTAATTTCAATCCAATCTGGTAACTGTTATTATTCAAATTAATGTCCTGATAATTTCTATATGGTACATTTAAAATTTTTTTAAAAAAAATCAATCACTTGTAATACAGTCAAACTAAGTTTTAAATCTGGAAGATTTGCTTAACAAGCCCTTAAAGTCAAGTTTGGTACATTTGTTTAGTTCACCATCACTTACGTAAGTGACGAAAACTTTTAACACGATGTTTCTCAAATTTCTAGAAAAATTTAAAATTTTAACTACAACAATTCGTTACTTTTCATATCACTCCTTCGCAATGAATAATTTCACGAAGCTTTTGCTTAATACAAAAGACAATATGCCTTCCAACAACACCTCATCAGATTGCAGTGGTATTAAGCAGTGATTTTAATCATATATATATATCGTTAGCTAAAATGCAAACGGCCCTAACTAACAAAAAAATCGAAATGGGTTTTTTGATTGATTATAAAGTATTTATTCAAACTACATGTTCGAACAGAATTACAGAGTCCTACGATTAAAAATAGTTGTTTATTAACCAAATACAAAAGGCGCTTACTACAAAGTGTTCGTTTTGATTAATGCAAAGGGCCCTAACTAACACAACAAACACCACACAATACTTTGTCCCGTTACGCCGTTTTGTTTTGTAGTTGATAACATCGTAAACACAATTATAGTTTGTAGTAAACAGTACACGTGTTTTCTCAGTGATCTCAGCGTTAAACTATAATTGAATTGTTCAAACGTTAAGAAAATATATTACATATCATTAATATGAATTCGGATAGTGAAAATATGTCGGAAAATAATTTATCAAGTGGTGCAACCAGAAATACGAGTAATACTATAAAAAATTACCAGTGTGAGTTATGTTTATCTTTTAAATAAAAGAACTTGTCACAGGATAAATTTGATAGTCACCGAAATGAAATTGAAAAGATGCGAAATGAGAAGCAAAATGATATCGAAAATGCCAAATCAGATTTATGTTTACTACTTTGCATAGACATGGAAGCAGTTAAACTTATACCACAGTCCAACGCTACCTCCGCTTATTATAAAATGATACTACAAGTTCACAACTTCACTATATACAATATTATTAATCACGAGTCTGATAATTACGTTTGGGATGAAACCGAAGGAAGTCTTGTCTCATCAACATTTACAACAATTGTTTTAAAACATTTAAAAACCGAACTTTTGAAACATTCTCACATTCACCATATAGTTATCTACTCTGATGGTTGTTCTTACCAAAACAGAAATGTTGTCCTTTCTAATGCGTTACTCTCTTTATGTGTGGAAGAAGACATTACCATAGAACAAAAATATTTGGTAGTAGGTCACACGCAAATGGAATGCGATTCCACTCATTCTCTTATTGAGAGACGAATCAATAATAAACAAATACATTTGCCATTTCAACTAGTAGAATCAATAAGAGTTGCCCGGAAAAGTCCTATGCCTCAACAAGTTCACCACTTAAATTACAAATATTTCCTAGATTACGAGTCTGTTCCAATGAGGTATTCATCTATTAGACTAGGTAAGGTATAGTTTTAATTTCTAACAAATTTTCCAAAACTTTATTGATTATTATATTTTAAGGAAGAAAAACAGGAGACCCTACTGTCAATATGATACGTGCATTGGCATACGAGCAAACTGGAATTATATATTTTAAAACTGATATAAATGAAGATTATGTCCAGCTACCTCAAAGAACTACAAAACAATTCACAGTTGTCGAACCTTCCCAATTGCATCTGAACAGACTAGCAATTTCTAATAAGAAATGGCATCACCTGCAGGAGTTGAAAAAAATACTACCAGCAGACTGTCATTATTTTTATGACAATATTACGTATGAAAATTAATTATTGTACGAGTCTTTAACACAAGCAGATAAAGTATAATTTACCGTTGCCTCTGAACTGAACTACATATTTCTTTAACGTACTTTTGTCTTGAATTAATTTTATTTTTATATACTTATTAATTTCATATATCATGCATTAAAAAAATGCAAGCTAAAATCTCAAAATCTAAAGTATTTGTTTCCATACTGACATTTGGCAACCATGCTTAAATAATTTTTCCTTACTTTTGTTTTAAATTATGTACCCATTGTTATTACAGCGATATTTTACTTCATTAAACATGTTTTGACAAGTTACTGACAAATAACTAAAAAATTTGAATTGTAGTTACGGCTTTTTGTTTAGAAAATCAGACGTCAAAAGGACGTAACTAATATAACTTTTACAATATTTAAAAAAAAAAATTTTCTTTCAAATTTAAATATGTCGGTGTTTTACAAGTTACATTGAAAAAATTGCTCTAAAAACATTAATATATATAGTTTTATACAGTTTTTTGTTTCTCCTGTAAAGTAATGAAAATGTTAGATAGGGCCGTTTGCATTTCAGCTGACGATATAACATAATAAATATGTATTTCCCCTTACAAAATTACTTAAAGAAATTAAAAACCAGTACAGAAATTTCAGTCAGTTGAACTGACTGATAAATACCATCACCCAATATAAAATATTGTTTAAGTATTGAGTTATTGAAATTAACCGATTTGTAATTAAAACCAGTTAGAAAGTTTCAGTCGGGCAACCCAACTTACATTTACCCTTACCCTCAGTAAAACAAATAATTTTCTATTATATTGATATTATTACTCGATTTCTAAAGTGGGCGGAGTGGCACATTTGTATGGGAGGTACGAGAAGGGGTGTGGTTAGGCTTCCAGATTTATTCTCCATTACTTTATCCTGTTATAGCTTTACTAATTACAGGATTTGGGCACGATTGCCTTGGGTGTACTGATATTATTAGTACATCCCTAAAGTGAGCGGAAAGGTACATTTGTATGGGAGGTACCATAAGGGGCGTCGCTAAACTTCTAATTTTTTTCTTCAAAACTTTGTCCTGTTATAACATAACAAAATACAGAATTTGGGCACGATCGTGTCGAGTGTATTGATATTATTACCCTATTTTTAAAGTGGACGGAGTGGTACATTTGTATGGGAGGTACCAGAAGGGGCGTGTCTAGACTTCCAAATTTTTTCTCCAAAACTTTATCCTGCTTAAATATTACCAAATACAGAATTTGGGCACGATCGCGTTAGGTCTTTTAATAATATTAATCGATTTCTAAAGTGGGCGGTACCAGATGTGTATGGGAGGTACCAGATGGGGCGAGAATAGACTTCCAATTTTTTTCTCCAAAACTTTATCCTGTTATAGCTTTACTAAAAACAGAATTTGGGTACGATCACGTTTAATTTATTGATATTATTTCTCCATCTCTATAGTAGGCGGAAAGGAAGATTTGTATTGGAGGTTCCAGAAGGGGCGTGGCTAGGCTTTCAAAATTTTTTCCAAAAGTTTATCCTGTTATAGCTTTACTAAATAAAGATCCCGTAGGGTGTATTAATATTATTACTCGATTTCTAAAGTGGGCGGAATGATGTATTTGTATTGGAGGTACAAGAAGGGGCGGGGCCATGTAGCCCATTTGCAATACCGTAAGTAGTTTTGAGAAAATAATAACTCGTGCAAAATTTCAAAACATTTGGTTACGTCTTTCGAAAGTTATCGTGCGAACCAGCCGGACAGCCACCAGACAGACAGCTGTCTGTCGGACATGGCTCAAACGACTTAAAAAGTCACGAATCGAATTTGGTTCAAAGAAACCTAGGGTCTAAAGTCACTCCTTCTATGTGTTACACTTTTGGGTCGTATCAAATGATATATACCCTCATCCCTAAGGGTGATGGTATAAAAACAGCGTAGAATTAACACTTTCTTTGAAAGGTATACTTCATTGAAGAAAAATATATTTTTAAGAAAATAATTACAAATACACTTGATTTATTATAGACATGAATAATATGTAGATTAGAAAAGCTGGAAGAAAATAACCTAAATCTCCACACCCGCCAGCTAACTCAAATCGGTATGTATCAACAAAATTTTAAACCCGAGGAAGGATGCACATATATTTACAACGACATTCACTTGTGTTGAAGAGTTTGAAAAACTTAAAAAAATATTTTGTATTTCGATTTCTACAAAATAAGTCACTGTAAAAAATTATTAAAGAAAATGCAATTTTCCGACAACATAGGACTGACTCTTCCAAGTTATGACGTATCATGTGGCTTGTCAATATTCCTGGTCAGGGACTCATATAAAATATCTATATATGATGGCTGTTACGCATGCATTAAGAGGTAAATTACAACGCATATACACTTATTTTTGATGCGGATTCATCAGAAAGTTTGCTGGCGCTAAAAAGGAATTAAATAGAGGTAGCGCAAAGTGGTTTCAAACCTCCAATTGCTATTTTTATTATTTGTAATGAATTACAATCCTTAAAATTTTACTTTCATTTTATAATTAAATTGCCATAGCTTTACTTTCATTTAATTTTTAATTGATATATTATATATGTATAATAAGAAATTATGAGAAAAAAGTCGTACGTTTTTAATTAATTGCAAACAAAGTAGTATTTGGGATAAGCAATGCAAATCACTCATTCTGCGTCGATTTTGAATAAAGGACTCCTACGTTTTTCAAATATTAGATGCGAAAATAGAGTACTTGCGGTGTTTTTGCGGGTTATTTAAATGAGTGTGTAGGGACTCCGAAAGCACTTATTTATAGGAGTTCGCACGGAGCCCTTGAATGTTATCTAAATGAGCATGTAGGGACTCCAAAAACACATTTTGGTAGTCCCTAGGCAGCTTTTTCATATGTTTTGAATGTGCTCTTTTCTCCGACTGCTATGCTCCTTTGGGACTTCTTTCGTAGCCTCTCTAGGTGCGTTAGTACACCGTGAGGGGTGTACTATCGGTGCACCTAGCGGACTCCATTGGTAGACTGGGTAATTAATCAATAGGGCCACTAAAAGAATGAAATTGCATGGAAGAAATTATGACATTTGAATAATGTGTTGCATGTATTAATATGCTTCGTAGGTGTGGATTAACAGGAAAAGACACATAAAACGAAAGCTGGCAAAAAACCAAAAGGAAATGATGAGCACCTGAAGCGGCTACTGTTGCTGTCAGCGCATAAGCCGCCTCTTTCAAATTTAAGCAAAACAATAAAATTTTTGTTGCATAACAATGTATAAAATGGAAAATATCACCTTTGGTAGGACAAGATTCTTCACACTGAAATAGTTTGCCCAGAAATATTTTTTTCTGACTTTTATTTTGGTGCTTAAAGAATGTTTTAATTATTAATTCACTGTATAATTTGTAATTTGTAATTTATTAGTCTTCCTACACACAAGACCTAAGTCTCATATTACAGTATAGGAATTGCATTTGTAGACACAGTTGTAATCAGTTTTTAAGATAAGTAGTATTATAAATAAGTTAGTAAAAAAACAGATAACATATAAACATTAACATATAACATATAACATATAAAAAAGCATAAGTGTTTGCAAATATGGTATTATCGTTTACACAGTAGGACAAATTTGAAGTGTTTACAAAATAATTTTTAAAAAGTTTTAATTTGCATTTGGCCAGAGTTAAATAAACAAATATAAAATCGCAAATTTAAATAAGTGCCACAAAAAATAATAATAATAACAAAAAATAATTTAAAAAGTTAAATAATTTAATTAAATTAAGTGTAGTGAAAAAATTTGTGAATTAATTATTTAAACAAATGTAATATTATGGAAGCAAAGTAGGTTATTCAATGGCTAGTAATTAAGGGAACAATTAAAATAATAAAAAGATAAAAACAATAACAATCAGTTTTTAGGCTGTTACAATAAGTTTTTGGACAATCAGTTTATAGACAATTCAAATCTGTTTTTAGAAAATTTAAGTAATCAACTTTCGGACAATATTTCCATAATGCTTTTCCTGAACAATTTTGCGTCTCTTATCAATTGCGTGCTATGTGGAAGCGAATTCCAAAGACGGGCATTCGGACATTAAACAGTGGTGGATAGGTAAAATTAGTCTCCTTCCACGATTAAGAATTGAGAATCTTAGATGTATATAAAGATGTTCTGGGACGCGTGTATATATGATCTTATGCAAAAATATTAACACTTTTAATTTTAATAGGCTGTCAAAAGTTACTCCAAATAACTGTTTCACATAACCGGATATATGGTCATATCTTCTTAGGCCAAAAACATAGCGTATGATACTATTATACGCAGTATTCAATTTTCTTTTACTTTTTGCATCGCAGCTAGAAAAAAGCTCACATCCGTACAGTAATATTGGCACTAAATATGTTTTGGCAAGAAGTTTTCTTATATTCAAAGGCGTGCAATGTTGCGTTTGCCATAATGTTCTAATCATAGCAAAGGTCCGACCACAACTAAAATGTATATGATCACTCCAACTAAGTGTATCATTGAATATCACACCGAGGTTTTTTGCTGATTTTACATTTTCAATAGTTTGCCCATTTATCACTAAATTTGGTAATTGAGTCGTTATAAAATTGCGTTTCCTTATCAATATGAATTTCGATTTAGATGGATTTATGGAGAGGGCATTGTTCGTGGCCCACAAATATATGTTATGTAAATCTTCATTTATATTAGTAACACATTGGCCAATGGAATCTTTATTGCAACTTACATATAACTGGACATCATCTGCATACATTCTGATATTGCAATGTCTACATACAGCAGGGAGATCATTTGTGTACATTGAAAACAAAAGAGGTCCTAAGATTGAGCCCTGAGGAACGCCTCTTCTTACCGGTAAAAGGTTAGATTTCTTACCATTTATTTCAACATACTGATATCTATCCCCAAGATAGTTCGAAATTAAACGGGAAGCTGTATTTGAAAATTGGAATTGAGTTTTTAATTTTATATCTATAATAGAATGCTCGACGGTGTCAAACGCTTTCGAGTGGTCCAGGAGAACCAAAAATTCAAATTTTCCCTTGTCCACGTCCATCCTTATACATTCTGCGACATCAATGAGGGCTGTTAAGCAACTATTCTTTTTTCGAAATCCTGATTGTTTATCAGTAAGTAAATTATTGTCGCAAAGGTGTCGTTGTATCTGGTTGTGTATAAGTCTCTCAAAAACTTTTGATAAAAATGGCAAAATCGCTATTGGTCTATATTCACTGTTAGATTTAGGAATGGGAATAATTTTAGCATGCTTCCATTTCACGGGATAACAGCTAGTGCAAATAATTTTTATTAAAAATGTGTGTTATAATAGGCAAAAGACTAGGCAACATTATTTTCAAAAATTTTGGATGGAGATCATCTACACCGATTGCATTTGATTAAATGGCAGTGAAACTTGCTAATACCTCACTTTCATTTACTCCAACAAAAAAAAACGGTTAGAACTTGATTCGAAAACTTGATTGATGTGTTGATTTTCATCTCTGACCACTACTGGTACATTTAGAAACAGATTATTGATCTCATTGGGATCAATATCGAATGGTATGCGAGAGTTCACTTTTCCTATTCCGATATCGCGAATTGTTTGCCAGGTTTTTTTGGATCCCAGAGCATTGGCAAATTTGGAAGAGTAGTAATCAGATTTTGCTCTTTTGATAGTTGTGTGCGCCCATTTCCTGGCCATACAGTATTCTTCGTGCAGTTTTGTGGTTCTATATATTTTCCACCTAAAATATGCAAAATCACGTCGTTGAATAGCCAGCTGAACAATACGTGTAAACCACGGTCTCTTCTTTTTCCCAATTCTGATCACTTTTAAAGGCACTGTTAAACTATAAAGAGTATGTAAATTTCGCTCCAAAAAGGATAATTGTTCATCAGACGATACCATATAATATACACTGTCCCAATCAATTTTCGAAAACTCTTCCTCAAGAAGGATGTAATTTATATTATTAAAATCACGAAACGTTATCTCTTCGTCGGGAACACTCAGTTGAAAATCGTAATTCATAAAAATAAGATCATGTTTCGAAAAACATGGTGCAGAGAGTTGATCATATAATAAAACCTTATCAGTATTGCTTACAGCAAAAATATCTAGTAGTGTGCTACTAGTGGCTGTGAAATGAGTGGGCACGGTAGAATTCACAATAGTAATACCAATAGGATTCATTATATGATCAAGGCTGAAGTCGTTAAGAATATTGCAGTTGAAATCACCTGCTATAACCAAATCGCAATATTCTGCAGCTAGGCTTTCTAATACGGACATGAAGTTTCCAAAGGGTACGTTCTTGTTTGGCCTGTACACACTGCCTATAAGCATTTTTCTTCCCTCAGTTTGTAGTTCCAGAAAAATGTATTCAACTAAGTCATTTTCCTCGGATTTGCAATTAAACTTACATTTTATTCCATTTCTAACATATATAGCAACGCCACCAGCACGGTTCTTCCTATCTGCCCTATATATCCTATATCCATTCGTTGTGATTAAAGTGTCGGTTACACATGACTTAAACCAAGTTTCAGATACACATATAACATCCGTAGAAGAATTTTCAAATATATATCTAAATTCGTCAATCTTATTATTAAGGCTTTGAGCATTAATATGACATATATTAATACCAGTTTTTTGTTTGCATAAAATATTAATCATATTTGCCGTCCCAATCTTGGAATTGTTTCTGTAGTTATCCAAATTCATAAATGTTGATGGTAAATAAATAATTATAAATTAAATAATTATGATAAGCAACGCAGCAAGAATATAATAAGTGAAAAGCATTATTAGGAAAAAGCATTATTATCCTTGTAGTATTATGGTATGTTGAAATAAAAAAGCAAGAGATTCTGGACAGTTTTGATTTTAAAAATTTAAATAAGTTATGGCTTTTTGTGGGAGTATTTGGATTTGAAAAAATTCTAAGCATCACGATTTCCATCAATGTAATTATTCTCCTCAAGAGATTCAGGTTGAAAGTATTCAGGAAACAACCACTGAAGATGTTGAAAATCATTTATTTGAATCATGTGAGCTTCGGGTGACTTCTTGACGCAGATTAGCCCACGCATAGAGAAAGCACTATGTAGGAATTTATCCCTCTTCATCCGCACCGCAGTTTGTAAAATATGGTAATTGGACTGCGTAAGATTTTCATTAATATGAAATCTTGCATTGGAATCAAACCCCACATGGCTTAATTTGAAGATAAAGTCTTTGTTAATTTTTCTGTGGTCCGTTACTGATTTTAAAAAGAAATTTTTATCGTAGGGTGACCACATTTTCACAATAATTGCCGCATCAGGTGAGTTATTTTTATTTTTGTTGTTTCGATTTTTTTATCTGTATATAGATTTAACAGCCGGTATTTGTATTTTTATTGTTTCACACATTTTTTGAAACATTTCCATTAAATTTTCATTATTTTCAAACGGTATTCCGTTTATGCGTAATTCACAAGCAACTATTTTATTTTCTAGTTTTTGTATTTCGGATCTCAAAAAGTTTATTTCATTTGAACTAAATTGAACTTTTTATTCATATTATTACTAAAGAGCGTGAGCGAGTTGTGGTTGGGTTCATCAATAAAACGATTCGTTTAAGGTTTTATATTTAACGATTTAATATTAATTCCGTCGTATTAATACAAGAAAATCTATTTGGAACCATCCTAATTTTGGTGAGGTAGCGGTGTCACAAATAGTTTCTAATTCAGTAGTTTAATTATTGAATTATGACTATATTTATATGGCATGTAAGTCTACTTTTATAGGAAAATTTTCAAATATATTTCGAATTCAAAACAAATATTTCAAACAGAAGTTACTGTGTTCACAGTTATTTGAAATGTTTAAGTGTTCAATATTACAGTAGTTGCAGTGAAAGGTTAACAAAATGTACAATTAGGAAAATGTGAGTTATGTATATAATGGCCCGCTTCATTACAAATTTGTTTATGTTTTCTGTTTCATTTTCATATGCTCCACTGCGAAAGAGATGATTTTGAATGTACTTTAAAGAAAGGCATCTCAGTTCAATGTATTGTTCGAACGAGCAACCAAGAAAATACTTTTCATATAATGGATAATTTTCTCTGCAACGAGAACCATAAACATATTTTAATACTCTGTGCAATTTATTTGAGATCTGTCTGCACCATGAACAATTTTCAATTCATAAAGTATATTTAGCATTAAGATGGCATGAGCTAAAACATATTTCATACTAACAGATAAAATTACATTCAAATTGTATAATTTTCTTAGGGTAAGACTTATTGCTGAACAAACGCGTGACATATGCATAGAAAACTTCAAGTTGTGGTCTATATAAAATCCAAAACATTTTATCAAAGTTGAAACACAAACTGTTGTATTTTGCACAGTAATACTGTTTGTCCAAGGCCTGGTTTGAAAACAATGCATTTAGTTTTTGCAACGTTGATACTTATGTTATTTCTAGAAGCCCAGGCAAAGAAACGACCTATGTCATAGTCCAGAGGAACAATGCTATCACAAACATATTCTGTGGGCCTAGAAACAAATAATGTTATGTCATCAGCATAAATGCTAAGAGAAAAATTAAGAATAATCATACTAATATCATTGATATATAACATAAATTATATGGGTTTTCATATGGATCCCTGAGACACACCAGATAAAATACTACGCAAACTAGAAATACTACCATGAGAAGTAACATATTGAGAAAGTTCAAACGAGAAAGAAATGATAAGTAGGGTGGAAGTATTTGACAAATTAAATTGATAATAAAGTTCATCCCACAGTATTGAATGGTCTACAGAACCAAATGCCTTACTAAGATCGAGTATAGCCTGGACACCTGGTTTCTTTCTGTCAAGAGAATTTCGTATATAATCTGTCAGATTGATCATAAGTGCAGTTGTACTGCAGTTTTTACGAAAGCCATATTGACATGGATATATTAATTTCTGTCGAGATACTCACAAATGTGATCTTTAAGCAAGATTTCACAAGAATTTTCAAGTGCAGGTAGTATGGAGATAGGCCTATAATCAGCAAAGTTTAAGCCGGTTGTTTTTTTCTTCTTACGGGATTCACCATTGCAACTTTTCATTCAGAGGGAATGTTACTTGTAGTAATTATAGTGTTAAATATGTACAAAATATGGTAACTTGTAAAAGGAAGAATTAACTTAATAAATTTAATAGGTATTGCATCGGTCCCAATGGCGTTATACTTAAACATAGATATTGCACTATAAACTTGTATTTCATCAACAATGCGAAAGGAAAATTTGTTTTCTTGAGGTTCAACAGAAGGTGTAATAAAGTTAAAATTCGAGTTGCGTGAAGCAGATGTAAAAAAATCATTTAAATTGTTAAGATCAACATCACAGGGTTCAGTATCACAGCTACTAGTACTTTGGCAACCAAACTAACAAATGATTCTTATTTATTTTCAAGTTATTACTTTACAGCCTTAAATTCACTGATGGATGCAAACTTAGCTGATGCATTACCAACTTCCCTTATAGTTGGGTGGTAGTTATGCCCCTGTGCCATTCTCAATCGTGAAAAAATATTCTCCAAGTAATCTTGATTGAGAATTTCTAGTAAAATAACATCAATATCAATGCACTCATTCAAGACTAATATTATTAATAGCCTTAAAAATAACTTGACAACATATATATTTATTTCATAGTGTCTAAGTCAGTGACCGAAATAATAAGAGATTTAGATTTTGCCTGTGTAAGCACCCAATATTGGGAGGCATACAGCAGGACCAGTAAAATTAGTACCTGGTACAGTTGGAATTTGGTGGTTCGAGATAAGGTTGTATGTATGAAGTGTTTGCGTAGCGCAAAGAAATACCTGTTGGCGAGCACAATTCTCCTTTTTATTTTTAGGCTGACACTGTTGTTTTTGCCCATGGCGGATCCGAGGTAGATGAATTCATCCAATACCTCAAAGCAATAGTTATCAACGTTCACGCTGCGTTCTCAACGGGTGGACACTATGTTCGAAGATACCATTAACTTCGTATAGTCCACATTCACTGCCAAGCCTATTTCGCTGACACTGACTCCCTTTCCACAAATGCAAAGACAGCTGTTACCTCTCGCATCGTTCGACCGATTATGTCGATGTCATCGGCATATACGGGCTGCATGTGGCTCTGCCAGACGTGTTTACCGCTGCTATCCTTAACACCTTCTCCATCACAATGTTGAACAGTACGCATGACAAACGATCACTGTTGGGAGGGAAAATAGGCCGCGCTAGTGTCTTCGACGGGGATTTTGAGTAAATGACACAAGTTGCATAAAAATATTTGAATTATTCAAACAGTGTTTATTTATATTAAAATTCCTAAATAAAAATTACAATTAGGTATTATCAAATTTAAAAATAATTGAGAGTTTATGATAGTAGAAGAAAACCCCTAACTGGGTTTTGAATTATTAGCTAAGGTTTTCTTTTAATTCATTTTTGAAGTTTTCGATAGGGAGGAGGATTTTAGTACATTTTTCAAAGATCATGTACTGATTCTTAAGTCTATATGTCGTGAACTAATCCAAATATTGCTTTTCTCTCTTCAGCACATTTTTAGCTCTTAATCAGATCTAAAAATTCTACCTTGAGATAAAGTCAAAAAACAACAACAACTTACTGAAATCAGCAAAACTGTAAAAAAAATCTAAAAATTTGTCTTATTTTTCTATGATTTTTCACACTTATTTCAGAAATCGCTGCGAACTCGACCAGACAATATAAGACAAAAAGATAGCCAAAAGCAAAACAAACAACTCTTCTTAACAAGCCGATTTCAATTAATGACTCCTTCACATAGTTATAGCCTCACAAAGTTATCAAAAATTCAGTAAAGGATCAAGAAACCCCTCAATAGTACGTTTATCAAATTTAAAATTGGTTAAAAATAAAATAGGTACAAAATAGAAATAAATAAAAAAAAACAATAAAAATCTATGAAGAAGTTTTACAATTTTGTTGTTTTGAGTAAGATGTTGTTGTTTTTTTTAATTTTATCTCAAGTTAAAGTTTTAAGATCTGATTAAGAGCTAAAAATTTTCCTAAAAGATCAAGCAAAATTTCGAATAGTTCACGATATATAGACTTAAGAATCAGTACATGTTTTTCGAAAACTTCAAAAATGAATTAAAAAAAAACATTAGCTAATAATACAAAACCCCGCTAGGCGTTTCTTCTACCATCATAAGCATTCAGTTTTTGGCGGTCTCAATTGGTTCAAGATTTTAGTGCTGTGTTATAAAGAAACCTACGTTTTGGTGTGGAAACCACTAGGAACTTTAACAATTTTTAAATAATTAGTTCTGAGCACCGCGTTTAAGCCAACTTGTAAGTTTAATTTTCTTAATAAAAATGGCGAAGGCTCAAAGACGCTACTTGACATTTAACTAGTGTTGTTAAGCAATTGACAAACAGAGACAAATATGATTACTTAAGAATAAATTAGGGTTGCCAGATTGTAGATAAAATCATAGGGATTTTGGAAGTCTCGCTAACAATCACCCTGTCTAAGACCTCTCGTCGTATTAAATGGCCAGAATCCGAACAGAGGATTTGGTTATCGTAAGGGTACACAAATTAACTTCGCAAGGCTACCGAATTTAGACATGGCTTCGTATAGTCGATGCCTGATGGGACTACCGAAGGCAGCTTTAAAATCGACAAAGAGGTGGAAAGTGTCGATTTGCTTCTCATTTGTTTTCTCCAGAATCTGCCGTAGTATAAATATCTGATCTGCCTTAAGCCGTACTGATAAGGTCCAATCAGGTTTTCCACAATCAGCTTTAAACGTACACACGGTAAGGGGCTAATTCCATGGAAGTTTTTACACTCACTTCGGTCACCTTTTTTTGTAAATAGGACATAGCAAAATGAGATTCCAATCCTCTGACATGCTCTCCTGAAGCTAAATATTCTCTATGAGCCGTTGTATGCTTAAAACAAGATCATCTTCACCCGCCTTAAATAACTCGGCTGTAAGACCATCAGCCCCAGCGACTTTATTGTTCTGTAGGTGGGATATGACAGTTTTTATCTCAGCTTGGCTCGGAGGAGTGTCTATTCGACGTTATCGTCTCGAACTGTTTTTCAGGAAGCGAGTTTTCAGACATCAATAGACGCAAAAGTGATCATTCCATATTCCTGCTCCATATACCCATTTGGTTCAATCTTATGTAAAACTTCAAGTGCATTATTATATCAATTTAATTTTTCCGAACTATTTCTTTTAAATGCTCGAATATTATGATTCGGAGAAAAACGACTCTTGACGTTAAATTCGTTAAACAAATCTTTAAAAAAATTTATAAAGTTTAATGTTGGAATTGTCGATTTATTAAAAGTGTCATTTTGCATAATAGTTTCTATTGCAGCTGCCCCTGTACTGCTCATATTCAGAATTGCTCGTGTAACCGACATTTTTTCCCAAAATTTCGGTGCTATATGTTTACTATTAAGTTCTGGGCACATTTTTATAATTTTGTTGCTACTATCTATTTCATAAAGTTTCCAAATAGGTTCCCATGTAACATCGCCATTCAATGTATGATCTTGCGAAAATAGGTTGTTTCTAACTGACTTAAACAAATGGCATGGATCGTAACTGAAGTACATGTTTTTGTCTCCAAAAAAGATAAAAAGCATGTCGATACTGCACCCTAAATATTACCCAAATCTTATATTTGATGAAAACTGATCACAAATCACTATACGGACATTTAAAATTATTTCACCTGCTCATTTTAAATTCTCCTTAAAAAATATCTCTAATAATTCTAGAGTGTTTAGTTTAAGAAGAGCATAATAATTTAATACTTATGTCCAATTTGAGCAAATACCTTTAAGCATAAAAAACAGCATTTACTCGCTAATTCATTCGAACGCCTACCATCTTCCTGATCTTCAAAACGTTCAACTTTGTCCTTATTCCCGTTATATTCTAAGCATTTCCTAATTACTATTTCATCAAGAACTATTATACGCTGCCGTTCTTTTTCACTGTAATTAGATACAATGCCCTTTAAATGGCCGACAAACCGATAATCTATACCTGGATTAACTGAAGTTATTGGCCTTCAGAGCTGCAAACTATTCAGGTGCGGTAAGCGAAACATAAGGTCATCTCTCATAAAATTTTAGGACTTACTAGAACGTAAATATATACTTTGCGCAATAGCTTTCACCTGATCGGTATAATGTTTACTACTAAATTTTCGACTGCCTCTTCATATTTGTGCCAATTGCATTCTGATTTTACAATCTCCTTAATTTTGTTTTCCTTCTCATTAATTATTTCCTTTGACTCAACAAATAGTTCAATCTTCTCCTCTACTTTCTTATTCTGACGCTCAATAGTACCCTCAACTAATCCTTTGTCTTGCTTTAATTTCTTAATTTCTCTACTCAATCCACCTATATTTTGTAAAAATTTATTATAACAACTTTGTTATTCTTCATAATCATAAACTCCTGTTTTTTTATCGGAACTTTTCCCAAAAGTCAATTTTTATGGTTCCTTAAACGTTGTTTCGACATCTAATGTAGCAGATATATTATATTTGTTTAAAACAGTATCAGCTTCTACACAAATATCTTTTGATATTGAAACAGTTTTTAAATCTTCAAAAATATCTGCTGTTACTACTTTGTAACAATTTGTGATTGGCATATAACAGAAATAATATTTGAGTTTAAAACCGTATCAACTTTTTTACAAATATCTTTTGATATTGAAACAGTTTCTAAATCTTCAAATATATTTGCTGTTACAACTTGCTCAACTCGTGATTGGCATGTCGCACATTGCGTATGTGACGTATATTTGGACGCTACGCTTTTGGGACCAAAAGATTTGTTTGATGAAGTTGGCGGTTGTGGAAATATTAACAAATTTTTTATGCAATAAAGAGACTAAGGTAAAGCAAAAATAATATAGATAGATATCAATGTATGTACAATTATATTTAAAATTTTATAAAATACAAATCCTTCTAATTTTAGTATACAAAACTTATATAATTTTTATGCAAAGCGAGAAGTACAACATTTATGTTTTTTCTTATATACGATCTTTATAAAAAATTATTGTTTCAAAGAAAATAATTTTTATAAGCATATCGTCGCTGCGCCGACCAAATCAGTTATGTGTAATTTTTCAATTTTTTTTTAGTTATAATTTTTTAAAGCTCTTATGGCCGTTTTCTCAATGTATCGACAAACTTCCTGATACTAAAACTCGACATAAATTTGTAAGAATGATAAACTGTCCGTTAACGATTTTGGTTTTCTCAATATACCGACAAAAAATTATTTTTCAGTTGGCAATACCCCGAAAAATTGATGAGACAGTTGACAAATTCTTGATATAAATAAGTTATTCTGAAGTGTTAAAAAATAAGAAAACACATACATTTAATAAAAACAGAATAAAACTTAAATAATGACAGATAAAAGTAATGTGGGAAACATTTTACCACCGAAGATGACCTGCTGCTTATTGTTTTGGTTATAAATCAAAAATATATCTTGGAAAATAAAAAAGCTATGAACAGCAGTCAGCTGATTGAGTTTATCTGTACAGCAAATAAATAACCGGCAGATGAGGGCTGGTTAGCTTTACGATAGAACAAAAGCAAATGAGACTTTGAGAAAACCTAATTTCTTTAATATACAGTTTTTCGTTAAGAAAAGATAATCGCCTAATGAGAAAACGGCCCTTATTGTCGTCTATCGATTCTTAAATCCTTTCGTGATATCTTGGTTGGTTTGGAAGATATCAAGATCAGTAATGTGTATACTATATGAGAAATGCTCAAAAATAAACCAGTTTTTTGGATCTCCTGAAAAGTAATAGAAAAACACATGACTGTTTTTATCCGCGCAGCGACGATATTTTTATACCAATTTATAGTTTTGAAACCTCATAAAGACATACGGCCATCACCCAGTGGTTTGGACGCAACATTAGCAAGCTTATAACTACGCCAAAAATAACAAAGAAAAATAAAAGTCGATTTGCATTTTGTGTGTTGTAAAGCGCTGAATGATTACTAAATTTTAGAAAAATCTTTGCAGGATTTATAAGTTATTACAAAATTATAAGCAATTTTGCAAAAAAAAAAAAAAACTTTGCCATTTATAAGTATAAAAAAAATTTGTTCCTAGTAGAAATAGAAGTTATATATTATTGAGTTTCAAAAAAAAAATATTTTTGTTAGTTTACAAACTTGTAAAAAGATGTATTTGCGCGGACATGCCTGTAAATTTAATAATGTTGATTTAGAATTTATTTCAAGCTCAAGAACATTTTATGAAAGAAGTTATTTATTTAGCAGAAATAAATTCTAAATCAATGTTTAATTTAACACACCGAATAAAAATAAAATAGTAGTTTAATAATTATAGAAAGATACGTCTACACGTAGTCGTTGTCTTCCAATATGTTATATGTTGAATTTGATTGACATCCAAACCAAGGATGTTAGCCCACTCCTGCATTCTCCTGGGGCAGGGGAATGGAAACTTATACAATTTCCCCACATCGTAAAAAGCATTTGTCGCTCATATTCTTTTTAAAATTTATTTTTCATAAATTGAAGAAACAAATTTCGCGAACAATTTCACACAACTTTGCTAAAATTCAATTCTTAAAGAAATTAAAAAAAATTTTTTTTTAGAAAAAAGGACCAAACTTCGAGTTCGCGGCGAGCGTCTTAATAGCTGATTTGTTATGGAATTACTTCGCCACAATGTTGTATTTGAAATTGTACTAAGAAGGTAATTTCCTATTTGAAATGTTTGAATTTCTATAATTTTACATTAAGTTCATGATGAATAGTCGGCAATTACAAACGAAAGGAAAATCAATGAACATGGAAGCTGCTTGATGTCTGCTGGATTTTCTTTTTTTGGCGGTAAAATAATTATGGATTTTGAATATTACTATTTTATGATAAGTTTTAATATTTTATTTTATTTTTATTTATTTGAATTCATAATTGTAATTTTAAGCCTTGCTGCCGATTTCGATTAAATTACAATAATACGACTTATTTTAACATTTTAGAAATTTCTTTGGTTGAAATATTTTAATATAAATTATATAATTAATTATAAAAGCAAATATAAATTAATACATAATTATACAGCTATAATTACTCACTACAACCTATATATTACTACAAATATAATAAGGAAAACATACATGTTGATTTTATATCGATAGTCATCAGATTTCAAATGCCTACGTATCAAATAAATATACTAGATATGCTTACCTTTCTCTTCTATTAGTTTAATATTGTTGAAGGGAGGATTACTTTTTCATAGAAATTGTGAATTATTGTTCCAAAGTGTAATTTTTTGTACCAAAATACTTCTGATGTACCTAAAAGTTATATAATTGTACCAAAAAGTACTTTAATTGTACCCAAAAGTAAAAATGAAAGTATTTTGATTGTACCATTATTTCACCACATCTACAAATTGGTAACTATGCGACCGTCCAAGCAACGAATTTACGCTTTCATGTTAAATCTGGTTTTTGTAAGATACGATTGTTTCGTGCAAAAGGATCGATACTGTAATGTTATGTACAGTAGATTCCCGATTTAACAAAAAAATATTTATGTAGAACCCTATTTCAAAATTCATGAAAAATATGTTTTGCTTTAATAATGATGAAACAAAATCTCTTTGCACAACAATGACAAATAGAATTACTCTTTGTATACAAATGAGATTTTTTTACATAATCCTCAAAAGCAAATTTCCAAAGAAAATGTTTAAAATAATTAAAGATTATTTAACTTTATATATGAAAATAAATTTGTTTGTTTAGAGAAAAAAGCTTACAAAATCTTCCTAGGATTTTTTTGATTTGACGAAAATGGGTTACATTAATTTGTTCGCAAAATTGGAAATCACTGCACTATTAAACATTCTTATTACAGAAAAATAAGTAGTAAGTTGTAAGTGAACATATGACAAGTTTCATATACCAAACAAAAAATAACTTCAAAATGTCAAACATTGATGTAATATTGTTTATATTAAACGGTATAAAATCAATCAACTACACCAATTATATTATTATCTTATTGTTATTATAGTGATATTTTTCCTTACATATAGTTCCGCAAATTTTTAAAAACTTTTGGAAAAAAAAGTCCATCAACTTCGTGATGGATAGCAGAAAATGTTTGCACTGTCGCGAAGAAAAATTTACTTTTTAATAATTAAAAGGCAGGGGTTATACTTTTTCTGGATGTTTTTGGAGAAATTGGTAATTGCCGGAGCTGAGAACATAGGAGTTTTACATATATAAATAGATTTGGCTGTATTTATTGCAGGAAGTTGCCGGTAATATCGGCAACTTAAAAAGGGAAGTTGAGAAGCTGCAACAGCAGGAAGTTGCTGGTAATGTGGGGTATTCACAACATAAGGGAACCCATTATGAAAATAGCCAACATATGTTATGTGCAGCTAAATTCCGCAGACATTCAACACTGCTGCTACTTCGCTGGGCGAAGTCGATGCTAGTTAAGTTCAACTCCATCCGTACGAGGGACTTTGTCATGGCCAACTACCACCGGTCCGTGCCGATTCGACTGAATTCCGTCATCCCGGGCGATGTATGTTCAAGGGTTTGCCTAAATGATCACCTTACGCCAATTGCTTCGAAGCTTATGAAAATGCGCGCGCAAAAGGTAATACAAAAATATAAACTTATAAATGGAGACATTTCTAAAGCGATCATAACATTCTGCGATTGTAGAGAAAAGTGCCTTAAATTCCAGAAATGCGAATTATTATGGAGTAGTCACTCAAACTCTCAGTGTCCTAAAGAATTTAAAATTTTTCTCGATTATGATTTTATTATTTTGAAATATTTTTATGCCATTTTTATTATTTTTTTATTTATTTTTGCCAAATTAATGAATTTATTTATTTGTCGCGTTATTTTAATTCGTTTGTCTTTTTAAAATGTCGATGTTTAACATTGGTGTTGTTGCTGATGATAGTCACAAATTTCGTTCCCATTTAGATAACTTTAAAAACAATCTTAATATAGCACATTTCAATTGCCAAAGTTTTAATCTAAAACCAAAATCCACTGAGCTGACGGAAATTAGGAAAATGTTGAAAGATGTGGTCTTTTGTTATAGTTGACCTTTTTATATGTAAATTTTGTAATTTGTTAATTCGGCTTGAGGTCGTAAATAAAAATCTGGATGTAGGTTAGATTTATTTTTATTTATTTATTGTTTCCCAGTATTTCGGTGAACATCGTTCCTTTTTCCCAGCATAATTATGGAGGAGCAGGAGTTTGGAGAAAATGAATAGGAAATCACGTTTGATGACCAAATATGTAGACGACCTATTTGGCATTATTAAAAAAGACGAAGTGGAAAATACATTACGTATTTTAAATGAATTTTGCGGACAAATCAAATTTGCAAAAGAAGAGGAAGCGGACAATAAATTGCATTTTTTGGACTCGATAGTCCTAAGACACGAAAACCTTTTAAAATTGGATTGGTATTAAAAACCAACATCGTCAAATAGAATAATAACTATTATTTAAAGAATCCAAGGAATACGTTAATAAACACGGCAACAAATACAGCGGCAAACAACATACGAAGAGTGCTAGGGATAAGCGATGTTGCTTTCCTTAAAAAGAACATATCAACAATTAAGAAAATATTAAGGGCGAACAGTTTTCCTGGCAAAACTTTTAAAAATTTAATTACTTATGCAAAAAGTACAGGCAACAACAAGGAACCACCCACGAAATTTTATAAATCAACAACATATATACCACATTTTTCGGAAAGACTAAAACAATCTGATATATATAACAAAGAAATGTATCAACTATCATTTAGACCGTTTCATACAGTCAATAGTTTATTCAGTAAAACTAAATCTATCATCAAGAAGGAGGACAAATCGAACGTCGTATATAAGATTAAATGTAACGGTGACAAGTCCAACATATGCAATAAAGTATATGTTAGCACTAAAAAATCAAAACTGAAAACAAGACTCTCATCCCATAAAACTGACCAAAAAGCTACTGACAAACAACTGGAGCAAAAAACAGCACTCGCCGCCCACTGTGCAACGACCGGACACGCTCCTGACTTTGACGAGATTGAAATATTAACGGAAGTGAGTAACCACACTAGACGTTACACTCTGGAAATGCTGCATATAATCGACGTTCCTGAGGAGAAGAGACTAAACTATAAACGGGACACGGAGCAAGTAGCTCACATATACCAACACACGGTCAAAAAACACAAAAATTTTAAAAATTTAGCAATTCGTACTGACACCTATAAGAAGTCGGATCTCTTTTTTATTTATTTTCTTTGTTTTACAATGTAAATATAAATGTGTTTTAATATTAGCTAGAGTTTACATACTGAATGTTTGTTATTTCTTGTTTTAGGGAAAATATCCCCTGAAGATGGTGAACGATGTTCACCGAAATATTGGGAAACAATAAATAATTAAAAATAAATCTAACCTACATCCAGATTTTTATTTACGACCTCAAGCCGAATTAACAAATTACAAAATTAAATAAAAATATAAAAATTTAATTAATACTGTGAGTTGATGTATATATTTAAAAAGAAAAGTAATATGTTATGTTAAGTATGCGTTAAATGTACAAAAAATTTATATTCGTATATTAATAAATCGTTAATAATTTAAAGTTAATTATTAATAATATAAACATGCAGGAATGTTTGGTATGGAAATATATAATAATATTGGAAAAATAAAATTTGTTAAAATATTTTTTGCTTGTAATATATGTAAGGCTTTTGTGTGTACAATGTGAACAAAATGTGGTAATAGAAAATTTTAGATTTGATAAAAAAATGAAGTTGTATGTAAGTTGTAATTATAATATAGTAAGTAAATTAATAAAATATGAAGAAAATATTGATGTATATTGAAAAGTTAGTGCAGCTAGTTTAAAGCAGCATGCAGAAATATCCATGATGAAATTATGTATGTTTTTGATTGGAGTTTTAGCTTCAGCTATTCGCGCTGCGTATATACATACCACCAGCTGACATTAAAGATTGATACGTGTTTCAAACTCATTTGGAGATTGAGGGGAAAATGGTTAAATTGTTGGTTATTTATCCAATTTGTAAACTGTATTCTGTAAAAGAATTTTGTATAATTAACATATAACAAATTATTAATTCATAAATATTCTTATACCTTAGATTATTATGGTTGTATAAGACGTTATTTGATGAAGGACACCACGAATGTATATTGAAGTCAGCAGTCTAATAATAAGTTGTTTGGTTTGGTATTATTTGGCAGAAACAACTGATATTCATCTATTAGTTGCTATGCGTTTTAAAACTATCCTATCTTGTGGTGTAGGTGTTTATCGTTTTTGGCATGGAAAACAGATATCCATCCATCTATTGCCTTATTTTAAAGAAACAGTAGACATTCATCTATTATATGCCGTGCATTTTAAAACAATTCCAATCGCCAGTATTGAGCTGCTTTAGGATTTCCGCAGTTAACAGCTACTTGTTATTCTTATATGAATTGCGGCCAAGGAGTCTAATTGGAAAAACATTGTTTCCATTATTTATGGTATTACATTCCTCTTTCTTTCCTGGCTTCGATGCCAGTCTTTGCGTTGTGCATGTCTTGTCCCAACCATCTACTCTTTTTTCTTAGCAATGCCCTTGTTATGTGTTTAAATTTTGCTATTTTATGTTCGTAGAAGTTGTCCTTGTGAAAAATGAGGGATATGCTTTTTCATTTACGGCTATGCGTTCATCCATGATTTGTTTTTTTATTCAGCGTGTGACACTTTTCTTCAAAAACTCTTGGTAATATTGCGAAATGACTCAAACAGACACTAAAGAAATCGTCAGATGGATTTTTTAATTTTTGCTCTTCAGTATAATTTTTAAACGCAATATGCGATTCTGTTTCAAGGGTCAGACCATTGGCATTTACTATAGGGTTCTCACATTTTTCACATGATATTTTTTTCTTGAATTGAGACATCAATCCATATCCAATAACATAACGTGTGGCAGCAACCTCGGAAATCGTTGCACAATTATTAATCTCTTTTTCTATTGGAGGCTTCCATAAGTTCAAGTCTATGTGATGGGGTTTCTTCTGCCTTAATTTCTTCACAAATAAGTAAGAACCACACAATGCCAATCGCAGTCAAGCTTATGTTCTTCATCTTCTTCGCAGTTTGTGAAATAAGTTCCGCCACGTTTTAATAATTTCATTGAAAGCAGGAGAGCCGTTAAGGTTTGGGTTTCCCGTATTGATGGGTTGGTATTATTCCCCAATCTCGAACGAAGACCCGCATATAAATTTTCCAAACCATCCTGATTAAATCTTTCTGGAGATACGAATGACGCACCAGTTAGTTTAAGTAATAAACTTGTCATCTTAATCAGTCCATCAATGAACATCAGCAAACTATTGAAACTGTCTACATGCACGCCAGTGTCTTTAACAGTCCCTATGTAAGACCTGCATTCAATAATTTTGCGTATTTGATCATTTGTATTAGTTATCGGATTTTGTCTGGGCTTTTGTCGCCAAATCTTTAGGCGTTAAAATATCCACGAGCTTGTTCATCACTTCGATTGGTTATCTTTAATTAGTTCATTCGCATCGCAAAATTGTATGCCCTTTGCCTCTGTAGCGCTTACTACCTGAGTTGCCAAAATTCACTAATTTTTTGAAAACCTTTGAGATCAATATGGCCATTGGTGAGTTTTGGCACCAGCCTTGCTGTCTTTGAATCATGATCGATGTTGTAAAATTCTTTTATTACATTCTAGCTAATTGTTTTGTTGTTAACCGTTAGGTCTCTCGTTAGAAGTGTATTTTGCACTCCTTTGATAATGTGTGGAACGTCGTGTAAGAAATAAACTCTGTTAGAATTTTTTGATATGAAGTGGTGTTCGCCGCCATCTCTTTTTTAAACGCCGACAAGTTTGTTGAGGCTTGATCTGCAATCACAAAAGTGACTGTGTAACCACTAATTTCCATTATATGTATGTTGTCCTAATATTACCAATTAATTTCGTAGAATTTGCTCCATTTTTTGTGCAGCAAAACAAAATAGTCGACTCCCATGGGGTAAAGATGCCTTTGACCATGAAAAATAATATTTTATTAGATAATTCACAACTTCTCTCTCCGTCACCATAGTCCTCGAAATCATAAACTCTGTCCGTTTTCAAGTTATACTCCAATTCATGTCTGCTTGATATTTCGTCGAGAAGCAAAATACAATGCTTGTCTAACGGCCGTAGCTTTGCAGAGCTGTAACACAGTCCTTGGACAACTTCCTTTTTTATCCCAGGATGCAAACTTTTGATTGGACTCCAGCGATATATACGATATACTCTAACTGGATAAAGTGTAAAATGTCTCTTATGTATTTGTAACTTTTCGAAAAGACATAATTTATGTTTTACAGTATAATTAGCTGCTAGTCCGTATATTTCCCCATTTAAGTGTTAAAAATCGTCCTCGTTGAAGTGTTCAACATCTTCTTTCACTCCTTCTACTGGTATACAATTTCTATTAATAGATTCCAATATTTCTTCTAACGTCTCTATTTGATCTCCTCCTACTGGTATACTGGTATACAATTTCTATTAATAGATTCCAATATTTCTTCTAACGTCTCCATTTGATCCTTTAAGCTTTTCACTTGTACTCTGTACATATTAAGACACAATTCATGGTCTTCATCCCATATTTTCATTTCCATCTGCAAGTCGAAATATTGATTGCGATAATAATTTTCGTTCTTGCAGTGCACTTCTCAATTCGGACGAAATGGGTATTTTGTTTTCCTCCAATATCCTTATTTTGAAGTTGCTTTAATTGTAATTCTATTAATTCCACAGACTGGTGTCAAAATTCTAGGTGGCGTTTCCTCATGAGGGTTAAACTCTTCCAGTTCCATTACTGGTGCCGAACTGCCTGGTTTAGGGATAAATTCCGCCAATTCCATTCCGGGTGTATAACTTCCTAGTTCCACTTCTGACATTTCCTCCTTAGAAATCAATTCCGCCAATTCCATTAATGGTGTCGAACTTCTAGGGTTAAATGCATTCGTTGGCGTTTTTGGTGTCGAAAGACTGTCATTCAAGTTAAATGACTTTGGGTCTTCGGTGACCCATTCATTATGTGTGCTGTTAAATATCTGAACACTCAATACTTCAACACGTCTGTCGTAAGATGAATTCGCAGATGTGGCTCGTCCAGATAAGTTAAAATCTGAAGTGTCCAAATAGACCGAACCGTCCTTTACGGAAATATTCTCCATGGGATTATTTATTGTATTGGCGCAATACAAGAATGACGCTATACCTGATAACAGTTTTATGTTCAGATATTTGCCATGCTGATTAGTTTCGCCAACATCAATTTTGAATGAAGGTACAACATGAGCCTTCAACCTAGACTTTCCAAGCATGTCGTGACGCAAATGATATTCACAAATAAATAGCTGTATATAACCTAAATATTTATCATGAACTCCGCAAATTCCTATCCACTCATGGCGTTTGTTTCCATCCGACGGAAAAGCTTAAAGTTTTTTGTTAATGTCATTCGATATACATTTTCTAACGTGGCACTTTTAACACGTCTCCTGTCTACATATCCCGGCGTCAATTCGGGAAAGTGTATGTCCTCATCATCGTGACCTATGTCAAATTTAATATTTATTGAAATATATTATTTTTCGACATATTGCAAAAAAAATACTGAAACATTATCTTAGAATACAATACATTAATTGCAAATATTAGTACTACTGAAGTAATACTTGACGCCTAATATTTTAATTATAATTACCAACAGTATTAAATTTTTGAAGGAAAATTAGGAATTATTTGTAGATACACCAAAAATAATCATATTATATTGTCCAATTAAATTTTGGTACAAACGTTTTGTACGGATGTGCAAGTCCACAAATAATTTTCTTAAACTAATAGCAAAACATGATTTTTTCACATTGTTAACATTAACTCGAACATTGTCGCACCATTCTCTAATATTGTGATCTGGGATAGCAATGGGCTATATTGCTTTCCTTTCCCGGACCTCCGGGCACAATACAATTAAATTTTCTACTTCTTTGAGACATTTTAATAATTGATTTTCAACGCGACACAAATCAACAAGTCGTTACTTTTTTCTGCTTGCAGGTTGCATGTATTGAAAACAATGTTGATAATAGCTGCGCAAATAACTCAACGTAAACAATGGTGCAGAAATAACAATTCATTGTAATATAAAACCAATTGTCTCCCCAAATTAATGTTATTATATGAATAATTAAAAATTTTAGGTGTAGAAACAAAATTTACAGACGTTTATTTGCCACCATGTAGTGGTATGCCAAATTTTTCGTAAAAATTTGTTATATGCCTAATGTATATGTGTTTGACCATGGCAAACAATTTAATCTATAAATGGACCCGGTAGGCTGCGCTTGATGGATTTATACCGAATGTTTGAACGAATGTCCAATTTATTTAAACGCCAGTGTAGGGACTCACGAAGCCCTAGCAGGGTGTCTAAAGTAGCGTGTACGGACTCCCACAGCACTCATTTATGTTATTTTAATGTTATCTAAATGAACATGTAGGTACTTCAAAAGCACACATTTAGGGAGTCTCAGGGAGCGTTTTTTTATATGTGCTCTTTTATCACGCGGATATGCTCCTTTGGGACTTCTTTCGGAGCCTCCCTAGCAGTGTTAGCATACCGTGAGGGGAGTCCTATCGGATCACCTAGCGGACTCCATTCGTTGGCTGGGTAGAACTCGACATTATACATATGAATTCGAAAGAGGATTTTTTATTTCAATTTGTGAGGGCGTTTGAAATGTGAACTTTACAACTATAGAAATAACATTTCATATACAGAATTTACTCAGGAATAAAGATATGGAAATTAAAGTTACGTCTGCATAATGTTTATTTTCAATAAGTGGATGAAATGTTTTTTCACCATATATGGAAAAAACTCGATAATCAAGTGCAGATGAGCCATTTATAAACTTTAATAAACTTTGTTAATTCCAACTTGAAATTGGTCACATAAGTAAGCCAGCTTATATGTAAAATTGGCATATGTACAGGGCTGCCAACAATATTTCAAGAAAAAACGTCACTTTTTTCAATAAAAATCGTCATAATCGGCACTTGCATTTTAAAAATCGGCAATGTAAACAACATAAAAATAAAACATATTTTGTTAATAAAAATAAAACAAAAGTATTTATTATGATATTGTCATAGTTCGGTTTAAGATCAGTTCTATTGGCAATTATTTATTATTGCCAATAGTTTTTTTTATTCAAGAGTGTGAAATGTATTATGTTGACAGCAGGTTAGGCGTATGACGTCATTTCGACATTAACCACAATGTCTCGTCAGCGCCCTTTGCTGTGCCTTCTCCTCTATCATCGCAAACCTTAAGGGAAGAAAGAATCTCAAAGCTAATGAGAACTTTTCCCAACGATGCGAAGAAAGCATCCTCGAAGCGCACAACATGCCAACATAATACACACACAAGCCCTTGCCTATGCATATGTCCATCGGACACAATTGCACAGGAGTTTTGTTGTTGACAAAGTGCCAACCCCGTTCTGCGTACCGTCAGTGTTTCGTTGTTCTTGATTTTGTTTTTTGTTGATCTGCAATGAATTATGATATTGTCATAGTTCGGTTTAAGATCAGTTCTATTGGCAATTATTTATTATTGCCAATAGTTTTTTTATTCAAGAGTGAAATGTATTATGTTGACAGCAGGTTAGGCGTATGACGTCATTTCGACATTAACCACAATGTCTCGTCAGCGCCCTTTGCTGTGCCTTCTCCTCTATCATCGCAAACCTTAAGGGAAGAAAGAATCTCAAAGCTAATGAGAACTTTTCCCAACGATGCGAAGAAAGCATCCTCGAAGCGCACAACATGCCAACATAATACACACACAAGCCCTTGCCTATGCATATGTCCATCGGACACAATTGCACAGGAGTTTTGTTGTTGACAAAGTGCCAACCCCGTTCTGCGTACCGTCAGTGTTTCGTTGTTCTTGATTTTGTTTTTTGTTGATCTGCAATGAATTATGATATTGTCATAGTTCGGTTTAAGATCAGTTCTATTGGCAATTATTTATTATTGCCAATAGTTTTTTTAATCAAGAGTGTGAAATGTATTATGTTGACAGCAGGTTAGGCGTATGACGTCATTTCGACATTAACCACAATGTCTCGTCAGCGCCCTTTGCTGTGCCTTCTCCTCTATCATCGCAAACCTTAAGGGAAGAAAGAATCTCAAAGCTAATGAGAACTTTTCCCAACGATGCGAAGAAAGCATCCTCGAAGCGCACAACATGCCAACATAATACACACACAAGCCCTTGCCTATGCATATGTCCATCGGACACAATTGCACAGGAGTTTTGTTGTTGACAAAGTGCCAACCCCGTTCTGCGTACCGTCAGTGTTTCGTTGTTCTTGATTTTGTTTTTTGTTGATCTGCAATGAATTATGATATTGTCATAGTTCGGTTTAAGATCAGTTCTATTGGCAATTATTTATTATTGCCAATAGTTTTTTTATTCAAGAGTGAAATGTATTATGTTGACAGCAGGTTAGGCGTATGACGTCATTTCGACATTAACCACAATGTCTCGTCAGCGCCCTTTGCTGTGCCTTCTCCTCTATCATCGCAAACCTTAAGGGAAGAAAGAATCTCAAAGCTAATGAGAACTTTTCCCAACGATGCGAAGAAAGCATCCTCGAAGCGCACAACATGCCAACATAATACACACACAAGCCCTTGCCTATGCATATGTCCATCGGACACAATTGCACAGGAGTTTTGTTGTTGACAAAGTGCCAACCCCGTTCTGCGTACCGTCAGTGTTTCGTTGTTCTTGATTTTGTTTTTTGTTGATCTGCAATGAATTATGATCAAAACACCTGGTCTTGAGCTTGAGATAAATTCCAAAGTCAATGTTCAAAAGTATTTATTTTATATAAAAAACAGAAAATAAATATAACTGTTTCAATAAAAAAACAGTTCATTTTTCTATTAAAAAAATATATATACTTTTCTAAAGTAATGTTATTACTTCATGTACATAGTACATCAAATTTTTGTTAAACAATAAAAAATGTATAATTAATGAGATCTTTAAGATTAACGTATAATTGTCTTACAATTAGTACATGCTTCTATTACACATTCTGAGTAAGTCATTGTCAATTTTCTATAAAAAAAATTTGAGATGAAATTTTAGGTAATCTTTTAAATAAATAATTCCTTCCAATGAGTCATTCTCAAGCGAGCTTCTAATTTTAGTTTTGTTAAGGTTTACCTGACTAAATATTCGTTTCACATTTGCTGTGGTGTGTGGAAGAACCATGATTGTTTGTACGACAAAACTGGAAATGCCAAAGTGGAATTCCCACTTTTAATTTGGTTTTTTTTTTTTAAAAATTATAAAATTTATTTCAATATTTTCAAAAATGTCTTCAAAATTTAGAAAATTTTGCTCCCTAAACTCTGAATCGAATGACTGTCTTTCCTTTTCTGAAATAAAAGTGGGAAATTCCATTAAAGAATTATTTCTTTTCATCATTACTCTTTCATGATGAATAAGTTTTAACGATTTAAATGAATTTAAATTTAAATCAAAGGGTTTTAATATTTGGTTTTCTAGTTTTATATAAAATGAATGCAAGTTTTGTTTCGGAAATAGTTTCTTTTACATATGAAAATAAATATACTTCATCACATTCCAATATGATTTTAAGCCGTCAATTTCTAATGTTTGTAAGTTGACGCTGTATTAAATCTTTATGTTAATATTACTTTAAAAAAATTTGTGTCAATTGTTTCGATTGATAAAATATCGTCATTTCTGAGGCAAAAAACGGCAAATCAGCATTTTTCATTTTTTTGAGTGAAAAATCGTCAAAATGCCGATAAATCGTCAAAATTGGCAGCCCTGCATATGTACACCACTGACGTTCCGTGAGATATTTTCTACTAAGTAATATTTTTTTAAAAATCGCCAACTATACAAAAACCAATACAAAAGAAATTTTAAATTTACTTTATACTATAACAAACGATGTAATTTTGTCTGACAGTTGTTTTATTTGTAAAACAATACAATTTTTATATTATTGCTACTATATATAGCGCTTCCAGGAAAATCAAATGATTTAATAATTAACAAATCCGTTGTGCGAACGGGATATCAGAGCAATTCCTAAAAATAAATCCATCGATTAATTTGTGTGTCCTTCGACAGAAGGACTGTTTTTTCGAAACAGACAATTTGATTTTATTTAATTTCATTTAAAATCTTATAATTTGCCAATTTTGTACAAAATTGTGTAGATAAATCGATTTAAACCGAACATTTTTCACACAAAGTCAAATTTCTTTTAATTTTTACACAAAATTGTTGATACGCACTGTTCCAATTGACTGTACTGACTGCAACCCATTGATTGTGATCTCAGCCAACAACCCTTGTAGTTACCCACAGTCAGATGTAGATGTCTCTATAGCTCTTAGTACTTCGTGACGTTGCCAACTATCACGCACGGGACAAATCTAAATATGGCCATTACTTTTTGAATTTATAACGGACACTTACGGCCCTATTTTAATAATTTGGTTACAAAAATTTGTCACCAGAAATTTGTTACAATTTTGTAACCAATTCTTACGGGTATTCTGGCAATTTCGTAACAAGGAAAAGTTCACCTCGTGGTGGAATGTAAATTATTGACAATTAGCTGCTGATGTTGAAGTACCCAAGTTAAGTGGTCAGTCGAAAATGTTGGACAATAACTGTGTAATGGAGGATTGGTCACTGCTGTTCCACACCTTTTGTTAGCACGTTTCCATAGCACAGAGGGCTAAAAGAGTTTTATCCACGACTTCAAATATTGTTTGTTACAACTTAAAATATTATTTAAAACAGCTGTAAATAGCTTGTTACCTCCTTTTTGGCAGGTAACAATTTTTGTAACTATTGTCACGGGATGTAAAGTATCATTTGGGGATAATTGAGAGTGAGAGAACAAAGAGAAAAGGAGATAAGAGCGCGGATAACAAAGGGAAGTACGGGGAAACTTAACGATATAAGACGTATACGTACATACATTTTTTTAAAAACTTTTTAAGTAAATGCATCTCACCACCTTATTTATGTATTCTACAAATTCCTTGAAAAAAAATCATTTAGAAAGTTTCAGTCGGGCAACCCGACTTACATACACCCTCACCATCAGTTAAACATAAAATTTTCTATTATATTGATATTATCAGGTCTATTCTGACGTGGTTACAATAGTCACCACGGTTACAATAGAATACTTTGGTTACAAAATCAAAAAATCGGTATTCCGAATCCTTGTCACCGTGACAATAGTTACAAATATTGTTACCTGCCAGAAAGGAGGTAACAAGCTAGTTACAGCTGTATTGAATAATATTTATAATTGTAACAAACAAAATGTTACCATTTTTTGGATATGTAGTAGCAAAAGGTGTGGAAAAGAACAACTGCCCAGAATCCTGTGGGGCAGCAGAGACCAAATCTTCATTGCACAGTTATGGTCTAATATTTTCGACTGTCCATTTAATTTGGGCACTTGTCGGACTCTTAAATTCATTTAAATTTGTATAAATATCTAAAATGGAAAATTTTTTGGTCCATTTTCTGTGTTCTGTTTTCATATTTTGTTTGTTAAATTCAATAAACAGCTGCGAATTGTCAATAATTTACATTTCACCACGAGATAGTATCCTTGCATACAAGCCTAACGCTTAGCGGGGGAAATAAGAACATGTTATGTAATTAATATTATAACAATAAATAAAGACTGAATTTGAAAAAAGGGAACATTTCCTTGTTACCAAATTGCCAGAATACCCGTAACAAGAATTGATTACAAAATTGTAACAAATTTCTGGTGACAAATTTTTGTAACTAAAATATTAGAATAGGGCCGATACGGCCGATTTCTAAAATGGCCAGAGTGGTACATTTGTATGGGAGGTACCAGAAGGGGTGTGTCTAGACTTCCAGATTTTTTCTCCAAAACTTTATCCAGCTTGAACGTTACTAAAGACAGAATTTAAGCACGATCGCGTTAGGTCTATTAATTATATTAATCGATTTCTAAGTGAGCGGCACCAGATGGGTATGGGAGTTACCAGGTAGGGTGTGGCGAGACTTTCAGTTTTTTCTCCAAAACTCTATCCTGCTATAGCTTTACTAAATAAATAATTTGGGCACGATCGCGTTGGTTTTAATGATATTATTGTTCCATCTCTAAAGTGGGCGAGAAGGTACATTTGTATGGGAGGTACCAGAAGGGGCGTGACTAGACTGCAAATTTTTCTTTCAAAAACTTTTTCCTGTTATAGCTTTACTAAATACAGAATTTGGGTACGATCCCGTTGGGTGTATTGACATTATTACTCGATTTCTAAAGTGGGCGGAATGATGTATTTGTATGGGAGGTACCAGAAGGGACGGGGCCATGTAGCCCATTTGCAATACCGTAAGTAGTTTTGGGGGAAATATTACCTTGTTTTACCTTTTCTTCGTGTTTTCATAATAAATTTTTGTTTAAGGAGAGTGGCTTATTAGGCCACCGCTCCCGATCCTAGTTTCTTGGGGCTGCCAAAGCCACTAAGAGAGCCTGTGTTGAGCTTCAGTAACTTCTGTTACCTAGTTCCTAAGACGCATCGGTGGTAGCATGCCGATTAGGTTACTCAACATTTCGCCTTCTAACTTTAGCTAACTTCTAAGCGGTTGCTTTAAAGTCATTGCCCGGGGAATACTTGGTCTAAGACCGGAAGTAGTTAGCTGCTTGGACAGTGCCACAAAGGAATCGCTTCTGGTCACTCCCAAGTGAGTGACTATCAGTAACTTTCCACCTCTGGGCAAATATTAACTCGTGCAAAATTTCAAAACATTTGATTGCGTCTTTCGAAAGTTATCGTGCACACCAGCCAGACAGACAGATAGACAAACGGATTTAAAATGTCATGAATCGAATTTAGTTCAAAGAAACCTAGGGTCTAAAGTAACTCCTTCAAACGGCGAAAGACTTTTATCATTGGGCTTCACAAACTTTTAAGACCTTTTAAGACCAAGGTTTAGTCCATATTTTTGGGGGTGTCTGTGTATGTACAGTGTATGTTTTCAAAAGCTGACTTATATACCTTTCTAATGGCATAAAGATCTTTTAAATCGGTTAAGTCATTCCATAGTAATCGCAGCTTAAAAGTACCTATTACCGTCATTTTTCAAATATTTGGGTACCTTGCAACCCCCACATATTTTCAAAATTGAAATTTCTATTTCTAGCTGTATGCAAAATTTCATTAAAGTCTGAGGGAGTCGGGTTCAAAATGTCCCTTTTAATAGGGTTTGATATGAAATCCATCATATGTACTGCGATAATAGGTCGGTACCTCCCATAAAAATTTCATAACATATCACATATTGTATTAACCAAAATCCACGTTTTAGCGAAACTTGACATGACTTATATTTTTTGTCATTTAGTAACAAAATGAAGCATATCTGTTCATTTTTAGACATAGCACCCATATATATATGTATATATATTGTCGATATTTTGAAAAAAGTCTTAAGTTCTATTTTTGTCAAAATAGACTTAATGATGCAAAAGTGAGCCAAAAGTCATAGTCTTTGCCCTGTTAAAAAATTCCATGTTTATTTAAAATAGTTCTGTAGTTATTTTGTTTTATTTGATTTTAACATTTAAGGTTGTGATAATCCCTCTCATTATGTCGCAGTCACGTCGAATGTTTGTCGTTTTTTAAATATGATTGTGCGTCTAAAATACGACTCTGTCGAATTCTATTACTAATTGTGGTATTTTGTATGTCGTTTTTGAGTGTGAAATTCGACGAAAACAGTCGTAGTGTATTTTGCCGGTGACAACTTTTAAAAAGAATAGTGACAAGGTTTAAAAACGTAATAGCTTTATAATAAATAATATTTATTAAATGTTTAACAAATTTATAGTCAAAAATTTAACTTACTTAAGTATAAAAAAGCAACATCAAAGTAATTTGAAAGTCTCGTTGACCACTGTCGTTGAATATACAATCAAATCTTTGATGACAACCTTCAGCTTTAAAAATCGGACACGATTTGGAACGTCAGAAATCTTTTAGAATCTTAAAAGCTTGCGCAGGACTGCCGGGAAGCAAGAAACTACAACCTCGCCTTCCTAGGTCTTTATGAAGCTCGATGGCCGGGGAGATCTCAACACCTCATGGATTTACGATGATATACTCTGACAACCCCTCTGATCAACCGCGTCTAGATAGACAGGCATCCATACTCTAACAGATTCATTGTGGCTAGAAAACATTACCTACGTGCAATACTATGCACCAACTGAAACTTCATTCAGATGGAGATGCGTGATATTAACGCACAATTGGGCAATGGACGAGCTATGATCGGAAATGGCGAGGTGTTCACCGAAATGTGCTTAAGCAACAGTCCTGTAATAGATGGCACAATCCACAAAGTCACTTGCGTTTCACCTGACCATCGTACTGACATTCAATTCTCAAAATTTAATTCAGAGCCAATATTTTGGCAACCAGATAAAATTAACACGAGACGTAAATTTTACCAAATCCTCCACTGTGTATTGTCGATGTAAGAAAGTACGATGCTTAAATAAAACCGCTTCGTATTAGTAATTGTTTGCATAATTTTTAATAATTAAATTGTCATTTTATTTTGTAATCATTATAATTTGTTGTTCTTTTGTGTTTTCTTTTGTTTGCAATAATTATTCTATATTACAACATTAATAGTTTTTTAAGAAGAAATTGGCTTTAATTCTTCGTTTTATATTGCGTAACTTTAATCTTAAATTGTAAAATATCTCATAGTGCTGGGATATTGTTGGTTGGATTCATGAATCGTTTACATAAATTTATCATTATAATAAATTACCATTAGTTTAATTTGTTATTATTTATTATATACTTAATAACTTGACATTGCTTAGCTAGTGAATAAAACCTAAAAAAGAATGGTGGATAGAGATAGAAAGGGGAGAAAAAAACTTACTTTACTGAATACATTTTATAAAATGGCACAAATTCACTGTTGGGCCAGGGATCTGTAATCAGGCAACAGGATTAATGTTGCCTCACTATATCTTTGAGAGTTTAGGAGAAATCTGTTTTGATTCTGTAACATGTCTAGTTTTTAAGTTGAAATAAAAATTGTCATCATGGTAAAGTTTAGAGAGACTGGGCTGGGCTGGGCTGGGCTATTATATGTATATGATGTTTGATGTTTTGATGTTTTTCTGCATAAATTACTAGTAGTTCCGATATCTACAAAAATAATATCGATGTAGAAAATAAAACATAATTTTTAAACTATATTCTTTTATACTCTATTAATTTATATAACTGATGGTTTTTAGCTCTAATTATTTTACAAATGTGTGGTTGCTGCAATATTTTGTGGATGGATATTTCATTTTTAGGGACATTTGCTGTCGAAATTGTGTTAAATTTGTATTATACAATAATAGTACTCCAAATCTCTGAGAAAAAAGTCAAGATGCCAAAAAAGGCATAACATACAATATTTCACATGAATCGAGAGCAATGCCATTATACATATCTCGTTCTAGAGGACATTAATGCTGGGTAGTGCATGGGTCGGGAAATGAGTATCTTTATGTTACTATGTACCAGAATAATTTAAAACTTTATCCTTGAAATAGACGAAGCTAACAAAATGAAGGCCGTGCTATATGAGGTGGCAATGAATCACTTGATGTAGGTGGCATAATGGTATAGATTTAATAGCAATACCAAAGTCTTCGAAAGACAACTAGCTTCGTAATCTAAAGGAAACATGAAGAAACAATGTTTGTTGGTCATAAAAATAGAATTCTGTTGTTAATGCAAAATCCTGTTTATAAATCTTAAATTCGTACAGTTGACTTAAATGTATAGAAATTGGAAAAGCATACGTATGCAGCCTAATTCGGTCTATTTCTAAAGGGTAGACCAAAAATCTGTTTACATTTGTATCGGTGGCTGCATCGAGCATCCACGGCGGGTGGGATGATGGGTTTACGAAATGTAAAAGCATCCAATGGGAATTCAGTGTCATGCGTCATTCAACGAAGCACATTCTATGCATTCTGCATAGAAGAGTACATTCTTCATTTAAGCGCATATAAGTTAAGTTCCATCAATTCGTTAACTGGAATGAATGAATCAGTCAGTCTTCACTTAGAATTTAAAGGCATATCAAAAAAGAAGAACATGTAAGATGTAATTTTAAAAATAAAAATCACTATTTCTGTAAGAATAAACAGTTTTTTATCTTATTTATCTTTTGGTCCACCATGTACTAACGTTCAGTTTTAAAGAAAACTCAGATTAACGCATAATCGCATGTGATATATAATTTCGATATAAAATCACTATCGAGATAGTAACAAGACCAGTTTGGCTAAATTTTTACTAATTTCCAACGATTACGAATTTCGAGCAGAAACAATAACGAATCTTAGGAAATTGCAATAACAAATAATTACAGTCAAATACCAGAATTCTGGCAGGTGGTATCAGTGTTTGGTAGAGTTAGATCTTTGTTCGTCCAGATAGGGCTATGTCATTAAACCACTTTCTTAGCGCATAGTAGCAGCAGTTTGCTCGACTCTTAATTTCCCGACTGATATCATTATTTCTCTTTATGGCGGAGCCAAGGCAGACAAAATCATCCACCACTTCAAAGTTATAGTTTTCAAGGTTCACGCAGCTTCCCAAACGTGTAGACTCTTTGTTCGATTAAACAAAAATCTTGCTTTTGTCCTCATTTATCACCAGACCCACTTCTAGCGACTGCTTCTCAATGCTTAAAAAGGCCGCAGGAACATCCCGCAGTCCTCGGTATACGTCAGCAGCATGTGATTTTTGTTAAAGATGGTACCAGTCCTGCAGCCTTCCGCATGATTATTTCCATTACGGTGTTAAAAAGATCTTGTCTACAACCTCGCTTGTTAGAAAATGGCTCAATCAGACTTTTGAATATTTTCACTGAACACTTCGTGTTAGTCGGTGTCGTCCCGCAAAGTCGTATTAGCTTTACGGGGATACCAAACTCAGTCTTAGGATCTAATAATTTTTGTCGTATCAGACAGCCGTATGCAGCTTTGTAATCGATAAACAGGTGGTAGGTATCGATCTGCCTTTTTGCGTCTTTTCCAAAAATATCTGGTCGGTCTTGGATTTAGATAATCAGGTAAGCCAGGATAAGCTTTAGTCTTTCAACATAACAACTAGAAAGGACCTTGTATGCGATGAATAAAGGTTAATCCACTTGGATCGCCTTTCCTAAGCACAGGATATAAATCACTCAGATTCCAATCATCGGGCATGCATTCCAATTAGCTAAATCGTGTTTATGAATTGCATGCACATCGCCACCTCATCGCCGCTGGCCTTAAAAAGCTCTGCTGGTAACACAACGGCTTTCGCAGATTTCGTTTTCAACACACTCTGCATGTCCGTGACCAGATTTCCATCTCTATCCTTACAGGTGAGGATCCCTGTTTCAAAATCTTTGCTTTTACCTTTTGGTATTACTTTCGTGCTTCACCTCTATCTCTGTAGTTTTCGAAATCCTGATACTCTCATTTCTTCCATAGACGCTTTTTCCGTCCGAAGAGGCGTTTCATCTCCCTCCTCTTCTCATTATACCGTTCCGTCACCGCACGGGTTGCTATTGGTCTCATCGTACCTTAGATTATCTAAGCGTGGTTTTTCATAAACCGGTACGGTCGTCGCGTCAGTGGTCATAGAATTCGCAATATGTTGCCACTGGGTGTCGGAAACATCAGAATTAGGGGTGTTTATTAGAAGTAATTTGGAGAGTTGGTTGAAGTAGGCATTGGCTATGTCGGTGGTATGCAGCTTTGTGATGTCTAGCTTCCTTTGCATTTGGTTACGAGAATTTTTGGCACTACTTATCGCGTGTGTACCTTGATCGTAGTAAATATTTGCATTTTAGCCCTAGAGAGATACGAGTAAAATTAAATACACTATCTATCTTAATTTATATTTGCGTCCCCACAGTATTGGTTTAAAAAAAATAAGAAAAAAGAAGCAAACACGAAAGAGTTAAGTCCTGTTCATGTCACAATAACTCAAGGGAAGATAATAATGGGTATAGCACAGAAAAATGTACTTATGTTTGTCCCCTTTGCCAATAGCTCAATGAATAGAATCGATTTGAAGCTCACATCACATATTTCAGCATTTTTTCTGCACATTGGAATACAATATGTTAAAAATACACATTGTTTAATTACAACGCTGTGTTATTACATCTTTCTAATTACCAAATCCTTCGTTAAGTCATTGAATACGTGTCGTATTCTTATTGGTTAATGTATTCAGCTATTAACCATGTACATTCATATTTATGTTTGCATATACCTTTTTTCTACTTTACTGATATATTGATCACTTCGTTTCTAACCTTTGCAAATATACGAACTATTATATTGAATTATAAAACCCACTCGTGTTTTACTTAACAGGTTATGGGCCCAGTGGAGTTTTAATTAAAAAAAGTTCAAGTAATTGCAATTGTTAAGTTTTTTATATTTTGTTAAATAAAAAATACATTAAATTCGGTTCAACATGACTGAGGAATCCATCCATATTTTTCACCGGCTAAACAACAGCAACTACAGGTTGTGGAAGTTTAATGTCGATGCGGATTTAAAAGGCCAAGGACTATTAGGAATAGTACAAGGGAGTATAAAGTTTGAGAGCGCGATCTCCCAGGAGCAGAGAGATTTATGGATGAAGCGTGATGGTAAAGCCATGGGAATACTCATTTCTTCAATTGAAAAGGATCAGGCAAACCATGTGTTGTCATGTACCAACGCAAACGAAGTCTACGAAAAACTTAAAAATATCCACGACAAACAAAGTGAAGTAAAAGTTATGTGCCTATATGAAGAATATTTTTCGCTGAAAATGCAAGAAGACGAGTCAGTTGCAGCATATGTGTCGAAGGTATCATCATTGGCAGCAGAAATTGAAGCTCAAGGTGAAAAGTTATCCGACAACATAAAAATGGTACGAATCATAAGTAGTTTGCCACCCAGGTATCAAAATTTCAAAACCGTTTGGTATAACATAAAAGAAGGCAGAACAATCGAAAATTTGATGGCAAAATTACAACTAGAAGAAGATCAGATGAAAAAGAACAATCATGTAGAGGTAACAGAAGCAGCGTTTAATGCAAAAGCAGAGAAGCACAAAAAATATATCACAGAGAGGAAGAGAACATCAAAGTGCAATTTTTGTCACAAAGTGGGACACTGGGAGAGAGAATGTCGTGTGAAGAAAAAACAAATGAAACAAATGAAACACCAACGTACAATACGTTCCGCAACTAAAACAAAACCTCTTCTCTACTGGATCAACAACAGCCAAAGGTTTCTTAATGGTAATAGAATCCACACGTTGTGTTTTGAAAGACAAAAACGACAACTTTTTGGCAACTGGTATTCGGGATTCCAAAAATCAATATAGAATGATATTTCAAGTGAGAAATGATTGTGTGGCGAATTCAGCGAAGCTAGATTCTCTTCAACAGTGGCATTGTAGACTTGGGCACATAAACACAGCAACAATTCAGAACATATGCAATAAAAATCTAGCTAATGGAATAAGTGTGACGAATAACTCAAATTTCTTTTGTGAAGACTGCCAACGAGGAAAAATGCATCGTTCATCTCATGGAACAGCAACGAAACGTGAAGCAGCTAAATGTGAATATTTTCATATGGATTTATGTGGCCCCATGAGTGAAACTGGTGTTGGTGGAGTTCGCTATTTCATGTTGCTTAAAGATGAAAGCACATGCTTCAGGTATGTTTACTTTTTATGTAACAAATCTGAAGTGCTTGAAAAACTAAAATGTTTTATTTTTATGGTACGCAACATGACTGGCGAGCGGGTGAAATCTATACGGTGTGACAACGGTACGGAGTTTATAAACAAAGATGTAGCTGAACTGCTGTCGAACAATGGTATTGTTTTGGAGAAGATCTCGCCGTACACACCTGAACAAAATGGTTTCATCGAAAGGGACAACAGAACGGTTCAAGAATCAGCTCGTACTATGTTGTTGGCAAGCGGCTTGAATAAATTGTTGTGGCCTGAAGCAGTAAGGACAGCTGTTTATATACTTAATAGGTCAGCGCCAGCAAATCGTTCAAAAACTCCATTCGAATTTTGGTTCGGCCGAAAACCAGACTTAAGACACTTAAAGGTATTTGGTACCGAATGCATGGTCTATCAACCTAAACAGCTTGGACGAAAGAAATGGGATGCTAAGGCGAAGAAAATGTTTTTAGTTGGGTATGAGCCAACAGCAAAAAACTTTCGTTTGTATGACCAAGAGTCAAAAAAGGTAATTGTAAGCTGCGACGTCGTTTTTAATGAAAAATTAATAAATGTGACCCAACATCGCGATGAGGAAGAAGAAGAAATTAATAATGTAAACGACGAACATCATAATGAATGTGATATTACTTCATTCCAACAACAAGCATCTAGTACTCCGAAGACATCGATGAAAAAAGAAGCATCAACAACCGAAGTGTCTACGACATCTAACGACTCTACAGATTCAGTAGCTGATGTGAGGGAACACCAACGGTATGGCCTGCGAAAAGAAATTAAACCCCCTCAGCGATTTGGTATCGACTGTATGAGTTGTTTGGCAACCATCTCAGAACCGGATACATATGATGATGCTTTGGCTTCAGAATATGCAGAAAATTGGATATCAGCAATAAATGAAGAAATACATTCACTCGAATTGAACCAAACATGGGAACTTGTGGAGAAACCCCATAATAAGAATATTGTTGGTTGTAAGTGGGTATTCAAAATTAAATCAAACCCAAATCAAGAGCCCATATTTAAAGCGCGATTGGTCGCCAAAGGCTATTCGCAAGAGGCTGGAATAGACTTTAAAGAAACATATTCTCCAGTCGTAAGTTATGATTCAGTGAGAGCTGCTCTAGCATTAGCAGCAATTGAAGACATGGAAATGATGCAATTTGATGTAAAGACTGCTTTTTTATACGGCGAGCTCGACGAAGAGCTGTATATGCAAATACCAAAAGGCATCAACGTTACCGAAGGTAAAAATTTTGTTTTTCGTCTCAAAAAGGGTCTTTATGGGCTAAAGCAAGCTTCTCGTAATTGGAATGCTAAATTCATTGATTTTTTGAAAATTTTTAAAATGAAGCAATCGAGTGCCGACCCTTGTGTTTTCTTTGGAAAGATTGAAAACAGTCAAATTATTTTGCTACTTTATGTGGACGACGGGTTAATAATGTCACCTAGCAAATGTGGACTACAATTATTCATTGATAAATTTTCAAAAACGTTTCGTATTACGTATGGTGAACACAACTATTATGTTGGCCTTGAAATCCATCGGGATAGATTCAACAAAAGCATCAGAATAAATCAACATTCCTATATTATGAAAATTCTTCGGAAATTTAATATGGATGATGCAAACCCAATTTCAACACCATCTGATTGCAATGTATATTTAACTAAATCAAGTGGCGAAGACGACGCCCAGTATCCATTTAGACAAGCTGTTGGTTCCTTGATGTTTGCTGCTATAGTGTCTATACCCGATATTTCGTATGCGGTTGGAGAAGTTAGCAAATTCACCGAAAGTCCGAAAAGTTGTCATGTCCAGGCTCTAAAACGCATATTTCGTTATCTGAAAGCAACTAAAGATTACTGCATCGAGTACAAAACACAGAAGGCATTCAAGTTTGAAGGTTATACAGACGCAGATTTTGCTCGTGACATCGATACAAGAAGATCCACAACAGGCTATGTGTATCTTATAAACGATAGTGCAATCACTTGGAGAAGTCATCGTCAAAAAAACTGTTGCCTTATCTACAACAGAAGCAGAGTGTATGGCGGCGTGTGAAGGTGCCAAAGAAGCAATTTGGCTCCAACAACTTTTTGCTGATGTTGGATATTATCAAAATTCACCTACCGTTATTAATGTTGACAACCAGGGTGCAATTCGACTCATTGGAAATCCAGAATTACACCATAGCACAAAACATATTGACATAAGACTACAATTCATCAGAGATCTTCAGAAAAATAAAACAATTGAGTTCAAGTATGTTAATACTGATTTGCAACGCGCTGATATACTTACAAAGCCTTTAACGACTCAGCGATTTAAAAAACAACCTATCACTTTTAGGAATGTTGGAATTAAAACAATGAGTGAGAGTGTTAAAAATACACATTGTTTAATTACAACGCTGTGTTATTACATCTTCCTAATTACCAAATCCTTCGTTAAGTCATTGAATACGTGTCGTATTCTTATTGGTTAATGTATTCAGCTATTAACCATGTACATTCATATTTATGTTTGCATATACCTTTTTTCTACTTTACTGATATATTGATCACTTCGTTTCTAACCTTTGCAAATATACGAACTATTATATTGAATTATAAAACCCACTCGTGTTTTACTTAACACAATACTATAAAGTTTTAAAATCTTTTGATTTTTTGTGTTGTTGTGCAGCATTAAGTTGTTTACTGCTTTCTAATGAAAAAGTTTTTTTTTTCGTGTATATTACACAGTACAACACATGATTTTGGAACCCAGTTCTGAGAACTGCTCGTGAAAGTAGCGCCAAAAAGATAAAGTTCTGCATCATTCGTTTTGTCAAGTTACATGCCATAATAATTTGATATCGATTTGAAGTTAGTAAACATCGTATAGGGGAATTTGTCACGTTTTCGGCTCTTGTGTTATATTTTATATTTTAATATTGTTATATTATCATAAGTAATATTCCACGTAAATCATACTCCACGGAGTACAACAGTTTTATTGTAACTGCTACAATTCTAAATCATTTGATGAATGGAAAAGTGAAACTGTTGCTTATGTAGGGAGACATTATATGAACAGATTAAAGGAATTGTAATTCTTTTTTTTTTTAAAACTTGTTTCACCTAAATCGGACTAGTGGTTCTCGAGTTATGTTAAACAAAAGAGCCTAAAACGTGACAAATTCCCCTATACGATACTTACTAACTTTATATCGATATTAAATTATTATGGCATGTAAATTGGCAAAACGAATGATGCAGAACTTCTTTTATTTGGGGCTTCTTTCACGTGCAGTTATCAGATTTGAGCCCCGAATCAATGTGCTGAAAAATGTGTTGCTGTGTTATGTACCTTTAGTTTTTATTTAGTTTTTATGATGTTCCGTTCTTAGAGTATATTTTCAATAAGAAATATATCAGGATATGGTATTAGGTAACTTTCGCTAGAGGCAGTATCCACTTATGCCACCAAAAGCCTTTCACTGATAGTGGTATTCCCACAGTTGAAGTGAAGAACTTTGCTCAAATTTTTTAGTTTAAGATTTATACTTAAAAAAACTTAATTTGCCTTCACACCCCATGAATGAGGTATGGTATAGCTTTTTGCGTTGTTGTGAAATTACACGCTTTCTTTTTTCAGATTGACGACTAACGGCACCTAGTTGTTTATCGACGAATGCGAACGTCACTGTTTGAGAAGCTTTTACTAGACATGCCGATTGACTCGACACTTATACTACGACGTTGCTGTCGACAACATCGAGGGGGCCGGCAATTGAACCCGTGGTCTCCTGCATTGTAGTCGCGTGTTCTAACCACCATGCCACGGCCGTCATGTTAATTTTTATATAATTATAAATCCATACAAAGTTATGAAATATCTCATCCACATTTAACATTTGGACCATTGTGACAATACAACTACTATTTACAAACTCATAATACGTACATTAACATTAAATTCGTAAAATTTTTGAAAGAAGGAAAAATTTAAATACTATTAACTTATATAGAAAACAATTTCTTATTGAAGTTTAAAAATTACATTACATTTATTGTATTACTTTTTACGTGTGTGTGTGGGTTTTTTTTTTGTTATTAACAATAAAAAATCTCTTGCTATCAGTTGTATGTGTTTGTTGTAATTCCGTGTGTTTCGATACATTTACATATCATTAAAACTGCTTCCGTTTCCGTGTAATTCTTTCCTCTATTGCTGTTACAGTTGTTGTTGTTGCTCTTGCCGCTGTGTACAAGCATGTACGAACGAACGTGTATAAATAAGTTGAAGTTACGGTTAGGGAGATGTCTTCGATTGACGGTTTTCTTTTAAATTGTAAAATATGTTCTCTTTTTGTTTGTTTATATTTGATGCATAATTATTTTAAATTTTCAACAGTGCGCCGGGTGATATTTTACATTTTAAAAGAAATCGTCAAATGTCTTCGATTATGTTTGATATTGCAACATGGGAGCCGAGAGATTCGGATGATGTGAACTATTCATGCGTAGCGCAGATAAACTCTTGTTGTACCATTCGTCTTCTGGTGACATGCCTGTAAAGAAATACAGCAAACCAAAGAGAATAGGGAAATAAATGATTAGAATTATGTGGGCATTGAGCATACAGGGGAGGGAGGGAATAGGTATTATCCTTCAAATACTAAGTGTTAATTTCAGAAATCATAAAAATTTCCTTATTACACACATTTGTTATTAGGTCACAGCGTCGTCATTTCTAATTTTGTCTTTAGTTATCTTTTCATTATAACAATTTATGTATATCCTGTATGTTAAGACAGATAGATGACTGGCATGTGTGTTGGTGTTAGGCTTGCCAGATTCAAAATTGTAAAATTCTTGACATTCACCGAAAAATATCTTGATTGTGAAAAAAAATCTTGACAAATAAAAATACTCATACGTTAGAAGTTTTTAATATTTCAAATTCGCAACAAAGCACCCTGTTTCTTAAGATTCATCTATGAATGCAAAATGTTAAAAGTAAGCTATTTTCAACGTCTTGAGGAGTTTCTTTCAGAAATTATTCGAAAAATATACATTTTCGGGTAATTCGCATATTTTTATAGAAGGAGGTTTGTTTTGTATGGGAGGAATCAGATGATGTCGGCCTATATTCATTCCGGAGTCAAATTTTTATTATATGCCTAAATTTAGGGTACTTGCATAAATTGTATATATGTAAAATTTTATGTGTGAATTCGCTCATTTGTATGGTTGTGGCAAAAGTTTTGATTTTCTAAGGGTTTGTCTACTATTACCTTATACCTAAGGGTGGAAATACTGATGTTGACTTTTTATTTTTACTCTTCGAAGTAAATTGAATACTTCGAAACACAAAATGATAAAAAAAATTACGATTTGACTTATAAAATTAAAAAAAAAATTAAAATATCAATGTTTTTCAAAAAGCATAAATAATCAAATATCAAACATTAATGATTATTAAATCCCTGTTTGTGTACTTTTGTAATACGTAAACAGATTTTTATCTTATTTGTCCTGTACTGTTATCGTTTAAAAAGTAAAAAGACTTTTGGTCCAGTCTACAGAAATCAAAAATATCGATAGTTTCTAAAAAGGATCAGCTAGAATACAATGGCACTTCCACTTTTTATCGTCATTTTCATGCAACCTAAAGTTGCTTTACGCCTACCGTGAAATGCTTAAAATCAAAAAATTTACCAATTTGTGTTAGTGTATCACGATACTTTGGCTAAACGATCAGAAAAGACTTTTTATTGCTGGTATTAATTGTTGTATCCTCTTAAAAAACGTGCAATTCTCCCACTTGTCATCCAATTTTTATAAACTTTGGCGTGTTTTGCTTGGGGAAGTCGAACCTTTATCCTCAATTTATGATATTGGAGATATTTTTATGTTTTTATCACCTTTTTTTCAATTTAAAACCGTGATTCTTGCACAAAAAAAATAATTTTTCAAACTTTAATTGCCCCTACCTACTATCCAACCGGTTAGAAGCTTGAACTCTTGTTCAAATCGTTGGATGCGTTCACGAATTAGTCTCAAAGCATCTCATAAAAAAATCGTAAAAAAATAAAAATTTCATATCTTGAAAACTAATCAGAGAAATAAATTAAATCTCATATTCGTGTTTAGGATGCCGATAAAAATTATTTAGAACTCTGCAACTGACAAAAAATAAAGATTTGAAAACTGGTGTTATTAGATTAAATAAAGAGGGAAGATATAAGTGTTCATATATTTTCGAACAAATACACTTTGATTTTTACAAAATTTTGTGCAAGAAAAATAAAACTTTGGTTGGTCTGTAAAAATCTTGACAAAACATAATTTTTCTTGATTCTTGACGTGCATCAAAATTTCTTGTAAATCAAGAAAAATCAAGACCGTCTGGCAACCCTAGTTGGTGTACACATATGTTCATAGTATATGTGTATAGTTATTATTATAGCACAAACTTATCTTTCTTGTGCAATCTCTTTAAGACGAATCGTATGGTCGTTATGTTTCATCCCCCATCTAATCTAAGGAAATTCACAAGTTGAAATTTTTCCTACAGCATAGTCAACGTAATTGCATAATTTCCGGTTCTTAAGCAGCCAATTTCTTTTTACTACAGTCGGTGTAGTTAAGAAACTACTACTACACATACAGTTGTCTCAGGGTGTATGTTGGTTTAAACATGGCAAATGGCAGAAATTAAGGCCTCTGGAACGTCTTTGAGGGAAAACTATATAAGCAGTCGAAACGGTAGGTGAAAGAGGACTCACTGATTCATCTTGTATTTTCATTGGATAACAAAAACGATAAATCGTTATACGTGTAACAATACTAAGGAATCGAAGAGTAACATTGCGATCAATTACTCTAACTCATTGATCAGATCTTGAAGTTCGTAGATACAGTAGTTAAGAACATTAGTTACTAATTGAACATTGCAGGGCTTAAACATGAGTACAGCCTTTAACTAGTGAATAAGTTTTACTACATTCCATTATATTGAATTTGAATCAACTTTTAATGGAATCGCTGACATTTTGTTGTTTGATAAAACTATTTCCATTTCGAAGTGTGCTGAGGATTTTAATGTAAGGCATTTCATAATAGCTTTTGATGAAATAAAGGAGCCAAAAGCAAAACTTAATGGGCAAATAATTTGTGTGGCTCTTGAAAAATATTGATAGTAAGGCTGGATTTGATAGGTCTACACTGAATTTAAAGAATTATGGTCAACCTTCCACATGTTACTTCGTTGGCTTGATATACATCTGGACAACTGGAAGGTGACGGACAAATAGAAGACACATTGAACGGACTAATAACTTCGAGAACGCTGTGATCCTTGAACACCACAGATCATGTACGGATGTGCTGATCAGTTAATGTACTTGTGTTACATGACCGGTGTTCGCATATGGTCATTATTACGGCAAGGTATCTAATGCAAATGCATATTTTACCGGACATTTTAGAAGAAAATAAACGGTTGTTATCTTAACGAATCATGAAATTTCCTTTAAAATGTCATACAATCGTTTGTGCATATTTTAAGAAAAATACGTGGTTTTGCCTATTTATGCGCATATTTTAGCAAACTTTACAATAAATAAATGTTTTTATTGCATAATTTTGCTTTTTTCATTAATAACCACATTAAAAAGTAAAACACCTTTAACTTTTTGTGGGACATCTTTGCTTTATAAATTGTTACACAATATTCATCTGTATTCACACCGATATCCAGGGTATATAGGAAACTAATTTTATATGAAAAGACGACATGCGGGAAAAAAAAATCCTTCTTTAAAGTCAATAGACAAAACCACAAATCCAATCAACAACTTCCTGGGTCGGTGAGGATTATAAAGTGTTCTAACCGATGCAGATATCCTGGTATTCCGCTTCCTACAGAGCCAATTATATGCAGTCAAATATTATACCAAGAATTTCGAGTTTAAGTGCATATTATTGAATTTTAAGTGTGCATAACATTCCTTGCCATATCATTATAATGTTAGTTGCGCCGGTACTCTGTCGAGTTTTGCATGACAATCGATGTACTCAAGAGATAGCATCGGTTTCCTCTTCTCAGTCAATGTTTTGCCAATTGAGGTGCTTAAGTGACCTTTCATGGCTAATTAACCCCAGATAGGGATATTATTACTTTACTTTTTACTGCTCTGCACTTAAAGCGACAAAAGATAATTTTTTTAGGAGAAGGTTTTTTTTTAATTCTCTCTGTACTCAATGCAGGTATTAACGTGAACCTTCCAATGACTTTTATTTCGTAACGGTAAATTTTTCAGCAATATTTTCAGGTGATGGGAATTAAGCTTTATTAAAAAACGATAACTTTGTGGCGTTTAGGGCTCAATGTCTTTCTCACCATACTTCTCTTATAAGAGAATTGTATACTATTTTTGCACCCCATTTTCTTAATTTTCGACAAACGCAAGGAATTTCTGAGTGTAGTGCGTATGTGAACTAAATCTAGCGATGTAAGTCATGTAAATAAATCATTTTTGCTTAGTAAATAATATTAAAATAAGATAACTAAAGACTTTCCAGGAGAACAGAATGTACAACATAAATTTCTAACATGTTTTATTTAATAAGTGTAATTCTTATATCGCAATTGTTACTGGTTAGTTCTCCGCCCCTTATTATTTTTCTTGTCTACGATATAATTTTTTTAATAGATATACATATTTTGATGTTACATACCCATTGAATCCTGACGTACACCGACGGAACCCATATTAGTACCATGAGCCATTGAGAATGGTTGTGTCATACCCGGATACGAAGAAGCTCCCATTTGAAAAAGATCCTAAAACAACAAAGCACAACCAGAAAAGACACATTAAATTACAGTTTGTTTTTTTTTATTTTTATAGGTAAATTGATATAATTAATTAGGAGGTGATAAATGACCACAAGGACAATGTACTATGGACACGTACGTACCTGAGGATAGCGATTTATTGAATTGTGATGAGGATACGGTTGATAGCCGCGTGAGACACTGTAACCTTGAATATTTCTCATCATACCATTACACGATGGAATCACAGATGGTGCCAATGCCTTTTGTAATTGCTTCTCTTGTTTGCGATATTTGGCGCGACGATTTTGAAACCAAACCTAAAGAAAAACAATGAGAAGAAAAAAAAACAAGTTAATAAAGTTTAAAGCATTTCAAAAGCGAGGATGTTTTAAATTGCGAGCACATACAGGGTGAACAATTGGTGGCATACGAAATGCTAGAGCGTCCAATTCAGTGTAGAACACAACTTGTGTGCGACTCCAGCACATCGAAACTCCTCTTCCAACCAGGAGATAAATAATTATACGTGAATTATCACGTCGGGGTCACCAAAATGTGCCACTCCAGACACATCGATGACTACTCCTACGTACGTACGGCCACTTCGAACCACTCCTTCAACCAGGAGATAAATGAAACACTCTTCACTGCGGTTCTTAAATGAATGACATTTATTCAAAGATATTTTCTCTCTTATATACTAAATACACAGTTTATAATCTTTAAGAAAGGCAATTTCTACCTACTGTACGATCACACACATTTTCCAATCATGACCCTTGCCGACATGTGGTGTGTACAGTAAATACACAAAACCCTTTGTGTATGCCAGTCATTAGTGTGAGCCATAAAACACATAATTTATGACTGGTTTATCTATGTGGGAATTTTCTCTCGTTCTAAAACTATCAATTCTTTTGCTGATAAGTTCTAGTGTTTACTTAATGTGTTTACCATATTAAACAACTTGTGTTCTACCTAACAACAATTCTTTGACTATAGAGCAACGAAAATGTTGCACTATGCCCCTATGGGACCGGCCGTGGCATAGTGGTTAGAACACGCGACTACCATGCGGGAGATCGCAGGTTCAAACCTGGCTCCAGTCATCTTAAAAGAAAAAAATAAATACAATTTTCTTTCATTGTCGGCTCCCCTCGAATGTTGTTTGACAGCAACTTCGCAGTATTAAGCGTCGATTCAATCGTCGTGTCTAGTAAGAGCTTCTCAAAACAGTGACGTTCGCATTCGTCGATAAATAAGTAGGTGCCGTTAGTTGTGAATCTAAAAATAGAAAGCGTGTTAATTCACAACAACGCGAGAAGCTATCCCATACCTCATTCATGGGGTGCAAAGGGAAGTTAAGTTAAATTAGAATATACGGCATAAAAATGACGCTCCATCGATTCAATTGATTACAAAAATGTGTTGGATGACGCCGGTTCAACAAAAAATCCACCATGATCCGGCCGACCTAGAACTTCACGGGATACCGAAAACGTAGAGTGTGTTAAGCGCCTCATGGACGAGATCTGTAGCAGGAACTGCAATATTCGTGTATTGCTGAATTTGACTCAGCATGATAATGTATTTGTCATACGGACATACGAAAGGAAGAACTTAGAAGTATATAAGGCAGTCAGTATGCCTGCGCCCTGCATTGCCTCTTCCTTTCCAAATAACATAGGATGTCATTGGGAGGCAAAGCCTTCCATCGTCGCTTCCTATAAGAAGACCTAATGGAAGGCCTGCGTACACATGAAAAAAGATGGATTTGAAAAATCTCTCTATACTTTCACTTTTTTTCCAACGACAGTAAACCTTGCTGGAGTTTGAACTTACTACCTCACGATTGGTAGTCAGCCATGCTGCCATCTACCCTATGATGAGATGCATTCGAATTGTATGAATGAAACTAATCATACACGTTTTAAGATAAACACACGAACACCTTCCTCGTTGCCTTTTTTCATGCCTTATCTCCTGCCTTCTACAAGAAGGGAGACGAAATGTGTGTACATACGAAATGGTGGAATAACAAATCATCGGAAACGTTGATTCTCCCATCTTAAAGAAGTACTTCAGCAGTGGTCTTTAAAGAATGGAGTGAACCTGAGCTCGGGATATTTCAGAAAGGAAGGAGAAACCCTGTTTTCATGCATGATGATTGAATGTCTCAGAAGGCCTGGTTGCGTGCCTAAACTTTGTTCATTTGTTGTTCGTCTAATATGTCTGATTTATGAAAATTGTTGTAAGAAAGTTTGAACAAAGACATTTATGTTATAACTTTTTTGTGTGAAAAATAAAAAAATAAATAAATGAAAAAGCTAACGAAAAAGAGATTTACGTTAGATATAGACGGTTGCCTGATCTTGCAATGTTCTCAGATCTGCTAATGTACCGGCAATGTACTGACATGGACTGTGTTCCCAATATAATTATTTCTCTGCAAATGGGGTATATGGCAGATGCATAAACTTCGCACAGCTGCAAATTAAAAGTGTTTTGCAATTATCTTACAAAAATTTGATAAAGGAAACATAACGATTGTCGGATGTCTGACAAGAATGTTGTTTTACAATGTAATGGCAATGCTTTTTCTGACAACTTTGCCAGACACAAATTTTAAGTTCACACGGTTGTTAGAAATTTTTTCAAAATTTTTCAGGCAATATTATTAGCCGTAACCGTCTGTACGTAGCTTTACTGTAAAATTTTTAGAGTTGTAACAGTCTTTCCGGCATTATGAAAATTAATTTCCAAATAATAAAGAGATAGGAACTTTAAAACAGAGAAATACTTAAACCATTTCAAAAATTAAAATGAAATGATGTTACGTCTACAAGGGTTCATAGGCATAAATTGCAGCAGTACTCGTCTATGCGGCGATTAAGAGCGTCTGTTTGTGAACAACTTAGTACAGGCTTCTATTTGTTAATGCTAAAGAGGTTCACCAATGATATCTAAAAGATGTCATCTCGTAGCCCAGAGTTCTACTTAATGGACTTTTTATGTTGGACACTTGAAAAGTAAAGTTTTCAACAACAACCCAGTGTCTGAAATGTGGAAAACTTCACGAAACACCTGTTAAGCCGTCGTTGAACATTTACACTTGCTGTTAAAGCAATGTCAAAATAGTCAGGGATCACATATAGAAATGTAAACATAAAAATATATGTTTACTTATCATCGTTTGAAAAATAGAAAGAATTTTGGTCCATTCTCTAGGAGATATAAAAATAGCGCAGTTGAATAAGTTAGCTGACTTCGTAAATATATCCAAAGAACGTTGTGGCTATATTTAGCATGAGCATTTATCCATGAGATACTCTGTTCAAAGTGGGTGCCTCGTTTTCGTTTCTGTAAGACTACAACAATACATGTTTTGGAAAACAATTCGGTTAAAAAACAAAACAGAATCGGTAAAAAGGTGTTCTGCGCACCATAAACGAAAACGATTTCACTTTAGAATGTTCTGCAAAACAAATCAGCATTTGCTCTGACTGATTGAGTTAGCAATTGCGAAAACTGTCTAAAGTAAAGTAAAGGTATAAAATAATAATAGATTTGATACATATATGATTGAAGATATGTTTTTTTTGAATGCATTCATTTGAAATGATATTTTTTCGATTATTTCCACAAAAATTGCTTATGAAAATGTTTGCCAGATTTCTACATATTTGTTATGCCGACGATTGGCTTCTTTGCTTTTCTTATTAAGTTTTATTTATATTTGTCATTTTCGAAAAAAAAAGTTGCCAATATGTCTTAAGTACTGACATTGTAAAATTTAGTAAAGCATTTCTCTATATAAAGTTTGTGAAATTGTTATACATGATAAAGAAAAAAAATTACAAACATGAATAATAATGTTTGACTCTATTTTGGTCAATGCTTTTAATAATATTTGTTATGCTTTTCAAATAATGTTGGTTAAAGAAGTACGTGGTAACCCATGTTGTGCAGAAATCATATGTTCAAATGTAAACAAACAAAAGAGAAAAAACTATCAGCACAAAAAGCGGCAAAAATTTAAGAATTTATGCGAAAGTTTTCATTTTGGTTCAGTTTTCCAGATCATAGGTGCATGTCACAAGTCAACAAAAACAGTGGCAAATCTACATGTATTGAAGATCAACTATTGGCTAATGTTGTAGATCTAAAAAAGTTCGCTTGAATGAACAAGGTATAAGTGAAACTAAGGACTATTCTGAGACAAAAGATACATCGTTCTACAAGAATGATATTGAAATGCTAGAAAGGTGGTGAAATGATTATGTTGCTCATACTGCAGTCAGTGGCGGATTTAGGACTGCTGCCGCCCTAGGCACTATTTGATATGCCGCCCTTTTTAATTATATAGAAGTGTCTATAAAAAAATTAAATACTTAAATTATTGTGTATTAATTTTTATTAATTTAGATACATACATGAATGTATATATAAATACAGTGTACCACTAATGTCTTCGGCCACTTCCCATTTTCAAAGTTACAGCCAAAATTAGCATATCTCAGTAATTCAAAAATAAATTAATTATTTAAAACTTAAAAAAAATCACTTATTTAAAACTTAAAAAAAATCACTTATTTGCTTCCAATAAAGTTCTCGTACATTTAACATTCCGTTTACGTTTCGCACTAATTAACTGGTGAAAAATTCACAACAAGCCCCGCAACTGTCCCAAGGTAGCCCCTAGAGGTATAAAATGTATGACAGATCCCCTCCTAACATTTTTCCCATACATACCTACCTCATATCTTGACCCCCTAAAGGTGCACCCATACAATTTTTGAATTTGCTTCTAATGCTGCAATTTCCCCAAAGGTGCCCCTAGAGGAGTAAAATATATGACCGACCTCCAATATTTTGCAAGACGAACAGTTTGTCAGAACATATCTACCCTTTGTCTTTAACCCTTAAGGTGGTTCCCATACAATTTTTTTATTTTTATTATTTTTTTTTGCAACTATATATGTATGTGCCAATATATGTCGATCAATATATGTGAATATGTCAATATATATCGAGAGACAGTGATTTGTATCCGAAAAAAGCGCAACAATCGAGTGGTAAGGGGTCTAAAAAAAACTAATATCGTTAAAAATCTGAAATTTTAGTCTTTCGCCAAAAAATTCATAACTCTTAAAATTGATTATGGATTTTAATGGTTCGACTGTTGTTTTCTTTGAAAAAGGGTCAACCTTTTGTAAAAAATGCAAAATAAGGGTTTGCATTGCGTTTTCTATTTTCCTACGACAGTAAATAAATTTTTCACCCCAAATTTTACAAAAAATTTCAGTTTTTCATGTTATTGTAATCGCTAGCATCGAAACGACATTACTTATTTAAATCTTTCAAGGAAGAACTTGTGGAGAATGTTGTTGTCTTTAACTTAAGTGGTTATATATGAAGATCGGGTAAGAGATACCCAAAATATTACCTAAATATTAAGAGCACCTCTTTAAAGTAAATAAAAAAAATTAAAAATTTATATAAAAAAACGACACCTAAGAAAAATTTTTAAATATTATTTCCGTGTTTAAAAAGTCAATATCTATGAAAAATGTATTTTGAAGTCTTATTTGCACAGAAAAGTCGAAAATTTGTGGGCTGGTGTAATTTAGTCTTTCCGGACTTTGCTCAGGCAAAAACGTCAATTCAATTTTCATATTTAATTTCTTGCACCAATTGGCCTTCAATAGACAATAATGCAAGACCATCTTGACCCATACTTGCCCTTAGATAGTTTTATACCCTTTACAGGGTCTTTCTGCTGAACAGTTTGTAGCAGGGATACTCAAAAAAATTCGTCAAGCTAGGTGGACATTGGGATAAACATCTTGAAGAGTACGTGAATGTAATATATCGGATATATGTTGTGCAGAGCGCACATTTTCAGTACTTGCCAATAAATCTTTGAGTTGATAATGTAAATGAATGCATTAATTTGCTAATGTCTCTTCTTGATCATAAGGATAATTTTAGTTGACATAAAATTTTTTTACTATTTTTAATTTAAATTTTGGCGCCCTTGAAATCGTGCCGTCCTAGGCCCGGGCTCACGGGCCTATGGGTAAATCCGCCACTGACTGCAGTTTATATTGATGAATTAAGTCAAGACAAGAGGAAAAAAACATACATATTGAGCATATGTATAGCAAAAAAACTAAGAAAAAAATACCGAAAACGTTGTTATTCATCAACAAATTAAGACAAAGATAATAAAGATGGTATATTTTTAATAAATTTTGTTTCAAGAATTATAGTTGATAAGATTTTACAAAGTCTTTTTTGCTATTAACTACAATTTACTTTACTTGAAATGTCGCATTTACATTTATATCTTTGATAAAGCCGAATTCCGTTTGCACTATTTGGATGTTAAATTAAATATTAAACTTAGTTTTTATGGACAGGTTTTTAAAGCATATCCAATGTATCCAACGTTACCACCAAGTAATATGCTGCTAGTTTTCTTGCATTATCACATTGACCCCGTGTCAACATAGCCAGAGACAAAAAGAAATTTTGGAGTGAAAAATGAAAACTTAATATAAAAAAATAAATTGTTTTCAAGAAAACATAACACAACTCGGGGTATGATGCATGTCTTGCAGATGAAAGTCTGTAAGATTTTCCTCTACCCCAACTTTCAAATAAATTTTTAAAAGACGATATCCTTAAGGATGTACCTTAAGGACGGATGGATAGATGACTGTTTTAAGAAGCAACGTGGAAAAAGAGGGAACATGAAAATGATTTCGACATACGAAGGCAAAATACGCAAGGCGAAATGCCTTAAGGGTCCTTTCTGGCACAAGAAGGACGAAAAAAGGACGACGACGAGTATTAAGACCAGAGTTGGGGAGTTTACAATTTCATTTCAGCATCATTATCTTTGTCTACAACTATGTATGTTCGTATCTGCGAGTGTGGGTGTATTACAACAAGTCTATGCACTTTATATGTATATTGTATTTGTATTACAAATGGATGCGAATTGAAGGGGGAGCGCGGGTATGTTATTTTTCCATGGCTTCCCTTTGATAAGCCTTACAAAAACAAAAGGACTAAAAGACAGCACCAACATCCTGCCACGCCAGACTTTGACACACAACCATTCCCATGTTTCGCCAGGGCATGAGTGGTTAATGATGGCTGTTTTACTTGTTTATCTTATTTCATCCGATCCAAACAAGACATTCAGTTCTTCTTTTTTCCAAATTGGTTTCAACGGTTGGTTGGCTGGCAGGTTTGTTGTTGGCTGGTTGGATGCTTAGCTGAATTCATTCGCTGAGCATCCATTCACTTGGCCTGCATCGAAGTATGTGTCGTGTTTCCTCAAGTAGCAGGACGTTTCTTTTTTTTCGTGGCCTCATCTGAATCATAAGAATATTATTTTTTTTTAAGGTTTACAACAGCCCATCCGTCCCTTCATCTTATAAGGGTTCTCCAAATAGCGGTTCTATTACGAGGGAGAGATAGCTAAGAGGCCTTCCTCGTGGAATGTTATTTTCCGTGCACACGCCATCATCATCGTCATGTGTTGAAGTGGTTGGCGGCTCTTTATGGTGGGTGTTTTTGTTGATTACAAGCGCTCCAGCAATGGTGGATGCCAATATGAGGCCATAGCCAGCTGTGGCAGAGGTTTGGTGGTGGTGGTGGACTGGTGCGGGCGATAAGTGGATGGGTGGGTGGGTGTTAATGGGAGACTGTGTATGAGGCATGATGGCTATGGTGGTGGAAAACATGTTTATTTTACTTCATCATTTGTTTCATTTTGTTTGTTGTATTTCATGTGAATGTATTCGTTCGTTCGTACGTCTGTAATACGGAATGCCATGCCAAGCCATGTGGGCGGAGTAACTCAATTAAGGATCCATTTGATGGTGCACACAGATGTATACACGAATGTACAACGCAGCGGCGAAAAATTTATTGAATGCTCACATGTATTAAACATAGAAATTTATCAATTTTCCGCATTGTATTTAATGTTGAATTAAATCGATATTATAGAAATTCTAGCACTCTGACAAATACCATTTTTATAAATTGTCATAATTTAACATTACAGTTATTTTAGAACCTTGTTAAAAGGATATTTAATTAAGCGCCGCGGGGGAAGTTTGAAATAGATTGCCTCAAAACTGATATTCATTAAAGTATGTCTTATCCAAAAATTTATGCTGAAAAAGTCTTTTCAGTGAAACAAAATATCTTCAACTTGAGCCCACTTTACTCATCGGCTACGAAGGCAGGCTGGAAGGACTACTTGCTGTATGCAAATCGAAGAAAAATCCGAGTAATTCGCAAACTACTTTCTATTTGCAGTTCCTCGATTAAAATCTATTACAATTTTAAAAATAAAATGAAGAAAATCACAGGATACTTATCAGGAACACCTAAAGACAAAGGACATTTTCTAAATGTTGATATCTTATAGATCCTGCCACTTTATGTTGTGTTCCGAAAGAGGAGTAATGGGAGATTTTCAAATTTGAGTTTTCTGATCGGTATTCACTTGAGGATAACCAAAATTATCTCTTTGGAGGTCTCCAAGCTGCTCACAATGTCCGAGTGATATCGTTAATAAGGCTCAACACAAATGCTCTCTTAGTGGGTTTGGAAGCCCCAATTCACTAGGATCGAGCGCTGTGGCCTAATAAGCCACTCTCCTTAAACAATAATAACACTGTGCTACACACAAAATATACAGGGGTTCTCATGTAGCATTTCTGTTAGACTGGAGTCCATAGAGTACAGTGATACTTTTAGTTTTTCTCGGTCACTTCGTTAAGTAATGTTTTTAGAGCCAGTTAAGTGAAATGACGATATTCCTAAAATTACAAGTTCCAAAATTCATAAGTCTTCTCTTTGTAAACCGATTTTCAAAAGCTTACATCTGTTCTAAAGCTTTGACTCACCTTTTATAAAAAAAAAATAATTTTGAAAATCGGTTATAAAATAGTGAAACGGCGGCTGTTTAAGCAAAAGAAAAGCGGAAAAAATTGCGAATTCTCATTTTCCCATCGCTCTAAGTTGATCATGAGGCAGCGCAATGTAATATATTTTTTATTTATTTATTTATTTATTAACATACAACAAGAATAAATTCTTATAAATTAAAGTATGTGACGACATAGATTCAAGACAGAATACGTAATATTTGGATTTCTAATAATATTATTAATAGTAGTAAGAAAAATAAGAGACATGAATGAAATCAAAAAAAAAAAAATTACAATTAAAATAACATAAAATAAATTGGGTAATACATAAAATTAAAATTATGGCATAAAATATAATGAATCACAGGCAATATGTTCAACAATTTTTTCTTATTTTTGTATTATGCTATATTAAAGTAGCTTTCTAAAATAGGTAAGTTTATAAGAATCGGTTTATTTTAGAAAGCTACTTTAAAATAGCATAATACAAAAATAAAAAATATACATTGCGCTGCCTCACGATCAACTTAGAGCGTTGGGAAAACGAGAATTCGCAATTTTTTCCGCTTTTCTTTTGCTTAAACAGCCGCCGTTTCACTATTTTATAACCGATTTTCAAAATTATTTTTTTTTATAAAAGGTGAGTCAAAGCTTTAGAACAGATGTAAGCTTTTGAAAATCGGTTTACAAAGAGAAGACTTATGAATTTTGTGAGCAGCTTGGAGACCTCCAAAGAGATAATTTTGGTTATCCTCAAGTGAATACCGATCAGAAAACTCAAATTTGAAAATCTCCCATTACTCCTCTTTCGGAACACAACATAAAGTGGCAGGATCTATAAGATATCAACATTTAGAAAATGTCCTTTGTCTTTAGGTGTTCCTGATAAGTATCCTGTGATTTTCTTCATTTTATTTTTAAAATTGTAATAGATTTTAATCGAGGAACTGCAAATAGAAAGTATTTTTCTTCGATTTGCATACAGCAAGTAGTCCTTCCAGCCTGCCTTCGTAGCCGATGAGTAAAGTGGGCTCAAGTTGAAGATATTTTGTTTCACTGAAAAGACTTTTTCAGCATAAAGTCGGTTTACAAAGATAAGACTTATGAATTTTGGAACTTGTAATTTTAGGAATATCGTCATTTCACGCGTGTGGTGGCGGAACAATATAACGTGAAGAGGAGGAAGATGAAACGCCTCTTCAGAAAGAAATGAGAGCCAAGATATCGAATATTACAGGGATAGAGGTGAACCCTAAAAGTTCTAATAAATGGTAAAAAGCACGGACACACAGAATGTTGCAAATATGAAGGGAACACATTGTACTCTGCTTGTTAATAAAGGCAGCATAAGTTACAAAATCACGCCAATTACCGACGACGGAATAGATTGTCCACTACCGACCCAAAAAGAGATCAGCAAGACAAAGCTGAGCTTGCCAATAAGAAAGGCGATCCAAGTGTGTGTACCAACTATGGCGGGATCATCCTTTTACCCATCGCATACAAGGTCCTGTCTAGTGTGTTATGTGAAAGACTAAAGCAAATCTTAAAGAACCTGATGGGAACTTATTGGTGTGGCTTTATACCTGGTAAATCCTCGACCGTCCAGATATTTCCACTACGACAAGAAGACACAAGAAATGCAGGTCGACAAATACCATCTGTTTATCGATTAAAAAGCCGATTCGGCAGTCCTATACGACAGAAACTATTAGATACTATGGCTAAGTTTGGTATCCTTGGAAAGCTGATATGACTCAAAGGGTTGAATCTGACTGACTTTCTACCAAAGCGAGGCTTCAGATAAGGTAATAATCTGTTATGCCATCTCTTGAACATCATAATGCTGATGATCCTGCGAAAGGCTGCAGTAAACACGATTGGTATCGTCTGAAATAATGTCGATGATATAGATATCATTGGCCAAGGACTGCGGGATGTTACTGCGGTCTGGTGGCAAGTTATTTGTTTCATCGAACAAAGAGTCAACTCGTTTGGGACGTTGCTTTTAGGTTGGCACTTTCGCCATACGCGTTTCATCTTTGCTTAGAAAACTCATCAGTAGCGTCGCCTTGACCATAAAGACACTTGCTTTAACCTTTCTAATATCACACATGTTCTTGTCACACATACGGGAAGTATTTGCTTCCGCATTGTGCACTTTCGTAATTTAAAGCTTTTGTATTGTTAACGGAGCGCAAAAGATCGAAACGATTGGAATTATTTTCTAAGTGCGGCTACTGATGGATGAATTTCTTTTGTTGCTGCTGCTGCCAAATATGAAGTAGAATATGAAATAGGGGTTAAAATCCTATCAGGCGACCTTGAGATCCTTACAATCTGACATTGCATTCAAAAGATATTCCAACATGAAAGAGAAGACCGCCACAACTCAAAATTTGCAACTATACAGGAGAACAATTTAAATTTTTAAACCATCATATCTCAAAAAATTTCTTATCTGGATCTTAATAATCTGCATGCATAGCATATTTAATGCATTATTAAGTCAATTATTGACTTTTATTCATCAGATACATATTTTGTTTTTGTGTAGACCCGTTTTTTTTTTGTATATTTGAGTTGTGACACTATTGATGCAAAATTAATGATTAATAATGGTTACAAGTCAACATATGACTACTATATTGTTATTAAAATTTTTTTTTATTTTATGAAATAGTACAAAAACAGAAAACTGATATCAAAATCACATTGAAACCAGTACAGATTTACAGTCAGGTCAGTCAGATAAATACCCTCACCCAATGTAAGATATAGTTTGAGTCTTGAGTTATTGAAATAACTTATGTATTATTATGTGCCTGCTGGTGGTGCGCCAACGGTTGAAGATAGGAATTTTGGTCGTCAGACCAGGGGTTTAGGGACATGTAAAAAAACAGTAAAAAAGTTACAGTGTAAAAGGTGTAAACAAATTCAACAATAAATATAAAAAGTTCAATTCAATATTTCTGTAAATTTGGTCACTTTGTGTGGGGTTACCGAAAGGATCTTATACGGTACCAACTGAGAACTAAGGAAAAAGTGTCTTATTAATTCGAACAAAACATTTTTCAACGTCTTAAGGAGTTTCTCTTAAGAAATTGTTAGAAATAGGGCCAGCACAGCGTGTCCGAATCTTTTCCGCAAATCAACGTTCAATGAACACTTACCATGTGCAAAATTTGACTGAATTCAGTATAAATATAAAAAACATATGCATGTGGAACTATGGGGTCGTTTTTGGTCATTTGTATAAGAGGTAACAGAAAGGGTCAGCCCATATATATCCTACGCAAAATATGGCTGAATTCAGTGTACATACTTAAAAATATATGTATGGAAAACTATGAAGGTCAATTCGGCCATTTGTATGGGAGGTACCAGAAGAGTTGTGTTTCAGTTCATAGTTCATAGTTAACATGACGAAACTCAAATATCATCGAGTTGCCCGTTTGGAAGTTATGAAAGAAAAATTTTAATTATCCAAAAAAAGTTTATTTTGTATTGGAGGTACCAGAAGGGATGGGGCTATTCTGCATATTTATAATCCCATTACTTCATTATGGAAACTATATCAGTTAATGTGTGCTCTAGTTATCCTGCCCAACAGCCATCTAACCAGTCAGCCGGCCAGCCAGAGTCAACAGTTCCAAAAATTACTGAAACGAATTTGGTTTTGAGATACTTGGGGTCTAACAGATCTCCTTTAATGCGTTCCACTTTTTCGGTATCAAATGATATATACCCTCATCCCTAATGGTGAGGGTATAAAAATGTAGCTATAAAGTTACAACATGAGATATGACGTATTGTTTATTTCCATTAATGACATATTTATTTGCAAAAACGTTTCATTTTATTTTATAACGAATTTCCACATTATTTTATAGTAGTAGTTTCAATAGCAATAACGTCATAAATAGAAATATTACAATTTTTATTAGCAATATCAGTACAATAACGTCACATCTTATTTTGTGTCTACTTTTAAATGAAAATATTTTTAATTTGGAAGTATGGAATTGTATTACAATAATGTCACATTTGAAAATAACACACTTTTGTACGCATAGACTTTTCCATTTTTAAACTAATTTTTGTCTTTAAACTGTTACAAAAATAAATGTTACTTTTTTGTCACAAATCACTTCGCATGCATTGGTAGACGATCAAACATAAACCAAAATATGACTTTGTTGATGTTAATAAATAGAACTGAAGCGAGTGAGGCAATACCATTACAACTATCCGTAGTACCGTTATTTTTTGCACGTAAATCTACTCTTGGATTGTTTTATAGAGTTTTAAAAGCAGAACATTTCTGTATCACTAACTCAAAAATGCCAAAATTTGAGTTGTGACGGTCTTGCACGAAACGAGCGATATGTCGATTGCCTCGACACTATTTCGAGGTTGTCGTCGACAACATCGAGTGGGTCGCCAACGAAAGAAATATCAGTGACAGCGACAGGAACCGAACCCTGGTCACCTGCAATGTAGTTGCGTGTTCTAACCAACATGGCTGCGTCTTCTCCATATACCTAACAAAGTAAATAAATCGACAACAGCTACAAATAAATGATTTTCCGAAAAATAAAAAATAAAGGTTTGACGCAACCGTTTTTTAAAAAACCTGATATTAGCTGTAATAAAGTGAGTAACGATTTGATTTTACATTTTAAAGTAATTGTTTCGATAAACTTATTACCCTTAAGGTTTGTGATGATGGTGAAGAAGCCACAGCTGACGAGGTAGTCGACAAATATCAAAATATATATCCACCCCTGCCAGCTGTCTGTCACACATGTATTTTACACAACTCTTGTAAAATAAACACTACGAGTATTAGCAATAATAGACTTGATATTCAACTGAACTTTGAGTACCTATATGTCAGTAGCTTTGTTTTATAATCGTAATAAAGTTAGCAATTTTTTCTCAAGCATAAATTTTAAAAACCTCTACACAAATAAATCGAACAAATCTTCTGTTAAAACTGAAATTACCTTTTAACAATTGTTCAGGACAATTTTTTGATTGAATCAGTAATCGGAAATTTTGAATTTTAATTATCATAGATACTATAAATTGTTTGTATAGATATAGAAAACTTGTTTGTAAATAATTTTTAAAAATACGTATATATTAATTTATGCCTTAATTCAGGATTGTGCTTTAACAGTAGTTTTTCTCATCGCTGAAAAAAGTTCTCCTTAAATTCCATAATGTGCTAGTTTCTACAAGAACATTAAAACACCTTGCTACAGCTTACTAATGATATGGTTACATCAACAAATTGATATCCTTTCATAGAGAGGGGGTAATTACGAAACTAGTAATCTTATCACGACACCATAATCACAGATTAAACATTTGATAGAAAATAGAATTCGTAAGCAAACTACTTATAAATGTACATATACAAACATTATGCCTCCCTTTTTGAGGAGAGTATACGAGTGTCTGAATTTTAAAAACGTGTCATATGCTTCTTAGTGATACTTGTCAACACGTTGTAACTAGAAGAAGTTGCATTTATTTTTGGGTAGCGCATTTTACTCCCTTCGTCATGTATTCGCATCTACCCCAGACATCATCATCATAGCATCATTAGTGAACATAAAACATATTTTTAAAACAAATGTTCAAATATTTCAATTCAAAGGACAAATGCGAGGGGCGATGACAGGACAAAATACCGAATCAAGTGACAACCCCTGTAATTTGACAACTCAACAAGGCCAACCTCTGTGATTACATTTTAATTTGCCGTGAATGTGTTAGCTAGCTGGTTGTTGTTGTTGTTGCTTTTCATTTGGTAACAAAATGTATTGCAATTTTCTTGTGGGTTCCAGTTTCTGGTGTTTTTGTCAGTTTAGAACGTGCGTGCATCTGTTTGGATATAACAAATTGAAGAGGCTTGAAATCAATGAAACAAGTTGGAGAATTTACCAACGAACAGTGGTTTCTGAGTCATCTTTGGAAGGCAAACAAAAAAAAGTAAAATGTATGTTTTAATAAGTAGAGGGTAATTTTATATTTACATTACTTGTGTCGGTAATTTAAAATAATTACTCTACAAATATATGTATGTTTTTGCTGTTCACCATTTACAGCTCTAACGTTGGGACTCTGTCATAATTTGAAATAATATACCAAAGTTTCAGAAAGTTTATGTGCCGACATTCAAAGGCGTGGCCTTACATACTTTGTTGCTCAATTTAGTTTTGTAGGTATTGTATCAAAACACAGGCGGCAATAATCTTTAAATCATCAATAACTCAGAAACACAAAAAGTGGATATGAGACCTTTATGCAGAATACCGATGATATATATTGTGTTTTTTGTGTTTGGAAAACAATATTATTTTGTTGTCTGGTCGGATTTAAAGAAATAACATAACTTATCATCACTGACCGAGGTCTGTATTTCATATAATTTGGGAAAAAATATGTTTTTAATGCATATACATCTAACTACATAAAATGGGGGAGATATCACCATCTTATTGGAGTCAAATATAATACTGAAAATACCGCCGTTCAAGAGATACGTTGGACGGGACTGAGATGCTCACGGAGAAAGAACCATGGAATTGTTTTTATATAGCTGAAGTGGAGAAAGGTCCGAATTTGGATGTGAGCTCATAGGTGCTACGTAAGATAGGCACTTTGTCCTAAAAGCGACAGAATAATTACAGTCTGGAACAAGTCATAATACTTTCCTCGTCGGAAGATAATGCTGATGAAATGAAAAACACAATTTTAACAAAACAAACAGTCGGCCAAGTAGAAAAGGAAGTCCAAAACTTCATTGGTACAGAAAAATCATAATCTCTCACAGTCTATGTAAGTATAAACAACTAAAATTCCATAATGACAATTATGATCGTTTTCCAAATGAATAATTTCCTCCATGCAAACCACTGTCTCTATCTACCACATGACAAATAAGGCTACATTCCTTTTATTCTTTCGAACCATTTGTCATTGTAATTGTACACCACAAAAGCCAACCAAACAACCAGTCCGGCCAAACCATCATCTCTAATCCTAAAGCAAAGTGCATCAGGACGCCACGCCGCCCGCCTTTTTACCCTCTGCTGAGTGAATATTCGATGTGATTCTAATCTGACAATAAGTATGTGCGAGTTGGCTTATTTGTCCAAAAGTATGTTAGGATTTCACGATAAAACTATAAATTAATTACCGCTGTGGGACTTTTCAGTTTTAGCATTCAGCAGCGAATGGAAAAAAGCACAACTCCCTTTGACAAAGACTTCATTTCGGACGTCGACGATGACGACGAGTCAAGAGGGGAGAGATAAATGTAGATGTGGAAAAATCAACCCCTCGGGATGTAAAAGTCGATTATTGCTTGTTTGTATTGCTTTTGTTGTGTGCGACAGAGGATATTTAGTTTCCATTGTTGACACATGCACTTTACAGCGACACCCAGTGAACTGGAACGAACAATCGGCTTGTTAATCGCTCCACATTCACTCAGCGTCAGCCAGTCAGTTTTGGCCGTTGAGGCTCAAAGTAACCGATATGCTACAATATAAAATGTTTTTGCTCTCATTCGTATCTAATGCCATCGACTGGAGGATTTGTTTATTTTTTTTAAATTTATTTGTTTTTGTTGTGCAGTCGATAAATTTATCTAGAGTAAATATTTTGACTTACTTGTATTCTCGCCTCGTTTAACTTTGTCGTTCGCGCCAGTTCCTCTCTGCAATAAATATCCGGATAATGCGATTTGGCAAATGCTGCTTCTAATTCGGCTAATTGTTCCTGAAATTTAAAGAAGAATACGAAAATGGGATTGTTATTTGTTTAAATAAATTGTAAATAATAAATAACACAGTGCAACAGTGAAAAAAACACCCGAACGATAGGTTCGATAGTACAACCGGAGCTGAGTAAAACCCTAGCTCAGTTTGGCTAGATTGGCTACCAAATTTTTTTTTTGGCCCCCTAAACTTTTTGAAATCCCTTGGACCCCTTGGAAAAAGGTGACATCAATTGTTGGCCAACAGTTTCTACAGTTTTTAATCTAGCTCTTTCTCTTCTTCAACAAAGCTTTAGCTAATAGTCCGCTTTAAAAACTGATATAATAAAATTTCCCAAAAAAATTAGACTTCCCTCTTTTATTTTCAAAAAACTTCGATAAAAATTCTAATTTTTTCACTATTTTTTATATAAGTCGTAGGGAATCCAGATTTTTTGCCTACTCCATTCAGTGAAATTGTAGTTTAGGTAACACCGAATAACTTCTCTGAACAAACCTATGCAATCTGAACAAGTCTAGGGATATTAAATAGCTCTCAAAACACACTATCTACTTTAAACAAATCAGTTTTTTAGGAGTTTTGGGCCATTGTGCAATGTTTTTACTTGCTATCTTTACCAAAAACGTACTTATTGTATAACTGAATAACTTCTGTAAACAACCAATATGATCGGAATACTCCACCCCCTTAATTGTTCACAAAGAGCATTAGGGTGTTCCTTATATGGCATTTTTTCGAATTTCGTTAAAAATATGTATTAATCGCGATGTTTGTCATCTATCTTCACCTTACGTTTCTTTTTGCCAATATTAGGAATATATTGTGAGAAATTTTGTATCGATAGTTGGACATTAGGGTGTGCCGCAATGAGGTTAAAGTATGAATTTGTTCTCAAATCAGTTTATTGCCGCTGAGTATTTTTCTTTCGTATATAGACTAAGTAGTAACAAGCCGTTCAATAGCTGAAATAAAGACCTAAAATAATATGTGTTTGCTTTTACCATATTTCTTATAGTCGCCGAGATATTTGATATAGAGTTGGGGTATTTTTAAAAAAATTATTAAAAATGTTGAAATTGAATTTCGATGTAGATTATTATGGGCAATTATATATTTCAACTTTTAAAGGTTAATCAAGTTAAAATCTATATGTTTAAAAAGAATATGTGTATATTATCACAATCTCTATCAATTCTCGAGATATCAGGGGCTTAAAAAGCAAAGCAATGATTACTTAACTTTTGTTTCACCTGTATATCCATTGTGTATGCTTACAAATGTCACCAAAACCATTAATATGCAATGGTCTTTTGAGGGGATTTTTTATTTTTATCGTATAAAAATCGTTATTGGTAAGTATTCAATGGGTATTCAGATGGAACAAAAGTTCATTAGACATTGCTATGCATACAGTCAAAAATTCCGTTTTTTAACGCCTGATATCTCAAGAATTGATAGAGATAGTGATAATATACACATATACTTTTTAAACATACATATCTCGGCGTCTATAAGAGATATGGTAAAAGCAAACACATATTATTTTAGGTCTTTATTTCAGCTATTGAACGGCTTGTTACTACTTAGTCTATATACGAAAGAAAAATACTCAGCGGCAATAAACTGATTTGAGAACAAATTCGTGCTTTAACCTCATTGCGGCACACCCTAATGTCCAACTATCGATACAAAATTTCTCATAATATATTTCTAATATTGGCAAAAAGAAACGTAAGGTGAAGATAGATGACCAACATTGCAATTAATACATATTTTCAACGAACTTCGAAAAAAATGCCATATAAGGAACACCCTAATGCTCTTTGTGAACAATTAAGGGGGTGGAGTATTCCGATCATATTGGTTGTTTACAGAAGTTATTCAGTTATACAATAAGTACGTTTTTGGTAAAGATAGCAAGTAAAAACATTGCACAATGGCCCAAAACTCCTAAAAAACTGATTTGTTTAAAGTAGATAGTGTGTTTTGAGAGCTATTTAATATCCCTAGACTTGTTCAGATTGCATAGGTTTGTTCAGAGAAGTTATTCGGTGTTACCTAAACTACAATTTCACTGAATAGAGTATCCAAAAAATCTGGATTCCCTACGACTTATATAAAAAATAGTGAAAAAATTAGAATTTTTATCGAAGTTTTTTGAAAATAAACGAGGGAAGTCTAATTTTTTTGGGAAATTTTATTATATCAGTTTCTTAAGCGGACTATTAGCTAAAACTTTGCTGAAAAAGAGAAAGAGCTAGATTAAAAACTGTAGAAACTGTTGGCCAACAATTGATGTCACCTTTTTTCAAGGGGTCCAAGGGATTTCAAAAAGTTTAGGGGGCCAAAAAAAAAAATTGGTAGCCAATCTAGCCAAACTGAGCTAGGGTTTTACTCTGTTTCGGTTGTACTATCGAACCTATATAGTCACGTTCGGGTGTTTTTCAAAAAGTTTGATTTTGTGTCATAGTGTAATTAGTAAACATAGTGACGAGCCGTATCGCGATATATAACTGATATATAGTCGTGGTTTTGAGTCCTACACAGAAAAAAAGCGCATTCTAAAATTAAGTTTATAATTCATATTTTTTGCAGAAAAAGTTCTTAAAGATTTAAGTACGAATAGTCCTTATTATTCTTAAAACAAGTAAAAAACGGGATATGTTCAAAATTGTAAGCGAAGAAATTATTAAAATAAGAATGAATTTCTCCAATTAAGTATGAACAAACTTAATAGCAGAGTTTTAAGTACGAACTTGTCTATTATCAAGTAGAAAATACAATAAATATCAAGTTTTATCTGACTTTGGGAGAGAAATAACATTTACTCTCTCAGCTTAATGTTTTCTCCCCACAATTAATTCGTATTCTAAGTGTATAAATTCCCCAATTAATTATGAAAATCCTAAGAGCTTGTGCGATTCAAGTGATGTGTGGTCTTCGTTGATGCCTTGTTCGCACCGGTGTGTTTTGGCTTCTCGATACTTTCGTGGGGATTATGATACATAAGGTTTGTGATGATGATTGTGATGATACAATTAAGAATTCTACACTTATAAATCAAGCTCTACTAGGCTTAATGACATCTTAAATTAAGAATTCCATACCTAAAAATTAAGAACAACTATGTTAAATGCCATCAACAATTACGAATTCTACACACTACAGGCTTCTCGGCTAAGACTTTCCTTTCTTGGATGAAGCATTTTGTACTGGATTTAAGAAAATCCGTACTTACTGTACTTTTGACACCGCTACGGAATGATTTAAATACAGAAAACTTAATTTTCTTGTGTATGTATAGTGGTATATTTCTAAGCAAAATAATAATGGAAGTAAGCGAACTCGACTTCTTGTTCATGCTTTTCTAGTTTGTAATATGAAACTTGCGAGATTCACCGCGGCATAAAGGTTTGAACCTGCGACAAAAGCGTTTTCTACACATCATGATGGTATGTACCGGAAGATTTTTTTGCAAAAATCGGAAGGCATATCGACAGTGGGTTAAGACTGGTTACCAGATTTCAGCATAAAGATATCCACAAGGCAACTCGACTATCCCTCCAATAAAAACACCAAAAATCAAATTGAACATGTGGCAATCGATGGAAGGCATGCATCAAATGTCATGGAATGGCGGAAAGAAAAGTTCATGTTTTCTCCCCACCAGTTTTGTAGTTTGTCTGAAAATAGTTTGATCCAAAAAAAAATTGATGTTCCAAATCGTCTTCAGACAGACAACTTTTTTTTCCACCCTAGTGCGCATGATTCATGGTGATAACAGTGGCTTGAATTATTACGTGCACTTAAGGTGCGCACAAGATGGACCAGAGCGAAAAACGCAAATAACCAATAACAAAGAAAGCTGGACATCGTGAAGCTGCAAACCCCTAAGATAGCCACTGTCTACTCTAACCATCTCTCCCAACTACTATGACACAACGCCTCTCATTCTGACGTTTCCGATACACAGCTGCAGCATGTTGTGCTTTCCACAGCAACCGCTTCCATATGAAAAACGGTACTCAGGCGAATCCTGGTGCGATGAAAAATGTCGCATGGTTTTTTACCAATAGGATGCCGCTTATACGGCAACGATACAGCCAATTGTATGACGGGCTGTTAGGGAACGGCATAAGGAGACAGTACAACAGACGAGTTAAAGCGACAAAAAAACTTCATATCAGGAACTTAGGCATTATTATTATTTCCTTTGGTTCCTACAAGGAACATAGGGCCTCAATTTCATTTGAGGTTTCGGTAATCAGTAGATTTAAAATGAGTAGCTGATTGGGCTTCCGCATCCGATCCTGGAACTGGGGCTTCCAGCCTGACCTCTAGGCGGGCTGGCTTAGAAGCCTTATATGGGTTTGTCATCAAAGTCATTGTCACATTGAATGTGTATTAAGAACGAGGAGGCAATGTAAGTTGAAAAAACATTTGCTCATCTCAATTGCATCTGATTTGGAAGGGGTTGTTAATGAACCGATCGTCATTTAGTTTGTTAACCGTGTTTTGTTTACAAAGAAAGAAAAAACGAAAGAAAACGAATCAATTTCTGTCATATGTGAACTATCTATTTGTGCTTGCTTGGACCCATCCAAACCCCGCTCGCCATGTTTGCCACATGAGAACTATCCAATAGTTGCTTGTTTGTACACATCCAATGCTCGCTCGCAATGTATTTGCTGTGAAATCCTTCCTGTGGTCGCTTACAATGTTTGCTATGTTGGACCCATTCGCTGCATAGGACATCGCCATGAAAATGCATATAGAAATTGTAAACGGGGATTAGATGAGTCGTAATCACATTGTGTTCGCTCTCAGTCTGAAGTTGTCAAAATTTCGCTGGCTTGTTAAGAGTCCGGCGCCACCTGGAAACCCTCTGAGACTCTCCTCTCGGAACCGACTGTCTTAGCAGCTGCTCCGTATATCTACGAAACCTTCCACTATCCGCAACCAGCTGTGCTTTCTGAAATCCCACCTCGGGAGTGGAATGAACAATGCACGTAAATAAGATTTATGGTCTTGTTAAGACGGGTTGCTCATTCCACGACTTTAGGAAACAGAAATTTAGGTGAAGCCCGAAAATTTTACCAGAAAGTAAAAGCAAAAGACTACGGTAAGGGGCTTCCCTCCTGTAAGGTCAAGGAAGGAAATCTTGTTACAGATAATCTGATTGTGCTACATATATTGGGAGAACACTTCCAGCAACTGCTAGTTCCGAAGGCAGTGTAAGTGAAAGTATCACGCCAATTGTCGACGATCAGATCTTTTCAAATCCGGTGCCGAGGAGCTGATAACGAGCGTGCACAGCTCCTACGCTCGGTTTGCATTAACGGAATGCCCGATGATTGGAATCTGAGCGTATAATGTCCTGTGCTAGAAAAAAGGTGATCCAAGTTTGTGCTACAACTACAGTGGAATCAGCCTTTTACCCATCGCATATAAGGTAATGGCGAGTGTGCTATGCGAAAAACAAAGACCAGTATTATCCCACCTTATCGGGCCTTATCAGTGTGGCTTTAGACCAGATATTCACACTTTGGGAAATCCTAGAAAAGAACCAAAAGAATCAGCCTGATGTGGCAGAAATAAGTCGAAGCCATGGCTGAGTTTGGTATTTCAGCAAAGCTTATGCGTCTTTGCATAGAGACGCTGACACAAAGTCTTCAGCGAATATTAGCAAGGACCTTATGGAGCCATTCTATACCAGACGAGGCGTAAAACAAGGCAACGTGATGGAGATGATAATTTTGTAACGATTGTATGTATGCCAGCTTAATAAGTATGTATACTTATAAACTTTATATACATATGTACTAAAATAAATATTTTCTGGTAACATTATACACGTTCTATATATTGGTAAACTGTACAAATTTAATTTGTAAAACTTGATAGTTTGAAAAGACTCCCAAAGCATGTATACAACAAGAAATATGTAGAACTTAAAGACACACATACATGTTACTACGTAAAGACACACATGCATATCAAATCTTGACTGTCAAGGAGATAATACAGATTTAGAAAATATCTTAACATATACATAAGCTCCTTCCTCTCTTCCATAGACAGTATAAATATGTGTGGTGTGGATGTGTCTGGCTACGAGTGAGAATAGGGAATGCTAATGCCATAAACTTGATTGATATTTTATCGGTAATTTCCAATATTGTGATATAATGTATAGTAAAATTACAACCAGCCTAATTTAAAAAAAAAAAAAAAAACACAATTGACAAGACTAAGAATTGTACTACAGTCAAATCTCGATAATTCGTACCCCGATAAATCGTAATTCCCGATAATTCGTAATAAACTGTCGGTCACTTGAAAAAATCTCGTTAATTCGTAAATTTTCCATAGATTTTGGTCCCCTCGCTAATTCGTAAATTTTTTTCCAGATAAAATCTTCTTTACCTCTTATAAATCGTAAGTGTTTGCTAGCTACCACTTATAATTCTTATAAAAAAAAAAACAGAAACATGGAAAGAATGATTTTTTGTGAACGGAATTTTTTTTGCGTGGGTTTTTGCTTTTGCTTGTGTGTTTGTTTATTTTCTTAATGCCAGTTGGTTAGTTTGAATGGAAGAAAAATGTCAAAGCGCACGCATAAAACTCTTTCGGTGTTACAAAAACAACAACTTTTTGTAGCCAATGGTGAGATGGAGAGAAATAAATAGAAGTTGCTAAACGATTTGAAATTGCTCCATCAACTCTAACTTCAATCCTTCAAAAATGAGAATTTATTATGCAAAAATCCCCTATAATTCGTAAAAAGTGGCCGGTCCCTTGCGATTTCGAATTATCGGGATTTGACTGTATAAGGTGCAAAACCCATGGGCATGGTCACTACGTTATTACATTTCTTAACAGTTTGTGAGGTTGTGCTTTCGAAAATAGTTATTACAAAAAAAAAACATAAAAAATAGGATTAAGAATCGCTCGACTAAGCAAAGACCGTACAATTTTTGTAAATAATTAATTTTCTGATTTAATCAGCTCGAGGAAGGAAAATATGCAACACTTAGAATTACTGCTTCCATCTTCTATCATAATTTTTATTACAATTTCTTAAAATTTGTGGTGACCGGGACAACCATTCTACTGATTAACGGAAAATAAACACTTTATTATACCATTATACCATATTGTACTACCAGATAACACAGTGATAAAAACATCCAAACGTGACTATATAGGTTCGATAGTACTACCAATTGTAAGTAGACACAATGGGTATTCAAATGGAACAGAAGTTCAATAGTCATTGCTCACCTTAAAGTCAAGAATTCGTTTTTAAACGCTTGATATCCCGAGAACTAATAGAGATATTGATAACATACACATATACTTATTACTTATATAGATTTTAATTTGATTAACCTTAAAAAGTTGAAATATTTAATGGTCCACAATAACCTATTTCAGAATCCAATTTCAAAAATTTTATTGATTACACAGACAAGACAAGAAAATATACCTGGGAAACTGGTTTCGTACCTATTCGCACTTATTAGCCAGTAACAGATTTGGAAAAAGATATTGCGGTCTTTCCAACAATATATATAGATAACTTGTCATATCTGTCTGTCTTTGTCCAAAATTGCAAATATATTGCAACTTTTTCACATTTTTATACCCTTCACCATGCGCATGAACAGAGTAAAGGGTATATTAATTTAGTTCTTTCATTTGTAACGCCCATAAGGAGGCGTGGTAGGTATGACAATATATACATATAAATGATCAGCATCGAAATCTGAGTTGATTTAAAGGTGACTGTCTGTCTGTCCCCGCGATTACAGCCGAAGTTTAAGAGATATCGAGCTGAAATTTGGAATGCAAGCTTCTATCCACGGAGGTTAAGTTCTAAGATGAGCCCGATCGTTCAAAAACTACTCCCACATCCCATACAAACTTCCCCTCTTTGGGGTCTATCCCTGCGATTACAGCCGTAGTTTAAGGGAAATCAAGAAATTTTGTATGTGAGCTTCCCTACACTAAGCGGAGGTTGAGTAGTAAGATGAAACCGATCGGTAAAAAACTACTCCCACCTCCCATACAAAATCCCTCTTTTTGAGGGTGTCCGTATGTCAGTCCCCGCGATTACAGCAGTAAATTAAGAGGAATCAAACAGAAATATTGTTCGCAAGATTTGCTGCCCTAAATAAAGGTTGAGGTCTAAGATGAACCCGATTGGTCAAAAACTACTCTCACCTCTCATATAAACTCTACCTATTTGGGGTTTGTCCCTTGGGGTTGCGGTTGAGGTATATAGCTGACATTTTGTACACAAGATTTAATATCTAAGCGGAGACTACTTTCTAAGATAAGCAATGTCGATCAAAAACTTCTCGCACCTCCCATACAAACTCCGTCTTTTTGGGGTTCCGCGTAGCTGCCCCCGCGATTGTAGCCGTAGGTTAGGAAATATTGAGCTGAAATTTAATATGCAAGCTTTAATCCTATAATAGGAGCTTACGTAGTAAGATGAGCAATATCGGACGAATACTTCTCCCACCTTCCATACAAAATCCCCCTTTTTGGGGGTGTCCGTCTGTATGAGCTATAGTCCCTATAGTTTATGAGCTTTCGGGCTGTGTAAGCTTTGGTATGCAAGCTTTTGTGCAGAAGCTGAGGTAAAGTTCTAAGATAAGCATGATCGGATTTAAACTACTCCCACATCCCACACAAATTCCTATTTTTGGGCAGTTACAAAATTCATAAAAATAAGCTCCAACTCACCAACTCATCAGTAAATCGAATAAAATCGATACAAAATTATTGACAAAATGGAAAAGTAACGTCCACTTCTCACCAACTCCCCTGTTTTGTGGTACAAAGTTTAATATAATATAGTTGTAATGAAAATAACCAGTTTTACCACCATTTTTACAAATGGTGAAGGGTTTCTGAGCTTCGGCATAGCCGAAAATAACCGCCTTACTAGTGTTAAGTTTAAAGAAGGTTTTATAATGCCACTCTAATGTTAAGTACACAGTACAACACATGATTTTGGGACTCAATTCTGAGAACTGCAGAGCCTTAAACGTGACAAATTCCCCTATACGATACATACTACCTACAAATCGATATTAAATTATTATGGCATGTAACTTAACAAAACGAATGATGCAGAACTTCTTCTTTTTGGGGCTACTTTCACGTGCAGTTCTCAAAATTGAGTCCCAAATCAATGAGTTGTACTGTGTTATTATTTCTCTCGATTTAATAAAAATGTTTCGAAAAGAAAGCGGTTGACGTTGTCATCAAATTTGAGTTAATCTCATACAAATTTGTTTAAAAGTGAATGAAATGAGTATGTCAATCATGTAAGGACAATTCTGACGAAATGTTTTTACTATTTGAAATGATTTCTTTATGTGTAATTACTTTATAACGATTTAGGTAAGACGGTAAAAATTGCACTAAATTCTAATCTAGTCGACATTTGGACATCTAAAAAATCCCTAATCCCGGCGTCTGTAAAACAACGCATCGCAGTTCCCTACAATTTACACAAGGACTCGCCTTTACACTCTATATGATCCTATCTGAATGTTAATGCACACACATGTGTGTGTGTTATAGTTCCATCTTATCGCATGCCGGATACCAAATGCATTTAGTTAGATACTGACCTGTGTGAATGTCGTTCGATGTCTTCGTCTCGCTGGCGTTGGACATGATGCTGTGGTTGGGGTATGGCCGGCATGTTGACTTAATGATGACAAACCACTTCCTGGTGATGTAATACCGGCCGTAACGCTGGGATGGCCCGTGCTTGGTTCAGGTTTCAGTTTCTTAAAAGCTCCTTCCGCTGTAAATAGCAAACATACGAATGTCAAAATTAGTAAATTGCACAAAACGTAATTATTTGATGATGATGCAGATGATGGCGCTTTACGCTTCTAGGCTGAAATTGTGTGTGCTTAAATATAAATATTCATATAAATAAAAGTGAAATTTGCCATAACGTTCGTTCACAAGTCGCTTAGGCGTCGTCTGAACGGACGGACAGCTATTTATGCACGGCCGCCCTAGACTCACCTGTAAAGCTTATTATTATTCATTTGGCATTTTAACACTCATCAACCGTATGACCCCGTCCACGCGGGCTACAACACAAAAAAAGGGAGCACATTATGAATAATTAGAGGACTTAGTAACCTCAACTGCGGCCACAAGATGAGCTTTGCTCTGCCACTGGTCTTTTAACGTTTCACTATTTAACATTTAGTACGCAGACACATTTTTTTTACTTATTTTGACTCGGCTAGATGTGTTACTGGTCGTGACTTTAGTTGTGCGTTGCATCACTAAGACATTGGCAAGAGATATTTCTATTCCTATAGTCGTCCTGCGCAAAGGATCTGTTGTTTTGTCGTCACTGTGGGAGTATGAGTTAGAATGGCAACGGCTTGGGTCTCCGAAACATGAATATTCAATGCAATTTGGGATAATTTATGCAAATATTTTCATTAATCGAGGTAACATTTTATCATATTAAAATTCAGGTTTTAACCTTGATTTTGTGTTCCACTGCTCATCGAGATAACGAACAACTAAATAGCCAAATAAATAGTCCAGAGGTGTTAAATCATCATTAAATGTCATGTTGTACGAAATAAGGTAGGTTAGGAAAGGTGCAACTCGGAAGACATTCTGTACACAAATTGATAAAACAAAACTTGGTGACACGAAGATGAAGTTATATAACATGAAGATAGGTGGCAAACTATGTATTTGAACCGATAATTTCAAATTGCGAATGAGTCTTTTGCAAAAAAGTACACATAACAAATTATCTTATCATACCTACAATTAGAACACGCAAAACAAACTGCGACTATGTCTTTCATAATTGGAGTAGACATACAAATTTATAAATCTTCTGTAAAATATTAGTCTACGTTTCCTTATATTCGATATACTATACAAAGTTACTTCTGAAGTGCCCTCCATAACTGAAGTAGGTATTACTCACTAAGATAACAATTTTCCATATTAATTATAACATAAACCGCATATATGCGATTTGATATTTTGAGTCTCTTCTCCAGCTCGTCGCACACGTACAAGAAGGTTTTCAGTAATCCCAACGAGATGTTCTCTAGATGCACCTATTATGTCCGAACTCTCTACAGAGATGGTGCATCTATCCAAATGGCGAATGTCCTCTACAAATACAAGATTGACATCATCGCCATAGAGGAAATACGATGGACGGGTTAGGGTGCATCCCGATCCGACGAAAGAACAGTTTCATCTTTTACAGCTGCCATTTAGATGTGGATGCATAGTCGGCAAGATAATTTGTCATATGGTCCCGTGGTTTAATCATGTAAGTGTCCCAATATGCACTGTCCGTATCGAGGCAAAATATTTTAACATCACTGTGATTTGTATACAATCCCGATTGAAGGCAAAGGCCACGATATTAAACATGTATTCTATGAACGGAGTAAATATACGAACGCTGCCCTGGCCATGATAAAAATTGTTCTAAGAGATTTAAACTTCAAAATATTAAGGAAAATGCTCTTGGTTCAGCAGTTGAAAAATACTGTCTACACAACAACACCTCCCCGATTGAGGATTCAGACTGTTTAGCTTCGTGTCGGCAAGAAACATGGTAGGGAGGGGAACCAAAGAAATTAGGTTGATCACGTGGTAATCGATGGAAAGCAAATATGAACTCTGGTCATCACCAGAGTTAAAAACGCTCGTAACGAAACGCAAAAGAGGCTTTAGTATCGCAAAGCTGCATACCACCTAGATAGCCAATGCTTACGCAAACCAACTCTCTTAATTACTGCAAACATATGCCCCTAATACTGCTGTCCCGATGCACAGTGACAACATATGTCGCATTCGATGATCAGTGCCGCAACGGACGAATGACGAAAAATGTCGCATATTGTCAGAGGAAATGTATGCTGTATACAAGGCAAAAATGCCGCCAATGGTAACGCCTGCTGTGACGGAATGATAAAAGGAAAGAGATGAATATCTGGTCAAAGCTTATCGAGTAAAAGATTATCTTAAAGAAATTGATTGGAAACATTAGTGTGGCTTGTATGTATGAGGTGAACTGTACAACAGTGGAGCTACTCACTGTCGTGAAATGTGCAACATACTATTATGACTAATAAATTGTAATAAAATACTTACTGAGTTCATTTGTTTATATGAATTGAAACAATGAAACGAAAGTTCACTCCAAATAAAACAGTGCAACACACTATTTTGAGAGTGAATAAAACCAATATCAAACGAAAGTATTTGACATCAGTCACAGAAACTTAAACACCATTTTGCTCCACTACGTCACAATTTTTTTTACAGTGGTTTGATATTTGATATTTTTGATCGAATCAATGAATATGAAAAATCATGTGTAAAAAATCATTTGGGATAGTTTATGTGTTCCCTCGTAGCCGATTTAGGGTGAAACCGTCCTCTACAACCTTGACTAATTTTTGGACTTTCACAGTGTAATCAAAAATCGTATAAAAGCTTTAACTCGAATGAATATAAAAAGATTAAAAGAGGAAATATAAAGGAGTTTTTTGCTCTGACGATAGATTTGTCATTGTGCAATGGAAATAACCGAAGCCGGTCTTATTGGAATAATCTGCTTTTGGATGCGTTGGTGTAAAATAGAAAAGAGGATCATTGAGGTAGAAATGTGGCGTATAGATCTCTGCGTTGGCAAATAAAAATAGTAGTCAAATAGTATTGTAGAAACTCAGTATTACAGCTGAATATCATTACAGAAACGTAGCGGTGCTTTTTCAAAATTCTAAAATAACCAATGAAAGTTTTTATACATATTGTCAAAATTGGAAAATCAACAAAGCATACAAATAATCATAATTTTATGTACATTAGAATGTTCCGCATTAAGCGATTTTTGGAATTCAGCTTCGCGTTAGGTTTCAAACGACGCGTAAGTAAAAATTAATTACAGGAAAAAAAACCATTTTTGGATGTCATCTTCCATACCCAATCAGCGTTTAAAGTTGGCGATCGTAGTGTATTTTGTCAAAGAAAGTTTCGAAATAATTTTTGTCAAAATCTGCGCAATGTACAGTAGATTAAGGAAAAAAACTAATAAAATTTTTGTAACAAGTATTTTTTTATGAAAAACCATTTATTAAAATATTTGAGTATTTAGTTACAGAAAACATTTGATCACATCCGTCCCAGAGTAAAAAATGAAGACTGTCATAGCCCATAACAAACACAATATTTAGGTTTTCTTAAAAAAGATTGACATGAAATTTTTTTGCTACTATACTTACATAACTGAATTTTGAATGAGAGCCTACTTAGGGTGTTAAGATAGGGGGTAGGTATGTTAGAGAAAAATGTTAGAAGGGAAATATTTGTGGGGGTCGGTCATACATTGTACTCCTCTAGGAGGCAACATGGAGCGGCTGGAGAAAATTTTTATAGAAACCACCTTAAGGGTTGAAAATACAGGGGAAACTGTTGGAGTTGCAAAAATATAGAGGGTCTGGCATACATTTGACTCCTTTAGGGGCTGCTTTAGGGCAGTTAGAGTGGTCGGAGTAAATTTTATAAAAAAAATGATTTTTGTATGGAAACCCCACTCTAATGATGACGTATACGATTGTGCAGATAACGAATAAATATGTGTTATTATTTTCTTATATGTTTAAATTTATGTTTGTTATATAATTGAACTCTATAAAAACTTTAATTTCTTTATACTTTTGGAGTTTTTTTACTAGGTCACACCCGTCGTAAAATAGTGTCACACCGTCTTCTTAAAAGTTAAAAGTTTTTTATTCAGAAAAAGTAGTTTTTTTGCGAACAGTAAGTACTTAATACAATCAAAAACAATATAAATAATTACCTACATCACAATAACTGTGGGCTTTCTACGGAAAATTTTACTGAATTTAACCTGAGTCGTAATTTTGTAAAAGCTCAAATTCCTAAAGTCACATCCGCCGTTGTCTTCTAATGGATATTCTGAGCAGAAATCAAGTTATTTCAATGTTTACCTGTTACTAAACGTTTTAAAACATAACATTCTTAGTAACCACAGCTTTTTTTAATAATAAATTTTCTATTAATTATAACCAAAAATGTGAGTAACATTGTCACACCCGTCCCAATGAAATTGCCCTCTTTCAATTAAGCGGAGCGATATATGTGAAAAAGGGCTCATTTATAAGATTCAAATATTTTGTTTCAATTAAGTGGATTTTTCAATACCACTGTGAAAGTAAAATTACAACACAAGTCTAAAGGCTTACGTGTTTTTTGATCACTCGACTAAGATTAGTTCACACTAGAATATCCAACGCACATATAATCATCAACATTGTATCAAAACAATGTCCATTCAGATGACACTATCGAAGTTTACCATCTGTGAAACTTTTAAACAGTAATAACAAAAATGGTGTTACCTTTTTTTAAGTTTGGTCTTAGGAATTTACATGGAAAAACTGAAGCAATTTATTAATTATTATTATTTAGTCCATTTCGGAATTAATATTATTTTGAAATTGTTTCTTGTATACAACTTTGTTTTAATATACAAAACATTTGTTAATAATGCCGTTATGTTCACTAGGGTAGTCGTCGATGTTAAATTTATGTTGGTACCACTTCCCCCAATAATGATAAGTCTATGCAGATATTACGATCGTCAAAGTTTGAGCTCGATTTGGGTATGTTAATCCGTGCCGCTGGGGGCTTAAAGTTTTAAAGCTCTAGTAGCCAAAAGGGGGACTTTGATTTAACATAACTCAAGAACCACTTGTCCAATTTTGTTGAAACGAATTTCCGAAATTTAAAACTTACAATTCTTTAAATCTGTTAATATGTGACTTCTCTGCATAATTAACAGCTTCGCAGTTATAAATAAATTTATAAAAAAAAATTTGCCTAAAAAATAAATAAAAAAAATCCAAAACGGAAAAAATGTCAAGTCTTACTACTTTCACGTTATGTCACATAACCAAGAACAAAACGAGACACTGATCATGAAATCGATTAATGCGTTTCGCTTTAACTCACATTTAAGTGAAGGTTTCAGCAAAACTGGACTTCTTGGCTATGCCCAAACTTTGGCTATTGAAAAATCTGCAAAGGCATCATTTTTGGATGGTGGCACCGACAAAATTCTGAAATAATTTTTTTCAATATAACTTACGACTAATCTAATGCTCACTATACATCGAAAACAGTGATAACAGCACATTCCCCATTACTCTTTTGAGCGTATTTTAATATATTTGTAACGGTAAATTGATATTCTCGCGCTCTTTTGCCTACCTCCTTAGCATAATGTTTCCATAATTTCACAAATTGTGGTTAACATATTTAAAAGATTTCAATTGATTGATAGGCTTACTTATATGTATCTCCACTGAGTTGTAATTAATAAATATTTTGATAACACAGGGGGTACTTTTCAAAACATGACTATTCCACATTCGACCGAACTGAGCTTTATATTTTTTGTTTGTTTGGTAGAATTGAATTGAACCCTTAGCGTAAATAGAATTGTGCTAAATCTCTACAATTACACCAGAAAACAAAAACAAAAAGGAATGATTGCATTAAAACTTGATTATTCCAATTCTCCGTTGGCATACCTAAAAAAATATTTTCTTAATTTACTCAGAAATACTCAAAAAAAAAGTAATTTTCAAAGAATAGCACCAGTCTTGTAAAAATCAATATGTAAATTTATAGATTTGTAGAACAATAACAACTGAATAAGTCATATTTTGCAACTACATTTGATATCTAACGACAGTATCAAAGTATGGCTGGAAATGTGTTGTTCGACAGCAAATATTTCTTAAACAATATTTTCTAAGGCATAAATGAGACTTATGCTTACGATTTTATAGTAGACTTGTTTAGTTCCGGAACGAACTAGTTCCGATGAACGATTCCATGTTGTGATCGGTTGGAACTAGTTCCACATATTCCGTTCCTTTTGCTTTTTAGTTCCTTCTACTATTTTCGTTCCTTTTGCTTTTTTCGTTCATTTGACATTTTAGGTCATATCCAGGGCAACCGGAAATATGCCCTAAAAATCGTGTTTTATGCACTTAAAATATGACCTAAAAATGGAAAAATATGCCCTAACAATCATAAAATATGACCTTAAAATCAACAAAATTATGCTCTAAAAATTTTTTTTCCATATGAGTTATAAATATTTTTATTTAAAGCAAAAAAAAAAAACAAATAACCTTTTAAAAAAAAAAACAATATTATTTTAAATTTAGTCTTTGACAGAATTTTTGGTAAATTTACATACTCAAATATTGTGTAAGTATGCCTTTCATAATATATATCTACCTATATATCATTTTATGATATACATTTCTATTTTAGTATTATTAATTAAGGAACAATTTAAACAAAAAAAAATTCACATGAATTTATGTAACATTAAAGACACAAAAATCTTAAACTTTGTTTCCTAAGTATCACGGTGTTTTTGTATGTTGAGCATTTTATTTGAGATTGATGTTGCAATAAACTACAAAATATTGAGATAAATTACACAGATACACCACTATAAAAAAATTATGACGTAGTGCAGCAAATTGGATTTTAGGATTTTGTTACTTAGTTTAATCCAGTCGTTTGATATTGGTTTGGTTCACTCTCGAAAAAGTGTGTTGCACTGTTTGCTCAAAAATAGAGCAAACCTTTGACTCATAGAGGCTATTTGTCTTCGGTGACTCATAGTGAATTTTTCCAGATAATATTTCTATTGAAGATTCTTAGCCTGTAAAAAAAATTGTGACGTAGTGGAGCAAAATGGAGTTTAAGGGTTTGATATTAGTTTGATATTAGTTTGCTTCACCCCCGATAAAGTGTGTTGCACTGTGTTATCAAATAAAAAATGTTGTCTATTACAACGTCTAGTATTTTTGTACATTAAGAATGATCTTTCAACATCCACAGATGTAATTGGAGCGAATTTAAGGACATTATTTCTTTTACATCATATTTTGATGTTAATGTTGGCGGAATTCTTTACAAATACTTTTCATTACTTTCAACCAAAGGTTTTTTGATGCAATTTTATTAAATTTTTTTTACTATTAAATTAATATCGGAATCCGGTAGATTACCAATTAATTTAAAAGTGTCTTCAATCATGTGAACTTGTTCAATAAGCGTAAGACCTGAAGTTTGCAACTTTTTAATATGTTTTGCAATGAAACCGTAATTTGAAGTAATATAAATCAAGTCAGATCTAGTTTGGCAGTCTGTCAAGCCAGTTTTGCAGTTTTTTTTGGTTGAGCATTTTCATCGTTTAATGCACTTAAAATGTCTTCATAATTGTTGGCATAGTAATTAACTGCTTCAAGCCATGTCCCCGTCGTGTTGTTATAGGTTCTGGAGGTAATGGAAGGTTTGGAAACATTTGTTTTAAAAGTTCCACTCATGTAGCTTTGAAAAACACCTTCACATTATCAATAGCTTTATTTACGTTTTCATGTAAATTTCTAATACATTTACACAATCGATGGAGACCATGAGCAATACATTTACATGCGTCACTTTCAGAAAATATTCCACTTTAGCTTTTACGGATAAAATGCCACTATAGCTGCATCCGTCACAAAAAGCAACACATTATTCGTATTGAAGTTGACGGCCAGATTTTTGATGGCGTCGTCACAAAGTCGAGCAATTTCGAGTAATTAGTCCTTTCCAAGGCTCCTGTATGTAGTAAAAAAAAAAAAATTTCTCACTTGCAATTTTCTTGTCTGAACTTAATACGCGCGCTATAACGTTTGCCATGTTCCTGAAAACCATGTTGAGAGTCTACCGGAACATTCTGACAAAAATAATTGTTTGGACTGCCTAATTTTATTTCTATGACTAAGTTGAATATGTTTGCCACTTTCCACATGTTACTTTACATTAAATCTGCGATCTGCTGCAATATCTTTGCAGATTTGGCTGTTACATTTGAAAAACACAAATTGCAAAGGTCTTTACGAAAAATTAATGTGAAAAACAAAAAATATGCTGAAAAAGGTATATTTTAAAAAAATAAGCCTTAAAAAACATTAAATATGCTTATAAAAAGGAGGTTTTTTTTAAAATATGCTCCAAAAACCAAAATGTGCCGAAATATGACTTTACGTTTAAAATAATATGCTCTTACAAATAGGTCTAAAAACACTTGTAGGACCATGAAACATTTTAAAACATAACCCATTTGTTAATATCTCGTTGTTAAAAAAACATGATTTTGCATAATTCCGGTTGCCCTGGTCATAAAAATCTACCGCAACAAAAACAGCAGACAAATTGTTTTTGCATTTTGCTATGAAAACTTATATAAGTGTGTAACAAACAAAGACTTATATTGCCATTTACACATTACGAAAATTAATTAAACTTTTAAGCAGATCTTAAATTTTTCAATATGATCAAAAGGAACGAACAGAACAGAAGGAAGAACTACTTCCTTTTGATGAACGGAACTGAAAGGAACAATTCGCCAAAAAAATCCAGAAAGTCCAACTCTATTTTCAAGTACATGGTGCGTTTACACAAAACTGGTATAGATGATACCTATAACTTTTGTCTATACCATTGTTGTTTAAGCGCACCATGCACTATAAAAAATGTTATGCATGAGTGCCGGGTATCGTTAACGTATTTCAAGATCGCTTCCGCGACATTCGGATTTACGAATTTCCGAAGCGACCCGGAACAAAATTGCTCCGACCAAGGACTGTTAACCCAGCAACACCTGCAATTCATATCGAACTGTTGCAACAATAACAACATACCTTTAACTATAGAATAAATTTGAGCTATGATTTTTAATGTCGATCCAATTCCACAACATAAACTCCTTGAGACTATATAGCGACTGTGCCGTTAGGTTTGGTTAGATAGATTGCAAGATAGCACACTGTCTAGCACACTAATGCAGCCTATTGTGATACCTGCAATTTCCTCTATAGCAAATACTGGCCTTTCTGTAAATTTGCAGATCTGTCCCAGTGGTATTTCCTGCAGGGCTTCGGTGCTTACTATATCGTTTCCGCTATGACCCATAGTGATGAAATACTAAACTATGAACTTTAGATATGAATCGCATTGCTTCACCCTCGATATGTAGTCAACGTGGTTTCCAGGAATTTAAAAGCAGTCTGGCTGTCTATGTATACACAGATTCTTAGGAGGGCTACCCAGCATAAAATGTTTAAGCACAATGCCATATAAAGACCTACTATTATGATTGTTACCAAACACTGTCTTAAGAACAAAACCAAATAATTAATTATTTAAGTCTCATGCTGGGTATTCTTCAGAAGCTCATATATAGCTGTGATTTCTGCCTAAAAAACGTTGCAAAGGTATGGCAGCTTGAAGGATTTCATCATTATTTCATGTGTCGAGTGCATTTAACAATAAATACCATTGCACCAAAAACTGACAGATGGACAGACAGCTCGGGCATGAAATGGTTCCCCAACCATTATTGCAATTGTATCCTTGCAATAATCGATTCTATTTGCCAGCAACTTTTGTTGCAAATTTGTCAACAGTTTACACCTTTTTCCCAAACAACGCTAGCACTCACCCCTATACACCAAGTGTCACATTTCATCAATGAACACTTAAGTGACAAGAGTCATGCAAACACTACTGCACATTGACTGCTAATCCTTGGCGCGTGTACCCGCTTGCTGTGGACCACAAAACAAACGAACAATGGAGAAAGAAATGTAAGATCATTCTGTTGTGGCCTTTGTAATTATCCTATTGAGAGATTAACTACTACCGTGCCAATGTTTCGTTTCTAAGCGGAAATCAACGAAAGCTGATGGTCATTTGCCAAAATTAAGACTTAAGTAAATCCGCACAAATGGGGATTAATTCCTTGCCCATTTGGAAAATAATGAAAGGCTACTGAAGGAGAAGGGTTAACAATTAAATGTATAATTACCAGATATCGTGTGGTCAGACAGCCTTGTCGGTGGCGTGTGAGCGGGTGTATGGTGATGCGATGACGAATCAATTCCAGGTGTTGGTAATCCTGAGTACAGTGAACTGAAGTCCTCCGGCGTACTGCTGCACTTTCGGTGATGGTTGAGCGGGTTTTTGTCGATGGATGTGATGGCGGGTGAACGGCTGTCCTGTACGGACGAGGATAGTCCCAGCAGACGATTCTCGTGGGAGGAACTGATGCCCATTAGGCGATTATCTTGGAAGGACATGAATTTCGTATCCTGAGGAACACCACCGTGCTGCATATTGGCGGCATGGTCCTCTAGGAGGCCCTGCTGCAGCCCTAGCAGGCCACCCACTAGGTTGGGTCTCAACTCGTCCATGGTCAGTTTGCTTTGGCCGCAAGCACCGGCAGCTGAAAAATTTAACTGACGACTAAAGATGGCAGGAAATATATTAAATTGCTGAGAATCCGCAGACGATTGAGGACTTAGGCCCAGACTCGGCGGAGCTATGTGAGGCAACGAAGGGGCACTGAGGGAGGTAGAAACGGCCACCGATGAAGAGGAATGGGTATCTTGACTGGGATGGACCGCCGACGGCGAAGCGTTTCCAATGGAACCCGTCGAATTAACTGGATTGCCGCCGCCGCCGTTAGTTGTGGCCGCGTTAAGGGCAACTCCTGAGTTGTTGGCCCCTCCGCCGCCGGGTGTGTGCAGTTGGTTTTGCCCAGGAACCGTAGAGGCCGGTGTTGCCTGCTGCTGTTGTTGTTGTTGCTGCTGCTGTTGCAATGAGGCCGCGGAATTAGCGTGATGTGAATTGAGAAGCGAATGATGGGACTGATGTGCGGAATGGGCGACTAAGCCATGGAGGGGAGCAGACAAGTGCCCAGAAGGATGGCTATTTGTATTGCCGACGACACCACCACCGGATCCAGGGCCGCCGGCACAATTTTGTTGTTTGAAATCCAATTTGTGGCCGGCGTAAAATCTCGAATCGATATACGTTTTGAAGAAATCTCCAGAATAATCCAACGGAAAAGTGTTTACACCGTTAAACGGAATTTTATTGTTGGCGATTCACGTTAGTTCAGTTAGTTGTCGCCCAATTTACACTTGGCGTGATGGCACGAAGGTAATGTGCCAGTGAGATCACTTTGATTTATAAACCGATTCGATTAACGAATTTACCGTTAACTTTATGGTATAGGGGGAAATGAATTACGATTTTTTTTATTCAGTTGGTTGGGCCCTGAGTTTTTGTATTACCAGGAGAAGTTATTAATTTTCAACAGTTGTTCTCTGAGTATTTCGTGTATATGTTTGTTTTCTGATGTTGTGAAGTATACAGATATTTATAACAATTCACTTTGATAAATCCAAAACTTCACTTCTTTGTTTTGTTGCAAATTATTTTAATTTTCACTAATTTTAAATTTTTAGGGAAATCAATTAAATTTATACTTATGTAGCAGTGATGTGCAGAATCCGATTTATTTTAGCCGACGCGGATATTTGATTATAGAGAGATATTGGGCTCATCACTATTAGCAGTAACAATTATTATTTATATGCCAAAGATTTTGTATAAGTAAAGTAAAATTTTTACTCGGAGAATATTTTAGACAAGTTTTTTTACTGAGTTTAACTATGCACTATTTCAAACCGATATCGATTTAACTGCTGATTTAGCAATATAGTATTTCACAAGGATTTAATGCAGATTTAAATGTACTTTCATTACCAACAATTGTCTGGTTCTTGTCGTGCTCTGATTTTATTTAGCCGTCGCAAAATCTCGTATCTAAAAAGATTTTGAGGATAAAAATTAGTACAATTTTAGATATTTTTAAAAGTAACAATATTATTTTTTAGAATTTTTATACAGTTATAATTTTGTTGTTGTTGTTATGTACGATTATGTGTCACTTTGGGTTTTCCGATTGCGTCATTTCTATTTCGGGATATTTGTTTTCACTTTATCGAGTTTTTAAATCACCACAAATAGTTATGAAAGTTTAAAGAAGTAGAAAACGCTGTTTCGTTACTTAGTCATAGTTAGGATATTATATTCCGAGTAGAACTCTAGATTTGTGATAAGCAGGTGTTTTTGTTAGAAATTTAAAAATGAGCCTACTTTTTTATCTTCAATTATTTTTAATAGAAAACTTTGAAAAAACTTTGTTTTTATGACTTGTTTACACTTTTAATAAATATTTCTTTAGGATTATAATTTCTTTGGGTTTATTTTTCCAGTTATATAAAAATCTTTTGCATTTCGTTTACATTTGACACTTTTCTATTCACTTTAGCTATTTTGTTTTAAATCAATTCACAAATATTTGTTTTCTCTTTAATTCGATTAACCGGAATTTCTTTTAATAATTTTTGACGTTTTGTCCGGATGCCGAAGTTTCGATTCAGACAAACAACACAGCTTATGCTTTGCTAACGGTACTTGCTAATGTTTACAAATAATTGAAAATTTGATTTCCGTTTAATGCGGCACACGAGACTGAGGCAAACTTTTGCCCAGAGTTGTATTTTGCCAGCGTGCCCGTGTCGAGTGTTGGCGATTGTTTGTTGTCGCACGTTTGCTTGAGCAACAACAAAGGCAGAAATGTTCCAGGTGTTTGTGTGTGTGTGTGTGTGTGTGTGTTTACGACTGACGACAGACAGACGTACTGACTGACTACTAACGGGCTGGGCAGCCGGGCCTCTGATTTGGCGGCTGATGGATGGGTCGAGAGTTAATTTTAATAAAAAGAAAAACCAACAACAATAAACACGATGACACCGACTGTTTGGCGAATAATGAAATTTGCGTTTTTCATTTAACTCGATCCAGCGTCAACTAATGATGATAGACTGCGGCAAAGGAACGCTGCGATAACGTACGACTGACTATTCGACACACACACACGCATACACTCAAATACAAGTTCGACATATGCCAACTTCGGACGTGGCCCAAGACTTCGTGGTGGACTTGGGCGACGTGAAGGAGGCACCGTATGGATTCTGGCTGTGTCGAGAGAGAATTCGCTCAGGATGCGCGCAATCCGGTGCACGTCGACGTCTACGTCGTAACGTCAAGAGGCGTCGGTCATAGGTGCGTCGTCACGGAACGGAAAAGCGTTAAAGTATTTGCGGAATAACAAAAACCAGGCGGAAAGTAACACAATTAATTTGTTAAAACCCGGTTGTCGGTGAGTCGTTCGGTCGGTCGGGTCTGTTGGTTGGTTTGTCGTTCATTCGCTCGTTTACTCACTGGTCGTTCGTGACTCTTTGGAATTTTGGATTCTCCTATTATCTGTTGGTGCACTTTTAGAACGTGAGCCTGTGGTATGTATACTCGCGCGGCCGTTCTGATTTGAAATGATATGAATGAATGCAGGCATCGTATAAATTATAACGAAATTAAGGATCATACAACAGGACAACGGCGACGTCAGCCGACGCTGCACAACCGGAGGCACAGCGACGCTGGCGATCATCCACATTGGCTAATGGTGGTAACAACAACCGGATTTGCTTATGGTTATCATCATCATTTCATTTAGAGTTTTGTTTCATCGTTTTCTGGTCAAAACGGCATTAAGGGTGAGGCGAAAGCTCACCAAAGGGAGGGGGTAATAAATTACCCCGCGCTTGCCTAGGGGAAATGAAAGGAAACGAATAGTGTCGCACCAACATCGTGCCTATGACTCTTCACACATTAAGTCGTAAAAGACATTTGGCTCTTTCTGACCCACGTGAAGTCCTTTAAATCGGCACTGCTCACTGATTCGCTCACTCACTCTTTTTCACTGGCACTGTTCACTATCTCTCTCTCTCTCTGTTTCTTGCAATAGCATACGTCCCACAGGGGTTGGCAGCGCCTTTGTAAATTGTCAGGATTCACATGGTCCTGTTAACATTATCGTTGTTGTTGTTGCATTAGCTGTCGTCTGTCTGTCATACACTTGTTTCTTCTTTTGCAAGGGAAATGATTGATAACTGTCGACAAGTTTTCACTTACTTTTTTTCGCCCTTCGATAAAAAGGCATACATATATCAAATACTTGACTCTCTAGCCTCCCGATGAGTGTTAGTGTGTGTGCATTCATTTTTCTCTCATTTAACCAAAACGAAACAAAAGAAAGCAAAGAGCATTGAATACAAGCGGAAAATGCTATTGAATGTTAATATAAAATGTCTGACACACTTTTTCCGTTTGCTGGTCGTGTTGTCTTGACTCTTTTTGTGACGTCGTTGGCATCGTCCTACCCTCCCTCGTTTGTATGCCAGCCATGCGAGAGTCTATCACCACATGGTTGCAATTTAAATTTTCTTCGATTCTTCGTGCAGCCACATGGATGGCTGGGGCTGGCGGTCTAGCTGACTGCGTGAACTGAGTGAGAAAGTGGCCCGACCCAACCTCCACCGCCGCACCTCGCACTCGATGGCGTTTATGATGATGTTGTTCAACTTGGAAATTGGCAGCATCTCGTTTTAATTTTTTGCGTCCAGTGAAAGTAATAGAATTGTGTAAGAAGTATTATATTCTGTTTAAATTAGCATAGATACGACGTAAGAACAAATGTATGTACGTAACGTACGAGACAGTTCCAACTTTAATATTTTTTTTATAATGTGTTTAATCGCAAGAAAAAGGGTCGCGGGGTACATATCATATCTAGTATGAAAGTAATTTAATGTGTATTAAATGTATTGGCCAAGTATTATTCTGGAACAACTGAAGGAAACTGACAAATTTTACCGATACATATTAATATACATATTTGTTTATATTAGGTGTGTAAAAAGTGCGATGCAAGGTAAAGCTACTGATCGATTTGACTTGTCAAACCCAGGAATTCTTGTCAGTCACACTTCAAGTCTACTCACAGAGCTTCGAATTCGTGGTACTACTTCGGACGGAGTACCTCCAGATGGTAACGCCCTGCAATGTTTCTTTTGACACCCGTCAGAGTACGACTTACTGTGAGAGGCCAAACACAAATTCCAGGCACGTCGGATCAGAGTGAGCGGTACCCTGGACAGCGTCTGACGCAGAATGGGCGGCTGTAGTGCGTTGGGCTTGAAACCCGCCACTGACGTTTGTACTATTGCAATGAAAAGAAGTAATTACAGAAAAAAGGACAACCCAAAATGTTGAAGACCACCGCAAACGAATAAAGGACTATGATTTGAAGATATGCACCTGAAATGTTAGAACACTGTATAGACCAGGTGCCGCCATCCAACTGGCGGAAGTCCTCGAAAAATACAAGGCTGACATAACAGCATTACAGGAAATCCGGTGAACGGGACATGAGTACTCGCGTATGACGAGCTACGTCTACTATAGTGGCCATGCGGACAAGTACGAGTTTGGATGTGGATTTGAGATCGGCAAGAGATTGCGACACATAGTCTCACGGCTCAACGCGGTGTGTAAATGAATAGCCATCACAAGCGTCAAGACAAAGTTTTCCACATTACACTTATATGTGTCCATGCTCGAACAGAAGAGAAAAGCAATAAGGACAAAGATAAGCCATAGCTTGAGTCCTGACATCAAAATTGTACTAGGCGATTTTAGTGTGTATCTAAAACAGACAGGGAGACCGTCTTTGAGCCTACCATCGGAAAATTCAGTCTGCACGCCGAAACGGCATCAGAGAAGCGAGAAGTGTACTTGGTTACTCAAAGCCGTCTCAACATAATGCCTAGTACGATGATGAATGTCGCAATGCCACGAGAGCCGAATTCTGCATACAGCATACATTAAAGAGCTGAATAAGCGACAGTATTAGTGCATAGAGTTGCTCCGAAATAGAGGAGCGCATAGAGTTCCTCCGAATAGTGGAGGCCCGATAATACTAATAACATAGAGGGTTAAGGCGAAAATGCGTGACACTGGGCTGCCCTCCTAAAAGGATAGCTATGGTCAGCTAATGACGACCCCGGTTAACGTTCTGAAGATATGGAGAACACATTTCAGCAACCTACTGGATAAGGACATGACTCCAGAGGACCCAGCTCCAATCGATGACGATCGTATTGATTGTCCAGCCATAGCGAGATACGTATGAAAATATCCCGCCTTAAGGCAGGTGGGGAGGAGCTGGTTAGGAGCATGCATCAGCTCATTAAGAACATCTGTAATGTAATACATACCACTTTACTACTTTTGATTCAAAATGTGTTCAAAAATAATCCGTGTTGTACTTAAAACAAAGAAATGCATGCTATATTTTAGTTTGCATTTTAGACTAATATTAAAGAAGTTTGCAAACTCAATTTTAGTACTGAGTTACTTGCCACCAATTCTATTTTAATTCTACAATTCTAGTTTAATTCTTCTATTCTAGTTTACTTCTCCTTAGTGCAGTCTGTTATGTCCCTTATACAAGAAAGGAGATCAAAGTGACTGTAAGAACTACAGTGGAATAACAAGGTCTTTTCGAGCATACTGTGGCTTCACGAAAAGCCCCCCAATGAAATAACGCCCAAACGAGAAATGAAATATTCCCCAAATTTTTTTTGGGAATTATTTCATTCCTTATTTGGAGTTTTCATAATATGAAATAATCTCCAACAAATTTTCTAAATTCGGGGCTTGTTTCATAGCGTGTATAACTTGGCAGTTATTTCATTTTTTATTTGGGGGTTATTTCATTTTTAAAGCTGTTGTGCTTGCTTAGCACATAGAAGTAGCGGTTTGCGATCAATACTCGTCTTTTGATTTCTAGGCTGACATTATTATTTTTGTTTATGGTGGAGCCAAGGTAGACAAAATCATCTACCACCTCAAAGTTATAGTTGTCAACGTTCACGCAGCGTCCCAGACGAGTGGACTCTTTGTTCGTTGAAACAAATAACTTGGTTTTGTCCTCCTTTATCACCAGACCCACTTCAGCCGACTGCTTTTCAATGCTCGAAAAAGCCGCAGTAACATCTCGCAATCCACGTCCATTTAAATATCTATATATCGCCTTGTCTAAAGCCTCGCTTGATAGAAAATGACTCTGACAGATTTTTGCCAACTTCCACTGAAGACTTCGTGTCAGTCAGTGTCATTCCGCAGAGTCGAATTAGCTTCGCGGGGATACCAAACTCAGCCATAGCATCCAACAATTTCTGTCGTATCGGACTGTCGAATGCAGCTTTGAAATCGATGAACAGTTGGTAGGTGTCGATCTGCTTTTTTGGGTCTTCTCCAGGATTTGTCGTAGCGTGAATATCTGGTCGATGGTGGATTTACCAGGCCTAATGCCACACTGATAAGGTCCAATCAGGTTCGCCAGAATGGGCTTAAGTCTTTCACATAACACACTAGACAGGACCTTGTATGCGATGGGTAAAAAGGCTTATCCCGCAATAGTTGGTACACACACTAGGATCGCCTTTCTTAAGCACGGAACATAGGACACTCAGATTCCAATCATCGAGCATGCACTCCCTGAGCCAAATCGTGTTTATGAGCTGGTGCATGCATGTTACCAGCCCATCGCCGCCGGCTTTAAAAAGCTCTGCCGGCAGTCCATCGGCTCCCGCAGCTTTATTATTTTTATGCCGTGCTATTGCCGTGCTGATCTCGTTTTGGCTCGGTGGTGGACAATCTACTCCGTCGTCGATGATTGGTGCGATTTCGTCACTTAAGCTGCCTTCGAGAACGAGTAGAGATTGAAAGTGTTCCATCCATACTGAGTGTCCGTAACCAGATTTCCGGCTCTGTCCTTACAGGTGGGGATCCATGTTCCAAAACCTTTACTTTTTACCTTTTGGTAGAACTTTTGGGCCTCACCTCTATCCCTGTAGTTCTTTTCTTCCACAGACGCTTTTTCCGTCTGAACAGGCGTTTCATCTCCCTCCTTTTCTCTTTATAACGCTCCGTCACCGCACGCGTCGCCATTGGCTGCAGCTTTGCCTTGTATGCCTCATCCATTTCCTCAGAAATTTCGCGACATTCATCATCGTACCAGGGCTTGTCTAAGCGTGGTTTTTCTTAACCCAGTACGGTCGTTGCGGCAGTGGTCATAGAGTTCGTAATATGCTGCCACTGTATGTCAGGAACATCAGTATTAGGAGGATTTGTTTGGAGTAATTGAGAGAGTTGGTTGGGGTTGGCTTTGTGATGTCTAGCTTCCTTTGCGTTTGATTACGAGTGTTTTTAGCTCTACTTAATCATGTGCGTACCTTGGCTGCAACTAGGTGGTGATCCGAGTCGATATTTGCACCGCGCATCACACGCACGTCCATAACGCTTGAGACATGCCTTCCATCAATTACAACGTGATCAATCTGATTTCTTGTATTTTGATTGGGAGATATCCAGGTTGCCTTGTGGATATCTTTATGCGGGGATCTAGTTCCACTCACAACCATGTTTCTTGCCGACGCGAAACTTACCAGTCTGAATCCGTTATCGGAGGTGTTGTTGTGTACACTGAATTTTCCGACTGCTGAACCAAGAGCATCTTCCCTTCCTATTTTAGCATTAAAATCTCCCAGAACAATTTTAATGTCATGTGCAGGGCAGCGGTCATAGATCTCCTCCAGGCGCTCATAGAATGCATCTTTAATTGTCTTCCGACGGGGTGTGTACACAAATATGCGTAACGTAAAAATATTTCGCCCGGATGCGAATAGTGGCTATTCGGTCACTTCTAGGGTTAAACCGCGAGACCAGGTGTCGAAGTCTCTTGCCGACTATGAAACCACATCCAAATTCGTGTCTTTCTGCATGGCTGCTGTAAAAGATGTCACAGTTCTTTCGTCGTGTGTATCCCTGTCCCGTCCATCTCATTCCCTGTATGGCGGTGATGTCAGCCTTGTATAGAGTAGGATAGAGGCACCATCTCTGTAAAGAGTTCGGACATTCCAGGTGCATATCCTTAAATCATGGTCCTTATATCGTTTGCGGGGGTCGTCAACATTTGGGGAGGATCTTGTTTTTTCTATTCTTCGTGTTTTCATAATAGATTTTGTTTAAGGAAAGTGGCTTATTAGGCCACCGCTGATCCTGATCCTAGTTTCTTGGGGCTGCCAAAGCCACTAAGAAAGCCTGTGTTGAGCTTCAGTAACTTCTGTTACCTAGTTCCTAAGACGCATCGGTGGTAGCATGCCGATTAGGTTACTCAACATTTCGCCTTCTAACTCTAGCTAACTTCTGGGCGGTTGCTTTGAAGTCATTGCCCGGGAAATACTTGGCCTAAGACCGGAAGGAGTTTGCTGCTTTGACAGTGCCACAAAGGAATCAATGCACAACCTAGAATCATTAAATTTAGGTGTAATTCTTATTCTATTGGGTTGTTGTGCGATTTAAAGGGATTTTTCGAAATTAGAATTTTTAGAGGCACAAGGCCAAGAAAATTGGTACCATAACCCAGACCAAATGGCTAAAGATAGAAACGCTAATATTGGCGTGAATGTAATAGAGCAGTAGTGCGCTACAAAGGCATTTTTGAAACTCTATTTGGGGGCAGTAGACATGGGTGTGTCACTAAATTAGAGAAATTGATTTTGACCGAACCCGTCATCCAAGAATCAAATTTGTTGGGAATATTTATCTAAAAGCGATAGAATCAGCTGCTTGGCATTTAATAAAACCAATTAGCACCCTAATCAAACGCCTCATGTAAGGATTATGCAATTTAGTGTTGTTTTCCCCTAATGAAGTAGACTTCAGCAAATAAGGCCTTATTGATTATCTAAGTTGGGAGCGGGAGAAATTGGCGAAGCACTAAATCAGACTAGCGAGTTTTCTGATCAAACGAGTGGTTGTGGAAAAAAAATTAAATAAAATTAAACATTTGTCTAGCGAAAAATGTGACCAATGTAATGGACCAATCAATCGTTAGTAAAATATAATGGTGCACAACATCTTTATCGATAATTTTGCAGGCAGGACGAAGTCTGACGGGTCAGCTAGTCTCATATAAAGCAAAGTATACATGAGGAGAAGAAAACATAATGAAATTGGACAAACTATAAATATAAGGATTTTTTAATGTAGTTTTTATTCGAAACATTAGCTCTATTTTTCATCTAATCAACACGATATTTCAATACAAGTTGTACTGAAATCAAGCAATTAAAGAAAATGAAAAACAATACAAAAACAAAATATTTTCTATAACTTTTGTTTTTTATATGGGATATAATCGGATATAACTCGATATTCTGATTGGTTTGGATGTTATTAATATTAGTAATGTGTACAATAAATGAAAAATAATCAAAAATTAACAAGTTTTTTAAATATCCTGAAAAGTAATTGAAAAACACATGACTGTTTTGGTCGGCGCAGGGACGTTATGAACTGATATTGTTAATACACGAGCAGGGAAAATATGTGGAGCATCTGAAGGTAATAGATAAATTGAATCATTGATTATTTAGAGAGCGATATAAGCAGTGTAGGGTATATCTAAAAGTTTGTGACTGTATTGAGCTAAACCAATAAATTAAGTTTTAAATTTGGTGTTTTCTGTTAAAATACGTGAGATGATGTCTGATACATATCAAGCAAAGTTGTTCGTCTTTTAACGTGACGGTTTATGGTTAATATGTGTTGTACTGGTGCATCAACATTTTGACCAGCAGTGCATTTTTTGCCATAGAAAGAAAAACATTTATGATACGAGCTCTAATTTTTGAAAATTGGTCAATGTTTTGATTTTGTTTTAAATATTTACATATTAACTCCTTGATCTAAATGTGTAACAGTTTAACTTCAATTTAGTATGTTAATTGACTTGATTTGATTCTTCTGGTGACTGTTTTTCACTTAAATGTACAAAGACTGCCTCGAAGAATGCGAGGCATTTAAATTAAAAAAATAATATATTATATAAAAAAAATAATAAAATTACGCTTATTTTTGTCCCGATTTTAACAACACAAGCGAACAATTTGCATTTCTCTATTTTGTTTACAACAATTTTCCAAATAGTCCGGCACTAAGTGAAACAAGCATTCCGATTGTATCCTAGGTTATGATGCACAACCATTCCGTCCAACTAAATGTACATGTGTTGAATTTCCAATTATTGTTCCAGTAAAACCTTACGAACATTTTGCAGTGTAATTCCCCTCGAAGTTTGAAAACCACTGCTGTTCATACAAAACATGTATGCAGTGTATACAGTACTTTATTATAGAGAATTCTCCTATAGATGTATAGCTCGACTGTTCTAACACACACAAGAACATAGCATAACTATCCAACAACCAATCACATTTGCGAGTGAAGATTTCGACAGCTGACAAAGAGAGCAACACAGGTTCGACCTCTTGTAATGCACGTGCGCAATGAATTAATGGCGTGTGCATTGGGGAATATAAACATGAAACAATAATACGTGTGTGTGTGTGTGTTCGCTTAGTTTTGTTGTTGGTGCGAAAATGTTATGGCGTCCATGGTGGAAAGGTAATGAAGATGGAATTGTCGGAATATTTCGCCAGAGCATTTAATGTAATCCTTAAAACAATACGACACAATTTTCGTAATAGAGAGTGTGTGTGTTTGTGGGAGAGTGCTTTTGTAAATATGGGGGCGTTGGGCTAGCACGAACATAGTGTGTGTGTGTATGTGTTGTATGGAGCATGATAACGGTTTGTTGTTAGACTTGATGTTGCTGCTGCTGCTGTTTGTGTTGTTGTTTGGTTTGTATTTCATCTTAATTTGTCATTCGTTTCGTTGTATTCCATTGATGGCGGCGTCGGCGATGGTTGACGGTCGATGGTCCTGATGATGGGATGGTAATGACGATTGTACAAACGGAAAAATTGAGAGACGCCTAAAGAAATAAACGGCTCTGATGCATTCACCAAAAATAAAACGAATGTACAAATGCGCACATGGTTGTTGTTGTGGTATTCGTTTAGCTTAAATTTTGTTTTTGGCTTTTAATTTTTTTGAGGCAGAAAAAAAGATACCTATTGCAAATACTTTAAAGCAAACTAAAAATTACAAAGAGACTGCAATAAATAAAACAAAATAGAGATTCCAACAACAATAGAATACAATTAAAAAAGGGACATCAAATGAAATGAACACTGTGATATGTATTCACACACTTACATAACGTACATACATACCTATTTATGCACATGCACAAACAAAATCTATAAGGAAAAAATATGCCATAGCATGTATGTATGTATATGGGATGCCAGATAATGTCAATAATTTTAGCCGTCGGGATTGTGAATAAGAATATCGTTATCTGTGCCACCGCTAAATATGAAGGATTTTTCGTAATTCACATAATGCACAGTGGGTAATTTTGTAGCAATATAATACAAATACAATACATTTACACATCATTCAACAATTGCTTTTCAATTTACTTCATAAACCATCCGACTCATATTTATGTCTAGTGGAGTATTTGGTAAGGTAAGGTTGGGTTAGTACACATTGCTTTTATAAATTAAAAATGATAAAAAAACGAAGTTTCGTTAAAATCAGCCCAAGGACATATATCCTGAATGGAAAAAAAACTTAAATTTTTTCAAAATTGTTGTTGGTATTGAACCAAATTTGGCTAAATTTGTCTCTGATATATTACTGACAACTGTGTTGAAGTTATAGTGTTCAAATACTTGAATTTTTCAGAAATTTGGTTTCCGGTTTATTCGAAAAATAGCTTTTACCAACAATCCGGTTTTCGAATTCATGATTCAGTAAAAAACCGAGTTAACCGGTTTCGTTCGGTTTTTCGGAAATGGTTAAATAAAACCAAATATAAAATTAAATATAAAACATATGAATCTCGATATATACATTCTCAAGTATGCTTAGTCAACTTAATATTTTTTCCATTAATTCATAAATTTTAGGAGGAACACTACGAAATTTGAACTTAAAAGTGTAAAATGTAAGATCCCGTGTAAAAAGGTGCAGATCCAATTAGATGCGAAAAATTTTTATATCTTCTCAGATCTGATTGGATCGGAACTTATCTAATTATATCGAAATTAGATCTAATGTTATCCTAAATTTGTCCCAGAAATAATTTAATCTGATCACATCTAATTGTATCAAATCTGATCAAATTATATCTAAATTTATAGCGGATCTATTCTGATACAATGAGATAAAATTTACAGTTCAACTTTACAATTATAAAGTAACATAAAATAAAATACAGAAAATAAATAAAAATAACACAAATAGGAAAAAATAGGGGTGGTTTTGACATGGCTCTCTCGATCTTCCTATTGATCCAAAATGAGATCCCAACTGTATCTTGATGATTTCCTAACTATTGTATGCTGATCGTAAATTAAGCACCTTCTTAAGAATAGACACTTTGTTTAGTAAATAAATGCAGTTAAAGTTGTTCATATGAATATCAACGGCTTCCCAGCCATTGCACGGTTATTTCAAAACTATTGTATATTGATCACAAATCTTTTTTGCTATTGGATGCTTAATTTAGGAAATAACGACTATTGAAAGATTTTTTATATGAATAATTCCTCCCATATCAACAGAATTTTTCGAACAAATTTTCGTATTGTATTTGGAAATTTCAGAAACAACCTTTGAGATTTGCCCAAAGATATTTATATATGTATGCTGAATTGCCTAGAACAAACCTGGCAATGTTCTGTAAAAATGCTCCTTTTTGAAGAAACCGGCATACGGTTTCGGAGAAAAAAACGGTTAGACGGTTTTCGGTTTTGAACACTCTAGTTGAAGTATATTAAATTATCTCGAAGGACACGCCTACCTTCTATATATCCTGAAATGGAAAAAACTTATATTTTCCAAAATTGTTGTTAGTATTGAACTAAACTTAGCTAGAATTGTCTCTGATATATTACTGACATTTGTGTTGAATTATATCAAATAATCTCGAAGGACACCCCCACCTCCTATATATCCTGAAATGAAAAAAACTTATATTTTCCAAAATTGTTGTTAGTATTAAACCAAATTTGCCTCAATCCGTCTCTGATATTTTACTGACAATTGCGTTGAATTATATAAAATTATTTCGAAGGACACGCCCACCTCCCATATATCCTGAATGGAAAAACTTAGATTTTCCAAAATGAGATACAATCGCTTAATTGCAAATAAAAGGGAAAAGCAATAATAGATTTTCATGATCTATGTCTGATTTTGTTCATAGGTTATATGACATTACGTTAAAGTAGTAAGACTTTTCACTTGTTTCTGTTTTGGATTTTTTTTTTTATTATTTTTTAAATAGAAATTTTTTAGGCTAATATTTTATTTTTTTTTCATAAATTTATTTATAATTGCGAAACTGCTAATGTTGCTGATAAATCGTTTTGGAACAGATACAAATTTGAATTCTTAAATTTCGGATTTTTGTTTCATAAAAATTGGACTAGTCGTTCTTGAGTTATGGGCCCCAAACTTGGCTAGAGGGGCGTAAAAGCTTAAAGCGGCACCGGGTTAACTACTGCAATCGTGCTCAAACTTTAGCTATCCTAAAATCTGCAAAGACTTATAATTCTGCAATTTTATTCCCCCATTTAAGTTCCGACCACCCTAACGTAAGCATGGGACTTCAAAAAATAAAACATACAGAGAAAAAAAAGTTCCAAAAATCGCTCAACTTTGACATTAGAGCTTCTAACGAACTTTTTGTTTGTTGTTCGTTTCATTGGTGTCGTGTAGGCTACTGCATGGCCAGCCGAGGCAGCCATTTGAATGAAATTATATTCCATTATTTACCGGAAGGATTGTACTTTCAAATAAAAAAGAAATTTGAGAAAATATTCAGTAGTTTTTTTTATAGCATTTTCAAAAAAAAAATTATTTGGCGGACCCTTTATTTCACACAATATATTCGAAATTTCATTAATAACAAACGTGAGGTGGAGCTCGATGTCCAACTCCCATACTACTACTAAGTCATATTAATCTAAATTTACAAATTTCTTTAGATTTTCATTCATGTTAAAACTTTTTAGTTTTGTTGCATTTGAACCTCGCTGTGTTCAAAACATTCCATCAAACCTCTCTCACTTAACATCCTCTGTAATTTCTCTCGAACCCACTATGTTGTTTACAGAACTCTTGACTGACGGTAGGGGCTGATAGAATACAAGTTCGTTTGGGTAAATCCAATTTCGATCAGTTTAATGGGACTTTGGTCTATTGCATCAAATTTTGGTTGCTTTACCCAAATTACTATTGTTTAACCCGGTCTGTTGAATCTAATAATTATTGGGTGAACCTGATTTCGACTGATGTTACCCGACATTGTTTGGTATGGTTAGACTTCGGTCTGTTGAATCCAATTTCTCTTAGTTGACTTCAACTACTAATGTTTACCCCGCCTTCGTTCGGTATAATCGAACTTCGGTCTGTTAAATCCAATTTTTACCAATGCTCCATTGATTACGAAAATAAGGCGGTCGCAAAATGCGAATCAATACGATTCCGAGTTATAAATACGAAGCTGAATAACCGAATTATCTACAAGATAAAGACCCGAAATTGAATTGCCGGCAAACCAGGATTATGATCGCGGAAATTGAAAAATTTTTTGTAATTGATTGCTTAAAGATTATACTATTCAGAATAGAACGATTTTGTATTTTTTAAATTTAAAATAAATTTTTTTTAATTTTTTCCCCGTTGTAGGATAATATGGTTGTTGAAGCCCCACTTAGTTTCATGATGTTGTCTCTTCAACTTCTTGAGAAAAAATGAAATAGATGACTGACAAATTGGGAAGAAAAATATTTTTTTATGTTATCTCTTTCTATGGAATTGCTCATTTACTGAATGCAATTCAATTAATTAAAAAAAAATGTAAATATAAGTTAAATTTCAACTCAAATTGAGTTGTTTTTTGCTTCTTTTTCTTTAGAAAAAGACTGATACAAGAATGTTAATTTTTTTGGGTAAACTATTCAACCACAACATAAAAAAATGTAATTTTATACATTCAATTGAAAATAAAGTGTGACATAGTTTAATTTATGTGTTGAAATAAATATTGCATAATTTGGTTTTACATTTATACGAATTAAAAATGTGATTTGATTTGGGTTAAATCATTCCGAGGGGGCTTTGGCCCCCATGGCCACCACCTGGCTACGGCCTTGGCCTTACAATGCTTGATGAATTTGCTCCAAAAATAGTGCAAAAATTAGATTTTTTCCGATAATTCGTCGCCTGTAAACATAAACATTAAAATATGCTATCATATTTGCCTTCATTCAATGAAAAATCACTTTTTGTCCCCTTTGTATCGCATTAAACTGTGGCACGAAAGATATCTTTAAGGATAACGTAATACTTAGAGGTTATGTTGAATTACTTCAGTTTAGGATTGACAATGACAAATTAGGATTTCATTTCGGGTGTGAATGAATGAAACTTGCATATTTTGCTTCAATGAAAACCGACTCAGCTTTCAGATACACACGCATCTCTATATGGAATCTGTTTAATGTAAATGTAGCGCATAAATATTCGTTTATATTTACATAATAAATTGCGATATGTAAATAAATAAAACAGTATATGTGTGTATATACTTATGGTAATTTCTACCTACATGCATATATGCCTTTATATACTACATCATTAATATATACCTATATTCATGTTCGTGGTCTGTGTCGCAGTATTTACGTGCAATATGCACATGTAGTTGTCACTCATATGCAGTTGTGAGCATTCATTTTAATATCGTGCATGTTTAATGACAATATGATGTTATTATAACCATCGTTATAACATGGCTTTTATCGTTTAACATCCTTTTTATGGTTGTAAACACACACACACACACACGCTCATAGACACTCTTATACGAAAGCATTTAAAGGGTTATGGAAAGTCTTAGAAGGCCTGCAAGAAGGCCTATTATGGCAACCGAAATAAATACAAGACGGATGGGGCATTTTTAAAAATAAGACTTTCTTTCTGAACAAAAATTCATTAATGAAAGCGTCAAAAACACAATTTCAACTTAAGCTTTAAAATTGGTTAAGGATTTTAATGATTCGTAATTAATTGTAGCAGAGACATCCAATGAATGGAAAGTCTTTAGATTATAATGTTATAGAAAACCTTTCCAGTTCTGAAAAATATTGTTTTTATAATAAATTTTGTTTCAAGGAAACCTTTACGAGTATTTAAATTTATCAATTTATCGGCAATCTCGAAACATATATGGGCAATTCCATAGTAACATATGTGACATTCGTATGTTTCAAGTAGATGAGAAACAATGAAAAATATAATTTGTTATTTTTCGTTAACTTTTTGTGTAATAATTAAGAAGCTTTACATTTAGTAAGCAAATTCATGTTTTTTTTTAGAACAAGATATTAACAAATGGAAAGGTATTTGCATGTTTCATGGTCCTACAAGTGGTTTTAGACCTATTTTTTAGAGCATATTTTGACTTATTTTACCCATAAAGTCATATTTCGTCATCGCTTTTTAAACATATGTCATAGTTTTTAGGGCATATTTTTAATAAATATCACTTTTTAAGCATTTTTTATCTTTCCACATTAATTTTTCGTTCGTTTAAGCAAGGAAGTCTCTGCAACTATGCATTTTCAAATGTAACAGCCAAATCTGCTACATGTTTGCCTACTACTAGTACTCTTTTATTTTTGGATATAATGGCTAAAGCGAAATCGGCTAAATCAGTGACTTGCGAACTGATGGAGGATTCCTCTGAAGCAAAGTTATTGCAGCAGATCGCAGATTTCAAGTAAAGCAGCATTTGGAAAGACGCACACGTATTCAACTAAGGCATAGAAGTGAAAATAAGCAGACAAAACAATTATTTTTGCCAGAATGTTCCGGTAGATCATGATTTTCAGAAAAAACTGTGTCGAGCTTTTGTGTTTGTTGACATCTCACTTTACAAAATGAGAAACCTAAATATAAGACACTATTTGAGGAATACACGGACTACCAAGTGCCATCCGAAACAGTTCAAACTAAACATTTAAAAAATATATACAACGACTGCATTTACAATATACGTGCAAAACTAAAAAAAAAAAAACAATTTATATGGATCTCAGTAGATAAAACTACAGATGCAACAGGCCGAAATGTGGCAAACGTTATAGCAGGCGTATTAAGTTGCAAGTGAGACATTTTTACTACATACATTACCATTTTTAAGGCATATTTTAAGCGCATAAAATACGATTTTTAGGACATATTTCCGGTTGCCCTGTTGATTACGAATGTTACATTAGAACGCCAATAAAATTAAATCAATATTTTGCAGAAAAATTATAATTTTTTTTACTATTATTGGTGTTATTTACTGTTGTAACAAATATTTTATGATAAGGGTGCACTTGCGTCATCAGTAAATATGTTATTAAAAAATCATTGAGGTGACCAAATAATTAATGCAATTTTGCATAAATAAATAAATATAAGATAAGCTTTGAATATTTTAAGTTAGTTACCTTTTTTTGTTAACTCACATAAATAAGGTAAGCTCTTCCAAATCTCTTATATGGGATGCAAACGAAAAATTAGTTTAAGATTCGTATGAAATGTTAGGAAACATAATATATTAAGTCTTTTATGAGAAATAGACAACTTTGAACATATATTTGAAGACAAAAATTGTATGCATTGTTAAAGCTGTTTGTAAACGGATACTTTCCTTATTCTCCGATTGTAAGAATGGTAAGAACATGCAACTATGCGGATGATCAGTGTTTAAGACCTGACACAACCATTTACAGTAACAGGCATCTGTCTGGTAAAAGATTCTCAAGATTAAAAATACGGATTCCAGTCTAAGTGGAACAATTACATTGTGATAGTTTGTTTCAAAAATTTAAATATTAGGGAAAACCGTCGAGTCGGGTTATGTAGGACTAATTCGGACACCAGGAATTTATGTTTTTTTTACTTAGATTGCACTATGCGACAATTCGAGGGCCATTGTCTCGGGGGTCCGGCAGTGGCATGATGGTTAGAACACGCGACTACCATGCGGGAGATCCCGGGTTCAAGTCCTGCCTCCAGTCATCTTCATTTTTCTTTCATTGCCGGCCCCTTTGATGTTGTCGACAGTAACGTCGAAGTATAGTGTCACTTAATCAGTGACGTTCGCATTCGTCGACAAACAAGTAGTTGCCGTTAGTTGTGAATCTTCAAAATAGGAAGCGTGTTAATTCACAACAACACGAATCGGGGGTGAACGAAGCCAATATCAAGCGATTGCATTTGGTCTCAGTAACAATATACAGTACAGGGATGCACAAATTGGTACTATTGTACTTTGTTGGTACATTTTCGGCTTTAAAAGTACCATGGTACTACCGCGACTCATTTGGTACAATTTCAAAAATCTTCGATTTGAACATTTTATCAATCGGGTGAGTTCTTATTTCGCCAAATAGCGCGAAATTTTAAAAAAGATATCTTAGATAATTATAAAATTTCTGAATTAGACCTCAACCGAATTCATATCATTATTGATGATATGCACCGTGGTACAGATGCAGAACGATACATGGTTACAAACGAAATAAACAAGTGCAAAGAAATTTATATGAAATTGTGTGATGTTCTTAGAACTTAAATAAATTTTGATGATGATATGTTGAAGCGGTTTTCGAAATTTTCAGAAGAAACTGAAAGTTTTGTTCTATTTTTTGTGAAAATGTTTCCAAACGAATGCAAGAACTTTAATTCGATAAACAATCAATATAGAGCCTTAGCCGATCTATTAGAATTAAAAACAGCAGCAAATGACGATATTTGGCATAAAGTTTCAAATATAAAGAATGAACTGGATGAGTATATGTTTCCAGACATCTCAAGAGTGGTTGCAGGTGTTTAATCTATTCCCAACTCATCCGCAAATTTGGAGATAATATTTTCTTTCCAAAATTTAATAAAAACCAAAGAGAGAAATAGACTAAATGTGGCAAATTAATCTAGCATAATATAGACGAAAGATTTACTAAAGTTTACAAATTCCTCTTGTTATAAAATGAATATAACAAACGTTGACTAAATATTGTACCTGATTATTTAAATGTATTTATTACTTGTAGTTTATACAACTATCCTATATACCTATATACTTCAGTGCGTGCCTGAATTACTTTTTGTGTTTTTGTACCTTTTATGTACATCTAAATTTTTATGTACTTCTTTTTTGTTTTGTTATGTTTCAATAAATAAAATTTTGAAAAAAAAAATATTTTTTGGTACCGTGGGCATCGAAAAAGTACATTTTTCAGTAGTAGATGCTACAAGATTAAAAATCGGGAATGCATCACTGATACAGTATAGTCAAACTAATTCGAAGCACCTTTAATCCGAATATCTAGTAATCCAAATTGCATTTCCAAATACATGATATATTCTACGGTCCGCATTGGTTGTAACTCAATAATCCGAATGAAATGTTTAAAAATAGAAAACTTTGTCGACAAATGTTCGTCGATCACAATCGTTTATGACTTTTTTGAAATAAAAAAAATTTGTGGTCTGGAATGTTCATAACTTTTTTGAAATTGTTTTCATGTGAATTAATTTTTTTTAACCAACACTTGTTTCACATAATTTTATTTATATTTTCATGAAAAAAACACACTTTTCTCAAACAAAATTTATTTTAACGTTTTTTTGCGGATATTTATGTCTTTGTATTTTTTTTTTAAATAAACGGATGACATTCCAATTAAATAAAACGTACCAATTTCTTAGGCACGTAATCCGAATTCCCTTAATCCGAATCAGGATCTGCAATCAATTATTCGTACTAGCGAGACTTTATTGTAAATAGTTCTCCCAAGACATGAACTATCCCAAATGTATTTTAACACATAATTTGACATGTTCTTTGATTCGACTTTTGACCAAAAATACCAAATTCCAAACCACTATAAAAATAATTGTGACGTAGTGTGCAAAATGGAGTTTAAGGTTTTGTTACTGAAGTCAAATGCTATCATTTCCTATCGTTTTTTAAGGGATAAGTAGATAAACAACTTTGTCGAAGACGGCTTATTCGAAAACCCAACTATATTCTGCGAAAATCGATGTAAAAAAGGCCCGAATTTTACATGCCCTCATCAATTTCTACAATGGGTGTATTAGTATGCATGCACAAGTATGTACGCATTTACCGATGATGTACGAACGTCAATGTAAATTAATGGTTTCGGTGAATGTTTAAAAACCGCGAAAATATGAAATACCTGCTGGTGCATTAAAATCTTTAATCAATAACTAACGTCAAATGAGGTATTATAGAGAAGAGAAAAATAAAATAATAATGTCATCAGACGTATACTGTGAATTGTGGATAACTTACTTAAATAAGTGGCGATACCAGCAGATATTAATAATTTTGGATTTTAATAAGCTTATGTATATATATGTGTGTTCCTCTAACTCCCATTGGAGCATAGGGCGTCAGTTACAGCCGTCCGCCATCGGACACGGTTTTGTGCAATCGATCTTAATTGGTTCCAGGATACGCCGAGGTTACTCATTTCGCTTTCGGTGGAGCGTCGCCATGTTATACGTGGTCTTCCACGCCGACGACCTGCCTGATGAAAGGGATTCCATTTAAGTGTTTGCTTAGCCACGTTGTCATCATTTCGGCGAAGAGTATGTCCAATCCACTGCTACTTACGCTTACGAATTTCCGTTGCCAGTGGTATTTGCTGTGATCGCGACAACAGTTCTGCATTTGAGATGGTACGGGGCCAGAAAATTCGAAGTATTCTTCGAAGGCAGCGGTTGACAAAAGTTTGAAGCCGATTGGTAATACTACTGGTAACTTTCCAAGTTGTACATCCATACAGAAGTACAGACTTTACACATGCTTCGAAAATTCGCAGTTTTGTATGGAGGCTGAATTTGTTACATATTGGAGCCAGTATACCGAACGACGATCTTGCCTTGTTTATTCTGCCCTCTACATCTAAATCAGAACCTCCTTCTGCATCAATCTCACACCCCAGGTAGCAAAAGTTAGGAGCATATTTGTAGGTTTCATCACCTACCTGGCGCTGTTGTTTCGGTTCCTATGCTTAGAGTCTTTTTTTTGCTGGTGTTTATTTTAAGATCCGTATGTTGCAGCTTTTCCTGGAGATCTAATGTTGTCCGTTTTAGATCACACAGCCTATGAGAAAGTAAGCAAATATCGTCTGCGTAGGCCAGGTAATTTAGGTATTTGCCGTTGATTTGCCATTGTATTCCTTGGCTTCGGTTCTCGATGGAATAAGCTTGTTTGGTACATAATCGCGGGGGTTTTGTAATACGTCTGGGACTATCTACGTTTCGTTGATCGAAGTAACTTCCGAGAAGTAATTTCAATGGCATTCGATTGTGGGAGAATAGAAGCCTATTAGATCACATAACTGTAAGAACCCTTCCCATATATCATACATTTTTTGTTTGGTTTGCTTTACACACTGTGACAAAATGCAAAAAAAAACCAGTACAGAAATTTCAGTCAGGTAAACTGACTGATAAATACCATCACCCAATATAAGATATTGTTAAAGTCTTGAGTTATTGAAATGAATAGATTTTTAATTAAAATAAAATTACTTATGTATATTTTTTCCCCTGCTTGTGGTGCAAAATCGTTCAAAACTTTACTTATTTGTGTAGGGGGTATAGGTGCCGGTTTAGAATTTATGTGAGAAATATTAATTTTTCAAAAAAATTTAATTTTGATAGGGGGTACCACAATAGGTGAACCGATACAGTCCTTATTCATTCCTAACTCGAATTTTCATACGTACAACTTACGAATAATATGACTGAATTCAGTGCACTTACAAAAAAAGATATGTATGTAAGACTATGGGGGCGAGTTCGGTCCTTTGTATGGGAGGTACCAGAAGGGGTGTGTCAAATAGTTAGGTTTTCTGAGGTTTCGCCTCCTATCACAATATAAACTAACCGACTAATTTTCATTACCCCTCAAATGTCCGTTTGGAAGTTATGGGAGAATTATTAATTTTCCAAAAATAGGTAATTTTGTATGGGAGGTACCAGAAGGGGTGACCCGATATAGTCCATATTCACTCCTAATTCATATTTTCATAAGCGTACAAATTACTCATAATTTGACTGAATTCAGTGTACTTAGAAAAAAGATATGTTTGTAATACTATGGGGGTGAGTTCGGTCATTTGTATGGGAGGTACCAGAATGGGTGGGGCACAGGTTTCGGTTTTCTTAGGGTTTGTCTACTTTTGCAAGATAAATAAAATGACCAAATTCAAACATCCTCCGGTTGTCCGTTTGGAAGCTATGGAAGAAATATTAATTTTCCAAAAATAGGTAATTTTGTATGGGAGGTACCAGAAGGGGTGGGGCTATTCAGCCCATTTACAATCCCATAAGTTCGTTTTGAAAAATATTGAAACTGGTAAATTTTCATACCGATCCGTTAAGGTTTACTCGAGTTATCCTGCTGACCAGCCATCCAGCCAGCCAGCCAGCCTTCTTCTTCTTCTTCTTAAAAAGTTCTGAAACGAATTTGGTCTTAAGATACTTGGGGTCTAACTCGTCTCCTTTAATGCGTTACACTTTTTTTCGTATCAAATGATATATACCCTCATCCCTAAGGGTGATGGTATAATTAAGGAACTTGGGGAGTGACCTAGTAAATGTTAAAGAGCTGGTCGAGTACAACATTACGCTGTATTCCAAAGTTTCCTAACACGATCAAAATGTTGACGTACGGTTTAAAACCCGGTTTTTAGATCTTTCTTCACATCCCAGTAGGAAGTGACTGCAAGACATCCTCAAGGATAGGTGCATGACCATAGTAAATCGTTGATGACATGTGGGGGACCGTCTATATAAGCGACATGTCTCTCATACAATCATGCACGATCTGATGACAATGTCGGTCAAATTGTCGTTACCAGTGCTTAATAATTTAAAATAACAACCGTCACGCACTACTGTTTCCAACAAACTGAACATTTTTTTTCTACTTTCGTCTCTTCAATTTTTTGTCGTTATTGTCCCGTTACATTGAATTTTTTTGTTTGATGCACGACAACATTGGTATTTTGTCGGTCAGCTTGTCGTCAACAGAGTGTTTTGACGACAAGTTTAAAGTCGTGTATGACGATACTTTCTACTGGGATATGATCTTACAACTCAGTCAATTCTTAACCGAGTTTTGGTTTTGGTTTTGGAAAGAAGAATCTAAGACATTTCCAACGTTATATACATTTATATAGATAAGTATGGTTAGTTACATGCCATAATAATTTAATATCGGTTTGAAGTTAGTAAGTATAAGGTATAAGGAATTCTTAATTTTTTGAAATTGGTTCTGCTAAATCGGACTAGTGGTTCTCGAGTTATGTCAAACAAAAGAGCTTAAAACGTAACAAATTTCCCTATACTATACTTACAAACTTCAAATCGATGTTAAATTATTATGACATGTAACTTGGCAAAACGAATGATGCATAACTTCTTCTTTATGGGGCTACTTTCACGTGAAGTTCTCAGAATTGAGTCCCAAATTAATGAGATGAAAAATTTTGTACTATGTTGTACACAAACTCCCCATTTTTCGGGTCTTTTCCTGCGATTCGGTCGTAGTTTATGAGTTATAGAGCTGAAATTTGTTTGTAAGCTTCAATCCTATAAGCGGAGCTTAGTTTCTAAGATAAGCAAGATCTGACAAAAATTAACTCCACCTTCTACACAAACACCCCTTTTATTGGGGTGTGCATCGGTCTGTCTCCGCTTTTACAGTTGTAGTTTAAGAGCTATCCAGCTTAAATTTTGTATGTAAGTTTATATCCCTTAAGCGGAGGTTAAGTACTAAAATGGGCTTAATCGGACAAATTTACTCACATCTCCCATACATACTCCCTCTTTTGGTGGTGTCCGTCTGTCTGTCCCTGGGGTTACAGTAGTAGTTTAAGAGCTAGCGAGCTAAATTTGATTTTTATAACCGGAGTTTAAGTTCTGAGATGAGTAATAACTTAATTTAGGGCTCAAGAATACAGTGGTATACTCAGTTTTAAAAAATTGGATCAAAATCAAGAGATATTCCATTAGTTAATTTGTATTGCCTGTAGTGCAAATAACCAGTTTTATCACAATTTTTACAAATCGTAAAGTGTATCTGAGCAGAAATAAGAGTTTGAGTATGAGTTCAAATGCGAGGTGGGAGTAGATTTTGTGAAAGGTATAAAAATATGGGTTTAATTTGTCAAAAATGCCCAGATAGAAATTTGTTTCTTCGACAATGCAATATTTCGGCTAAAAATTAAAAAAAATGGAAATAAATCATTAATGTTGTTGTACTCGTTTTACTTTATCATGTGTAGCCGCATCAAAACATTAACATTAAAAAGAATTCGATAGGCAATGGGCAAAAAGAAAAACCTTTAGCTATTAGAATGAAGAGTTTGTTTGCATATTTTTTTTGTGTTCTTAAACCACTATTGGAGCCAGGAGCAAACGTTGGGTCGTTTGGTTTGTTGGTTGGCAAAAACTAAAATGAGCAGAAAAGGATAATGGCTGTGATGACAATGAGGACGATGATGATGATATCAATATAACCTTTTACCGCAACTGCGTTTATATACAACAGCAACAACGTCCAAGGGAAACTGCAGAAAAAAACAACTGAAATTGAATAAAAAACAATGAGGACGACACAAAAACCACTCTTAAGGATACCTACCAACAACAACAAGAGCTACAAAGACAGGATAAACATAGTAGTTGGTAAGGAGGAGACATGCTGAAAGGTATAAAAAAAATGGTAGAAACCAAAGTAAATTGCAAATAAACAACATAAAATGGAAAAGGTAAAAGGACGACAAAGTCCGTAGTATCAACACACACGCACACAAACATATACATAATAATGGATGTACATACAGACATACCTTCTAGCATATGTAAGGATCTATGAGTGTGTGCGCCATTAACGGAATAAATACTTATATATGGTTTGTGTCGTGTGTGTGTGTGTATCTGTACACGCAACATTGATGTGGCTTTTTAACTTTTCATTATTTACCGCTAAAAGCATCTTTTAAAACATTTTTCCTTTACTGTTATTCTCCTCCATTCGTCCCTTAGCACAAAGGCAACAAACAATAACACGGACAACAACAAACGTGGAGCTTCATACATAAGTATAAGTACTTTACAATGATGGCGCCGCCGTCCATCTCATTCTTCACACAAACTTGACATCGTAGTCATGGCACCCACTCAAAAACGGAAACAGCTCAAAAAAAAGAAGAAGAAGATGGAAATAACAAAACGCCCATTACGTTTTAACAACAATCCATTTGCACAGTTGTTGGTTTTTCCGCTGCTTTTTTTTCACATCGTCTACTTTGCGCTTAATGCTGCTTTGTCGCCGCTTACTTAAATGCGAGTAATGGCAGAAAGAAGGACGAAATCTACTTCTGATAAAGAAAACAATTAGTATGTGAAACGAATCTGTTACTTAGAAACCGAGCAGTAGTGTGAATATGAGGATTGTATGAAAACTAACTGGACTTGCACTTACACACTAAACTTTTCCCAAAAAAAACAGAAAACATTTTCGAGACAACTTAAAACCACTCAGATAGACAGCTGTGTCAATCACACTGTCTTGTATGGGCTTTGAGAGCGAGCAACGTATGAATTTCTTCAAGGCGGGTCAAGATCGAAAACATAAATGAAATCAAAGGGATATTTACACATTGAATCCAGCAACGATCAACAGTCAAATGTAGTAGACAAGGACACATTAATTATATAAATTAATTTTAAACATATTTTCTTGTATTCAGAACAGTTACTGACATATCGTCGATATCCTGCAAAAAGGTCTCAAGTTCACTTTTTTATTCAATGGACTTAATGATGCAAAAGTATTCCAAATGTTAAAGTCTATGTCCTGTATAAAGAACCGATGTTTTTAAAGTTCTTTTGTAGTTATTGTAAAAAAAACAAAAACCTTAAATCAACAATAACGACGAAATATTTTATAAATACATTTTGACTAATACAGTAATTTCAGTCAGGTGAACTGACAGATAAAGAATTACCCTCACCCTATGTATGTCATTGTTTAACTATCGAGTTATTGAAGTTAACCGAATTTAAAATGATGTTATATTATTTCCTGATTGTGGAGCGTAAACGGTTGGGATGGCCAGGCATGTAGCAATAGAGACATAAAGCAAAACTATCAACAAATGTAAAAAATTTAAATTTAATACTTCTTGGCATATGGTGATATTTTTTACGCTACAAAATAAAAAAAAGGAAAAAATCTCTAATTAATTCGTACAAAAATCATAATTTCCAACAGTTGGTTTCAAATTGGCTTATGTGTATAGAAGGTAACAGTAGAGGCAGCACAACGTTTTCGATTTTTATTCGTCAGAATAAACGTTAATTTTGTGCAAAATTTGCCTAATTCAGTATATAATATTTACTTACAAAAAAATATATGCTTCAAGAATTATGAGGGTGTACGGGAGTTAACAAAAGATATGCCACTCCCCTGTTCCGGTTTGCTAAGGTTTCGCTTAATATTACAAGATTGTGAAACTGACCAAATTCAAATATCCTGCAGTATTTCGGTTGGAAGTTGTCGGAGAAATATTCGCCCCAATTCCCGTTGTCGTCGTCGACGCGAAAGGACTTCGTCATGTGAAGACGGTGTAAAATCGGTTTTCTCGTAGCCGATTACGATATCTATCGACGACTACTGACACAAATTGGGTATCCTGTAAGAAAATGCATCGACGACCTCGAATCGAAACGACTCTGAATCTTTGTCAAAGTTTTTGGTAACAACTTGAAACAATTTGAAGGAATAAGCGAAAATTGTAATATGGGTTCAATCGACACATACAATAACTCCAGGAAATCCTGTTTTGTTTAAAAAATCTAGTTTTGCTTCCGATTATTCACCTTCAGTCATTTCGATTTGTGTCCATTGTGGAAAAATTAACTTCTACTGCATTCAGTGCTTCGATCAGAATCTGGCTGCGACAGTCCAATTTAAAAGACATTGCCCACACGGTAGTAAGACCCTTGTCCTAAGCACCTCAGTGTTACCTAATTATGACTGAAACAGATGTTGTCCTGAGTTCACTTTTCATAGTAGGAACTATTTCTTCCAGCGCGTAATTAAATGTAGCCTTATTAAGGCTTAAGTAGTTCTCGAATTTAAAAAAATAAGATTTTAACATTTATGTACTTACTTATTATCTGGCTAAGTTTAAGATACCGGATCTTTGTCGAAGTATTTTCCTTTCCATTATAATGTTATTCTTGCTTTCCTCGATTTCCACGATCGATGTAATCTGAATCGGACACAAAATATTTTTTCATAAAACAAATGTACATATCTTACATCAGCTGTTGTTATTTCTTTCATTTTAGCAATCGACGTCGTCTCTTGGTAGTTATAAAATACCGAAAAAGCGTTGATTTGACGACGATGTTGAATGGAAGTTATGTTGGCATAAAACCGACGACGACGGGAATAGAAGTGATTACTTTAAACTACCTTAAATTTTTAATGGGATGTACCAGAAGTGATCAACCGATATAGTCTATATACAATACTAAGTCAAATTTTCATAAGCGTACATCGTACGCACTATATTACAGAGTAAGTATTGGCTCGCTCTTTTAGGCTCTCGGCTCGCGAGCCAGGAGCCCAAATAAAGAGCTGGCTCGCGAGCTAAGAGCCTCAAAATTTCACATTACATTAAAAGTACTTTGTGCCGAAAAGTACATTAAAAGTACTATTGGTACAAAAAAGTACTCTTGTAAAAAAAGTACTTTGTGCCGAAAAGTACATTAAAAGTACTTTTGGTACAAAAAAGTACTCCGGTAAAAAAGTACTTTGTGCAGAAAAAAGTGTTTTGGGCCAATAAAAGTACTTTTTGCCTTACAAAAGTACTATGGTACAAAAAAAGTACTTTGTGCCGAATAGTACATTAAAAGCACTTTTGGTACAAAAAAGTACTCTGGTACAAAAAAAAAGTACTTTGTGCATCATAAAATTTTTTTTGGGCCAATGAAAGTACTTTTTGTCATAAAAAGAGTACTTTTGGTACATAACTTTGGTACTGTGTTCGCGAGCCAAGAGCCATAAAATTTTAAATGGGCTCTCGAGCTGGCTCTGTTTTGGGCTCTTGGCTCGCGAGCCGAGAGCTCATTTGAAATTTTGTAGCTCTTAGCTCGCGAGCCAACTCTTTATTTGGGCTCTTGCCTCGCGAGCTAAGAGCCAATTTTCAGGAAAAGAGCGGGTCGCGAGCGAGCCAATACGATCCCTGCTATTATTGATTTTAGTGTTCTTACGAAATATGATAGATATGTATGTAAAACTCTGGATGTGAATTCGGTCATTTGTATGGGAGGTACCAAAAGAGTGTACAGGTTGACGTCGATTAACATGTGCTTCTTATAACACGGCCCCGCACTAACACGGTTTATTTTTTCGGATAATTTTTCGTTTAACTAAATGGCGTCGTTCTAACCCGGTTCAGGAAAATTTTTAAATGAAATGTGTTATAAATCGAAATTTGAACTTGAATGTCATCTACTGCTTAATGGCATTTCACTGATTTCAACTAAATTGTTGGTGGAGTAGAAGTAGACCTAATTCAGCGTCGTACATATTTGAATTCACTGGCTTTGTGATGTGTTTGAAAATGTAATGATCAGGGCAACCTGAAAAATGCAAAAGCATGTTTTTTTTAGAACGAGATATTAACAAATGGGTAAGGTATTTACATATTTCATGGCCCTAAAAGTGTTGTGAGATCTATTTGTACGAGCATATTTTGGCATATTTTACCCATGAAGTCATATTTCGGCATATTTTGGTTTTAAGATCATATTTAAAAAAAAACATCCTCTTTTGAGCATATTTCATATTTTCAGGGCATATTTTTTAAATAGTATTCCTTTTTAAGCATATTTTATGTTTTTCACATTAATTTGTCGTTCGTAAAAACAAGGAAGTCTTTCCAATTTTTCTTTTTTCAAATGTAACAGCCAAATCTGCTACATCTTTTCATACTACTATTGCTACTGTTTTTTTTTTGACACAATACCTAAAGCTAAAACATAAGAGATAGAGGATTCCTCCATTGTAAAATCTGCAGCAAAAACATGCAGCAGATCGCAGATTTCAAGTGATGCAGCATTTGGAAAGCGGCAAACATTTTAAACTAAGTCATACAAATGGAAATAAGCAGGCAAAACAATTATTTTTGCCAGAATGTTCCGGCAGACTGTCAAAAGAACATGATTTTCAGGATACACTGTGCCGAGCTTTTGTGTCTGCTGCCATTTTTACTACGTACAGCAGGCTTGGAAAGGACTTATTACTCGACAATTGCCTGACAGTGTGACGACGCCATTAAAAATCTTAACGTCAACTTTAATAAGTATACTGTTTTGCTCTTTTTGACGGATGCAGCTCCATACATGGTAAAGGCTGCAAAAGCTATAGTGACATTTTATCCGAAAGTGACGCATGTGACATGTATTGCCCATGGTCTACATCGATTGTGTGAATGTATTAGCAATTTATATGAAAACGTAAATAAATCTTTTATAATGTCACGAAAGTATTTTAAAACGCTCCATGGAGAGTGGAACTTTTTAAACAAATATTTTCAGACCTTGCATTACTTCCAGAACCTATAACAACAAATTGGGGAACATGGCTGGAAGCAGTAAATTACTATGTCAATAATTATGAAGACGTTTTAAAGGTCCTACATGCATTAAACTATGAAGATGCTCAATCAATTAAAACTGCATAGGATGTCTTGGCAGACCTCCAAACTAAATCTGACTTTATTTTTATTGCTTCAAATTACGGTTTTTTTGCAAAACATATTAAAAATTTCCAAACATCAAGTCTAACGCTTATTGAGCAAGTTCAGGTGGTTGAAGACACTTTTAAATTGATATTAATTTACTAGTAAAAAAATTAATTAAATTACATCAAAAAACTTTGGCTTGGAAGTAATGAAAAGTATTTGTAAAGAATTGTGTGGATCTGCGCCAACATTAACATCAAAATACGATGTTAAGGAGATACTGTCCCTTAAATTCTCTTCAATTATATCTGTGAATGTTGAAAGATCGTTTTGAATGTACAAAACCTTTTATGTTGTAATAGACAACATTTTTTATTCGATAACACTATGCAACAATTTGAGGGTCATTGTCTCGGAGGTGAATGAAACCCATATCAAACGATAGCATTTGACCTCACTAAAAAAACCTTAGATTCCATTTTGCTACACTAAGTCACATATTTTTTACAGTGTTTTGAAATTTGTTATTTTTGGTCAAAAGTCGAAGACTTTTATTAAAATTTTCCGGAGAATATTTCCTTCGAACATTTTAATCCTCTTGCTGCCTCTGTACGGGACATTTTAGGCCCAATTTTGGAAAAAAGCTTAAAATATAATTTTGGAATTTTCATGTGATCTATTTTAGTTTTAAATTGTTCCTTAAATAACACAAGGGAACAAAATGAAACTTTTTGAGTGTTGTTTGGAATTCTATAGGAGTTTTTTACTAATTTGAGGTCGCTGATTTTAAATATAATCTCCATTTTTCTCCATCAGCTCGAATTTTTAAGTTACAGGTTCTAATCGTATTTTCGCCTTTTTTTCAAAAAATTATAGTTCGAAAAACCATAAATTTTTTTTCATAAGCCGGGTTTTAAAATTTTTTTTTTTAAAGGTATCGTTGTTACCTTTGGAAAAAATCAATTTTTTTAATATCACAAAAAAAATGACTGAGTAAAAACTCTTTTATTTACAAAAAAAAAATTTTCTTCACGCTGAAAGTTAATCGGTTGGGGGCAAATTGTTCTTTTTATTAGCTTTATTGAATATCATATTAAAGTAGCTTTCTAAAACATGTATGTACATAATAATCGATTGAAAATTGAATGAGTTATGCTAAGTTCGGTGATAACAGATTTTTCGCCTTTTTTTGATTCTACCCAAAAAAAATTAAAATTTTGTATTTTTAAACATCATGAGAAATTTGTAAATTTATTTATAGTTTAATTTATAGTTTTGCCTCCTATTACAATAATAATTAACTGACCAAATTTAATTAATCGGCAGGTTTCAATTTGGAAGTTAAGGGAGAAATAATTATTTTCCAAAAATAGGTCATTTTGTATGGGAGGTACCAGAAGGGGTGATCCGATATAGTGCAAATTCATTCCTGATTCATATTTTCATAACAGTAAAACTTACGCATAGTTTGACTGAATTCAGTGTACTTACAAAAAAGATATGTATGTAAGACTATCGGGGTGAGTTCGGTCATTTGTATGGGAGGTACCAGAAGGGGTATGGCAACGGTTTTGGTTTTTTTTAGGGTTTGTCTTCTTTTGCAAGATAAATAAACTGACCAAATTTAAATATCCTCCGGTAGTCTGTTTGGCAGCTATCGAAGATATATTAATTATCCAAAAATAGGTAATTTTGTATGGGAGGTACCAGAAGGGGTGGGGTAATTCCGCCCATTTACAATCCCATAAGTTCGTTTCGAAAAATATTAATACTGATAAATTTTCATAATGATCCGTTAAGGTTTGCTCGAGTTACACTTTCACAAACATTTTAATAAATGTTATTTCTTTATGGAAATCGCGATTTTTGTAAATTTAGTTATCTCAGTAAATTGTTGACAAAATCAAAAGTTGTGCACAGATTTCAATGAAATAAAGCTCATTTGATTCAAACTATATTAAACTAAATGTTTTAAGACCAACACTGTGATTTTTGTTGCAGTATTTTTTTTTAAGAATTTTTAAAAAACAAAATTTTTTTTTTTTTGTAAAATTTTTGTTTTATTTTTTTAAAACTACAACGATATCTCTGAAACTACTAGGCCAAATTAAAAACAATGTAGGCACGGATTAAAGATAATTTTGTTGACGAGATAAAGTTTTTTTGTTAATTTGAATATGGTGAACCGTTTTTATGTTATTTCAATATTTGTAGTGGAAGTGCCTTACTTTTGGACATAACGGTATATCGCGAAAAGTCGAGCTGAATCAAAAAAACCAATTGCAGATTTGGATTCAGCGTCCCAAATTACCTTTAAAACAATATTCAGTTCTTAAACAACAAATACCTTGTTCCCTTGTGTAATTGCATACTACTCTTTATTTTATTTTACTTACTTAATATTTGTGCTAGTAAATTTACCAAAAATACTGTGTTTTAAAATAATATTGTTTTGTTTGAAAAGTTATTTGTTATTTTTTTTAATTTTTAAGCTGATTTAAGTCTAAACAAAAATATTTATAATTCAGATGAAAAAAATGTTGTCTCTTGAATTTTTTAGAGAATATTTTTGTTGATTTTATGGACATATTTTATGATTGTATAAGCATAATTTGCTTTATTTATGGTATATGATTTATGGAATTCCCCATTTCCAGTCAATGTGATTGTACAAACAAAATTGAAAGGTATTTCAGTGAGTGTCTTATGTTGATATAACTCTACATATGTGCATGCAGTTTGTTAAGTAAGATAAGTAATTTACAATCATACTAAAAGTATGTACATATACATTAAATTTGGTTAATTTTGAAATCTTTTTTTTATTTATTTTATTAATTATACTTTTTTTAATTTATTAGAAATTTAGTTTATTTTATTGAAGGAAAATAAGTTTTTGTTTGTATTTTTTTTAATAATAACTGAATATTAATTTAATAAAAAGTAAAAAGAAGAATCGGCTTTTGTTGTATTTTTTGAGATCCAGGAACGTAACCCTCATTTTTGTACTGGTTTCTTGTATCGCTTAACACGGTTTTACTTTACACGGGTTTTTTTTACGAGAACGTAACCACCGTGTTCAACGAGGTCTACCTGTACATTTTAATTTCCATACCTTTTTTTCAAGTTGATTAATAAATCAACAGCACATTAAGAGTTTAAAAAAAAATATATTCCTCTATTTTATAAACAAAATAAACAAATAGTAAAGAAAATCCTTTCAATTCATTTTACAATTTCTCAAAATCACACAATACTGCAGTGAGAATATTGTAAATATTAAAAAATAAAGTTTACCCTTATGCATTGTGAAGACATGTTATTAAATATCCAAGCAAATTTTCCACTTTTGTTCCATTCGTAAATATGACTTCTTTCGCGCTAAATATGTCATTGGGACCACTGTGCGCCATTTAAAATTAACAATTTAAATTTTTGTGTTTTAACCGAAAATTGAAAAAAATTGCTATTTTTTAGAGAGATTTTAAATTAAACATTATTAAGAATTTAAATTATTTATTAATCATTTAAAGACATTCGTTAACATCCATAAGTAGTGTCTTAAATTGTTTCCAATCTTATAGATAGTATAGTTACTTTTATGATTTACCACAGGTTCTCCAAAATTACTTTGCATTATTAAACAAAATATCCTTAGATAAGCCATAGTTAAGATTTCATTCCTTTTGTTTTCCAAAGTCACATTAAAATGTTCATATCATATTACGATGAGTTGACATCAGGGACTATTAACTTTTTTCTCTTTCTGTTTCCGTTTCCTCTGCTACAGCGATGCTGTTGTTGTTGCTGTTGGGTGCGCTGTTGCGCTACGAATTTAAGTCTCAAATTGAAAACTTTAAAATGACAACAAAATTGTTCTTGATTCAATTATGAGAACGGTATAGATAACGTTACAAAAACTTTGATATCCTGTTACAAAGGACGCATATACATACGCACATATGCACGAATATCATCAACATGCATACATACACATTCATACATATTGTATACAGCATTTTTGTTATAACTAAAGTATATTTGTATTTTTAAACATCAAAGCCAACTTAGAGAAGAAAGGCGAACTGAAACGGGCAACGCTCAAATAGAAACGAAACATGTTGTTAAGTGAAAAACCTATCTGATACTCTTATCAACTTTCCCGTTCTCATTCTGTTGAACTTGAGCAGTTTTCACTGTTGATGTTGGCTTTGTTGTTGTATGTGCAACCCCGTACCAGGGGTTTTCTGCATTAAATATTAACTGAAATTCCATTTATCCTTGAAACTTTTTCTGTTTTCGCTTCAGCAGACAAGCTGGAAGAGAGGGAGAGAGAAAATGAGCCAGGAAGAAAACTTGTTATCACGCTGGCAAGGGATGAGAAATGAAGCGGACAGTAGACCTATTTTAGCGAAGATAGGCCCTACTGTGATGACCCGCCAACGCACAGTGGGACAAATTACTAAGTGAAATTGTAATGGAATGTTGAAAGTTTCACAGTGTCATTATTTTAAAATGTTTATATTTTTAAACATAACACAGTGCAACATTTCTAAGGTCATCGTCTGGTGCCACCTTCGTACCCAGCTATTTCTGAAGTATATCCCGAAACTAAAAAATTCCCAAAGCATTTGGCCCCATTACATCGGAACATTTTTTTATGGATACTCCAATATTTTCACCCCAACACGATTTTTTTTATCATTTTTACGGAGTCCATATTTCATTAACCGTTCGAAAATGTTTCTTTTTGTCTTCGGCAAAGTTGTAATCTAAACCAGAGCAAAAAAAGTGTCAAATAGACCGACCCAAAAAAATTGCATTCAGTGCATGAAAATTGCAAAAATATGGAAAAAAAGTATATTTTTTCATTATGTAAAATTTATTTTGTTGTACTCCGTGGCGTATTATTTATGTGAAATATTACATATTATAATCATAATTTTATGGTGGAAATATCATGAAATTTTACAATTTTCATGCACTAGATGCAATTTTTTCGGGTCGGTCTATTTGAGACTTTTTTTTGCTCTGGTTTAGATCTACAACTTTGCCCAAGACGAAAAGAAAAAATTCCTAACGGTTTATGAAATATGGACTCCGTTAAAATGGCCAAAAAATCGTGTTAGGGTGAAAATATTGGAGTATCCATAAAAAATGTTTCGATGTGATGGGCCCAAGTCCTTTGGGAATTTTTTTAGTTTCGGTATATACTTCAAAAATAGCTAGGTACGAAGGTGGCACCAATTTATGTGTTGCACTGGGTAATTTTTGTAGGAGTATTTTATTTACATTGGTGGATTCAGTTTGTCTCATAAACAAAGAGACAAACCCCGCAAACGTTATAAGATATGCACGTCCAGACTCTATATAGAGAATATGCCATTCTTTGGCGGACGAATGTCCTAAAATCATACAACGCTGATATTGCCGCAATACAAGAGATGAAATGGAGAGAACAGTGGTGCTGGCGACGTAAAAATTGTGACGTCTATGACAGCTGCCGCGCCGAAAAGCACGAGTTTGGATGTGGATTTGTAGTTGGCGAGAGACTCAGACATCTTGTCTCGCGGTTCAATCCTGTTACGATTTTTGAGTAATGACGGTCTTGCACCAAATGGGCGATATGACCGCAGCCCTGGGCACGACATTAAAATTGTGAAAAAAAGATTTTAAATGCAAAAATAGGAAGGAAAGGTGTTCTAGGTCCATCGGTCGGTAAATTCAGCCGACAATCACAATAAAGTCACAAAAAGCCACAACCAGCTATCCCAACTAATACGACACAATGACTCTATTTCTGACGTCTCTGATACATAGGGGCAAATCCCGATACGATGAAGAATGTAGCGTAGCGTCTAAGGGACAGGATGGTGCTTACATGGCAATTCTTTTTTAATAGCAGCAACTAAAGAAATTTATCTATCAGTAGCCGCACGTATAAAAGTATTCCAAGCGCTTCGGTCTTTTGCGCTTCGAATATAGTTCGTCACACCAAGCTTAGTTAGCAGTTCTTTCACCTGGTCCATCCATTGGAGTTTTGGTTGCCCCCTCCTGCACTATTGCCGAAGACTTTTCGAGCCCAAGCGTTTTCGTCCATTCGTACAACGTGACCAAGCTTTACAACAAGTAAAGCAACAACTGACCAAATATTTACACTGCGGCAAATACTAGTAGAGTCGCAAGTAAAACAGATCGACAATTACCATCTTTTCGTCGACTAAAAAGCTGTCTTCAACAACCTGATACGGCAGAAATTACTTGAAGCCATGGCCGAGTTTGGTATTCTTGCGATGTGATACGCCTTTGTGGAATGACCCTGACCGAGGCCTAAGACAAGGGAACAGCCTATTGTGTGACCTTATCACTATACTGATGAAGATTATAATGAGAAAAGCTGCAGTAAACAAGAGTGGCACTATATTCAACAAAAGTCGCATGATGCGAATGCTGATGATATATACATCATTGGCCGAATACTGCATGATGTGACTGCAGCCGTCTCAACTATATGGAAGAAATCAGCTACAATGGGTCTAATGATGAACGAAAACAAAACGAAGTTATTTGTTTTAACGAACAACGGATATACTCATTTGAGACGCTGCGTGAACTTTGACAACCCAAATTTTATGAAGTGGTAAAGGGTGATTAAATGTTAAAGGCCGATGTTGATAAAACACGAATTATTTAGGAAATTATTGTCAATTCTTTTTATTAAGATAATATTGGTATGGTTAAATTATGTATGGAACAAAATATCGGCCAAATGGTCGTCGCAACCTCGGCGGCACACCGCCGTTAATGTGCCGAACTATCTCATCTTTTAGCTCTTGAATTGTTGCTGGCTTATCGGCGTACACATTTTCTTTCAAATAACCCCAAAGAAAGAAGTCCAACGGTGTCAAATCACATGATCTTGGCGGCCAATTGACATCGCCACCAAGTGAGATAACACGGCCACTGTGTGGCAAGTGGCACCGTCCTTTTGAAACCACATATCGTCCACATCCATATCTTCCAATTCGGGCCATAAAAAGTTCGTTATTATCTTACGATTGCGAACACAATTCACAGTAACTGCCTGACCGATGATGATGCCGCCAGCCTGTAAACCGCTCCAACAGTCACTCTTTGTGGTTGCATCGGTTTTACGACAATCGCTCTTGGATTATCATTCGCCCAAATGCGGCAATTCTGCTTATTGACGAATCCACTGAGGTTACAATGTGCCTCATCACTGAAGATGATTTTTTTGAAAATTGATCATCCACTGTTGCCATTTCCTGTCACCATTCTGACCATTGACGACGTTTGGAATGGTCAAGAAGTTCTTGAGTCAATTGCACCTTGTAAGAGTGTAAATGCAAGTTTTCATGTTCATCAACAACGAGCGTGAGAGGTGCAATTGTTGGGCACGACGACAAGCAAAGACAAGCAAAAATCCAGATACTGGTTCCATTTGCCTTGATGTATGGCGCAGAATCCTTGGGTTATGACACAAGTGGCTGTATTCGAGAAGAAAATACTCCGTGGGATATAGTAGCCCGTCATCTTTTGCGGATAGTATCGACGTCTTATGAACCAACATATATGTTACGTGATCAAATGTATTAAGAACGTGGTTGCGTTGACATGGATGAGCATACTGAGAACCTTTGTGCGACAAAGTGGATTCTACTTGATATTCAAATAAGAATAATTTTAAATTCAGACATTTTAACACAGTTGGATCACAGAAATCATCGAAGGATGTGCGAAGGTTAAACATCTCGATTGTACAACTAAACTGACTTTTATCAACAAAGTGTATCAAATAATACTAAAGAAAATCTTTTCTAATATTTTACTTGTGTGAACCAGATAAATGTTCTGGCCTCCTGCAATGCTACATAACTGCTATGGGTTATGATAATATTAACCCAACATTTTTACGTATTTGACCTATCTACGTATTATACCAATATTTTTAATAAGATAAAAACTAAAAGTTATTTTTCAAACTGGAAAATTGAAATACCAAAATTTGAAGATTGAGTATCGACCCATTCCTTCGGTTTTTTTTGTATAAAAAGTGCTAGAGAAAACAATTTATTAACAAATCAGGAAAATAGTTACCATGTAATCTGGGAATAGCCCAAAGCATAATTACGTAACGGCCATGATTGATGTTACTGCAGCAAAACGCAAATCTGTAGATAAGGATTTGTAGCTTTCCTAACTTGGTCAGACCATGTTTATGTTTTATCTGGCTTCATTGTATTTCAATGCTGAGTATATTGTTGAATGCACAATCATTCACGACAATAAAAATATTCGCATATATTTAGCAAAATGATATTAATGTCAACGTTGTTATGTGGCTGAGAAGTATTCATGTGTTGCGATTCAAAAAGTTTCATAAAACTATCACATACATATGTTGTGCTAATTTATGTTCTTGGGTTGAGAAAATTTTACCATATATTAAGCTGCGCCAATAATTTATACGGCGTCACCTCTAATAATCTCTTCAAAATAAAACTGATAATTTTACACAAAGTTATATACTCGATGGAACCAATTTGTCTTTACAGTCGATTATCTTTTATCTGGAGGTCATTTGGGGTATGTAGGTACTAAGAATACAGCTTGTTCTTATGTAAAATAAACTCGTGAATCCAAATATCACTCCCATTTTCCTCCATCATCCACTGTTTTTTCGAGTAGGAGGGTATATATCATTTGATACGACCCAAATGTGTAACACATAGAAGGAGTCACTTTAGATCCTAGGTTTCTTTGAAACAAACTCGATTCATAACTTTTTAAGTCATTTGTGTCATGTCCGTCTGTCTGCCTGTCCGGCTGAGAGACGCAACCAAATGTTTTGACATTTTGCACGAGTTAATGTTAATTAACAAATACCAATACAAATAAATGAAATTAAAAAAAGGATTATTGACAATCAGAAATTATACTTGAAATTAAGAAATTCTAAATGAATTTTAAAAAAGCCCATTGAAAATCAGAAAATTTACTTAAAATTCGGAGAAAAGACAATTACAAATCAGATGTAATCGTTCATCCTTATTTTATATTGATGCGCTGATACCGCAGAACAATGTATGCATAGATATTGTATTTTATTATGTTAATGATACATCAAGTTTGGTACTTTAATTGTACCCACATTGTCATCCCTTGCAAACTTGCAATCATCCTGCCCACCAGTGAGTCAGTCAGTCCGTCCGTGTTTCACCCAGTCAAGCATGCTGGTAAGCAAGCAGTTGCAAATTACATTCAAATTATACGATTTTGATAAGAGGACATTTCGAAAAAGTTTCCAATTTCAAGTTTTAAGTTCTATTTTTGTTTTTTGCATCTCTCCAACTGCTCATTCACTCTGCGCCAAAGTGAAGTGCGTCGGTTGTTGTCATTTCAAACTACGACGACATCTTGGGAAAGTTGGTTGGATGGATGTTTCGTCGGTTGGAATGGTAAAAATATAAATAAAAAGTTGACATATGTGCGCCTGAAGCATTTTTTCCATTAACCACCATCAAGGCGCAGACAGCAGCAGCGGGACGCAGCATAGCGAGCGAGAAAACTTTTTTACCCCGTCGCAGTCCAACTGGGATGCGTTGCACAGCTCAAACGCCATGACATGGTGGCTGGCCTTGCTAGTTCCGAGTGGTGCGACGAGGATACTAAAGCACTTGATTTTTTGTCACAAGTGTTTCCATGATGATGCTTCACGGGATTGCTTTGAATGTGCATAATTGAAAAATTAATGGGGGGGAAATGTTATGTTGTATTTTTTGTTTTTGGGCATACAAAATGTTTCATTTTCTGTTCATCTCCCCTTTATTTTTTGATAGACGCTAAGCTTCCATTTAATGCATTCGTAGTTAAATACTATAATTATGAGATTGTTGTTATCAAATATGGATGTACGGAGTTGTATTTTAAAAAGGGTAACACACACACATACGTATACACTTGTATATTAGATCCTTTATTTAGTTGGATGAACTGATATCGTATTTAGGTTGTCGAATAAATTTATCAGAGATTAGGAGTCAGCCAAAAAGGAATGGCAGGTAAACTAGAGTTGATTGCGTAAACTATATATAGTTCGTAATCGAACAACGCTAAAATTCACCGCATGTGGAGGTATTTCAGTTTTGTGCCGCATATGTCGGATAGCCTTTGTAATTAACTGTAATGTACAAAATTAATATTTGTTTGATTTTTTTTGATACGTTCTATATTTGCTTAATATCATAAGAAATTCCCTACCTTTATCTCCGCTTAATTGCACAAACTAAAACTGCCCAACAGGGACAGTTATCTTCAAGAAACAGTGAATTCCCGATATAACGAACACTCGATTTAATTAACAAAATATTTGTTTTTTTTTTATATTTACACCGATGAAGTAATACAAAATAACTCTCCCTACTTAATTTGCAGGACGAAAGTATCCTTACAGTAAGTAATGATGCTATGTTGCTCTATATAATTTGACCGGATTTGAGTCAATTCGGTCATTTGTATGGGAGGTACCAGAAGGGGTGTGGCAAAGGTTTCGGTTTTCTTAGGGTTTGTCTACTATTGCAAAATAAATAAACTGACCAAGTTCAAATATCCTCCGGCCGTCTGTTTGGCAGTTATGAAAGAATATTAATTATCCAAAAATGAGTAATTTTATATGGGAGTTACCAGAAGGGGTGGGGCTATTCTGCCCATATACAAACCCATTAGTTCGTGTTGAAATATATTAATACTGGTAAAATACATACCGATCCATTAAGGTTTACTTGAGTTATCCTGCTTACCAGCCATCCAGCCAGACAGACGGACATAGCTCAATCGTCTTAAAAAGTTCTGAAACAAAGTTGATCTTAACTCTTCTCCTTAAATGCGTTACACTTTTTTTCGTATCAAGTGATACCCTCATCCTAAAAGGTTATGGTATTAAAAGTGTAAAGCACCAAGTATCTAAAGACGAAATTCGTCTGAATGGTTGGTGAGAATGACAACTCAAGTAAACCTTTATTGATCCTTATTGAATTTGCTAGCATTAATATCTCCTAAAATGTTGCTATAGGATAACAAATAGACAGAATAGTCCTACTGCCTCTGGTACCTCCCATACAAAATGACCTACTTTTGGAAAACTGATATAACTACCATTACTTGCAAACAGAAAACAGCCGGATATTGAAACATATGGTACCATTTTGTGAATTCACTGAAATCTGTCTAATTTGGCTCTTTCGGTACCTCTCATATAACATTAGCTTCCTTCGGAAACTTTCCGGTATCTCTCATACAAATAAGCGAATTCACCCATATACATTTACATACATTTATTTGTTTTAATTGCACATTGCAAATTTCGCACAATCCAAACGTTTTTCGCACATTGACATACGATTGGCCACTTTGTGCTGTCCCTTCTGGTATCTCTCATACAAGTTAGTCTAATTTTTTTTAAAAAATAATTACTACAATTCACATCCTAGAATGTTACTTTAAATACTTTGATTTCATAGGTTACATCTACGAAACCGGAAGATTTACCTCTCCCATTCTATTATCGTCTTCTCTTTGTGGACTTTGAAAAAGCGTTTGACAACATCAACCGTGAATACATATGGTTAGCCTTGCGAAGAAGATATATACCAGAAAAACTAATATCGTTGATCAAGGAAAGTTATAACCAGGCCAGATGCTTTGTTCTCGATAAAGGAAAGCTCTCAGACCCATTCCATGTTCAAAGTAGACTGCGTCAGGGATGAATATTGTCACCGCTATTATTCCTAATAGTTATGGAAGATGTTCTTAGTTCCATAGAGAACAGAAGCCAAGGAATACAATGGCAAATCATCGATAAATACCTTAATTCTCTGGCTTACGCAGATTATATTTGCTTGCTTTCCCATAGGCTGTGTGATATAAAAGAGACAACATTATATCTTCAGGAAAAGCTGCAACATACGGGTCTTAAAATAAACACCAGCAAAACAAAGACACTTAGCTTAGGAGCAGAAGAACAGCGCCAATAAGAGTAGGAGACGAAGCCTACAATTATACTTCTTACTTTTGCAACCTGGGATGTGACATTGATTCTGATTTAGATGTAGAGCGCAGAATAAACAAGGCAAGATCGTCGTTCGGTATACTGGCCCCAAAATGGCAAAGTAACAAAATCAGCCTCAATACAAAACTGCGAATTTTCGAAGCATGTGTAAAGTCGGTACTTCTGTATGGATGTACAACTTGGAAAGTTACCAGTAGTATCACCAATCGGCTTCAAACTTTTGCCAACCGCTGCCTTAGAAGAATACTTCGCATATTCTAGCCCCGTACCATCTCAAATGCAGAACTGTTGTCGCGATCACGGCAAATATATATTTCAAATATATATATATTTCAAACTTAGTTCTTATCTAATACTGTACATGCACTTTCCGGTACCCCCTACCTACAAAATGTCCATACATGGTATTGAACTTTTTGCATTAAATTTATTAAAACTTTCTACATTGTAATCTTTTCCAATGTTTGAGTACATATCTGTAAATGGGAGACCTAACTTTACCTTGATTTTTGAATCATAACATAACTACCTGCAAATTATAAGAGGATAAAATTATAAAAAGAAGAAAAACTAATAAGAAATAATACAAATAATTATTTTTGGATGTGCCAAAGCTCAGATACCCCTCTAAAAATGGTGATAAAACTATTTATTTGCACTTAAAAGAAACTATATTTCCCTTTACACCCCATGAATGAGGTATGGAATGCTTCACGCTTTCTATTTTTGATTCACAACAAATAGCACCTACTTGTTTATCGACGATTGCGAACGTCACTGTTTGCGAAGCTTTTACTAGACATGCCGATTGACTCGACACTTATACTGCGAAGTTGCTGTCGACAACATCGAGGGGGCCGGCAATGAAAGAAAAATGTAAATGACTGGTGCCGTGAATCGAACCACGGACCTCCCACATGGTAGCCACTACGCCACGGTCGGTCCCTTTATTTGCACTACAACTATATTTTATTAAATTTTGTACCGGAAAAAAGGGAAGTTTGAATGAAAGGTGGATGTTACTTTTAGCCGATCACATCCATTTTTTATCGGCAATTTATTATTACTACTGAAATGACCAATACTGCAGTAACAACAGCTGTTTCTTTACATGCAGAAAAAGTATCCGACACTACATTCAGATTTAAAGACATGTGAATCGTGATCGTCAAAACCTGAACATATCAATTATCAGATATGTGTAATTATTCGGTCGTCCATCGACCCTTAAATTTCTTTTACGATATCTCGATTGGTTTGGATTAGTTGTGTTTAGAATATATGAGAAAAGTTCCAAAATAAACCAGTTTTACTGGAAAGTAAATGAAAAACACATGACTGTTTTGATCGGCAGGGCAGAGCTATATTATCTAAGAAATTTTTTTTGAATATTTTAACCCCCAAATATTGATCATTTTTGAACTTAACCGCAGCTTAGAGAATAAATTGAAATGAATAAAATAAATGTAATTTGCAAACGTTGTTCTGCCATACAACTTCTGACTCGGCGAACTTCGTCTCGCTCCAAGTTAACGCCTTCATTTAAACTACAGAGTAATATTAAAACACATATAGTTCAAATTTTAATGTGACTTATTTAAATTTAATCGAAATCTGTGAAGAGCGGCCTGATAAACAATGTTTTTCGATTTGTTTTCCGGCGCTAAAACAAACAATGAAGAAAGTTTGCCAACACGCAAAAAACTGAGAAATTCGAGGTTGATCTCACAAACTTCCAATGATTGGCCTTGCGATTTATTGATAGTCATCGCAAAAAATCGAATGGGGAATTAAATTCGCTAGAAGTAGAAGGGAAAATCGGTTGGAATAATAGAAAATAGAGGGATAAGGACTTCCTCTCCTTTGAAAAAGCGCCAGTAGATATTTTGAAAATGCAGTATCCGGTGGGTCGTTTTGCAAAGTGACTCTCATGTTCGTAGTAAATTTGCGATCGATACGCATAAAAATTATTTGAGCTAACCTTTTTATTCGTTTCTTTTCCTGATGACTTGTAAACAAACCCGTCGTCGTATTGACCATCTTTAAATTGTGGTGATATTCACCCTCTCCACGGCAGAACATCAACGGGTATTGAAGTGCATCATATGACCGATGAGTCTCCTTGAGAACAATATCGTGTGATTCCACATTCTCACCAGTTGGGATCTCATCTTAAAATAGATTGGGATCTCACCTCGAAATGAGTAGCAGGCGGGAGTCTCCGAAAGTCATGTCGGAATAATTAACTAAAATTTTTCGCAGTTAAATTTCGTCGAATAAAAAATTAAAAATTTTCGAATTTTTCCGGAATTTTCCAACAAAATGTTCTATTTTTCCAGTAGAAAAGTCATTCGCAATTATTGCACACAAAATTCCATACAAAAAAGCAATTTTTCGCTTACACTATGACACAAAATCAAACTTTTTTAAAAACACCCGAACGTGACTATATAGGTTCGATAGTACAACCGGAGCTGAGTAAAACCCTAGCTCAGTTTGGCTAGATTGGCTACCAAAATTTTTTTTTGGCCCTCGTAACTTTTGAAATCCCTTGGATCCCTTGAAAAAGGTGACATCAGTTTTTAGCCAACACTTTGTACAGTTTTTAATCTAGCTCTTTCTCTTCTTAAGCAAAGTTGTAGCTAATAGTCCGCTTAAGAAATTGATATAATAAAATTTCCCAAAAAACTTAGATATCCCTCGTTTATTTTCAAAAAACTTCGAATAAAATTCTAATTTGTTCACTATATTGAATATAAGTCGTAGGGAGTCCAGATTTTTTGCATACTCTATTCAGTGAAATTGTAGTTTAGGTAACACCGAAAAACTTCTCTGAACAAACCCATGCAATCTGAACAAGTCTAGGGATATTAAATGGCTCTCAAAACACACTATCTACTTTAAACAAATCAGTTTTTTAGGAGTTTTGGGCCATTGTGCAAAGTTTTTACTTGCTATCTTTACCAAAAACGTACTTATTTTGTAACTGAACAACTTTTGTAAACAACCAATATGATCGGAATACTCCACCCCTTTAATTGTTCACAAAGAGGCTTAGGGTGTTCCTTATATTGCATTTTTTTCGAATTTCGTTAAAAATATGTATTAATTGCGATGTTGGTCATCTAGCTTCACCTTACGTTTCTTTTTGCTAATATTAGGAATATATTATGAGAAATTTTGTATCGATAGTTGGACATAAGGGTGTGCCGCAATGAGGTTAAAGTACTGTTGCACTGTGATTATTTTTGCATTAGAAAAGCCATTTCGTAACAATTGCACTCAAAATTCCCGGCTTTTCCTAAGGATTTTTCCAAAATTTTGTGGTAGAAAAAATTCATGCCAATATTGAAAAAAAATACTGGGACAACGTTCTCTCTTGATAAATTACCATAAATTTTTCACACAATTTTTATATTAATATATTTCACAATAATCCGAAGTTTTTCAGCAACACAAACGAATTTTGCGCCTTTACCTCGTTTGAAATCATAAAATCAAGCGATACAATGGAAGATTTCGTCAAAGCCATCCAAATCTTTCGATTTTTTCTGGAATTTTCCGAGTTTTCCAGTTTTTTCTATTTTTCCATTCGAAAATTCAATTGTTCACATTTACATCGCCCAAAATTACCAAAACATACGATAAGATGCAAAATTTTTAAGAAAAAAAAAGAAATTTTTTTTTGGCATTTTCCATAATTTTCCAACTAAAATTTTCTATTTTTCTATTCGAAAACCAACAAAAATTTAATTTTCGATTACCTCAAATCAGGCGATGAAATGTAAAATTTTGCCGAAAAAATTCAAATTTTCGGATTTTTCCGAGTTTTCCACCGAGAATTTATGTATTTTTCCATTCGGAAAGTCGCAAAAAAAAAAAAAATTTTCGCAAATTACAAACGTTCAAAACTATCAAATCGTACGACAAAAAGCAAAATTTCGTCGAAAAATAATATTAAAATTTTTCGAATTTTTCGGGAATTTTCCGAATTTTCAAACAAAATTTTTTTATTTTTCCATTCGAAAAACCATTCGTTACAATTGCACACATAATTCCATACAAAAAAGCAATTTTCGGTTTTCCAATTTTCCGGCTTTTGTTTACAAGATTACTTTTAAATAATAAATAAAAATATTGAATAATTTCATATAAAATAATATGTAATACCAAGGGCGTAGCCAGGTAGGAGCAGGGGGGGGCAGCTGCCCCCCCCCCCACAGATTGGAAACTATAGTAAAAATTTTTTTATATTTATATAATTTTGTAAAACAATTACATTATTTTTTTATACACTACATGGAGTTAGAAAATATGGAAATTTATATAAACCAGTACAGAAAGTTCAGTAAGGTCAACTGACTGCTAAATACTCTAACCCTATAACATTTAACTGAACTTAAGTTAAATTAACTTATTTTTAATATTGTAATTGTGATTTCCTGCTTGTGGAGCGTTAACTATATGAGAGAGTAAGGCCAAACGTTTACAGACATGTATAAAACTGTAAAAATGGACACAGTGTAGAAAGTGTTAAAGGATTGAAAAACAAACGAAAAATCCTTCTTAAAATTACTGAAAAAATTTAGGCTTATTTGTATTGGAACTACTAATACGCACAACGAGGCTCTTTTTATACCATCTCCCTTAGGGAGGAGGGTATTTATCATTTGATATGAGAAAAATTTTAACTCATTAAAGTATCTTACCACCAAATTCGTTTCAGGGCTATTGAGCTATGTTCGTCGGTCTGGCTAGATAGCTCAGTTATATTTAGCAAAAGATGTTCGCTTATGAATATTTTTTTGGAATTTGTCTTTCATACTAGGATGAGACCGGCGAAACTTTTTTTATTGACCCACCCCATTATACCCTCTTCTTTGTATGCGAATTTTGTTCTTAGTAACAAATGTGAAAAAAAATGATTCTAGATCTTTCTAGTCGTATGGTCAGAATATTTAGTAGTCTGATTTAGTGCCATGCCTATTTCTTTTATGTATTCAAAAATCGTTTAGTAGTTGTATTTCCGTAATAGTTTTTACGGCTGTCTCAAGCTTTTTAATTAAAGTTGAAACCAACAAAATGGGGCTGTTTTCAAATATAAAGATCGCACGAGAAAAATTATAAGGCCGGTAGTTTCGGGTATAAATTTAAGAGTGTTTTTTATTATTTAATATGTCTTCCCAATCTTGACAAAGGAATACAAAGGAAAAGTAGAAGAACAATTGACAGGACTTAAAGGAAATATTTGACATTCAACTAAATAATTCATTTCATAGGAGGGTCGATAGAAAATTACGGGAAAGTGTATTTCATCTAATATTTTTTGTAAATATCTTAATAAAGACAACATAAGTCATGGCAAATGGCTTAACAGTAGCTAAAGTCTATGTTATTAGGGTAAAACTATATTGAGTTTTTTTTAACGGAATATTCACACCAAATTTTCCATTTCTAGGTTGACGGTTTTGGTCAAACCAAGCTAGTCTACATATCTTTCGCATTACTCCGCCGCTACTTTCTTGTAAACATCGCATAACTTCTCTTTAAAATAAATATTTCCCTCAATCTCGCCATTGGCCGTTTGGTCTTAGCGGTGATTATATTTCTCATTTTTAATACCAAAAATTCGAATTTCGAAATTTTTTTTAAGAAATCACTTCTAATTCTAGAGCGAATATGCCCATGTATGTACCAATTTGGCTGATTGTACCATTTGTATCCCTTTTCCAACATTTATTCCATAAAAGTATGAATTTTGAAAAACTTACTTCCCCAATAAAATAAGAACACCCTAATTTTCGCAATTCTACCATTAGCCTTTGAGGGTGATGGTTACAGTTTTATCCCTTTTTCGGTCTCTTTTCACCCTAAAAGTACAAAATTCGAAATATCCCACAATTTACTTCATAAAATAAACATTCAACCCGATTATCGCGATTCCACCTTAATCCGTTTGGTCTCGGTGATTGCACCAGTTTTATTCTTTTTTGGGCCGTTTTTACCACTAAAAGTACGAATTTTAAAAAATCGCTTCGTGCAGCTCTCTAATTTTATTGAGAAAAAGCCCATGTAGATTTTCGCTACTATGGCTTTAGCCGTTTGGTCTAGGTGGTGGCACCAGTTTTATTACTTTATGGTATTATTTTTCCCTTAAATTTGAATCTAATTATATATGAAGCAGGCTCACATATATTTTCTTGATTCTACATTAAGTCGTTGTATTGTCTGGGTCCAGTTTTACCCTTTGTAGGCCTTTTTAGTCCTTAAAGTACGAGTTTCGAAAAATTCCTTCACGCTGCTCTCTAGTTCTCTAAGAATCTTGCTTATATAGATTTTCACGGTGATAGCTTTAACCGTTTGGCCTGAGGGATGGTAACGGCTTTATCACTATTCGGACCTTTTAAAATTTCGAAATTTCAAACAAGTGGCTTTCGAGTTATGACAAATTATTTAGAAAAATGTCTCAAAAAGAAATTTTGAAGTTTTGTTTAAGAGGTTAAATGGTACATATTTTTGATATGTTACAGGGAATCTAAAGAGTATAAATTACCACCTCCAATAGCAACGCCATTTATATTACTTGTTCCTTTCAGACAAAAATGAAGTTATTTGAAGTTTTGTCAATCTTCTCGCAAATGCGCGATGTGACCGGCTCTGGACAGCCGATGATTCTACAATCTATTTGGCTTTTAATTATAAAGACACATAAATTACATGGAATAAACTCAACAAAGTTCGTCTGAAGAATAAAAAATACACATGAAAACAAAACGGTTAAGATAATCACAAATTTACGTTTATGATACATGAGGTATTTAATTTTAATTCTTTCTAATAAATTTATTCATTTTTGTTATATGTTTTATATACTTTTATCATTATGTAATTATTTTTTATTATGTAGTTAAACTTTTAATTTTTTATTTTAAAAATATGTTAAAAAAAGACCAGAAAACCTTCAGCCCCCCCTGGCTGAGATCCTGGCTACGCCCTTGCTAAATACTAAATTATAAAAAGGTTAAGGGAGTTGTTTAAAAATATAACGATATATACCCTTTGAAATAAAAAAAGAGCTAAAAAACTTTGCGTATTCGTTTTTTTATAGCAGTCTTAAAATTATTAATATAAAGGCTGTTTTTTAGTCACAATACCCTTTACATGATAATCGACTTCAAAATTAATCTAGCAATTCAAAACCAGATTTTAATAAAATTTGGACATAAAAACAACGAGGCTGCTTTGGTCTGAGAGAGATAACACAAAGACGAGCAAAAGTGAGCAGCTGATATTACCAATTTTAGAATCTTGAAATATTAACTAATAAACCAAAAAAGTCCCATTGGAGACTTCAGGGGGGAACACAACTAAAACTCTAGTTAAAATTTACATATATGGACGAAAGAACACTAACAATGCAACTAGAAAAATATTAATTGTATAACAAATCTACAACAAGCTTAACACATTGTTATTATTTTAAAATATAGTTAATACCATGTAATTCAATATTCATTTCGATTTATTTCGACAGAATATTTTTTTCTTTTGTTTTAATTAATTTAAAGTTGCACTTAATTTTCCACATTTTCACACTGCAAAAACCAACTGTTTACTCGCTCTCTTTTTTGAAGCTGTTCTTAAAGAGTACAGATGGAATAAAACAAAAACAACTATAAATTTTAAAACCTTGTTTTCATAAGAAATAGTCATGCCACACTAATGGAATCGACCACTGTGCGTCGGCGAGTTTCGCCATCGGATGAACCATGAGCTGTTTGAGCTTTACCACGACATCGACGTAGCTAAAAGATTCAGAATGCAACGACTACGATGGCTGGGTCATGTTGCCAGGATGGATGTAAATGCTCCAGCGAGAAAGGTGTTTGAAGGCGAACCTGAAGGACGGCGCAGAGCAGGGAGACCCAAACTCCGTTGGAAGGACCAAGTGGTAGGCGACGTGCCACCATCTGGTAGGACTAACTGGAGGACACACGGACAAGCCCGAAGCGTGTGGAATTCTTTAGTACTTCAGGCCTCAAACTTATGAACCATGTTCGTAAGTTGTAATGGGCCACTTAAGTAAAGTAAGTAAGTATTTTTGTATTTACCTTAGCTTGAGATCTCTCCATATCTAATCTATACAAAATTTCTTCCTAAAAATAAAAATTCAAAGTATATAATCATATGCCTCCCTCCCCCCTTCTTCAGCTACCAACTTTTTGTCTGACAGAGCTCCAGGTTCCCCAAATGAATAACAAATCCTAATTGAAAATGAAACTAATTAAATACCATTAAATGGCAAAAACATTTAGAAATTCAAATTTAGAATTAACAATTCATTTACTTTTATCTTTTTTTTGTTGTTGTTTTCGTTTTGTTTTATCGTTCCACACTGGCCTCTGAAACAAATGTTGCGTAATTAATAAAAAGAATATGAATTAAGTAATTCTAATTTATGTCGAAAAAACAACAACAACAACAACATTGAGTATTGTCCAACAAGACCATCATCCGGTGAATGCGTAACAAAATCGCCAAAATACCCTTAATGCTGCTAAATAAAACACACTGCATAATATTCTCATCCTTATCGTCGACCTTCCTCCCACCCCCAGCTCGCCCATCAACAGGAAACAGCAGGTTGTCACCCACTTTGTTCCCTTCGTCGGGCATTTGCCCGCTTTCATCTCTAAATGCCGGTTCACAAGTGTTAACATCAATTTAAAATCGATCATACTAAAAAGCCTCATTAAGTCAAGAGGGTGACAATGTTGGACGACAAAATCGTTAGCAACGGGGAATGCTCTCACAACAAGGGATGGTGTTTCTCTAAAGCACTGCTGGATCATATGTCGCGGGCACAGGGACAAATCCGAGTATCGTCCTCGAAAATGTCAAGGCACAAAAAAGGGGAAAACAAGAAAAGGAATTGTATGATGAATAAAAATGTAGGCATAAGATACAATAGTAATTATTGACAAAATAATTGCAAATGATTACAAGACCACTGAATGTTCACAAATTCGAGTGTGTACGAGGGTTGATTAGGCAATGTGTGCAATGTGTTCTGTACGAGAGATGTGGAAATTAATAATGGTGAACATATTGCTACTCATTGGAAATACTATTGGGAAATGAATAATATGCCTAATACAGCAGATTTAGAAACAACTGCAGTAAACCACTAAAATATCACCTCGCTTTGTATATAAACTGTAATATATGATAATTTGGAGCATTCGGATATTTTCTATTTTTGTTTTAAGTTGTCTCAAAAAGAAAACATTGCAATGCGTAAAATATGTTGATATTTCAATTGCAGCAGGGATCGTCCTTTGCATATGGCCCAAAAACACAAGCTGATCGAGCGGTAAACGGACATCGCTAAATCAAATCAAAATTTATGGATTCTTTAGTTTTTTAGACCATCTATAGGTAAGTCTGATATAACTGAAGTGCATAATCCTTGCTTGGCTTGAGCCAAACGTAACACCAGCGAAATCAAGCGCATACAACCTTTCAAATCCTACCCTCGTACAACTCAATTGTGGGCACATTGTACTGACGAATTGAACATAAGGAGAGGGCGTTGCGATAGTGCTGAATCTTTCAAATTCTGCACTCGCATGTAGAGACATTGTTGCAACAAAACACCGGCAACGTTTTACGAAAATAAAAAAACAATGCCAATGGAAAAATGCCAACATACGGCGAACTGAGAAAATCCGATCGACTTTTCCAGACCACATTCAACTGCCGCCACGATTGCATCCATCCGGATAGGGTACATGGTGCGCATTGTTGGTTTGTGGCTGCACAATCATAAGAGCAGCGTCAGCAAAACAATCCTCAATAGCCACCCTCTGTCCTTGCATCCTCATCAGAATCAACTTTTATTCATTGATTCATCCATTCATGGCTTTTAAGCAATACGAGCCCCGGCACCAGTGGATGTTTGTTGAAATCTATTTGAAGCTTTACACCGATGTAGTTCAGCGTTGTTTCCAAATGATTGCAAACACCTTGGGGTGTCACCAGACTATTTAGTCCTTTCATGTGCATGGGCAATCACATATACAGTACAAATGTACATACATACATATGTATTAATTTACGTATAGATATATAAATAAGTGATTGTGTATTGGTTTCTGTGTGGATCTATGTATTAAGCATCGTATAGTCGAGCAGATTTGTGTATTTCACAAAGCTCATATTCACTTGCTGTTGTTGTAGTTTTTGTTGTAATTTGAGGCCTAATCATTTGGGGCAACTAACAAAAATGCTAAAGTCCATTTCTATATATGAGACCACACAAAATTCAATAGCAATTTTATTACCATTTCTTTTTTCATTCATTATTTATTCTTATTTTGTTGTTTTTGTGTTTTTTTTTTAATAAAGTTTTAGGCTTTTTACCTGAAAATGTATGTGTGTGTGTGTACATCCAAACTATAAATTTCGAGATATGAAAAGCCATTGTCACCTTGACTTTAAAAAAGTTTTAGTTCGTTATACTTATTTGGTGTAATTAAATATTCTAGTTTGATTTGTATAATTGAAAATAATATGACTACTTGTAAAATATAATATAATAATATTGTGGACCTTGGCCAAGCTATATTTTGTAAGATGCCCGCTGATAGAAGTTTAACATTTTTGATCATAACCTTAATCAAAACTACGTACATTAGATTGGAGTGGAGCCCCCTTAGATGTTAAAGATTGGTGTAGGTATGTTTGGGAAAAATGTTAGTAGGGAAAAATGAGCGATTCCGGGGCAGTTGCAGAGCTTGTTTTGGAATTTTTCCCCAACACGAAAAGTTTATCTTTAAAAATCGGGAGCTCGATTTTGATTTTAGACCCATGGTTTCTTGGGCAAATTTTCTTAGAATTAATCGAAGAGTACGATATTTATTACCGCTTGCTCGAGAAAAAAATTGACCCACTCTAATGTAGATATTTGTTATTTAATCTCGCATTGAACTGCTAACATACAATTAAACGTTGCGCGATAAATTCACTTGGAATTATAAACTACGTTACTACTTTTACTTTTGGCGACGAAGCCCAATTCTCTGCTACTGTGAAACGCTGTAATTACAAGTTCAACTGGTTTCAGGTTTACCTAAAATGACGACAAATACGGCGAATAATATTGCGTTTCCATTGTGCGAAAAACAAGTTCCTGAAGTGTTTATATCTTTTAACATACAAGGGAAAACATATTTAACATTAATGTAAATGGATATTAATGTGAGTAATTAAGCTTCATAAAAGTGAGAGCATTGAAACTTTGTGTGCGTTCCTTTTCACTAATTTCTGCATTTTGTCTAATACATAATGGGTGTGTTAGTGGGCGTGGTAATTCTCATACTCCCAGTTGGCAATATCTTAAAGACATACTCAAGGATAAATGCACGGCCATATTGAATCGTTGAAAACTTTTCGGTGACGTCCCATACAAATCGTTGACGACTTTTTCATTCATGTGTCGCATAAATCATTCACGATCAAATGAGCGACATTATCGACAGTTCGTAAACGACCACATAAGCGACAATATTCGTGCAGCATCGTCAAAGACCGGTTAGGTGATCGAGATAAATTCATTGTTAATTTTTATAAATTAAAACTTGTCGTTTTATCTGTGCACTTGAAACTTTGAAACTCTTTTTAAATTTCCTAAAAAAACACAATCTGTGTGGTCAAATGCTTTCAATAAACTAATCAACTCTGACACATTTTCTTATATCTAGAGATGAACTCGTCATGGAGTTCGAAACGCGTCATCCTAGTGCGTGACACTGAATTTTACCATTAATATTAAACAATAAAACACTTTTCTGATCGTTTAGCCAATTTGATGTGTCATTTGATACACTTACACAAAATTTATGATTTTTGTTAAATTAAAAAAATATTTGAAATTAAATTATTTTTTCATCGACTTTGACAAATTTTAAATAAATAACGATAAGAATTTAAAATGAAAAAAAACTTCGATTCTGTGCACAATTTTGTTTCCCATTTTACAAAATAAAAAAATTCATATGTCCAAAAAAACTTTTTTCCACTTTGGACGGTAGGCTTAAAGCAGTTCTAGGTTGCATGAAAATGACGATAAGAAGTGTATTCTGCTTGAATTAAAATCCTAGCTGATCCTTTTTCGAAAATATCGATATATTTCATTTTTGCAGACTGGACCAGAAATCTTTTTACTTTTTAATCGGCGACAGTAATAAATTTAGACAACCAGGGATTCAATTATCACTCATTTATTGTCTTTGATTATTTTGACATTTCTTCACCCTGGATGCTTAAAAAAATCACATTTAAGGTAAAAAAAACCGGGTTTGATTGATAAATAGAAGAAATTTTAGCATGCGTAGAAGCATGCCATAGCCTCCAACATGTATTTTTCCAATTTTTTTTTGATGCAAATTTTTAAGGATATTCAATGATACTAATTTAAATGGACATATTTTGCACATATTTCTCCTGGAAAGTCAAAACAAACAAAAATTTGATAATGCTGGGATTGTTTGCTTTTATGTGATATCAACAGCACCATTGTACAACTAGGAGAAATACGGAAATAAATTGTTCAAACTTCTATAAACACTCACTTTTGTGGCTGCCAATTTCTAAGTAAGCCTTACAAAACACATGCCAAAAAACAAACACAATTATTAAGGATTACTCGATCAACTCTTTTTCACTAAATGTAATCTACAAATCCAGAGACCTAACTTATTTAGTCTCAAGTCTTGTTAAAATAATCAAGTACGGATGCTTTAAACATTCGAATGGTTTTTTTTATATTTTTACTGTGTTCGTTCAATTGGCTGCATCGGCTCTCATCGCAGTAGCACATTCCGTCACTCAAATTTTTCAAGACCTTGGTATACGTTTTCGGGCTGTAGCTCACAGATTGCTTTGATGATATTGGCCTTAAGTGTCCGAATCGTTTCTGGATTAAAATAATATATGATTTTAAAATTAACTTGTATTTGGTCCACCCTCCATATCATTTGATACGAGAAAATGTGTAACGTATTAAAGGAGCCACGATGGCTTAAGTATCTAAAGGCGAATTCAACTCAGGGGCCATGTCCGTCTGTCTGGAAGGCTGGTGTGCAGGTAAACTCGAGTAAACTTTACTGATCCTTTTAAAGATTGTAAGTAGTTTAAGGATTGTAAGTAGTCATAAAAACGATCTATTTTTTGAAACTGAATGTTTCTCCTATAACTTCCAAATGAAAAACGATATTTGAATTTGTTCGGTTTAATTACACTGTGCAACAACCAAAATCGGAATGGGATGAAACCAAAACCAAATCAAAGTTGACCTTATATATAACGAAACCCTCAAGCAATTTTTTTAAGTTTAGTGCGAGATTTTTTTTTAAACTCATTTGAAGTTGGTGTTTTCACAACGCTGGCTAACAAGAAAAAATCATTAAAAGTGTCATAAAATAATGCTATTTATTCCGGAAAGTTGTGGTATCTAACTGTTTTTGGGGTCAAGGAATCCATTTTTGACAGTTATTTTTATTTTAAAGCGCTGCCAGAGGGCGCTTTCGTAAATTTTTTGGTTTATATCGAATTTGTTGCTTTTCTACGCGATTACACCCGTAGATTAAGAGCTATCGAGCTGAAATTTGGTATGCGAGCTTTTATCTACCAAGCGGTGATTATGTTCTAAGATGGTCATTATCGCACGAAACCTACTCCCACCTCCCATACAAATTGGACCTTTTTTGGGGTCTGTCCCTGCGACCACAGTCGTAGATTAAGAGCTATCGAGCCGAAATTTGGTATGCAAGCTTCGATCCCCTAAGCGAAGATTGAGTGCTAAGATTGGCATGATCGGACAAAAACTTATACCACCTCCCATACAAACTTGCCCTATTTGGAGGTGTTCGTCTGTTTGTCTCCTCAATTACAGCCTTAGATTAAGAGCTATCGAGCGGAAACTTGGTACGCTAACTTCTTACCTCTTAGAGAATGTTAAGTTCTAAGATGAGCAAGATCAGACAAAAACTCCTCACACCCCAAAATAAGGGGAGTTTGCATTGGAGGTGGGAGAAGTTTTTGTCCGATCATGCTCATCTTAGAACTTAACTTCCTCTAAGAGGTTACAAGTTTGCATACCAAATTTCAGTTCGATAGCTCTTAATCTACGGCTGTAATCGCGAGGAAAAACAGATGGACATCCCCAAAAAGGGTTATTTTGTATGGGAGGTGGAAGTAGTTTTTGCCCGATCATGCCCATCTTAGAACATAATCTCCGTTTAGAGGACAGAAACTATCATACCAAATTTCAGCTCAATAGGTCTTAATTTACGACTGTGGTCGCAGGGACAGACCCCAAAAAAGGTAAAATTTGTACGAGAGGTGGGAGTAGGTTTTGTTCGATAATGACCATCTTAGAACATAATCACCGCTTGGTAGATAAAAGCTCGCATACTAAATTTCAGATCGAAAGCTCTAAATCTACGGGTGTAATCGCGTGGAAAGACAACAAATTCGATATAAACCAAAAAATTTACGTAAGCGCCCCCAGGGGGCTTAAATGTCAAAAATGGATTCCTTGATCCCAAAAACAGTAAGATACCACAACTTTCCGGAATAAATAGCATTATTTTATGACACTTTTAATGATTTTTTCTTGTTAGCCAGCGTTGTGAAAACACCAACTTCAAATGGGTTTAAAAAAAAAATCTCGCACTAAACTCAAAAAATCTCTTAAGGGTTTCGTTATATATAAGGTCAACTTTCATTTGCTTTTGGTTTCATCCCATTCCGATTTTGGTTGTTGCACAGTGTAATTAAACCGACCAAATTCAAATATCGTTTTTCATTAGGAAGTTATAGGAGCAACATTCAGTTTCAAAAAATAGATCGTTTTTATGACTACTTACAATCCTTAAACTACTTACAATCTTTGAAAGGATCAGTAAAGTTTACTCGAGTTTACCTGCACACCAGCCTTCCAGACAGACGGACATGGCCCAGAGTTGAATTCGCTCTTCAGATACTTAAGCCATCGTGGCACCTTTAATACGTTACACTTCTTCTCGTATCAAATGATATGGAGGGTGGACCAAATACAAGTTAATTTTAAAATCATATATTATTTTAATCCAGAAACGATTCGGACACTTAAGGCCAATATCATCAAAGCAATCTGTGAGCTACAGCCCGAAAACGAATACCAAGGTCTTGGAAAATTTGAGTGACGGAATGAGCTACTGCGATGAGAGCCGATACAGCCAATTGAACGAACACAGTAAAAATATTAAAAAAAGCATTCGAATGTTTAAAGCATTTAATTCCGTACTTGATTATTTTAACAAGACTTGAGACTAAATTAGTTAGGTCTCTGGATTTGTAGATTACATTTAGTGAAAAAGAGTTGATCGAGTAATCCTTAATAATTGTGTTTGTTTTTTGGCATGTGTTTTGTAAGGCTTACTTAGAAATTGGCAGCCAGAAAAGTGAGTGATTATAGAAGTTTGAACAATTTATTTCCGTATTTCTCCTAGTTGTACAATGGTGCTGTTGATATCACATAAAAGCAAACAATCCCAGCATTATCAAATTTTTGTTTGTTTTGACTTTCCAGGAAAAATATGTGCAAAATATGTCCATTTAAATTAGTATCATTGAATATCCTTAAAAATTTGCATTAAAAAAAGATTGGAAAAATACATGTTGGAGGCTATGGCATGCTTCTACGCATGCTAAAATTTCTTCTTTTTATCAATCAAACCCGGTTTTTTTCATCTAAATGTGATTTTTTTAAGCATCCAGGGTGAAGAAATGTCAAAATAATCAAAGACAATAAATGAGTGATAATTAAATCCCTGGTTGTTTACTTTTATAATAAATAAACAGATGTTATCTCATTTGTCTAGTTTTATTACTGTCGCCGATTAAAAAGTAAAAAGATTTCTGGTCCAGTCTGCAAAAATGAAATATATCGATATTTTCGAAAAAGGATCAGCTAGGATTTCAATTCAAGCAGAATACACTTCTTATCGTCATTTTCATGCAACCTAGAACTGCTTTAAGCCTACCGTCCAAAGTGGAAAAAAAGGTTTTTTGGACATATGAATTTTAGGCCTCAAGTTTTCACCGATTTTCAAAATCTTTTTTATTTTGTATGATGGGAAACAAAATTGTGCACAGAATCGAAGTTTTTTTTCATTTTAAATTCTTATCGTTATTTATTTAAAATTTGTCAAAGTCGACGAAAAAATAATTTAATTTCAAATATTTTTTTAATTTAACAAAAATCATCAATTTTGTGTAAGTGTATCAACTGATACATCAAATTGGCTAAACGATCAGAAAAGTGTTTTATTGTTTAATATTAATGGTAAAATTCAGTGTCACGCACTAGGATGACGCGTTTCGAACTCCATGACGAGTTCATCTCTAGATATAAGAAAATGTGTCGGAGTTGATTAGTTTATTGAAAGCATTTGACCACACAGGTTGTGTTTTTTTAGGAAATTTAAAAAGAGTTTCAAAGTTTCAAGTGCACAGATAAAGCGACAAGTTTTAATTTATAAAAATTAACAATGAATTTATCTCGATCACCTAACCGGTCTTTGTGGTCGTTTACGAACTGTCGATAATGTCGCTCATTTGATCGTGAATGGTTTATGCGACACATGAATGAAAAAGTCGTCAAAGATTTGTATGGAACGTCACCGAAAAGTTTTCAACGATTCAATATGGCCGTGCATTTATCCTTGAGGATGTCTTTAAGATATTGCCAACTGGGAGTATGAGAATTACCACGCCCACTAACACACCCATTATGTATTAGACAAAATGCAGAAATTAGTGAAAAGGAACGCACACAAAGTTTCAATGCTCTCACTTTTATGAAGCTTAATTACTCACATTAATATCCATTTATATTAATGTTTAATATGTTTTCCCTTGTATGTTAAAAGATATAACCCTCTTAATGCTATGAACCAAAAAACCATATATACGTAAAAAAACTTGTTATTGATGCCACCAATCATTGGGAATTTACAGGAATTATATCAGTTCAGGCATTACAAAGAACATCGGAAGGCACCGCAAGAAAAATATTACTTACTTAGCTGGCACTTCTTTGCAATCCCACTGGGACCAATATCAATTCAGTCGAAGCATCAACACAATTTTAGCCATTGCCATGCGCCAGCCGTTGTCTCGATAATTAAGCAGACGATAGGAGGTTCTGCAATGCGACTGCCATGATCGTGGTCAATTTCAACTCCTTGATATTTACGACGATATCAAGCATGGTTTAAGGTAATTAGCTTCAGTAGATTTCGTGAGCAAATCAGACCAAATCGTTTTAAATCACCTTGTAAGATCTTCATGGTTCGATCAAATACTTCCGGTCAGGTTCGACAGATGACATGTGACTTCGATGATCGCAAACAATGTACGAATTTGAATCGCTGACGCAGAAACGGTCGCATCGGCGAGCATTGAGTCAGTTTTCGAGCACATTTAAATTTTGGCAAGCCTTGCGGAATGCCCACCTCATGGCGTGGATGAACTGTGTATAGTCTGACTAATTATTGCACGACGTTTCCGTCATCTAAGGTTTATTCGTCTAATAGGAGGCATTAGCCAAGCAAATAACTCTCCCTAAAAAACTACAAAGTCGTTACGGAAGGAATGCCCATTACACAATCCAATATTGCATAGGATATCTATTTTTTCATTCGAAAATCCATTTTGTAACAATTGCACACAAAATACAAAAAAAAACTATTTTCGATTTTTCCAATTTCCCAACTTTTCCGAAAGATTTTCCCGAAATTTTCTTGCACAAAAACATCCTACCAAGGGCGAACAATTGAAAAAAATATGAGCAAAATGAACCAGCCGTAGTCACTTGATGAATTTCTATACACTTTTCACACCATTTTTATACATATAGATTTCACAATAATCTGAAATTTTCCAAGCATCACAACGAATTTTCCACTTTTACGTCGTCTGAAATCATCAAATCAAGCGATACAATGGAAAATTTCGTCGAAAAAAATCAAAACTATCAAATTTTTTCCGGAATTTTCCACAAAATATAAAATTTCGTCGAAAAAAATTAAAATTTTTGGCAATTTTCCATAATTTTTCAACCAAAATTTTCTATTTTTTTATTCAAAAAGCACCTACGGAACAATTGCACACAAAATGTTATACAAAAATTCAATTTGCGATTTTCATCAAATCAAGCGATACAATGGAAAATTTTGCCGAAAAATTCAAACTTTTAGAGTTTATTCGGAATTTTTACCGAAATTTTTTTAATTTTAAATTCAGAAAGTCATTTCGGAAAAATTTTACGAAATTTTTCACAATTACATCGTCCAAAATTATGAAATCATACCATAAAATGTAAAATTTCGTCGAAAAAATAAATAACAATTTTCGAATCTTTCCGGAATTTGTCAACAACATTTTTTTAGTTTTCCATTTTAAAAGCCATTCTAAACAATTGCACACAAAATTCCATACAAAAAAGGCAATTTTCGATTTTTCCAATTTACCGACATTTATCAATTGATGAATTACTATCCATTTTGTACACCATTTTTATATATATAGATTTTGTATTATTTTTTTTATAAATTGATTTATAGGCTAAAAACAGGAAAAACTGAACAAGTCCACTTTTTGTGTCTGAGTTATTGATAATTTAAATTTTATGGCCGCTTGTGTTTTTATACAATTACTACAAAACTACTTCAAATAGAAATGAGATTTATTTACAGAGGATAGAATACGACTTTTGGGACACTTTTTGAGTTATTGATGATTTAAAGTTAATGATTTAATATTATAACTACAAAGCTTGGTTAGTTTTTCATGTATACCCACGATATAGTTTACCAAACACTTTAAGACATAGATAAACTAAAGACAATTATCCAAATGAGCTGAAATTGTACGAGTATCGGCACACATTTGTCATGTTCGTCATATTTTTACACTTTTCACGAATGAGTAATTATTGCTAGCACACGTAGCTCATTTGGCTGTCGTCGCTGCCACTATTCGCAGAGTATTTCTTTTTATATTTAATTAAGATATTTTTATGATTTATGAGCATATTTTCAGGAAGAGACATAGCGTAATTCTCTCTGCCATACGTTTTGGCGGTTTAATAATGAATCTATTCTCTTGCTTTCGTGCATCCCTCTCTTTGGGGGCCAAGATCTATAGGGTCATTTTGATCACATATGCAAATATGTACCATCGCTCCTGAAGAGGTTGTTCTCTTTTATTCGCATAATTTCACACTTTCACACACAGATGCACGGCAGCGACATCAAAAGGGCTTAACATACTTTTCCGATTTTTCTCCATGTTTAATCACTGAAATTGTCCACGATTTCATTTGTTTCTATTCGTTTAACACAATTTAATCAACACTTGCGCGACTTTGTTGTGTTTAGCCAGGAAATTCTATTAGAAAATTTGATTTATTAGGGAGCAAAATGAAAACACGTCCGTCCACTTCTTATGACAACTACTTAAATAAATATGAGCCAAAAATGTCACTATGTGTTTGTATGTATGTTTTGCACTATACTCTCTACTATACATACATAATTCCGATTCTAATCATCAGGTCGATTATTAAGTTTAAATAAAAAAGAGCCAACGTGAAGACAACAACGGTTAGACTTAAACGAGCGGATTAATAAAGTCTTCGGTTGTGGGGAGAATGAGTTGGAGGCCATGGAGGAGACCTGATTTCAACGCGCGCACACACATACATGCACACACATTTACATCCTTGTCAACATCTTTGTCAATATCTGCAACTTGTACCTTAGGTAAATGAGGGTTAACACAAAATCTGTACGCACTCTATAGTCTAAGTGGTAGAGAATAATTTTTATTGTTAGATTAGAATTAGAATGAGTCTAGATTACCGAGATGCATAAAATTGTCTCAAGCAGTAATACATTTCATTACAAATGTTTTTTTTTAAGAATCGCTCTGGGTTTCTTGGTGAATAGTTAACTTCGTGACGGATTATGCCCACAGAATCGAATACTTTAATCTATTTATTCTGAGTCAAAATAACTTGTTACTTGATTTCCCTTAATATCCCATGTAGCGGATTTACCTATAGACCCGTGAGGCCCGGGCCTAAGGCGGCACGATTTTAAGGGCGCCAAAATTTAATTTCATGGTGTAAACGGCACGCAACAAAACAACATTACAAATTTCGAAAATTCCAAAAACGTTTACAATGATAAAACAAGATATTGTTGCAAAAAACTATTTTAACGTACTTTAAAAAATGAGAGATTCAATGCCGTGAGTAGTTGACTTATTCAGAATCAATGGGACTGTGTTTTGTGTTCCTTGTTTGTTATTTGGTAGAAGTGGCGAAACTAATGATTTTACTGGCAAAGGGTTTAGGGACTAGAAAAACTCAAATGCACGCTTTGAAGCTCACAAAAATTCAGATTTTCATAAAACTAATATTTATCATATAAAAGCTCGAGCAGAAGTTCACTGCCGTGTTGATCAACGTCTAGTAAAGCAGCTCGATGAAGAAATTTTATTTTAGAAAAAAAAATTGTATACAGAATAATTGCAATTGTTAAATCACTCGCAATAAGAGGACTGCCATATCGAGGACATACAGAACAAATTGGTGAAATGGAAATTTCTTAGCAACAGTAGAATTTCTTGCCGAGTTTGAACCTTTTTTTATCTGAGCATTTAAAATAGTATTTTGGTATCATTTAGGATTCTGCACCTGATATTGCACATGTCGATCAGCTTGCTATAATTATTAGATATGTTCGTAAAAATGGTGAAACCGTTGAAAGATTTTTAGAATTTGTACCAAATACTGGTCACAAAGCCAAAGATATTGAAAATGCAGTGCTAAACTCTTTAGAAAAAAAAATGGTTTGGACGTAATGATCTGCCGTGGTCAATCTTATGATAATGCAAGTAATATGTCAGGTATATATTCTGGACTTCAGGCAAGAATTAAAACAATTAATCCTTTAGCAGATTACGTGCCTTGCGCTGGCCTTTCTTTGAATTTAGTAGGCACAGAATTACAGATTACACAGATTAATGTTATTTGTTTATGCTGCTAGTAAGAAACTTTAAGCATCTCAGGCTGATTTTCATCTGTTGTTCAAATGTATGGTTCTCTAGCCTTATTTTTTCAGGATATGAGAAAAAAACATTTTTCTGAATTTGAAGAAAATGCCAAACCGCTGTCTGGAGTTCAAGATCATTATCATTATGATACTCGTCGCAGAAAAACCAGAAAACTTCATTCAGATGAATCACTGGTAAATGAAGGAGCACCATTTTCTGGACAAGATCATTTTCGTACAAATATTTATTTTCCCATTTTGGACATTCTGAGTATACAGTTATCAAAACGTAAAAACACGTTCGAAAAGCATTTTGTAAACTTCAACTTTTTTAATAATTTATACATATAAAATAGATACAAATGAGTTAAAAAGTCAAGCAAATAAACTCGCCAAAAAATATCCTGATGATCTAGAAGAGACATAAGCAAATGAATGTACTCATTTTCATTATCAACTTAAAGATTCATTGGCAAGTACTGAAAACGTGCGCTCTGCACAATATATATCCGATATATTACATTCACGCGATCTACAAGATGTTTAACCGAATGTCCACATATCTTTACGAATTTTTTTTAATTATCCCTGCTACAAACTGTTCAGCAGAAAGATCCTTTCCCACCCTTAAAAGGGTAAGAAAACTATCTACGGGCAAGTATGGGCCAAGATAGACTTAATGGTCTTGCATTATTGTCTATTGAAGGCCAATTAGTGCAAGAAATAAACTATGAAAATTTATTGACGTTTTTGGCCGAGCAAAGTCCCGAAAGACTAAATTATTAAAAGAAGCACTGACTAAAGAACTTTAATTGTTTTTCAAAAGTTATATATGAAGTAACTTTTATTTTTTACAAAAACTTTTGTTATTCTTGTATATCTGCATTCATATGTATAATATTTTTATTTATTTTATTTTAATTTTGAAAGAAAATTATAAAATTTGTTATACTTTTTTTAATTATAAAATTTGGTTTACAATTGTTTTTAAAACACGTTTATGTGTAAAAAAATTATCAATTTTTTGTGAATATAAATATTATAAACAAAATCGTATGCATGCAAGAAATAATTGAAATCTGTGTGAATTATGTTATGATTGAACAAAAACTAACAGTTGTAAGTGCGAAACCTAAATGGAATGTTAAATATACGAAGACTTTTTTGGAAGCAAATAAGAGATTTATTTAAGTTTTAAATAATTAATTTATTTTTGAATTATTGAGATCTGATAGTTTTGGCTGTATCTTTATTTAGAATTGTTCAATATATTTCATTGGATTATTTTTTGTTCGATATTCTTTCTGCGCTTTCGGTTCTTCATTGATAAAGTTGAAAATGGGAAGTGAACGAAGACATTAGTGGCACACTGTATTTATATATACATTCAAAAATAATGCACAATAATTTAAATATTTAATTTTTTGTTTTTATAAATGCTTCTATATAAACAAAAAGGGCGGCATATAAAATAGTGCCTAGGGTGGCAGCAGTCCTAAATTCGCCACTGGGTCTATAGTTTAACGAAAAATCCAAATGTCAGATGTTACTAAACATGCCGTTTTAATCGACTACTCAGAAGTTGGTGTCAACAATATGGAGATGGCCGCCAATCAAAGAAATAGAGATGGCTGTGAAAGGAATAGGACCCAGGTCGCACGCATGATTGCCACGTATTATAACCATCATTCATCGATCGGCATAGCCGTTATAACGGTTTAATTATTTTAAAAACACCAAACACTAACTGGTTCATCGCAATCAACTTCCTACCAGTCTTTTTTAATGTTCGGTAGGTCTGTTCCCAATGTATCCGAACAACGATGAAAATACAAACAGAAATTAACAGTGCCAAAGTTGGGATTTACCCGATTTTACCCGAACTTATGAAATATAAAAAAATGGGTTAGAGCCAAAGTTAAAAATTACTAATACAGTCAAAAGTGTGTAAAGGGCGAAAAGTAGCGTTTGATGAAACACGAACAATGATATGCATTTCGTTCCGAAAGGACTCCAAATGACAGCACAGCACAACAAATTAATTATTTTTAGTGTGCACTAGAGTGTTTAAAACCGAAACCGAGAACCGTCTAACCGGTTTTTTCTCCGAAACCGTATGCCGGTTTCTTCAAAAATGCCAATTTCGAATATCCGGTTTTTTATGTCGGTTAACCGGTTTTTCAAAAATTACCTTTTATACATAGCATTGTCAGGTTTGTTCTAGGCATATCAGCATAGAAGGTTGTTCATGATTGCTACTATACTTTGCTACTAGATAACTCATTTGTCATTATTTTCTAAACTAAGCATCCAATCGCAATAAAGATTTGTGGTCACCATACAATAGTATGAAGTCGCTATAGATCTCACCTTGCAAAGGCTGGGAAGCCATCGATATTCATATGGACAACTTTAAGTGCAGTTATCTCCTAAACTATGTGTCCGATCTGAAGAAGGTGCTTTTTTCATGATAACCATACAATAGGTGGGAAATCACCAAGATACATTTGGAATACCATTTTAAATAGATGGGGATCTTACCTTGAAATGGGTGAGACACCATTGATATTGATTTAAATAAATTGAAATACCTTTACCTCCTACACAAAGCGTCCAATTGTAAAATGGAATTTAATATGGGATGAAATCGGTACCTTAATTCTAAACCGTACTAAGTGGTAAACATAAGTTTTACAGGAATCTTACGTATTTCACTTCAAGTTCAAATTTTCAAATAACTTCAGTTTGGATGGATTGATAATCCTGAGATTTTAAAGGATATAAATTGAAGCAAACTGACCTAGAATACTTTAAGTTAACTTAAAGTACTTTAAGCGGCTATCACACAGGCGATCATGTCTTTAGACAAGTAAACAAGTTGAAGCGGATTTTTTAATTTTTATTTGCTTGTGCTTGTTTTCACAAATACTTTCCGTAATTACACGATACGCGAACACGAACGTCACAAAGCGCACTCAATTTTTATATGAAGTATGACAGACACGGTCGGTCTATTTGAGGCTTTTTTTGCTCTGGTTTAGATCTACAATTCGGATGTAAAATTCCGAATGGTTTATCAAATATGGACTCCGTAAAAATGGTCAAAAAATCGTGTTGGTGTGAAAATATTGAAGTATCCATAAAAAAATGTTTCGATGTGATGGGGCCAAGTCCTTTGGGGATTTTTATAGTTTCGGTATATACTTCAATAATAGCTGGGTACGAAGGTGGCACCAGACGATGACCTTAGAAATATTGCACTGTGTTATTACTCGAATTCTAAAGTGGGCGGAATGGTACATTTGTATGGGAGGTACCAGAAGGAGAGTGGCTAGACTTAAAGTCACGTTGGGTGTATTGATATTACTACTCCATCTCTAAAGTGGGCCGAATGGTGCATTTGTATGGGAGGTATCAGAAGGGGCGTGGCTAGGTTTCCAAATTGGTTTTCCAAAACTTTATCCTGCTTGAGCTTTACTAAAAACAGAATTTGGTCACGATCGCGTTTGGAAGCCTTTTGAAATCGAGTAATAATAACAATACAACCAATGCGATCGTGCCCAAATCTTATATATAAAGAGTTTTGGCCAAGGGCGTAGCCAGGATCTGATGTAGGGGGGGGCAGTCGGTTTTACATTTCATGTTAATAGTATGTTTACAAAAAAAAAATTAAAACTAAGTACCTAACGAAAAATCAATACTCATTGTTTTGACAATATTTTATTCAACAAAGATAGACTAAAATTTTTTTAAAAAATTTAAGGTTGTCGAATTCAAGTAGTACCAAAAAATTATTTATAATAATCTTAGTTGTTTTGTTTTTTTTTTTGCCGCAATTCTTGAACGAGTTTTAAAATTGTATTCTTGTGTTATTGGAAATAAAATTGTGCACAGAGCAAACATTTTTTTATTCTGAATTCCTTATTCTGAATGCCTTATCGTTATTTTTTTAAAATGTATCAAAGTCGATGAAAAAATAATTTTTGACTTCAATTTCAAATATTTTTTGGATTACGTGTCCACAAAATTTTGAACTTCCGCAATAAACTATATTGTCCTTCTCGCAATTATTATCAGATTAGAACAAATCTTAATATATAACATGGATAAGAAATGTTAAGTTTAAAGAAAGTCTTCTGTAAAACAAAAACTATGTTAGTGAGTCACTAGAAACTTTTTGCATATATACCAAAAATTCAGCTTTAAACTGCAAATAAAATAATATTATGTGTTTATAAGTAGGCTAAGTATTGTGCATTTCATTTAACCCTTATCCTGTATTAATGGGTCAAAATTGCCCAAACCGTTTTTGAGTTCTCATAACTTTGGACTTTCTGAAAACTGATTCGTGAAATTTTCTGACAATTATTTTTTTGTCCTAAATTTGATCTTAAATGTTCAATTAAGTTAAATACCATTTTTGGATGTGGTCTACGAACAAAGTTACGGATACTGCATTTATGGGTCAATATTGCCCAATACAAATATCAACTAAATTTTTTATTATGATTTACTTTTATAGCGATTTAGGCATATCTAAATCAAATATATTTGCTGTGATTTACTTCAACAGTTATTATATCCATTCAGTTTTCAAAAAAAGGATTCTGGTAGACGAAATTTCAACAAAAGCATATATGGGCGTTCTTCCCTTAGCTCGTATGTATTTCGATCTCGTGGTGTGGCTAGTAAGATTGTGAGATGATAAGAAGGGCAGGCCAACATCGAAGGCAACGATTTCAGAATGTACTCCGAGTTCTCCTTTCGATAAAAAGTCAGACAGAAATTTCGACAAGCGCGAGATTAACTAGCTTTTATAAGTGACTTTTGGTATCGCTGGGAAGGAAATTTTAGAATAATGTGTTATTCTTGGCGAAAGTACGACCGTAGGTGAACAATTAGTAACATACCGTGAACGTAGCCCTTTCATGGAATATATACCCTCTAATCCCTACAAATATGGGATAAGAATCCGGGCTCTATGTGACGTTCAGATAAATTATGGTTGTTGCAAGCAAACACACACACATAAAGCTGTAAACTGAAAGCCGGAACAAAATATTTGTTTTGGATTTAGTTAAAGATTTGACGAAAAGTTATATGCAACAGTTTGCTTACATCCTAAAGATTTCGAAATTAACTACTCAAACGAAACCTTACTATGGTTCTCCAGTCCGAAAAAATAAACGTACCTTCAGCCAATAAAATTGGACATAAAAAATATACCAGATAACTTTTCTCAATTCTTCTCGATAAAGAAAATAAGACAACCATTTTCGCATTTGTTCTCGTAAACAAGAAAATAGGTTTGTTATTTTAGTAAGCACATTATATCGTACAATCGCCATGACACGAAGTCAGCAATTGATACATTAATTGACCATGAATTGCACTTGCAGGCGCAGATCTAATCGATGGCTCTCAACCCTATTCCACAACATGTTGGACTTTACAAAATATAACGCATATTATTTATTTACTTCAATAAATCAAGACTGGAATTAGAAAAATAATTTATGACGTCTTATATTTTGGAAAGAATTAGGCAGGCCTCTTGTTCAACAGAAAATATCTCGGCGAGATCATATTTCTTCCAGCAATTCAGCTAAAGTAATCGTACGCAGTTTAAATCCTGCTGCAACAAGTAAACTGCAAAATACAAACCTTACAAGCGACCGTTGCTATGTATAGCCCAAATGTTTAAAAAGTAAAAAATACTTAGAAAATGTTCCAAATGTGCAAAATTTGTGTGCAAAAATCATTGTAATAGCATAATATCTTTTAAAAACGGTCGAACTATTGCAAAAAATTTAAATATTCATATAAATATGTATTGGGCAAAATTGACCCATAAATACAGTATACGTTATTTTTTTTTAAGTACAGGATAAGGGTTAAAAAGACCAATTCAATAAAAAGGTAGCACATTTTCAAACTTCACAGTCTTGAACCAATTGAGACCACCAAAATCTGAAAGCTTATGATTGTTAAAGAAAAACCCTAACTAGGTTTAGAAAACTGTAAAAAAAATAGTAAAATTTCGTCATATTTTTCTATGGTTTTTCACACTTATTTCAGAAATTGCTAAGAACTCGACCAGACATTATATGACAAAAAGATAGCCAAAAGCAAAACAAACAACTCTTCTCAACAATCCGATTTCATATAATACCCCCTTCACATTGTTATAGCCCTACAGTCATCAAAAATTCAATAAAGTGCAAATAAATCACTTTCAATTGCATGTTTATCGAAATTAAAAATGCTATGCTTTTTTAAATGAAATAGGTACAAAATAGAAATAAATCTTGAAAAATACGATTTTTTGAGGGTTTTGTTGTTTGAGAAAGATGTTGTTGTTTTTTTGATTTTATCTCAAGGTAAAATTTTTAGGTCTGATAAAGATCTAAACATTTACCGAAGAGAGACAAGCAATATATCGAATAGCTCACGAGATATAAACTTAAGAATTTGTACATGTTTTTTTTAAATTGTACTGAAATCCATCTACCAGTCGAAAAATTCAAAAAAGAATTAAAAAAACCGTAGCTAATAATTCAAAACCCAGCTAGCGTTATTTTTCCACCATCATAAGCATTCAGATTTTGGGGGTCTCGATTGGTTTAAGATTTTAGTGCTGCACTGTGTAATATGTTACATCATCTGTCAAAATAAAGAAATTTGCTAAATCCGAAAAACATTTGAAATTAGAGTAAAAAATTTATGTTTTCAAAAAATTAGTCAATTTTTCGAAAAGTAACGGTAGGGAATTTAGAATAAAAAAAATTTTGAAAATCGGTCCAGAATTGCGGCCTAAAATTTCATATTTTCAAAAAACCCTTTTTTTCACAGTTGACGGTAGGCTTAAAACAGTTTTAGGTTGCATGAAAATGACGATAAAAAGTTTAAATGCAACTGTGTTCTGGGTCGATCATACATCATAAAAATGCTTGAGTTGAAATCCTAGCTGATCCTTTTTTGAAATTTCGATATTTTTCATTTCTGCAGACTGGACCAAAAATCTTTTTAGTTTTTAATCGACGACAGTAAAAAAACTGGTCAAAACATTCCCATTAATAATGGATCACAACTTCCCAGCAAAAAAAATATGGGATGCTCATTCCCGTATAATCACTTACTTTTCTGGTTGCCAATTTCTAAGTATGCATTACAAAACACATGCTTAAAACAAACACAAATATTAGTGATTACTCGATTAATTCCACTGTGATAGATTTTTATAAAAATTTTCGAAGACAAAGCCGAACTCAATGGTTTTACCCTAACTTTGAGTAGTGTTTTAAGGGGATAAGCTTGACTTATTTCAAACAACTTTGTCGAAGACGGCATATCCGAAAACCCAACTATAGCCTGCGACGATCGATTTAAGCCCTTAAGTTTCTAACACAGTTTCCTTTTTTTAGTTATCATGGCACTTTATACAAATTTCTTGTTAAAATATTTTTTCTCAATGGAAAGGCTTTTTGGGCTTAATTCGATTTTCCCAAACTATAGTTAGATTTTCGGATATGCCGTCTTCGACAAAGTTGTTTTAATTAAGTCAAGCTTATCCGAAACCCCAACTATAGCTTGTCGAAAATCTATTTAACCTCTTAATCAATACTGAAAGTATAAAAATACACTTAAAAAAAACTTGTACGAAACTGACATTGTAACTCAAAAATCTAATGAAGTTCGATTCCTCGTGGCCGAATTAGGTTAAAATCGCCGAGTCTAGTCTTGAATTTTTTTTTTCACTGAATAAAATACAAAGAACTAATTAATTTAGTCTCATGTCTTGTTAAAAGAATCGATTAGGAAATCGAGTACGGAATCAGTTGTCTCAAAAATTCTTAATTCCACACTCGATTGATTTTTTAAATACTTTTACTGTGATCGTTTAATTGGCTGCATCGGCTCGCATCGAAGTAGCTTATTCTGTTACTCCAATTTCCCAAGACCTTGTTAGTGGATTAAAATAATCTATGATTTTAAAACTAACTTGTATTTGGTCCACCCTCTATATCATTTGACACGAGAAAAAGTGTAATATATTAAAGGAAACACGTTGGACCTAAAGTATCTGAATACCGAATGCAATTCTGGAGACATGTTCGTCTGTCTGTTCGAATGGCTGGTGTGCAGGATAACTCGAGTAAACCTTACTGATTCTTTTAAAGATTTAACAGTTTTATTATTTTCCAAAATTTAGTTTTAACTTCCTAATGAAAAACTGGACGATATTTGAATTTGGTCAGTTTAATTATCTTACAACAGTAGGTAAAATCTCAGAACACCGAAACATTTTCTACAACCCTTTTGGTACCTTCATACAAATGACCAAATTCACCCATATACATTTACATACATACCATGTTTCTTTGTTGCAAGTGCACTGCACGTTCTGCGTACTTCCAATACAAGGTATTGTCAATTTTCCCAATAATTTCAAGAAGGAACTCTTAATATTTAGTGCATTCATATGCACTTTCTAAATTGTAACTATTTCTACAGCTTTGATATATGCCTGTAAACGTCTGGGCAACAGTTACCACTGGACAAGCAGGACAATAACAATACTTAAGTACTTTTACTTAAAAATCAGTTAATTTCATTGACTCAGAGTTAAAAAATATCCACTAGAATTTTGGAGGATGAACATATGGTGAAAGTTTTTATCAGTCAGTTCACCTTAGTGAAATTTCTGTACTTTTTTATTTTGATCTTCATATTTTCCGGCATTTTAACAAATTTTCCAAGCTGTAGGGGGGGGCAGCTGCCCCCCCCTGCCCCTACCTGGCTACGCCCTTGGTTTTGGCCAAGAGTATAGTCCGCTGGACCATAGTGCACTGCACAGAGAACTGAAAGCGCAAATTTTACTGAGGTTAAAGTACTGGACAAGAAAAGGAATGAAAACAAGAGATTTACGGAAAATACCAGCAAAACGTCGAGAAAAAAAAATAATAACATTTTGTTCATATTTAAATATGAATATCTAACAACCCAATACAATAAAATATCGAATAAAACAATATAAAATGTCGATAATTGTTATACTAATGCGTTTGAGAGAGCTTCTCTCAAATAATTTATTTCAAAATTCAATATTACTTTTGACCAAAAATTTCACGTATTTTTATTAAACGACAACAATGCAACATAATTTCGATATAAATTTTAATTAGAACCAAATCAGTTATGAGTTAATACAATACAATACAATCAATATTAGAATGTGTTGCGATGCGTCAACATTTTCCGTTAACCCTATTTAACATACATTGGTGACCAGGTATGCTGCCAGAGAAAGGACAGACGGACAACATTAATTTGTATATCCAATGCGTTGTTACTATCTCAAAAGTACAAGAGTCAAGCACTCAGCCGGCCAGTCAGCCTTTCAGCCGGGCTGACATCCCTGTCCGTCCCAATGTATTTTGTGGGAGATTATGAAAATATGTTGTTATATTTAAAGAATCTCTTTGGATACCGAACGTGGCTTCTTTGTTCGGCGCTAATTGTTGGGTGCTTTTGTGTCGATGATTAAGATCGGCCATAAATTATAACGCAGTTTTCTGTGTTCCAACAAACAAATGAGTGGTAAAACACACAATTTGTCTCCGAGAGCTTAGCAAATTGTATTTAAGTTGCATAAATTTTATTGTGCAAAGATAAGTGAATAACAGGTGAATTGATGTGATCATATCGGGTAAGTGTTTTTCCGATAAGAATAGTTTTTTGTTTTTCAAATAAATTAATGGTGCATGTTGTTAAATTAACAACACGTGTGATATATACAATTACAACTTATGTTGTATGTATTGAGTAGAATCGTTAGAAATATGTATTAATAAATGACAATAGTTAAGTTGAGCCCAACAGCGTTGTAGCAAAGTAGTCATATTTAAAGCTTAAAACATCAGTATTTGTCATGGATATTTCGATAATCGTTGTACACCGAAACTACAAGTGTGCCTAAATTAAGTTGGTTATTATTTTCGCGGGTTACTGTCTTTACTTCTTACTTCGAAACCGAATTATGAGAAGCTAGTTTTATAAAAAAAATTAGTCTATCCTTAATATTTCTTCACATATTAAACTTTTGGATAATAATATTGTAAATCATGTTCTACAAACGTTGATATATAAAGTCTATGGATGTAGAGCATCCTTTGGTTCACTTAGATGAGGTTAATTTTAATTTTTTATCAACAGCGTGAGAGACCGAAATTAGAACAGAAACATAAATACCTCTTATTGTAAATTAATAGTTCTTATTCATAAAAACATTACAAAAATTATACATTTACCATTTTTAATTCTTTTGTATATAGATCTAATAGTACTATTGGGAAGACATATTATTATCTTCAAACTATGAATGCATTTGATATACCTAAACAACGTAAGGTTTACCCTATGGCAATCAGCTAATAACTAAGCTTGGTGTGACGAACTATCTACGGTGCGCAAAAGACCGAAACGCTTGGAATACTTTTCTACGTGCGGCTACTAATAGATAAATCTCTGTTGTTGCTGCCATTAAAGAAGAAGAAGAATCAGCTAATAAAGTAATATCTACTAAATTTGGTAAAAATTATTTTTTCCCTTAATTATACCATCACGCCTTGAGTTGAGGGTATATGTCATTTGATACGAGAAAAAGTGTAACGCATATAAGGAGACGTGTTGATTGAGCCTTAACATCGGTAAAAGCTTCTTATTTTTTCTATTAACTTTTTAGTATGTTCAATGGGAAAATCGTGGCATGATGGTTAGGCACGCCCCCCACCATGTCCTTGGGGGTTATGTCCGGGCACCTCAATCGGCATGTCTAGTAAAAGCTTCTCAAACAGTGACGTTCGCATTCGCTGATAAACAAGTAGGTGTCGTTTGTTGTGAATCCAAAATAGAAAGCGTGTTGATTTACAACAACGCGAGAAGCATCCCATACCTCATTAATGGGTGTGTAAATGGAAATTAAGTTTAAGTTTTTTTTAAGTAGTAAAGGGATGTTGGCTGACAACTGGTTGACAAAGAATAAAAATATTTACATTAATGTTAAAACTATTTAAATACTGAAAACTTTGTGTTGAACAAATTATATTTATTTGGATCAAGAAACGTGTTCGTATTAAGATAAATCGTTGCCAGACAAATTAAACTCACCATTTTGAAAATTTTAACTTATAATATATTGAAAAAATCTAGAAGTTTCAGCAATTTCGCTAAGAAGACAGAAAACAATTAGACCTATAAATACATTATTCTAATAATAAAAATGTTTTTCTCATTTCTCGCTTATTACTAAAAACAATGTAGATGTTGAAGATGTTGGATTTTCCCATTTTCAGACGAGAACTTACCAATCATTTCCATCGTCTCGAAAGCAATGATTAATGAAAACCTTCATATTCAGGTCAACAATATCTTAAAATGCATACCTGATGAGTTTGACAAAGACATTTGGATCGATTCATCTCTTTTTCTGTAAGTATGTATGTGAATAAATTAAATTTAAATATTTTGTAAAATATAACAATTCTATATTTTGTTAAATATGATCTAGGCAACCAACCTTCGTACTATGCTGACTTTTAATGGCAACCTGAATCGAGTTCACCTGTTGAAATAAAAATTGATAATTTCAAAGTCTTCTTCTTGCTGTTATTGCAATTGGTAATTTATGTAAGTTTTCTAGAAATTTAGGCAAGTTAAATGAATGAAAATAAATCAAGATCTTATTGAAACTATGCGCATAATGCACTTCCACTATTTGTGCTTCCGTGTTATTGTGACAAATTTTCTAGTTTTAGACTCACAACAAACGGCACCTACTTGTTTATAGGCCAATGAAGATGACTGGAGGCAAAAAGCACATTCCGACGAATTCCTAATAAAAATGTGTCAGAACATAAAATTTCTAATGTTTAAAAAATGGCTATGGTCCGAAATTGTCGAATTGTCGAAATTATTTTGAAATACCACTTGTGTTGTCACAAAGTCTGGCAACCTTATATATTTCATCACCGGTATAAGCATTCCAACGAATTTCATTTTACGCACATTTATAAAAATATCCACAGAAAACCTCCGCGCTGGATTCGGGTAAGGAAATAACCGTCACGGATGACTGCGTCCAAACTTGTTCTGGACAACATATTCAAGTCGCTGTTGTGAGTGGTTAACTATTGTGTGCGTATGAATACAGTGCGACCACATTTAACGCTGTTTAGCAATTATTTTATTTAAATCAATAGAAATCATATACCTGTTAAATGAGAATTGTGACAATTCCTAGAGAACATAAAATGAATTAAAGCAAATTTAAATTAAAACTTTCGCACACAGTTCGATTAAATAAAATAACATAATACAGACTACAATAACATAAAACAAAGATGAGAAAGAAATTTATTTTCTTCCTTCTGCGACCGTCGACGAACCGTTTACAGCGCAAAACGCACATTTCTTTGTTGTATTGGAGTTTGTGCAAGCTTTATAGAGTTTACAGTATAAGGATATCTACAGTCTGACGGATGGCTTGAGCCAAAGAAAGTAAATTATACAAGAAGTCAAATAAGACTGTGGCGAAATGTAGTGTACTTATGCCCTTAAGTAACACACTCGTAGATCGGTACTGAACTGATAGCACGGTATAAAAAACGATGGAAATAAAAAGGATATGCAACATTTTTTGACTCGACAAGCAAAAAGATAAATGTAACTTTTATTCAGCATTAACATTTCATAATATGTTTTCTTAATTTTTGCATATTCACATCTACCAACCTACGCTCTTCTTCTTCCAATCTACGCTCTTCTTCTACCAACCTACCGTAGTGTTATTTAATGATCAAAACAAACAGTTAATATACTTCTTCTGTTATTTACGTTCTTTGCTTGAGTTTGCTATTTGACAATAATGAGCGCCATAAATATCGCCAATTTAAAAGTATCACTAGTCGATGACTGATTGGGTTTTTTGGTAGCGTAGCACATTGGTTGGAAACAGAAAATGTCCTCAAAATCAGCAAACGCAGTTCTGTCTAAGGGCAATTCTACGTAAAACGGCCTTAAACAGGAAAATTATTATTAACATATTTTTTATAAAAATCGGTCAATATGTTCAAGAGAAAAAATTAATTTATTTTTATTACTATTCCTAAATTTCGAAATGAGTATATCAGAACACTACTTTTCTTCCTTATATGTTTGAACTTACTTTAACGTTTTCTTATATTTCCTCTTCTCTTTGTTTATTACCAGGGCAACCGAAAATATGCAATTGCATGTTTTTTTCTAGAACGAGATATAAACAAATGGGTAAGATATTTGTATATTTCATACTCTTACAAGCTTTTTGACACCTATTTGTAAGAGCATATTTTTGCATATTTAGGTTTTAATAAAATATTTTATATTTTTTGGAGCATAATTTAAAAAATAACGTTTTTAGCATATTTCACATTTTTATATTTAATTCTTTGTTCTTAAAAACAAGGAAGTCTTTTCAACTTTGTACTAAAATAATATATGTTCCTTAGACCGACTCACCAAAAAAAGTATCTTCGGTCCACTCTCCAAAATGTACCTTGGCTTGTTTTATGATGAATCCCTAAAAATTTCGTGCCTAGGATTAAGATCCAGTGAGCTGGACCGTTTTTAAAAATGCTGTTTTTTATAAGTTTTTCAACGATTTTTGCTATTTAACTAAAGACTATATGCGCAATATTAGTATCGTAGGTTTAAAGACGCATCCAATGGTACGAAAAACATGCCCGCAAATGTCCTGACGAGTCCTTTTTCCAGGAATATCCTGCAAAGATACCAATTTTTAAGGTTTTAGTAGCGACATTTTTTTTGAATTGAATCTCAGATCTATATATATAAAAGTGAACATTTGTTTCTACCTACAACCGCTAAAGACCTTAAAACCATTAAACCGATCTGCAACAAACCAGTTCCAATAGAGAGACAATCTTCTAAGGATGGTGATAGGCTGCTTAAACATTGCATTTGACACATTTGGTCCATTTAATAAGTCAATTTTCGATTTTTCCCATACAAAAATTATCCAAATTTTTAAATTGTGAAGATTTAAATATTGAAATATTTAATAGGCTCTGACAAATACTTCGTTTATCCCTACGGTCAATAACCAAAAAAATAAACGTTAGTCAATGACCGGGTACCCGCGTACCCAAGCGTACTTTCTTGGTGATTTTATGTAAAATATTACACATTTAAGTTAATTATGTGCAAAACTCATGTTATGAAATATCAAACTGTAAAATTAATTAATTCCTATCAACAAAAGTTGATTTTCTTGCCGGTATTTTTTAGAAGTTGCAGCCACTTCCGAAACTTGACTTTTTTCTATAGGAATTAGCGATTATATTGAAAAATTTCATTTTGAGTGCAACTTTTTTACTGACCAGTGCAACAGCGATCAGAACTTAATAGAAAATGTACAGTTTGTATCAAATAAGTAACTCAAATTTGGAGTTCACATCTTTTTCAATCAATATTCGTTTCGACAGTTTCTCCGCCGAGAATCATAGAAACACTTCATATTTTGCTCAGTTGTGCCATACTTGTATTACTTCTTTGTTAGTTTACTACTACTGGTTTTGCAGATTTGAAGAACAAACATTTGTTGTGCTATTAAAACGAATATTTTAAAAATTTATGATAGAAAAGTTAGTTTACATCACAAAATTTTCGTTAACGTTGTGAATTCATTATTTGTAGGACATGTCATCGGTGATGCTATGGTTGACGAATGTTGAAGATAATACTATACTGAAAGTTCGGATGAAAGTCATGGCGAACTTGAACAAACTGTAACTAGAAGTACACAACGTCTCATTAAATTAGGAGCTACAATACTATACACCAACATTGTGGGCCAGCACGATCAACAAAATTGATGTCGAAAGCTCAAAATATAAAATACCATCTGAGAGTAGAAATGTTGAGCATAATTGTGCGTTACACAATCAAGTATAAGGATGCAACAGTAGCAGATATTTACTCCTTCATCAGAGTACGGCTAAGGCCTGGCGCGAGTCATTAAAAAAATTTTATTTCGAAAAATTTGTGGGCAATCACATCTTACTCGAGATACCGAGCAACAGTCGGCACAAACGGATTCTGATCATTGGTACATTATATTCGTTTTGACTATGCAAATACGATTAGCCAAAAAATACTTACGGACATGGCTACACCAATCCGTGATAAATAGACAGCGCAGAATGCAATACACCAGCTTATTACAAATCAAGTGATAATCTTACAATCGATGAATTTCAGTTTTCTATCAAGGCAGTACAAAATTCGCCCAATATACACAGAAAAAATACACAACTGTTGTTAAGTAATTAAATATTATTGTTAGCATTCAATTTTGATTTATAACGATTTTTCCATTTGAACATGTTTGTAAATTGTCATATTGACAAATTTTCAAACACTTTTCAAATTTAACTAAAATACACAAATTGTAACTATAACAAAACTATTTATTGTATTTAAAATTTTGGTTGTTGGCGCCTTTTTAATTAAATATTGAATTGTATTGACGAAATGGTATTCAATATGACAATTAGTTTGTCGTAATTTTTTTCTGTGTATCCCATTAAAACCTGCAAAAATGGAATTAAACTATGTCGATTTGTGATGTTAAAAACTCTTAGGAACTTGAAAGCCTTAATTTATGGAAACCTTACGACTGGTTGTGAGACTAAAGAAGGTTAAGGATTTTGCCAGGACTATTTTGTTCATGGAAGTGGACGCAATTCCACAATGGACAATTTTTTTACCACACTTTCCTTGATAAAGCATCCGTTGTGTTATGAATAGACAATTGCGTTAAGAAAGAAAACCATATATACCATAGGTAAAAAAAGCAGAAGATCAATACAATAACAAAATATAATAATACTTCAAAATATTTACAAAAATGGCAAAGAAACGTAAGCTGCAGTGTAAAAATCATGTAAATTGTATGAGGGTACCGGGGTACCCGATTATTGACTCACATAGGTGTCAACTTTAAAGGCGTTTTAAACATAGACGCAATTAATAATATTAAAATTTTTTTCTTTTAAAATATCCATAAACACCTTAATCGCGACGATTTGGAGTTTTATGGCCATATCTTTGTTATTAAAGAAATGTGTACCGTGTACCCGGTTATTGACCGTAGGGTTATGTATGTATATAAATTTTGAAACTTATAAGATGGTACAGCGTTCAACCGATGTTCTTCAGCTGTGGTCCACCCATTCCACAACATTACCAGAAATGGTAATACAATAAGTAACTTTAAATTAGGAGGGGAGGCAATATGATTAGGGCAAAAACAGTCGTGCATTGATTACACTATGACACAAAATCAAACTTTTTGAAAAACACCCGAACGTGACTATATAGGTTCGATAGTACAACCGGAGCTGAGTAAAACCCTAGCTCAGTTTGGCTAGATTGGCTACCAAAATTTTTTTTTGGCCCCCTAAACTTTTTGAAATCCTTTGGACCCCTTGAAAAAAGGTGACATCAATTGTTGGCCAACAGTTTCTACACTTTTTAATCTAGCTCCTTCTCTTCTTCAACAAAGTTTTAGCTAATAGTCCGCTTAAGAAACTGATATAATAAAATTTCCCAAAAAAATTAGACTTCCCTCGTTTATTTTCAAAAAACTTCGATAAAAATTTTAATTTTTTCACTTTTTTTAATATAAGTCGTAGGGAATCCAGATTTTTTGCTTACTCTATTCAGTGAAATTGTAGTTTAGGTAACACCGAATAACTTTTCTGAACAAACCTATGCAATCTGAACAAGTCTAGGGATATTAAATAGCTCTCAAAACACACTATCTACTTTAAACAAATCAGTTTTTTAGGAGTTTTGGGCCATTGTGCAATGTTTTTACTTGCTATCTTTACCAAAAACGTACTTATTGTATAACTGAATAACTGCTGTAAACAACCAATATGATCGGAATACTCCACCCCCTTAATTGTTCACAAAGAGCATTAGGGTGTTCCTTATATGGCATTTTTTCGAATTTCGTTAAAAATATGTATTAATCGCGATGTTGGTCATCTGTCTTCACCTTACGTTTCTTTTTGCCAATATTAGGAATATATTGTGAGAAATTTTGTATCGATAGTTGGACACCACGGGACCGGCCGTGGCATAGTGGTTAGAACACGCGACTACCATGCGGGAGATCGCAGGTTCAAACCTGGCTCCAGTCATCTTAAAAGAAAAAAATAAATAAAATTTTCTTTCATTGTCGGCTCCCCTCGAATGTTGTTTGACAGCAACTTCGCAGTATTAAGCGTCGATTCAATCGTCGTGTCTAGTAAGAGCTTCTCAAAACAGTGACGTTCGCATTCGTCGATAAATAAGTAGGTGCCGTTAGTTGTGAATCTAAAAATAGAAAGCGTGTTAATTCACAACAACGCGAGAAGCTATCCCATACCTCATTCATGGGGTGCAAAGGGAAATTAAGTTTTAAGTAAGTAAGTTGGACATTAGGGTGTGCCGCATTGAGGTTAACAATGGATATACAGGTGAAACAAAAGTTAAGTAGTCATTGCTATGCTTTTTAAGCCCCTGATATCTCGAGAATTGATAGAGATAGTGATAATATACACATATACTTTTTAAACATATAGATTTTAACTTGATTAACCTTTAAAAGTTGAAATATATAATTGCCCATAATAATCTACATTGAAATTCAATTTCAACATTTTTAATAATTTTTTTAAAAATACCCCAACTTCTATATCAAATATCTCGGCGACTGTAAGAGATATGGTAAAAGCAAACACATATTATTTTAGGTCTTTATTTCAGCTATTGAACGGCATGTTACTACTTAGTCTATATACGAAAGAAAAATACTCAGCGGCAATGAACTGATTTGAGAATAAATTCATACTTTAACCTCAATGCGGCACACCCTAATGTCCAACTATCGATACAAAATTTCTCACAATATATTCCTAATATTGGCAAAAAGAAACGTAAGGTGAAGACAGATGACCAACATCGCGATTAATACATATTTTTAACGAAATTCGAAAAAATGCCATATAAGGAACACCCTAATGCTCTTTGTGAACAATTAAGGGGGTGGAGTATTCCGATCATATTGGTTGTTTACAGAAGTTATTCAGTTCTACAATAGGTACGTTTTTGGTAAAGATACCAAGTAAAAACATTGCACAATGGCCCAAAACTCCTAGAAAACTGATTTGTTTAAAGTAGATAGTGTGTTTTGAGAGCTATTTAATATCCCTAGACTTGTTCAGATTGCATAGGTTTGTTCAGAAAAGTTATTCGATGTTACCTAAACTACAATTTCACTGAATAGAGTATGCAAAAAATCTGGATTCCCTACGACTTATATTAAAAACAGTGAAAAAATTAAAATTTTTATCGAAGTTTTTTGAAAATAAACGAGGGAAGTCTAATTTTTTTGGGAAATTTTATTATATCAGTTTCTTAAGCGGATTATTAGCTAAAACTTTGTTGAAGAAGAGAAGGAGCTAGATTAAAAACTGTAGAAACTGTTATCCAACAATTGATGTCACCTTTTTTCAAGGGGTCCAAGGATTTCAAAAAGTTTAGGGGGCCAAAAAAAAAATTTGGTAGCCAATCTAGCCAAACTGAGCTAGGGTTTTACTCAGCTCCGGTTGTACTATCGAACCTATATAGTCTCGTTCGGGTGTTTTTTTCACTGTTGCACTGTGTTATTAGGCGTGGCCCCGTCCATGAGAGATATTTTGTTAAAGTACGGTATCTGAAGTATTAGATCGTTAGGCGTGACCCTGCCCGTTAAACGTAATTTTTTATAAAGTGATGTCTGAAGAAATATTTTGCCAAAGACCATAAAATTTGGTGTGGATTCAATAAAGATAAGTACACATATTTTAAATGAAAAGGGAGGGAATAAGTATAAGGTGTGCAATAAACACGAATATGCGTGGTCAAGCCAAAAATTGGTGGCCTTGCCCAATTGTGTCTTCCAAACGCAATAGGTGGCGGACTATAGTACCATTTGTTTTGATATTTGATATGGAATTATTTGAGACCAGTTGTGCATGTGACCGAGATGTATCTGCAATCTATTACATGTAGAGTAACGAATGAGTGTGGAGGATTTTATTTCCTTGATGCATCCATCGGTTTTTATATCGCCGGTTTTGACAAATGTTTGATCGCAAAACTTATCGCGTTGGTTACTGCATCCTCCTGTATTGCGCAACTCTTTTGGACATTGCAGAACAGCGCAATAAATTGCAAATTTTCTGAGAACTCCGCATGTAATATGAAGATACACAATTTTACAAACATGTCATATCATAGTGCGGGAGAAGTGTACTATGGCACACAAAAAATTGATTTAACCCCTTGATAGCGCATTACATAATTTAGGAAGCAATACATGATTGTGTTATTGTTCTTAAATTAATTTAACCAGAAAATATAAGGGTATCGATGTATTGCCAATGATACCCACGGATTTGCCGTTTGATTTTAAATGATTACAGTCTCCAGTTCGTTTAGAGTTTGCGATGACAATCAATAAAGCTGAAAGACAGTCTATTCAAGTTTGCAGCTTGAATTTGAAAAATCCAATTTTTTTGCATGAACAGCTTTATGTTGCATATTCACGTGTGTAACGACCCACTGATTAAAATATTTACACTCATTTGGTTCTCCCATACACGTTGTTTTATCAGAAGCATTGCAATAAGTTTCTGTAATTAAAAAAATATGATCCTTTAAAAACCATAACACTTTTTGTTAAGTTTCGATGAGAATATCAAAAGAATCTAACGCACCCGAAGATATATTCCACCCAAAAAAGTTAAAGTTTAAGTCAATATTTCTTTAGGCAGGACGAAGTCTGCCCGGTCAGCTAGTTAACATATATTTATCCTTAGTCGATTTAATTAAACACGTGTTTCAGCTTTTTTCTCTAACATCTTTTTTTTTTGTGAATACTTCACATCTTAAGTAAGGTTTCTGATCTCCACGTCAAGACCTAAATCTTCAACTAAATAATTCTTCAAGTGAATGCAATTTAGTTTTCTTGTGACACGGTGAAATTTAGAACAAATATGCCTTGTCTAAAAATGAATTTCGTTTCACGCTAATTAAATAGCATTAAATTCAGAAAAATGTCGCTGCAAAAAACTTAAAAATTCGTATTTTTGGCAGATTGTCGCTAAAAAAAAGGACTTGTTGGGACATTTGTGGGCGATATTAATATTGCGCATATAGTCTTTAGTTAAATATCAAAAATCTTTAAAAAATTCATAACAAATACCATTTTTAAAAACGGTCCAGCTCACTTGGTCTTAATCCTAAGCACTTAATTTTTAAAGATTCATCATAAAACAAGCCAAGGTACATTTTGGGGGGTGGACCGAAGATACTTTTGTTGGCCTCACCAATCTGGTTCGAATCTGTTTTTTTAATTTTGCGTTAAGAAGAAAGAATCCGCTGATTTACTATAAAAAATATAAAAAGAAATAAAAAAAATTAACAGAAAACGTTTTTTTTTTTCGTAAATAACACAACATTCGCAAACGCGTGGTGCTAGGACCAACATTTTGGTTATTGCCCTAATGGACAATATACGAGTAAAATTAAAAAAACACCAGTAAGAAAGTTTCAGTTGGGCAACCCGACTTACATATACCCTCACCCTCAGTAAAACAAAAAATTTTCTATTATATAGATACCGAGTTATAGATTTCTAAAGTGGGCGGAGTGGTACATTTGTATGGGAGGTACCAGATGGGGCGTGTCTACACTTCAAGATTTTTTCTCCAAAACTTTATCCTGTTATAGCTTTACTAAATACAGAATTTGTTCACGATCGCGAGGGGTGTATTTATATTATTACTCCACCTCTAAAGTGGACGGAAAGGTACATTTGTGTGGGGGGTACTATAAGGGGCGTGTCTAGACTTCCAGATTTTTTCTCCAAAACTTTATCCTGCTTGAACTTGACTAAATACAGAATTTAGGCACGATCGCGTTAGGTCTATTAATAATATTGATCGATTTCTAAAGTGGGCGGTACCAGATGTATATGGGAGGTACCAGATGGGGCGTGGCTAGACTTTATTTTACTCAAAAACTTTAACCTGCTATAGCTTTACTGAAATAAAGAATTTGGGTACGATCGCCTTGGATTTATTGATATTACTACTCCATTTCTATAGTGGGCGGAAAAGTATATATGTATGGGAGGTACCAGAAGGGGCATGGCCAAGGGCGTAGCCAGGATCTAACGTAGGGGGGGGCAGTCGGTTTTACATTTTATTTTAATAGTATGTTAAGAAAAAAAACCAAAACTAAGTACCTAACGAAAAATCAATACTCATTGTTTTGACAATATTTTATTCAACAAAGGTAGACTAAATTTTTTTTTTTAAATTTAAGGTCCAACCAAAAATTTTTTTTTAATCATCTTAGTTGTTTTGTGTTTTTGGGACATATGAAATTTTAGACCCCAATTCTTGAGCGATTTTAAAATTTGTTCTTGTGTTATTGGAAACAAAATTGTGCACAGAAAGAAAGGTTTTTTATCCTGAATTCCTTATCGTAATTTTTTTTTTTTTTTTGAATTTAAAATATAAGCAAAAACTAATTTGTCCTTCTCACAATTATTATCAGATTAAACAAGTCTTAATATATAACATGGAAAAGAAATGTTGAGTTTTTAGAAAGTCTTGGTGAAAGTCACTAGAATTTTTTTTTGCATCTATACCAAAAATTCAGTTTTAAACTGCAATAAAATAATTGTTTTGTGTTAATAAGTAGGCAAAGTAGTGCTTTTCATTTAAAAAGGCCGATAACATAATATGTTACATCATCTGTCAAAATAAAGAAATTTATTAATTCCAAGAAATATTTGAAATTAAAGTCAAAAGTTAATTTTTTCACATAATTAGACAATTTTTAAAAAAATAACAGTAAGGAACTTAGAAAAAAAAAGCTCTGTGCACATCGTTGTTTCATATGTCCAAAAAACAATTTGTCCCACTGTGGAAGGTGCTTATATTTAATATTTTTGCTTAAAACAGTTTTAGGTTGCATGAAAATGATGATAAAAAGTGTAAATGCCGCTGTATTCAGGAAAAAAACCTGAATTGAAATCCTAGATGATCCTTTTTTGAAAATATCGATATTTTTCATTTCTGCAGACTGGACCAAAAATCTTTTTACTTTTTAATAGACGACAGTAAAAAAAATGGACAAATGAGATAAAATTTGCTTATTTATTATAAAAGTACACAACAGGGATTTAATTATTATTCATATTTGTCTTTGATTATTTTGACATTTCTACAACCAAAACTAACAAAATTTTACATTTAAGGTAAAAAACCTAGTTTGATATAAATTGTTCAAACTTCTATTTCCTTTAAAATATTTAAAGTCCTTTACAATGTAAACGAAACCGCGGATATAAAAGTGGGTATGCAGTTTTCCTATCACTATTACCACTTGTATATAGTTTCGATCATGGGTCAAAATTGGTGTCGCATAGGTCATTTACTTAGAGTAAAGGTTTGTATTCAAAAGCAGAAGCAATTTTCTTAAAAACATTTTATCGGGGCAACCAACCGAATTAAAGTTAATGGTTGTTAAAATTTAGTCAAAATCCAAAATTAAAACAAAAATCTACCATTTTAGTAAAAACCAAAACTTTCTTTGAAAAAGTCATTGTAACTTAAAAACTAATGATGCAGTTCTATTGCTCGTGTGTGAATTACAATAAAACCTTCGAGTCCGGTCTTGTTATATTAACGACTACCACAGTGTAATCGACCATGTCTTAACTTAACAAAGTGCACTTAAGTAAAGCTTCACAGTGTATGTTTCGCATGCTAGGACGATCAAACAAAAATATATTTTTTATTGTATGTTGAAATCCATTTTTGTTTTTAATTCTTTAACGCATTATTTGGCGAATGTTATTATATATCTTTTTAAAAGTGCAATAAAAGTGAATAACATTGAAACTCAAAAATCTAATGATGCAGTTCGATTTCTCGTATCCGAATTATTTGTACGAAATCCGACACTGTAACTCAAAAATCTAATGATGCAGTTCGATTCCTCGCGTCCGAATTAGATTTATACCGTCCGGTCTTGTATATTTTTTTCGACTACTACAGTGTTCTTTTTCCCTGAATGTAATCTACAAATCCAAAGAACTAATTAATTTAGTCTCATGTCTTGTAAAAAGAATCGATAAGGAAATCGAGTACGGAACTAGTTGCGTCAAAAATCCTTAATTCCAAACTCGATTGTTTTTTTTAATATTTTAAACTTGTTCGTTCAATTGGCTGCATCGGCTCGCATCGAAGTAGCTCATTCTGTCACTCCAATTTTCCAAGAGCTTGTTAATGGATTAAAATACTGTAGATTTTAAAACTAATTTGTATTTGGTCCACCCTCTATATCATTTGACATGAGAAAAAGTGTAACGTATTAAAGGAGACACGTTGGACCTTAAGTATCCGAAGAGCGAATTCAATTCTGGAGCCATGTCCGTCTGTCTGGGCGACTGGCTGGTGTGCAGGATAACTCGAGTACACTTTACTGATCCTTGTAACGATTTAACAGTTTTATTATTTTCCAAAAGTTAGTTTTAACTTCCTAATGAAAACATAACTTGCTAATGAAAAGCTATACGATATTTGAATTTTGTCAGTTTACTTATCTTCAACAGTAGGTAAAATCTTAGAAAACCGAAATATTTTCTACAACCCTTTTGGTACCTTCAATACAAATGACCAAATTCACCCATATACATTTGCAAGTGCACTAAATACAGTTTAAATTTTGCACAATCTTATCGCTTATTGAACGTTAACTTACGAATAAAAAAGGGTCTCGTTCTGCGTTCTAGTACTTCCAATACAAGGTAGTCAAAATTTTCCCAATAATTTCAGGGAGATACTCTTAATATTTTGTGAATTCATACGCACTTTCTAAACTGTAACCATTTCTACAGCTTTTATATATGCCTGTAAACGTCTGGCCAACAGTTACCACTGCACAAGCAGGACAGTAACAAAACATAAGTACTTTTACTTAAAAATCAGTTAATTTTATTGACTCCGAGTTAAAAAATATCTACAAGAACTTTGGAGAATGAACAAAGAGTGAAAGTTTTTATCAGTCAGTTCACCTTAGTGAAATTTCTGTACTGTTTTATTGGGCAGGATTTTCATATTTTCGGGGATTTTGACAGATTTTTGATTTTCCAAGCTGCCCCCCCCCTGCCCCTACCTGGCTACGCCCTTGGGCATGGCTTGACTTTCAATATTTTTTCCAAAACTTTATCCTGTTATAACTTAACAAAATACACAATTTGGGCACGATCGTGTGGAGTGTATTGATATTATAACTCCATCTCTAAAGTGGGCGGAGTGGTACATTTGTATGGAAGGTACGAGAAGGGGCATGGCTAGATGTCCAATATTTTTTCCAAAACTTTATCCTGTTATTGCTTTACTAAATATAGAATTTGGGAACGATCGAGTTCGATGTATTGATATTATTACTCGATTTCTAAAGTGGGAGGAATTGTACATTTGTATGGAAGGTACCAGAAGGGGCGTGGTCATGTAGCCCATTTTCAATGCGTCTTTCGAAAGTTATCGTGCGAACCAGCCGGACAGACAGACAGACATGGCTCAAACGACATAAAATGTCATGAATCGAATTTGGTTCAAAGAAACCTAGGGTCTAAAGTCACTCCTTCTATGTGTAACACTTTCGGGTCGTATCAAATGATATACACCTTCATCCCTAAGGGTATAAATATACTTTTATATGCATAAACCCCCAAAACATGCCGGTAAGACTGTAATATGCATTTGCATATGCAAGTATGCATTGCATACTTAAGTAATAACAGAAATAACGTGTAAGCAAAATTATTTCCTTCGATTGTTGTGTTGTAAATACATACCTAACTATAAATATGCACTTTGGATTATATACCACTCATTTGAGAAAAGATAGACATAACACACAAAAACGCGAGTTTAGAGTTAGTGATGCAGAAATGTCGGTCACCCTAAAATCTAAAACATATCAAAAAATGGTATTGATTGATCTATTTCTCTCATTGAGTGGCGTTCCAAAAGTTCTTTGAATTTTTCGCGTTAGTTAGTCGCAATTGAAAACTTTAAATGCATTCATCTCGGAATCACTTATTTTTTGAGTTATGTCAATATAATCTATCAATAACAAAAATTTGTTACAAAAATGCCAAACTTAAAACTTAGTACGATCTTTACAAACGAAAACAATTTTATTGGGAAAAATGTTCAAAATTTTGTGGGAATTATGGTATCTAGGTCATGTCCTTGTTGATTATGTTATAATGCCGCTACATCATTTATATAACTTAAAATACCTACATAAAATTTTAACTAACTAATGTTTACATTATTTTTGTGCCATCAGAAGGCACACTGAGTCTATTTGACTGCAATACCCTAGAGTACGGTGGCGGTGTAAAAATTGCACAATGGTCATGTGAGAATTGTGCAGCTTTAATAGCAGCAGCATACAACCCTCGTTGAAAGTGTCCTTAACAATCCTTTAGTAGTCATCTTCTGGATGTCACATAACCCTTGTTGTGATTTTCTGTTTATGGTACTCGCATTGACTTAATATTATTACTCATTTCCTTATTTATTATTATTTACACACAACAATTAGCTTAAGGATTCTTCGTTCCAGCAGCGAGAACTCCAGCTGGCAGGTAACCGAACAACCTTAAATAGCTCATTTTGCGATCACGTGACAACAATTTGCGCACATTTGTTGTTGGCACGTGTCATCAATTGTCTGAAGCACCCAGCTAACCAACCCGCCCGAAAACATTATTCTTATACCATACCGACAGTACATGGGAATGGTTGGCGTGGCGTGTTGTCGTGTTATTTGGTCCACACGCCAACACAGCAGTGAGGGGCAAAAGTTAATTATGAAACTGTGTCACATGCATATTTTGTTTGTGGTAACTATATACGAGTATGTCGGCAGGCAGGATTCACGCTTCTTCCCACCGTGTTCATTCGTTCGTTCGCACCTTAGCTGAGAGGGAGCGGTATAAGTGACACACCTCGCTTTTTTCGCAAACCAAATAGCTTCCTAATTTTACACAGTGGGAAGCCGTTTGTTAAATTTAAATTTCGCCATCGTCATTAGTAGAGAATATGCGAGCAAACGTTGGCACACTTTTGTGTGAACATCATTTTTTGCCATCGTTCTTTTTTATTGCTCAATTAAGTCGGAGCATTGAGATTTAGGGTAAACGCCCACATTAACACAAACATCGCCATTGTTGTCAGCTACTACTGCGAACAATTACCCTAATGAAGTGTGGAAGCATCAACAATATGTACATACTGCTAAAGATTAAAATACAAAACACTCACACTCTGGTTGATTAACAATTGAGAGGGATTCGATTCGATTCAATGTGACTAAATGTAACGGATGTTTGTATATGGTTTGTATGTGAATAGTGCACTTTCTAGATAAAATTCTAGGCATTTTGTGCAACTTCGAGGAAATTATATATATTTGGTCCAGTATTAAAAAATTTAGACTTTGTTTTGATATCATCAACAGCTAAAGAAAAAACTAAAAAAAATATTATTTGGACCTTTATGTGGAAATGCCCATATATGAAATCTATAGGTTGGATAAATAAATAAAACCTTTTTGATATTCTTTGGATAATAAACATTTTACATAATTTCTCTTTGGACAAGATTCATATCACATGAACCGTCAAAGAAAAATTAGAACATACGAGTATATCGTAATAAATATCGTAAATCGTGATGCAATCGTAATGGTGTAGAAATATAAGTCACAACCGGAGTGGTTAATAAATAATTCTTTTTTTATTTCAATTATTTACGAATAAGATAAATTTCGAATTTATTTTTCTACCAAATAAAGAATTAAATGAAATTTTAAATTATTTAAATGAATTGGAATTCATTTACAATTCAAATGAGTTTGGTGAATTGAGGTGCAATGTTTCAAAGCCATTTGCTTTGAAATGATTTTGAATTAATCCAAATGAATTTAAATAATGAATTTGCCATTCTTTTCAAAATCATTAGAATTGAATTTTATAATTAGAATATGAATTTTCAATTCATATCCAAATTTATTTGAATTGAATTAATATTGAAAAATTAAATAAATAATGAATGATTCGTTTACACCTCTGGTCACAACACAAATAAAGACAATTATATATGTAAATCATTGGTTATTTATAAAATAAATAATTTGGATTCATTACTTAATATTTATTTTTTAAAGTCGAACATGTCGATAGTTGTTACAGTTATTTAACTATTATATACAGATTTTGACAACATGTTTCAACTTGCAGCAGTTTAGAATGTTTAAAGAAATAATTTCCATTAAAAAAAAATCTACATATAAAAGATTGTAAATTACACTGTAACAGAAAATGGAGATTATTGTCAGGGGTCGGAATAATTTCTTAACGGAATGAAAGCCTTAGGGTAGTATACTTAAGTGACCCGATGAAGTTTTCGGTAAAATTATATAGAGTTTAAAATATGTTCTATAAAACTATGTTTCTAATTGTTTTATTGCATCTCAGATGTTTTCAATGAAATTAAACGAGGAATTTATTTGTCGAACATTTAAACTCTCTATCTCGACTTTTTACGTATTTATTTTGCCCTGATTTAGAGAAACGTCAAAGGGAGACTTTTGAATGGGTTTTACAACATTCAAATGTTCTAACTAACTACTACTAACTACTCCCATTTTTTGTGGTTTTCCATCTTTTTGATGTTTGCATTTTTAGTTTTTTTTTTAGTTTTTCTGTTTTTTTTTTTGGATTACAACATCTAATGAGGAAAGTGTTCTTATGGACTTTGACCCAAATAAAAGCTTGTTGTTGCTTCAAGCATGCTGTCTTTGAGACTCTAGATACTCTGCTGCAACTTTGATCTTCCTATTTCGAAGAAATAATTTAAAGCTTTGCGCAGAGTGCTGACTGATAAAGGAAGCAATGAAAAAACAAAATGTTGGGGTTTTTAATTATTTGCCTGTGCCACGAATCCATTAATTTTTCCTATCATTGCAAGCGCTCCATTAGTTGTCAATGAATGAATTTTGGCAAAAGAAGGATTATTTGCATTTATTGAATATAAAGGGGTAAAATGGCAAGAAGCTCTTCAGTGAACTTGTTGTCAGGGAAAAATCTGAAAAATACTGACATTGGTCAGTATCAGTAGTATCTGTAGATTCACTAAGATCCACTAATTGGGAAGGGCCGGTCTAGAGTATTTCCCTCTCAAATAAACCCAGAACACAACCATCCCATGTATTTGTATGGAAATTGGTCTAAATGCAAGTGCAGGAAGTGGATTTTTATGCTCATGTTGCACCCTAGCTCTTGCAAGTTCGATATCATATACGGAACAAGTTGGACATGGTAGTCAAACTTATTATTGCCTAGGAAATTACTCATAACCAAAACAAATAAATTCCAAGCTTTAGATTCTGCCATTGATTTGACAAAATAAGGATACTTCACGAGTTGCTTATCTGTGGCCCATTAAAAATACCAGCTGGAAGGCTCAATTTGTAGTCTGGATCATAGTTTTCAATGGATGTATTTCGTTCGGATTCACTGAGATTTGGATCATCACAAGATTTAGATGTGCTGGGTTGAGCTGAATATCAGTTAGAATATGCCCATTTACTACGATTTCCAGGTTTAATTCCATTATTTTTTTCACAACGTAGGATCTTGCCAAATCATGGGTGTTATGAATATTATTGCATCTCTTTTACCACTGGACCATAACTGTAGACATACCACACATTTCTGGCATACAATATGAGGAACCCCTGACTTGTCTTGTGTACACAATTGATACGCAGTTTTCACAAAGTCCGATATGGGTTTTCGATGTTTTTCAAATACAGTGAAATTCCTCATTACGGACAGTCCTTATAACCGGACAGCTGCAATAGCCGGACAAACCCATGCAATCTGAACAAGTTTAGGGGTATTAAATGGCTCTCAAAACATACTACCTACTTCACAACTACAACTTTAGCTACAACTTTGCTTAAGAAGAGAAAGAGCTAGATTAAAAACTGTACAAACTGTTGGCCAAAAACTGATGTCACTCTTTTTTCATGGAACCCTATGGATTTCAAAAAGTTACGAGGGCCAAAAAAATTTTGGTAGCCAATCTAGCCAAACTGAGCTAGGGTTTTACTCAGCTCCAGTTGTACTATCGAACCTATATAGTCACGTTCGGGTGTTTTTTTCACTGTTGCACTGTGTAACCGGACGCGGACACCATTTTGATCAAAAAGTTTCTCATATACGGACAGAATTGTAGTTACCGATACAACAAATTCCTTTCGTATTTGTCAAAATGCATTTATAGCAAGTGCTAGCACTAGCACAGCTGATTTCAATGTTTGGGTTTCATTCTGACCTGTTGCTGTTTGTCTCAAAGTACAACAATACGTCCTTAACGTTCAAGGAATAATCCAAAATTTTAAAATATTTTACAGAAGCTTACTTTTAAAACACTTACTACGTGAAATTGACGGTGCAAGTTCAGCATCAGCGCTGTCGAAATCTATTAATGCGCTTGAAGCTGTTTATTTCATCAAAGCATCTTGGAATAAAGTAGCAACAACAACAATCCAAAACTGTTTTCGTAAAGCAGGATTTTCGGAAATTGATGACAGTCTTTCCGATTTTGATCCCGAAGATGACATTCCGCCGGCAATTTATGCTAAATTTCAAGGAGGCTTCGATTTGGAAAATGATTTCGATGGTTTTCTCCTCATAAATAAAAATGTCTGCACAAAGACAACAATGTAGAAATTATATTTGAAGATCAAAACGATATTATGGACGTAGAAGTTCAGAGGAATAATATTCATAAATTTGTACAAAATATAAAATAAACGACAACTTCTGGTCATTGCAATGCATTTTCCATATAATCTTTTGTGCTATTCCCATAAGCGGACAGCTCCCATAACCGGACAAAACCACTGCGACGGTGAGCGTCCGATTATGAGGAATTTCACTGTATGTATATAGCACCAAGCGAAAACAATCTAGACTAAGCACACAACATCTTCATGACGTAGCCATACATGAACAATAAGAACATAACCTTAAGTGTCCAATAAAAACCGGAAATCTAAGTAATATATATATATTTATATATCCGCCTCGTATATAAGATACTTAATTGGAATTAAATATAACATAAATTTTTACAATGTATTTTGACGAGACCGACCGTGGCATGATGTTAAGAAGAGGCTCAAGCCCTCTCACATGTAAAAAAACATCTGAACAAGCTGGCTATCGAATTCATCGTTGAGCAGTAGATGTTGTTTGTGTTAGTTTAAAAAATAAAACGTGTTAATCTACTGAAATACAATATGCTCTTCTATTCTTGGTATAAAAAATAATGTATTTTTTTTAAATTCTATATTTTTTTTAAAAATAGTGACTTCCAAATATTTATTGCCTTTTAAGGACTTACGATAACTTAAACTGAAATTGCAAGTCGATGCACCCACATAATTACTTAAAACAGCATTAAAATCTTCGCAAATAAATTATAAACTTTTGACAAAAATCAAAAAAAAATCTAAATTTGTGTTTTACTAGAAAGTTTTAAAATTTTTCTTGCTGGCTATATATGTATGTAAATATAGGTTTGTATGCACTCACCATCACTAACATACACATTATATTGGATAATTGACAAATGCACTATGTACTCTATACCCTTCTCTGTCTGTCATACGTCAGAGTGTGTCTCCAGTGTGCAAAGAGCTATGCAGATGTACATATGTATGTACCATAGATTATGTAAACCTCAATCCTTGATGTATCTGTGGTATTTATTGGCAATTTTACTAACTGCACTACATGAAAATTGATTTTGCATTTTCGAATATTTTTTTCCAAAATGCAAGAGAATTATTAAAACCATAATCATGTTCGCTTTTTGGAAACTTTTATGATAATATTCGCAACCACTCACAGATACACCACGCACATAGACATACACATCGTATGCGGACAAATTACAGTTTGCACAAATGTCTATTGGAAATGTTGGACTCAAAGCAAATGTACAGCATTAAACATTCAGAGTGCGAGGGTAATTGAGGAAGTGATTTAAGGCACACACATATGAGGATGGAAGATTATAGGTAAACCAAAGCGTGTCAGATCAGATATACATACATATATGTATACTTGACGTAATAGATCTACTTTTGGCAAAGCTTAGTAAGAATCGACTGGTGGCACTATAGAATAAGTGGAAGGCAGAAGAAACATAAAATTTAGCCACGATTGCTCATCAGCAGACATTGGTACAATGATTGCAAATTGTCCATCAAGTCTTATAACGTGAACGACATAACAGTCGTCGTTAAAGCATCTTCAATGAATATCCTTAGTCTAGATTTCAAATGGAAAGCATATGTCTGGCTTAAAGAATATTTTTTCTGCGCGATACGCAGAATGTCTATCTGATACGTAGAATGTCTATTTGATGGGTAGACGGAAAAATTATCGGCTGAACATATAACAAATACACAGAGTTGCCCCATGTTTATGGGATATTCTCTATCATCAGCGAATCTCTAACATCTCAGCGAATTTCAACTTCTTATTTAGCTGGCACTTCTTTGCAATTGTATATGTTGATTATATGCCACAAATACAGGGTGGCGCACCAATTGTGCAAAATAGGAAATTCAAATATATTTTTTTTATTCAATATATGTAACTTACTTACTTACTTAAGTGGCCCATTACAACTTACGAACGTGGTTCATAAGTTTGAGGCCTAAAGAATTCCACACGCTTCGGTCTTGTGCGTGTGTTCTCCAGTTAGTCCTACCAGATGATGGCACGTCGCCTACCACTTGGTCCTTCCAACGGAGTTTGGGTCTCCCTGTTCTGCGCCGTCCTTCAGGTTCGCCTTCAAACACCTTTCTCGCTGGAGTATTTACATCCATCCTGGCAACATGTCCCAGCCAACGAAGTCGTTCGATTCTGACTCTTTTAGCTACGTCGATGACGTGGTAAAGCTCATACAGCTCGTGGTTCATCCGATGGCGAAACTCGCCGTCGACACAGATAGGTCCATACATTTTTCGGAGTATTTTTGTCTCGAATACTCCCAGGTTTTGTATGTCCGTTGTCGTAAGCACCCATGATTCGGCAACATACAAAAGAACGGGTAAGATTAGCACCTGGTAAAGCTGTTTCTTAGTATTCCGAGATAAGGTGGTATTACTAAAGTGCTGCCGAAGTCCGTAAAAACATCTATTGGCTAGCACTATTCTCCGCTTAATTTCTTGGCTGACATTATTTTTCTTATTGACGGAAGATCCGAGGTAGGTAAACTCATCTACTACCTCAAAACAATAATTTTCAACGTTGACGCTGCGTCCCCATCGAGAGGACACTTTGTTCGTCGAAATCATTATTTTTGTTTTGTCCTCGTTGACCTCTAAACCCATTTTTGTCGACTCCTTTTCTAGTGATGAGAAGACTGCAGTAACGTCCCGCAGATTTCGGCCAATGATATCTATATCATCGGCGTAGGCTAGTGGCATGTGGCTTTTGTGGAATATGGTGCCAGACATGTTGACACCAGCCTTTCTCATCACCTTCTCCATAACTATGTTAAATAGTGTACAGGACAGGCTATCGCCCTGCCTGAGACCTCTTTCCGTGTTGAATGGTTCAGACTGATCTTTACCAATCTTAATCGAGGATTTGGTGTTTACTAAGGAACATCTGAAAAGTCGAATTAGCTTTGCAGGAATACCAAACTCAGGCATGGCCTCATAAAGCCTATTCCTTATCAGAGAGTCGAAGGCAAAGAGGTGGTAGGTGTCGATCTGCTTTTCATGGGTTTTTCCAGGATTTGTCGTAAGGTGAATATTTGATCCATCGTAGATTTGCCAGGTCTAAAGCCGCACTGATATGGTCCAATTAGTTTTTCTACAATTGGCTTTAGACGTTCACACAATAAGCATGAAAGGACCTTGTACGCAATTGGTAATAGGCTTATTCCACGCTAGTTCTTACATTCACTACGATCTCCTTCCTTGTATATGCGACATAACAGACTAAGACTCTAATCCCCGGGCATGCTCTCCTCTTGCCAGATGTTCTCCATGAGCTGATGCATGCTCCTCGCGCCAGCCTTAAACAATTTAGCAGGGAGACCATCGGCTCCAGCAGCTTCGTTGTTTTTAAGGCGGGAGATGGCCATACGTATCTCGCTCTGGCTCGTAGGTGGACAGTTAATGCCATCGTCATGGATTGGAGTGGGGTCTTCTGAAATGGTGTCAGTATCGAGTAAATTTCTAAAGTGATTTCTCCATATCTTCAGAACGTTAACCAGGTCCGTCACTAGCTGACCATCGCTGTCCTTGCAGGAGGGCAACCCTGTTCCACGCATTCTCGCTTTAACTCTCTTTTAGAATTTTCGGGCTTCCCCTCTACTTCGGAGCAACTCAGTGCACTCATCCTGCCTCTTCTTTAGCTCCTTCTTTTTTTCTTCTAAAAAGACGAGTTGCCTCACGTCTCTTCTCCCTGTGCCGTTCACGAACAGCTCGCGTTGCCATTGGCTGCAGTTTTGCCCTGTATGCAGCATCCGTCTCTCTCGTGGCATTGCGACTTTCATCATCGTACCAGGCATCTTCTTGAGACTGCTTTGAGTACCCAAGTACGCCTCTCGCAGTCCGGTTATATATTGCCACTGCGAGGTTATATTATCAGGGGTTGGAGCATTCCGCAACAGTTGAGTTAGGTTGTTGGAGAAGGCATCCGCTACCTCTGTGGTCCGCAGTTTACCGATGTCCAGCTTTCGTTGAGCCTGGTTACGTACGTTTTTCGTCATGCTTAGCCTAGTGCGTACCTTAACTGCGGTAAGGAAGTGATCAGAGTCAATGTTCGCACCCCTGATCACTCGTACGTCCAGAACACTCGATGCGTGCCTTTCATTGACTACCACGTGATCTATCTGATTCCTCGTCAATTGATCTGGAGATAACCATGTTGTCTTATGAATTTTTTTATGGTCAAATCTAGTGCTGCTAACTACCACATTTCTTGCCGCAGAGAAATCAATCAGTCTGATCCATTGTTCGACGTTTCGGTGTGCAGACTGAATTTTCCGATTGTAGGCTCAAATGCAGTCTGCCGCCCTATTTTAGCATAAAAATATTGTATAAAAAGTTAAATTTTATTTTATATAACAATAGGTTTGGAAGAAGACACGCCTAAGCGACCCCGGATTAGAAAAATCATTCATTGTGGCCCAGAGATGAATGAAGTAGAGATCGCCTTAACTATTGTTTTAATGGACTATTTAATAGTCAAATTCATTGGTTTCGTTTAGAACACCTCTTGCTTGACTAGTGCAGTCGAGTCAGGTGACCTTGGAGGTCAGCGGAAATCATAGTTTCTTTGACATTAATTTGTTAGGAATTTGTTGCTCCATCTTGCTAGAGCCAAATGCTGTTGAAACGGATACTTCTTCGACGCATTTATGGGTAAAAAAACTTATTCATAACTTATTAACGGTCCCCATTGGCTGTTACTGTAGCACGATTCGTGCGCCACCCTTTAGAAAAGTATTATATACGCTTCGATCTTCTGCGCTTCTTCTTCATTAAGTCACACCAAGTCTTTTCAACGGAGTTTCGATCGAGTTCATTGTCGAAAATTTTATGAGCTGGATCATTTTCGTATATTCGTTCAACATGACCTAGCCAACGCAACCCCTATACCTGAATGCGTTTGGCCACGACAACGTCGGTATATAGCTCGTACAGCTTTTAATTTATATACATTAGTATATTAATTTGCGTAATTCAGTAATTTTCCAGCAAATCAGGTGATTAATCTCAAAAAGTATATATACTAGACAAGAGGTGCCAACGCAGTAAAACTGTTCAACGAACATAGGCAAATGTAGTTTTAGAACACTTTTTGTGGGTAATATTTTGGCTTATTTGATGAAAACAAAAAAGTTTTGAACACCGAAAGATACACGGTTAAGTAAAACGAATGCAAATCAAACTAACTTGTAACTTGGCTATTTTTCTTGTATTTTCAAATACGCTACATTGCGCCTATGTACGTTTGTTGGTTATTTTTAATGGCTGTTATCGACTTCGCACGTCTTCTAATCATATATACAGACTTTTTGATTGGTCTGTTGTAGCAGGCCAAAGTATGATGGGGCGCTGTTTGTCGTTGCCTAGTGTTGTGGTGTTGTGGAGAGTGGGAGTATTTTCTTGCTCGTCGTCCAACTTTTTCTTCGTATTCCAAGGGATGGTGTCGACTGCCCTTCATGTGGTGTCCGTTGGTAACTTCCTTTTAAGTCCCTTTTACAAGTCCCTTATACCTTGTAAAGAAGATAGTCGGATAGAAACGTACGCGTCTACTTTTCGGGATATAAATTATAATTTCACTCCGGATAAACTTCCCTTCCCGCTCATCTTGGATCAAATGCGCCAGTTTCGTGGTTCTCATGTTTTCACGAGCTTACAAATAACTTCTGGTTTTAATCAAATTGACTCAGTTGTTGTTACCTTTGTAGCTATGTTATTGTACTACAGGTGCTCGCCGACAATGTATTCTTACTGAATCTGGAAAATTGTTATGTATTTCCTTGTTTTCAAAGTCAGCGCTGGTAAAATTCAAATTCACAACCAAACTCATGCTTATTAGCGTGGCAGCTGTAGTACACGTCACGCATCCTTATCTGCGAGCATTCATATTTAGTCCACCGGAGTTCCTGTTTAGCAGTAATGTCAGTCTTATATTCCTCAAAGTCATCCGCCTTGTCTGTATAGAATTCTAACATTCCAATGCATTCTCCTTTGGGGGTTCTTTTTCTCTGCTATTTTATTCACTGCCATACTGGTGGCGGATGGCAAGCCCAGCCCACCAGGTTCCGCATTTTATTTCTACTGCCTGGAGGTGGACGAATAGTACCAATTGCGTACATGCGATACAAATCAGGCCAACGGTGAACATTAGTCTTGACAGGATATTGTTTGAAAAGCACGATTGTGGCAAAACTGAATGTAACAGCAAACGATTACTGTAAAAGCTGGCATTACAAGGAAAAGAAGAAATCTATCAAATATCTTCACAGTTAAAATCCAGCACTATGTAGCTAGAGAATGACAGCAATGGGACTGTTATTTTGAATAGACCAGAAAATTTTGACTAAACTAGCCTTCAAAAAATTCTAAGCTTTTTACTATTATAAAGGGTGTTTTTTTTAACTGCGTGGGAACTGGTAGCTTGAATATTTCATCCCAATGTTTCGAGAATTACTGGAATGTAGGCAAAAACTAATAACAACATAGCCCCATAAAAGTAATCAACAGGTGTTAAATCGCACGAACAAGGGGACCAGTGTACAGGATTACTTCTGAAAATAAAGTTGTCACCAAAAAGATTAAACAATAAATCGATTGTTAAGCGAGTTGTATGGCAAGTTGCGCCGTCTTGTTGGAACCAAATGTCGATAATGTTTAGCAGATTAATTATTGAAAATAAAAATTTAGTTAGCATGGCTCGATAGCGCTCACCATTCACCGTAATGGTAAATCCTCGTCTAGGATCATCTTCAAGAATTGAAATACAAATAAGAACACAAAACAAGTATATTTTAGCTTTTTAATGTAGGCTCGCGTCACTGTCCGGATTTCTTACAAAACTTTTAATATATAAAACAACGATGTTTCACTATTGTGGGACTAACATATATAGCATAAGTTGTCCTTTTTGAAAACAGGATTTGCGGTTTTCTTTGGTGCGATTATATTTTTATATTTATTTAATGTAAAATTTTGCAGTTAATTTTAATTACCCTCGTAGCCTTTAAGCATTTATTCATATTTTCAATTATGAAATTACAAATTTCCGTTTTTAAGTTAATTCAAAATTCTGAAAACAAAAAAAATCTAATGATTTGTAATAAATATCTTTCCCCCATTGGTGGTAATTTTAAAAGTTGGAACAAATATTATTTGTGTGAAATTAAACTGAGCAGAGACAAACAACTCAATTTCTAAATGATTCATCATTACAATCAGTGGCAAGGTGAGGAGTATTACGTTTACAAAAATAGATGACATTTCACATATTAATTACAAATATATGCGTATGTATGTGCATTATGAGTTGGAGCCATTCAGTCAATCAAATCAATGTTGTGCCATCGAATCCTTGGCACACAATTTATCCATTTGTTCGCTATAGAATGAATTGAAATTAATACGATGCACCAAATTAACAAAGCGGTCCGATGGATTATCCGATGCAACATCATTAATCTGCTTCAGGAGTCCAATTAGTAAACCGGTAAACTCTAAATCGAAGCGTTTAACACGTTCTGAAAATGTGTCCGTGGGAGCCATTGATGATTCAGACTGTAAAAGACAAATGAGAGCAAAAGTTAATCTATTATTGAGAGAAGTTATATGTTTAAATTAGTTTGTATTATAAATGGTTATTTTTAAAGTATACAAAATTATTGTAGTAAGCAAATACGGTCAGTGAGACTCGCATATAGATTCGATTTTTTTTTTTTTTTTGTATTTTCTTTGTTAGATTAGGTTACTGTAATTTGGCCACGATACGTTAGCTTACAATGTGGCAAATATGAAGATAAATAAAAAAAAATGTCGAAGGAAAATAAGGTAGAAATTTATATTGTTTATTTTTGCATTTAGTGCCCAATTTTTATGTGAATAATTAATCCTTTGTTATAGTTAACTTGTTGTTAAACCTCAATTTTATTTTTTCGGAGAATAACACAGAACAACAATTTTTTGCAAACAAGATTTCAAAACACTTTTTTCATAGATTTTCACATCCTAAACACGAAAATTCATAACTCTTAAAATTTACCATTGATTTTTATGGTTGTAGTGTTGTTTTCTTTGAAAAAGAGTCAACTATATGTAAAAAATTAAAAATTAGGGTTTGCAATGCGTTTTCTATTTTTCCTACGACGATAAATAAATTTTTACGCACATTACTTACTTTAAAACATTCAAGGAAGAGCTTGTGGAGAATTTTGTTGTCTTTAACTTAAGTGGTTATATATGAAGATCGGGTAAGAGATACCCAAAATATTACCAAAATATTAAGGGCACCTTCAAAAATTTAAAAAAAAAATTTCAACAATTTTAATAAAAAAACCAGTAAGAAAGTTTCAGTCGGGCGACCCGACTTACATATACCATCACCCTCAGTAAAATAAAAAAAATTGCTATTGGGTGGAGTGGTAAATTTGTATGGGAGGTACTAGAAGGGGCGTGTCTAGACATCTAGGTTTATCCTCCAAAACTTTATCCTGTTATGGCTTTACTAAATACAGAGTTTGGGCACGATAGCGTTTGTATTGATATTATTACTCCATCTCTGAAGTGGGCGGAAAGGTACATTTGTATGGGAGCTCCCATAAGGGGCGCCGCTAGACTTCCAATTTTTTCTCCAAAACTTTATCCTGTTATAACTTAATAAAATACAGAATTGGGTCACGATCGTGTCGAGAATATTGATATTATTACTCCATCTCTAAAGTGGGCGGCGTGGTACATTCGTATGGGAGGTACCAGAAGGGGCATGTCTAGACATCCAGATCTTTTCTCCAAAACTTTATCCTGTTATAGCTTTACTAAATACAGAATTTGGGCACGATCGTGTCAAGTGTATTGATATTATTATTCCATCTCTAAAGTGGGCGGAAAGGTACATTTGTATGGGAGGTACCAGAATGGGCGTGTCTAGATTTCTAGATTTTTTCTCCAAAACTTTATCCTGCTTGAACTTTACTAAATACAGAATTTGGTCACGATCGCGGTAGTTCTAATAATAATATTAACCGATTTCTAAAGTGGGCGGTACCAGATGTGTGTGGGAGGTACCAGATGGGGCGTTGGTAGACTTCAGTTTTTTTCTCAAAAACTGTATCCTGCTATAGCTTTACTAAATTAAGAATTAGGGTACGAGCGCGATGGATTAATTGATATTATTACTCCACATCTAAAGTGGGCGGAAAGGTGAATTTGTATGGGAGGTACCAGAAGGGGCGTGGCTAGACTTCCAATTTTTTTCCAAAACTTTATTCTGTAATAGCTTTACTAAGTACAGAATTTGGGTACGATCCCGTTGGGTGTATTGACATTATAACTCGATTTCTAAAGTGGGCGGAATGATGTATTTGTATGGGAGGTACCAGAAGGGGCGGAGCCATGTAGCCCATTTGCAATACCGTAAGTAGTTTTGGGGAAATATTAACTCGTGCAAAATTTCAAGACATTTGGTTGCGTCTTTCGAAAGTTATCGTGCGAACCAGCCGGACAGCCACCAGACAGACAGACAGACAGACGGACATGGCTCAAACGACTTAAAAAGTTATGAATCGAATTTGGTTCAAAGAAACCTAGGGTCTAAAGTCACTCCTTCTATGTGTTACACTTTTGGGTCGTATCAAATGATATATACCCTCATCCCTAAGGGTGATGGTATAAAAAACGGCACCTAGGAAAATTTGTTTCGTGTTTAGGATGTATCTTGGTATCTTGTTTGCACAGACAAGTCGAAAATTTGTGGGCTGGTGTAATTAACAACTATTTAACCTCTCGATTTCCGTTGGTTAAACTATTGTTAAGTACACAGCTGATATTGATTGACAACAAAAAAACTTAATAAGAACAAAAATTGTGAACAACCACATTTCATGATTTGATATTGTGATTCAGAAAAAAGGGTATTTCTGCTGTTATAATGTAGCTATATGCTATTATATTTATCGTAAATCAATATTTCAGTTATTGACGCCTATCTTTTACTAAATTTCATCGCATTGTTTGTTTAATTTGTATTTCTGTTAAAACATGTGTTTTTCATGATTATGGGATAAATAATTTTCTTTTTAAAGCTTCAGTCCACCCAATATTTTTGTAACCAGTGTTAAGCTGTGTATTCTTAAGTGTTATAATCTCCACGAAATTAACGAGAAGTCAAGACACACTGGCGCGAAAAGGGCATCATCGAAGATCACACGTCACTTGATTCGCACAAGCTCTTAAGATTTTTATACTTAATTGGAGAATTTATACGCTTAAATTCAAAGACGATTTTTGCAAAAAAAATAGGAATTTTAAACTTAAATTTAGAATGCGAATTAATTGTGGGGAGAAAACATTAAGCTAAGAAAGTAAATGTTATTTCTCTCCCAAACATTTTTTTCTCAGAGATTTATGTAAGATTTTTTATTCTTACTTTGAGTCAGATATTACTTGATATTTATTCTAAGAATTTTTACTTGATTCGTTCTTAATATTCTTCAATTAAGTTCGTACATACTAAATTGGAGAATTTCATTCCTATTTCAACAATTTCTACCGAGATTAATGTAAGATATTTATTCTTACTTTAAGTCAGAAAAAACTTGAAACTGAAATTAAGTTCGTACAAACTTAATTGGAAAATTTCATTCTTATTTTAATAATTTCTACGCTTACATTTTTGAACATATCCCGTTTTCTACTTGATTTAAGACTAAAAAATAAATATTTAAGTACTTTTTCTGCAAAAAATAAGAATTTTAAACTAAAATTTAGAATGCGTTTTTTTTCTGTTTAAGAAATTAAATTTTCATATTAAATCGCGTTGTATCACTTTGAATTAAAATTAATATTAAAAAAAGAGGTATGGACCAGTGATCTACGGCGGTAGGAGTTTTCGCCACTACTGGTGTACTCGCAGTTTATGCGGCTGCGGTAACAAACTGCTTGGATATTTTTGTGCCTTTTGTTTTTTTGTTTTCTTTTACCGGGATAGTTTGCCACCGCATCAAAAAAACATGAACAAAAAAATTACTCTTTGTTGTGTGAGCTTTTTCTATAGTGGTGGTTTAGCACGACAACGAATAAATACAAACAAAAATATTACGAAGAAAAATACGACGTCGATGCGATCGCCACCAACATACTAACCGCCTCGCTGTCGATTTGTAACGTTTTTTTTTTTGCTTATGTTTTGGCGACAAATGTTAAGACAAGTTCATTAGGCCGACAGATTTCTAACAGAAACACAAGAGTTTTAAAATGTCAGATCATACATTTGTTTCAGACAAAATTTTGAGTGGTGCTTATTCGTTGTCACATCGACGAAAGGGAAAGAGTTTTGTGTGAAATATTTTGTCTGAAATATAAAAGGAAGATAGGTGAACTGTCGAAGATTTGGTCCACCGCCGTTTATGCAGAAAAGTTTTAAAATGCGTCGGAAATCAAACCTCCAAGGTGGCACCGACAAAATTCTGAATTTGTTTTCCATATAACTTCCGATCACACCACGTTCCATTGATTTAAAAAAATTAGCTTCTTCTCTAAAATATTCACAGTTTCGTTAGGGCCGTTTACATTTCAGCTGACGATATGCCATCATTCCTAAGGGTATAAAAAACTAATGAACTTATTTATTGCATTTTGCTGACCTATAAAAAATGTCTCCAAAAAATATGCAAAAATCCACAAATCCACAGCGAATCGATCAATGTGATGAATGGTGGTGCCGATCGCCACCACCACACATCGCTACGCTCAGTTGTCATGTTCTTTTTTGTCTTATTTTTGTTTGTGTTTTTTCATTGCCTTGCCAAACCACCACCGTAAAACAAGCACACACAACAAAGCGTCATAGTTTATTTTTTTTTTTGATACGATGCTAAACTATTGCAACAAAAAAAGTAAACACAAGAAAGAGCTTTTCTCCACCGCATCAGTTTTCGTTCGACATTTCAAACACTTGCGTATGAAAAATACTTAGTTCGTATGCGGTGTACCTGTGGTTGCGGTCGACCGGTTCTGATCTCTGGTATGGACTACATGACTAAGCGATTTTTTGTAAAAATATGTTATGCTTTTGTTTAAAAATTATTTTTTACAAGTGACCTCTTTAGTGGTATTTTTTTTATAAATTGAAGTCAGTTAGAGTAATAATTGTGACCCCCTTCGTTCTCAAATAAAATTTGTATGTTTTATGTTTCAGGTGCCACCTTTTGCCCCTCTCTGTATATTCGCCTAATTTAATCAACAGTTGTCAGTCATTTATGGAATCTGTCTTTTATGGATATCCACTGCCAATATCTTACCTTTTTAAAATTAACATAAACTCTTGAAAAACATTCACAAACTCTTGAACAAAAACCTATTGGCAATAATATAGGCAAAAATAATCTCAATCCGAACTATGACAATATCATAATTCACTACAGATCAACAAAAAATAAAATCAAGAACGATGATACACTGACGGTACGCAGAACATTGTCTTCGGCAATAAACTCGATGGGCGGAGCAGGAGGGGACGACCCAAACTCCGATGGATGGACCAGGTGAAAGAGCTGTTATCGAAGCTTGGTGCGACAAACTATCTACGGAGCACAAAAGACCGAAGCGCTTGGAATACTTTTCTATGCGCGGCTACTGAAAGATAAATTTCTGTTATTGCTGCCATTAAAAAAGAGGAAAGCGGAACACCACAGGGGGAGTCCTAACCCCTCTTATATGGCTCCTTTTGATAAACGGAGTACTTTAATTGTTCGATGAGGATAGTAAGAAATTTGTGGTACATGCTGTCGAAGTGGTCATCATGATAGGTGGGAATTTTCTACCAAAGATGTGTGAACTCATGCTAACTGCCCTTGGAAAGCTGCTAAGTTGGGTCATGACCTGTGGTATTGGGGTGAAGGCTCAAAAAACGGATTTGGTTCTCTTCACACGTAAATATAATGTTAAGGTCTTCAGGCCACCAAAACTGAATGGGATGGAACTCAAGCACTCAACTGAGGCCAAATACCTAGGTGTTATCCTTGATCAGAAGCTAAATTGGTCAAGGAATATCGAAGAAAGGTTAAAGACTTCCGGCCAATTATCACCTACGGATGATTGGTTTGGTGCGGCGGAGTGGGTAGATAATAGTAATTTGTTAAAATGCTCAGCAAGGTCCAGAGGGGATGCCCACAATGTTTATTACTAAGGCTAAAATGAGCACACGGCACGCGGCTTTGGATGTGTTCTGGTACATCTGACTCTAAACTTATACGTCAAAGCTATTGTAGCCCGAGGGGCTATCAGACTGAGGAAAGCGGGCGATTGGCATTAATTCACACATGGTCATGCGAATATTCTCTAACTTTTAGGTGATGACATCTCTTTGCATCTGCCAAGACTTATTGTTTTTATACCATTGCCCTTAGGGATGAGGGTATATATCATTTGATACGAACCAAAAGTGTAACACATATAAGGAGTCACTTAAGACCCTAGGTACCTTTGAACCAAATTCGATTCATAATATATATAATTTGTATTTTTATTGTTTTAAGCTTATACTGAACTACCTGCTCAAGTAAAAATATTGAACAAATAATGTAATGAAAACTAAAAGAGAAAAAAAGTTTTTTTTTTATGCTATTTTGTATGGTACGAATGTGATGTGTACATCAATATTTACTTTTGTATTAATTATTTATTAATTTTTTTCCTCGATTATTTCATACATCGATAGGCAATGAAATTTTAGGAGGGTACCAGAAGTTTCAAGGCTTTACCTAAATTATTAATCTATATAAATTACAATTAAAATCGAAAAAGGTCTGGCCAGACCCATGTGTATGACGGAGGGTTAAAGTCGTTTGGCCATGTCTGTCTGTCTGTCCGTCTGTTTGTCTGGCTGTCCGGCTGGTGCGCACGATAACGTTCGAAAGACGCAACCAAACGTTTTGAAATTTTGCACGAGTTATTATTTCCCGAAAACTACTTACGGTATTGCAAATGGGATACATGGCCCCGCCCTTCTGGTACCTCCCATACAAATATATCATTCCGCCCACTTTAGAAATCAGGTAATCATATCAATACACCCAACGGTATCGTATCCAAATTCTGTATTTAGTAAAGATATAACAGGATAATATTTTGGAAAAAAAATTGGAAGTCTAGCCAGGCCCCTTCTGGTACCTCCCATACAAATGTACCTTTCCGCCCACTTTAAGTTGTTAAAGTAAACGTTGAAATTAGTAAAGATCGGGCTACATAATAAATGCAGTGTTTTCCAGTCTGTGGTTCTGCCTATTATGGGATGTGGCATTGTTACGTGCAGACGGAAAACCATTAGGGTGAATAGCCAGGCTGCAATAAAAGCGATAAATTTTACACTGTGTAAATCAAAATTGGCGAGGAACTGTAAGGGAAAGTTGGATGGACTAAAGCCTCTGGATGTCAGTCTCTGTTGGGTTCCAAGACATTGCGAGATTCCTGATAAAGAATCAGCAGACTTATAGTATTCTGATCTTGATTCTCTGGGAGATTGTGGAGGATTGCGGGTGGAAAACAGCCAGCAGACGTTGGATCTCCAGAACCGACAGTGTAACTGCTAGATCACTGTGGCCCGAATATATCAGATCCCGATAGGGGTATACGGTTGGCCGGTGTAGGAGTGATTTGGGACTGGTCATTTGCCTGACAGGCAAATGGGATAGATCCATATGGGTGGGTGACTTTGTAGCTGTCCTGCTTTAGCCCATAGGATGATAAGATATATAGGGAAAGGTTGCATAGAGGACATATGGAATTTTAAACATTATATTTAAAATGTGCAGCAGGGTTTACCCTATAAGAAACATTTCATTAGTTCGAAACACTTTCCGATGTTATATAATGTGATAATCCTTGCAAAAGCCATATCGATTAACTTCATAAAACATAAAACTGATATTGTTTTCCTACAACTCCTGTTAAATTACAAAGTCAAATAATTGATGTAAAAGTTTAACGACGTAAGAAATGTTCAGTAGTGTTATTTATTATTATTGGAAAATATTTGAAAAAAAATTGGAAACTTTTTAAATTAAACTTAAAAAAATCAATTAATCAATTTAACTTTTGAGCCATTTTATTGGTTCGGACCTGGTTGCACAATAAATTTGTACATAAAAGAACACTTCATATCTGCTGTTGAAATCTCTTTAAACTATTTCTCTATGTAGAAATTCCCTAAATTATTCTAATAGGAACGATGTCATTATTTCAAAATATATTACATTATGTGTTCTAACAAATTTTCTTTGAAAACGATAATACGTACATAATAAATATAAATATAGATATTGATTAAAAATTAATATGCTAATAATACGTTTAGCATAACTAAAAATTTGTATATTGTTAACAAAATTGTGAAAGCTATGGTGAAATTTGCCTGAAAGAATTACGGTCAATTATTACAAAATTTCACCTCTAAATGTGCAATTAAAAATTATAGTTATCTTTAAAATACATACACCCATGTTCTGGCTATCGCACCAACATGATCAATATAATTATAGTTTTATACAGTAATTCATAATAGAAACTACATATATCAATAAAGTATTTTGTGAACAATTGATCAAAATTGTCTGCAAGATAATTTATCCATTCAGCCAGCACAAGGGTAATAATTATTTAGTAGGGATGCTTTACGACTCATGCGTGTACAATATCATTAGTTAATTAAAGAAAATGTAAAGATTATTAAAAAAATGTGTACTAAAATGTTATTAACCTACAGATTGCGACAAAAGAAACATTTTTATTTAAGATTTTTAAATCAAATGAAAATAGTACGAAATCAAAAAAAAAATTATTAATTGCAGTTTATTGACTGTTGGTGACTGTGACATAAAAATACCTGTGGCTTTTGACTAGAAAATTCATAATCTGAATCGGAGTTGTCCTCATCGTTGCTATCACACATCATGGAAGTAAGTTCGGCATCGAGGAAGAAGCGTTGTGATTTCTTTTTAAAGTATGGGGTGATTTTAATTACAAAACGTTTGTTGTTTTTTCATATATATTAATAAACAATACAAAAATATACATAATTAAAATTGTATTCTACATTTATTAACTTTGAGTTAAAATAGAACAGAATTGCATGGTAATAAAGCCAAAAAAAAACATAAGGAATAGTTTAACAAGTAAAATATGTGCAATAACACAAAATTCGAAATAATTATTGCAAGTCAATGAAAATAGTTATTAAACTAAAGAAAAATACCAATATTGTTTAATACCAATGTCATAACACTCACCTGTATGAATTCACAAAATTTCAAGCAAATATTACACATCTTAAAGATAGAACGATTGAGGGTTGTTGTATCGGTAAGCATACAATTCTTTAGACAGGAATCCAAGAAATCCTGATGAAACGATAGAACTTCGTCAACGTTCTCCACCTTTTGCAAAGAGATATAAAGAAATATGGAAAATATTAAAATTGTAATTATATACATACAATAATATTAGAGAGAAAGGACGGTATCAATATTGACAACCCAATAGAGCCTATACAAAGTAGTTCAAAAAAGTACAAGTTCTAAAAGTAATGTTCCTCACACAATCTACAATTCTGGCGGTGTTCACATTCATAATTCACTCTGTGCCTAATTCAACGCACATTGGTCGGATCTGTGAAAAAATTTGGCCTTAATATGAAAGAGACTTCCAATGGGCATAAAACATGGTACTAAGGGGGTTTTGGGATGGTTTTCGAATCCGGAGTAAAATAAAGAGAAATCAAAATGAGGGATAAGGAATGGCAGACATTTTTTAGGTGATATTATGCCTAAAGGGGTTTTTGGGGTCGCTGATTTCGAATTCGGAATCAAATTTTGAAAAAAAAATAAATGTGGGACATGTTTTTCCAAAAAAAAGGGAGATCAACTGATAGGGTGCGTAAGGGGTCGCTGATTTCAAATCCGGAGTCAAATTTTAAAAAAAAACAAATTGGCGGAATTTTCGTTAAGGTGAATTCCAGCATTTTTTGAAAATAATGTCCGCCATTCTGTATCCGCCATTTTGGTTTTTTCCAAGTCAGACTCCGAATTCGAAATCAGCGACCCCTAAAACACCTTAATGCTATGTTTACGCATATCAGAAGTCTTCTTTATTTTCTAAATTACAACTAAATTAATTTTCGGACAAAGGAGGGCAAAATAGGGTAAATGGCAAAAATTGGCAGTTTATCCTGGGTCATTTCTATAGAGCAAACGTTAAATTTTAACGTAGTGATAAGAATTTGCCAGATTTGAATATAACCTTTGCACTCCTAACTATCTCTGGACTCCAAAAGATAAAATGTGTGACTAATACGTTCAAAATTTGATTAAGTAGTCGCAATGTTGTGAAGTAAATATTATGTCCCAGTGAATGTATAATTACTAGGGTGTTCAAAACCGAAACCGAAAAACCGTTAACCGGTTTTTTTTATTTAAAACCGTATGCCGGTTTTTGCAAAAATAGCATTTTCGGTTTAACCGAGTTTTTTCCGTCGGGTACTCGGTTTTTTTTCTAAATTAGTTTGAAATTGAATTTTAAAATTTTACGCATTCTTGTTTATAAAATGTAAAAAGATTTTTTTAAATTAATATAAAATTTTATTTTAAAATTTTCCAAAGCTTTTAAAAACATTCTCGTTTACAAAAGGTTAAAAGTTTTTTTTTAAATTAATTTAAAATTGAATTTTAAAACTTTAAAAAGCTTCTAAAAACATTCTCGTTTACAAACATTGAATACCCTAATTATATAATATGTATTAGGACCGTAAAATATCCTACAAGCTAATCATGTGTAAAGTAGTCTAAAAAGGCGGAAACGATGGAATTTGCTAAAGAGCTTTTTAAAAGACTTTATCCTGCAATTTCCCCAACAACAGCAGAGTCTAGTAACAGTTCAGATTGTGAGATGAGGGAATCTCCTAATGGTAGTCTTTGCAACGATTTAAACAGGACAATAAATAACATCCAAAATCCACCAGTTAAAACAAATTGCAATGACACACGCCTATATGATGATTTCAACTATTTCGATAGATTTAATAAAAGGACAGAAAAGCTCAACATCCTTCTAAACCCTCTTTTGTCAATAAATCCTACTTCCACAATAAGTGAGCGTGTGTTTTCTGTATCAAGCTTTATAAAAACGAAACAGAAGAATTGACTCAAAATTGAACACTTAAATTGCATATTATTTCTTAAATACTATTTTAACCAGTAAGAAAGTTTCAGTCGGGTAAGTCAACTTGCATATACCCTTACCCTCAGTAAAACATATAATTTTCTAGTATATAGATATCATTACTCGATTTCTAAAGTGGGCGAAGTGGTACATTTGTATGGGAGGCACCAGAAGGGGCGTGGATAGACTTAAAGTTTTTTCTTCAGAACTTTATCCTGTTTGAGCCCTACTAAAAACAGAATTGGTCACGATCGCGTTATATCTATTAATAATATTAATCGATTTCTAAAGTGGGTGGTACCTGATGGGTATGGGAGGTACCACATGGGGCGTAGCTAGACTTCCAGTTTTTTCTCCAAAACTTTGTCCTGATATTGTTTTACTAAATGTAGGATTTGGGCACGATCGCACTGGGTGTATTGATATAACATTCTAAATAAATGCATTTTTTTAAACCAAATTATATTTTTTTTTAAATGTTTTTAACTTTTTAGGAAAAAACCGAAAAAAAAACGGTTAAACCGGTTTTCTTTCAAATGCTGTATTCGAAATCCGATTTTTCTAAAAAATCAATTTTTCGAATAACTCGGAAACCGGGTTTCTAAAAAAAGGAGGTATTTGAACACTCTAATAATTACAGAATTACTTATAAAACAACGTTACAAAATATAGGACCGTTCCTAGAATTAGTGTTGATGTAAAAATGTTTATTATAATTAATTTGCATTTTTTTTCTAGTATAAAAAATATTGCACAAATTTCTAATGATGAACATAATCATTATACTAGAAAACTAACTGATTACTTAAAATTACCACTGCTTTACTAAAACTTAAACTCATCTTTAAAACCTAAAAAACCCAACTCCACCTAAGATGGAATTCAATTGATACTTTTAGCTTAACTTACCTTACTCATATTTTGTATAAATATATGCCAGTTGGGTTCAATTACTTCAATCATCATGTAATATTCAAGATTTTGTACAGCATTCATCATTCGCTGTCGTAGCGTAAATGCTGAACGATAAAGTTCTGCCGCCTGCGGTGAAAACTTTTTGGCTATAGAATTTTCTTTCCATATTCTAAATGTGAAAGAAAGAGACGCAAGGCAAAAGGGTTGTTTCAATAAAAAGCCCTGCTAAAGGGGGGTGAAACTGTCACTATTCATACTTACTTGCATAATTGCCTCTCAACATGTTTACAATAGAAAAGTTGACGGAAAAGCATTTGATATTTGGAAATCGCAATATGATTCAATACCAACGACACTGGCCACTTGACTTCGTAACGGAAAGCAAAACACTCCAAACCATTTAAGTCCAATCGATCATGTGTTTGCCAATATTCTAGGGTGGAATAAAGAAAAAAGTATAATGAGTACAGGCGCATACAATAAGTTTTTTAGATTGCAACAATTTAAACTACATAAAGCTTATGTGTCCGCCACTTCATCTTGTACAAAGTGTGATTCATTTAGTGTGATTCATTTCAAGCTATGACCAGTTTCCGCACAACCTGACAAAAGTCGGCATTTCTTGTATTTATGATGAATAAGTTCACGAAAGTGAGTAACTACAGTTGCACAAGACACACTCTCTTCCTGGTTGATTTACATACCAACCAAATTACGCATAATGTTGTTGTTACTAAATTTAATCTCAATAAATGCTTAGCATTTAACATACCACTTACCTTCTTCATTATTCATAATTTTCGACATTTGCGTAACCAAGTCATACGTTAATAATTCACAGTGCACATCATCTTTGTAGGGATCATGTTTTGCCGACGACAGACGCAGTGTTAAACCCAACAGATTCTCCAACGTCATTGGCAAAACTTTATCAACGTTTTTGGCTAATTCATCCTCGCAGGCGTCCATAAATTGTGTTATGAAATCACCCTGATGCAGTAGCAAATAACGTTTGACTGACATTAAATGACCCATTAAGTCATTCTCTTTAAGCAAAACTTCTAAAAGATTCTTCGATGCAAAACGATAAGCATTTTGGATTACCGTAATGTGATTTTGGTTGGTGGGTGAGAATTCCAAATGCATCGTTTGGGGTGGGGTGACCTTTTTGCCACATTGTCGTATGACATTTAAGTATTTGCCTGTACGTAATATAATGTCGGAAACTTTTTCCAAAAAGCATGGTATGCGTTCGCGTCGTATAGTGTAACTGGAATACAAATAAAAGAGTTGTTATGTTTAATTATAATTCCATCATCATTTACCGCTTTTCCCAATAGTCCGCGGAATAATGTTCTGGCAATTCCTCTCTACGAATAACTTCATTATCTTCTACCAAAAATTCTTGCTGTGGGTCATTGATGACGCCTTTTTGTATCCACAATTGTAAGATGTTCATATAGGGTACGGCGGCTTTTTGTGTCAGCTGTATCATGAATTTCTGAGATTCCTCATCGCCTGTCAGCGAGCTTATTTGATTAAATAGTGAGGTCAACGCCTGTCCGCCACGCAAATCATTCTAAGATTAAGTACAATTTTTATTAGGCTACCACAATAATTTGTATTTTGCATAAAAATGCAAATTTTACATAAACGTACGTCGACGATAAGAGAAACGGCTCCAGCTAAAACTTCCATTGTGTTCAGTGTTGGCCGGACATAAAACAGCATTTTGTGTAATGTTAAATTGCCCGCATTTAACTCGGATTCCAGTTGAGCCAATAGGAGCTAGAAACACACAACCAATACACGTATGCATTAAAGTATACAAATATTATAAACTGAACTATTGAGAGGGATTTCGAGAGTCAAAGCTCTTGGAAAAATTATTATTCAAAGAACTAGTATAACAAAAATATGAAGAATATATATAAATGTTGCACTCGCGGATGATTCAAAAGTGAAAACAACATTGTTAACTTTTGTTTTTTATATTTTTTAGCGTCTTTATTTGATTAATTTAATGACTTATAAAATAAAATAAAGAAATTACAAACTATTATATCTTTTACAAACTATCTAGAGAAGAAGGACCAATTTTGAACCAATTAATTGAAAAAAAAAATATTTTTGAGGTCAATGAGCTTTTAGCAGTCAATTTAAAAATGTTACAAAAACAATACCAAAACAAAACGAAACATTTTTGTTCAGAAGATAACGGTTTTTAAACTGGTGCATTGTTGCATGCGTTACTAATGCACCTGTTTACTTACTTAAGCGGCCAATTACAATTTATGAAATGTAGTTCATAAATTTGAGGCCTGAAGTAATAAAGAATTCCACACGCTTCGGTCTTCTGCGTGTGTTCTCCAGTTAGTCGCTGATGGCACGTGATGGCACGTCGCTTACCACTTGGTCCTTCCAACGGAGTTTGGGTCTCCCTGTTCTGCGCCGTCCTTCAGGTTCGCCTTCAAACACCTTTCTCGCTGGAGTATTTACATCCATCTTGGCAACATGTCCCAGCCAACGAAGTCGTTCGATTCTGACTCTTTTAGCTACGTCGATGTCTTGGTAAAGCTCATACAGCTCGTGGTTCATCCGATGGCGAAATTCGCCTTCGACACAGATAGGTCCATATATTTTTCGGAGTACCTTTCTCTCGAATACTCCCAGGTTTTGTATGTCCGTTGCAGTAAGCACCCATGATTCGGCAGCATACAACAGAACAGGTAAGATTAGCACCTGGTATAGCTGTTTCTTAGTATTCCGAGATAAGTTGGTGTTACTAAAGTGCTGCCGAAGTCCGTAGAAGCATCTATTGGCTAGCGCTATTCTCCGTTTAATTTCTTGGCTGACATTATTTTTCTTGTTGACGGAAGATCCGAGGTAGGTAAACTCATCGACTACCTCAAAACAATAATTGTCAACGAGTCAGCAAAAATGGGTTTAGCGGTCAACGAGGACAAAACAAAAATAATGATTTCGACGAACAAAGAGTAATCTCGATGGGGACGCACCGTGAACTTCGTCGTCCCTCATCAGCATAGGCTAGTGGCATGTGGCTTTTGTGGAATATGGTGCCAGACATGTTGACACCAGCCTTTCTCATCACTTTCTGCATAACTATATTAAATAGTGTCCAGGACAGGCTATCGCCCTCTTTCCGTGTTGAATGGTTCAGACTGATCTTTACCAATCTTGATCGAGGATTTGGTGTTTTCTAAGGTACATCTGCAAAGTCGAATCAGCTTTGCAGGAATACCAAACTCAGACATGGCCTCAAAAAGCCTATTCCTTATCGGAGAATCGAAGGCAAAGAGTTGGTAGGTGTCGATCTGCTTTTCATGGGTTTTTTCCAGGACTTGTCTTAAGGTGAATACTTGATCCGTCGTAGATTTGCCAGGTCTAAAGCCGCACTGATCAGGTGTTTCTTTGGACTACGCGAGCACTTTATAAACACCACCCTATCTCGAACTACCAAAGTCCAGCTGTACCAGGTACTAATTTTACCGGTCCTGTTGTACGCCTCCGAATCTTGGGTGCTTACACAGGCAGATGCAGCTCATCTGGCGGTGTTTGAGAGAAAAATACTCCGAGTTATACCACGATATTGATGTCGTCAAGCGGATCAAAGTGCAACGATTACGCTGGCTAGGCCATGTCGTGAGAATGGATGAGGAAACTCCAGCGCGAAAGGTATTCTATCAAGACCTCGAAGGACGGCGCAAAAGAGGGAGACCGCGACTACGTTGGAAGGACCAGGTGGAGGAATCACTGTCGCTGCTTGGTAGGACTGACTGGAGACGGTGCGCACTAGATCGAAGCGAATGGAAATCTTTGATCATTTCGGCCTCTGACTTAGGCACTAAGATATAAATAATTATATGTGTCAAGTTGTTTTAAAGGCTAATAATAATAAAGCCGCACTGATATGGTCCAATTAGTTTTTCTACAATTGGCTTTAGACGTTCACACAATATGTTTGAAAGGACCTTGTACGCAATTGGTAATAGACTTATTCCATGGTAGTTCTTACATTCACTACGATCTTCTTTCTTTTATATGGGACATAACAGACTGAGACTCCAATCCCCGGGCATGCTCTCCTCTTGCCAGATGTTCTCCATGAGCTGTGCATGGTCCTAATCAGCTCCTCCCCGCCAGCCTTAAACAATTCAGCAGGGAGACATCGGCTCCAGCAGCTTCGTTGTTTTTAAGGCGGGAGATTGCCACACGAATCTCACTCTGGCTCGGAGGCGGACAATAAACACCATCGTCATGGATTTGAGTGGTGTCAGCATACAATAAATGACCATGACCATCGCTGTCCCTGCAGGTGGGCAACCCTGTTCCACGAATTCTCGCCTTAACTCTCTTGTAGAATTTGTAGAATTTTTGGGCTTCCCCTCTACTTCGGAGCAACTCTGTGCACTCATCCTGCCTCTTCTTCAGCTCCTTCTTTTTCCGTCTAAAAAGACGAGTTGCCTCTCGTTTTTTCTCCCTGTGCCGTTCACGAACAGCTCGCGTTGCCATTGGCTGCAATTTTGGCTTGTATGCAGCAACCGTCTCTCTCGTGGCATTGCGACATTCATCATCGTACCAGGCATCTTCTTGAGATGGCTTTGAGTACCCAAGTACGCTTCTCGCAGTCCGTTCTATGGAGTCGGCTATATGTTGCCACTGCGAGGTTATATTATCAGGGGTTGGAGCATTCCGCAGCAGTTGAGTTAGGTGGTTCGAGTAGGCGTCCGCTACCTCTGTGGTCCGCAGTTTACCGATGTCCAGCTTTCGTTGTGCCTGGTTACGTACGTTTTTCGCCATGCTTAGCCTAGTGCGTACCCTAACTGCGGTAAAAAGTGATCGGAGTCAATGTTCGCACCCCTGATCACTCGTACGTCCAGAACACTCGATGCGTGCCTTCCATCGACTACCACATGATCAATCTGATTCCTCGTCAATTGATCTGGAGATAACCATGTTGCCTTATGAATATTTTTATGGTCAAATCTAGTGCTGCTAACTACCATATTTCTTGCAGCAGAGAAATCAATCAGTCTGATGCCATTGTTCGACGTTTCGGTGTGCAGACTGAATTTTCCGATGGTAGGCTCAAATGCGGTTTCCCTGCCTATTTTAGCATTAAAATCGCCTAGTACAATTTTAATGTCATGGCTCGGGCTACGGTCATATACATTTTCTAGCCTCTCGTAGAACTCGTCTTTGTCCTTATGGCTTTTCTCTTCTGTCGGAGCATGTGCACATATAAGTGTTATGTGGAAAAACTTTGTTTTGACTCTTATGGTGGTTATACGTTACCGGCTATACACACACCGGGTTGAACCTTGAGACTATATCCAAACTCGTGCTTGTCCGGAGGCATGGAGGCACCTGGTCTATACAGTGTTCTAACATCCAAGGTGCATATCCTTAAATCATGGTCCTTAATTCGTTTGCGGTGGTCGTCAACATTTTGGAGGGTCCATTTTATTCTTTTCTTACTTCTTTTCATTGCAATAGTTCAAAAGTCGGTGGCGGGTTGCAAGCCCAGCGCACCACGTCGCAGTTTTCTCCTAGTGCCAGGATTTTATTACAGCCGCCCATTCTGGGTCAGACGCTGACCAGGGTACCGCTCACTCTGAGCAGACGTGCCTGGGTTTTAGGTTTCGCCCCTCGCAGTTAGTCGTGCTCTGACGGGTGTCAAAGGCACGCTTCCAGGCGTCACCACGTGGAGGTACTCCGTCCGCAGTAGTACTACGAATACGGAGCTCTGTGAGTAGACTTGAAGTGCAATTGGCAAGGATCACTCTGGGCCTCCCCGACGCCTGTTTAAAAACATTAATTTTCTGAACAAAAATTTTTCGTTGACAACGAGCATCTGTTAACAAAGTTTAACCTTTTCAATTGGATCGTGTATCACTGTGAGCAGTCAAGTTATATTTTTCTCTTCATTCTGGGATAATTTTTGATTTAATTTTCTATAATGGGACTTTATAAGTAGCCTAGTAAATTTGTGATAATTTTTTTAAATAATTCCCAAAAAGTAAGAATATTTTTAATTATATTCTATCTTTGGGGGACAAAAGCTTTATGTGTTGTGTGATTTTCTGTCCAAAAGTCTTATAATTTATTTACGGAAACTGATTGCCCATATTTGCCCAAAGGGGCTAAATTCAGCAATGAGTATAATAACACGCGCAGATTTTTTCCACTTTCTATTGTGTTTTTTTTTCAAATAAAATCAATTTTACCATTCTCTGATCCAAAGTTTAGAAATTACGACAAAAAAACAAAAGCATAGCAGAAAAAATGGTAAATTTCATTTCAAACAAAAAAATGAAATTTTTTTATTTGGCCTAAAACAAAACAAAATTATTTAAACTTCCAAAAATAAAATTATTATTTTTTTGTTAAAAAATTACATATTTTTAGCCCTATAAGGTGCCACGCCACTTTAATTTAACCAAACATTTCTTTGGGAGAGTTAAACATTCAGACAAAATTTCAGGCGATAGCTTTAAAATACAATTTGACGTCGTAGTCAAAAGAGTGTAAAGGACAAATGCTCATAAATGCACTTTCCTCGAACTTTAGAAATTTTGTAACACCCGAGGTGACTAACTTTGGTCACCGAATACACCTAAAATTTAACTATTTTAAGATACCATTTAAAAAAAGGTTAAAAGGTAGATAATTTTTTCCAAACAATTCGAAAAGGAAGCACTGTGCACTGTTAACTGCCTCATAACCGGCAATTATAACATAACTGTCGGCGAATTTTTATTTTGTTCCATAACAACTACTTACACTATTATTCAAATATCGTAAGCATAACATCTGGTTACCCTAATTTCATAACATGAGATCACAGCTTTTCTTGTGTTCCTTTTTGCTTTCAAATTTCTATGCCAGATGTATTAATAAAGGTGTAATTATCAGTGCAACAAATTTGGCAGTGCAACAAAAATAGGCAATTTATTTTGTGTAGTGTCTCTCTACTATCAAAATCTCCATAAAAATCTTTCAAAACCGAAACTTTGGTCACCGAATACACCTAAAATTTAACTATTTTAAGGTACCATTTAAAAAAGGTTAAAAGGTAGATAATTTTTTCCAAACAATTCGAAAAGGAAGCACTGTGCACTGTTAACTGCCTCATAACCGGCAATTATAACATAATTGTCGGCGAATTTTGATTTTGTTCCATAACAACTACTTACACTATTATTTAAATATCGTAAGCATAACATCTGGTTACCCTAATTTCATAACATGAGATCACAGCTTTTCTTGTGTTCCTTTTTGCTTTCAAATTTCTATGCCAGATGTATTAATAAAGGTGTATTATGCGAATGATACAGATGTATTAATAAAGGTGTATTATGCGAATGCGAATTATTCGCATCATTTTGTACATTCGCTTTCGCATTCGCATTCGTATAAATATATATTTCAATATTCGCATTCGCATTCGCTTTCGCAAAAAAAATATTCCAATATTCGCGTATTTAAAATAAACCGTTATTTTTAACTCATATTACATAATTCGTTTTTAAAAATTATCGTTTCTAAATACATAATTTTGATAATTGAAATACTTACGTGAGATGTCAACGTATAACATAACTTCTTTTAAATTGGAACTATGGGCTCTTCTACCGTAACAACTTCATCTTCAGATAAATGTTTATGGTGTAATGTAATGGTGAGAAGTGGCAATTGACAAAATGGCCCGACTTCTGTGGCGACAAACTGTTAATTCCGCAACCCACAACCATCTCTTCTCAAGACTCTCAGCGCATCAATAACACAAGTCAACACACATCTTGTTTCCTTGCATTTTTATACCCTCACCCTACGGGTAGGAGGGTATATATCATTTGATAGGACCCAAAAGAGTTACACACAGAAGGAGTCACTTTAGACCCTAGGTTTCTTTGATCCCAATTCGACTCATGACTTTTTAAGTCGTTTGAGCCATGTCCGTCTGTCCGGCTGGTAAAAACGATAACTTTCAAAAGACGCAACTACGCACTAGTTAATATTTCCCCAACACTACTTACGGTATTGCAAATGGGCCCCGCCCTTTCTGGGACCTCCCATAAAAATTCATCATTCCGCCCACTTTAGAAATCGAGTAATAATATCATTACACCCAACGGGATCGTACCCTAATTCTGTATTTAATTAAGCTATAACACTGTAAAGTTTTTGAGAAAAAAAATCTGGAAGTCTAGACACGACCCTTCTGATACCTCCCATACAAATGTACCACTCCACCCACTTTGGAGATGGAGTAATAATATCAATAAATCCAACGCGATCGTACCCAAATTCTTTATTTATTAAAGCTATAGCTGGATAGAGTTTTGAAAAAAACTGGAAGTCTAGCCACGCCCCATCCGGTACCACCGAAACCCTCTGGTTCCGCCTACTTTAGAAATCGGTGAATATTATTAATAGACCTAACGCGATCGTACCCAAATTCCGTTTTTAGTAAAGCTCAAGCAGGATAAAGTTTTAAAAAAAAGTCTGGAAGCTCAGACACGCGCCTTCTGGTACCTCTAATAAAAATGTGCCACTCCGCCCACTTTAGAGATGGAGTAATAATATCAATACACTCGACACGATCGTGCCCAAATTTTGTATTTTGTAAAGCTATAACAGGATAAAGTTTTGGAGAACAAAATTTGAAGTCTAGCGACTTCCCTTATGATACCTACCATACAAATGTGCCATTCCGCCCACTTTAGTGATGTAGTAAAAATATCAATACACACAACGCGATCGTGGCAAAATTCTGTATTTAGTAAAGGTATAACAGGATAAAGTTTTGAAGAAAAGTTTGGAAGTCTGGACACGCCACTTCTGGTACCACCAATATAAATGCTCCTCTCCACATTGGGAATGGAGTAAAACATTCGACAGGATCGTGCCCAAATTCTGTATTTTCTTAAGCTATAACATATATTACATAATGAATTACAAATAAATAAATAAATAAAAAACAAAGATATGTAGAAAAAAACTGGAAGTCTAGTCCCCTTCTGGTACCTCCCATACAAATATACCACTCCGCCTACTTTAGAAATCGAATAATAATATCAATATAATAAAAAATTTGATGTTTTACTGAGGGTAAGGGTATATGTAAGTCGGTTGCCCGACTGAAACTGGGGGTTGGTAACAGCTTTACTTTTTGAAATAAACGGTTTTATTATTTTCACAAAATAACCCTTTCAGCACAGTTTACAGGAGAGAAAAAAATTTCTTTATTTTTCGTATATTCAGCTTGAAAGAAAACCAAAAACGAAACTAATAATGTTCTGGATTGAGCAGTTTTTCTTACAAAATTTTTTCTATGAGTGGATTTAGCATTTTTTCTTATCACCCTTTAAGACTCAAATTGAAGAAAACCTCCATCATCAAGGTCTCAATTTACTTAAAAGGTGGATTTAGCAGGGTTGCACATTAAAATTTTATCAAACACTTCCCAATGATTTTTTATAAGATTTCCTTGCACTCCTGTAGTATTCTGCCAATATATGTTAGTCCCACATTGCCTGATAACACTGTCCCATTGTCCAAAGATCCTGAAGTAACCTTTCACCCTGCTCCTTCCTTAAATCATCCTGATTTTGTGGAAATTGGTATTTATTCGATGCGGGAAACTTGCATGAAAGAAAATTGTTGAAAATAGTTAGCTAGAGCTCAAAAACAAAAGCTGTTGGAGAAAAAATGTCCGTCAATGTGTCATAAAACCAAAAAACAATCACAGAAAACCAACAATTTTTTCCATTTTGTTGCCCGGTGCAATCAGACCCAGAGTAGCAAACGTCGGATTCCTTTAATGAATCTTTCTTGTATTATTGCATAGTTAGCAATACACAAGATTTATAGAAAACTGTAACATCATGCCTGATTTTGTATTCTGACTTTATCAGGGCATTATTTATACGGCGCGACTTTGTAGGAATTTTTTTTATCGTATGTAGCAACATTACTTGTTTTACCCCAAATAACGAAAAATAATTTATTTAAAAAGTTCGATGTCTAAAAATTTATCACCACTGCAACAAAAATGCATAAGCCTTTCTCGGATTTTTAACAAAGAAGATTACAGAGGATTCACGTTGTAGTTTAAGGAAAAACAAATATTCTTTTTTAGCTCCCTTAGTTGATCAATAAAATCAAATATTGCAATGAGAGAAAATATCTGTAATTCCATTACATTTGGAAAAATTGTTCACATTAACATTTAATTTGAATTTGCATCATGATGGCATACCTATGGAATAATTTTTTCATACATAGTATGAAATGTTTACGATTTATTTAGTTCGCAGACTTTATAGCACGGAGTTGAAGTTTTTCAAAATATTATATTGTCTTAAATCCTGCAACAAGATTTTAAGGCTGCCCTTTGAATTGTATTTCAAATTTTAGTTATTGTACCTTTTTACACAAGATTAAACACAAACGTTATAATCTTGCTAAAAATGTGTAGTAAACCTGGCGCAAGTGCAAAATAATATAACCGACCGAAAAACTTAATGGAATGGATGACTTAAGTGTATTTTTTCATGCTATACATCATTATTAGTTAAAGTGTATGTGTATATGACTATTATTCGCACATCTCCGATATAACATTTATATCATATTACAAAATCGATAGAAATATAAATTGTTTTACATTATATACTCACATAATAATCATGTATCAAATTATTCAATGCTGCACTCAATGCCTGCAGAACTTGACCGCAGTCAGAAAATGTTGCCATCCGTATAAACTGCTGTATACAAGTGTAGTGTGAAGCCAGAGGTAAAATTTCCTGAGCAATGTCACGAAGTGAGCTGTGAATTTGATCTGAAACTTTAAATTTTAAGACTCCCATCTGATTAGCTTCACGATAGGAATCCAATTCTGGTGTTATATAAGAACCGCGCATTCCCGTCAAACAATAGATCAAGTCATAAAGTAAAAGATTTTCTTGACTGGCAATGGGTATGGCTGAAATATTACTTTGTTGAAATTGCAAGTTGTCGATGTTTTGAAATTCCCAAGAATCCGATCGTTGTGTAACTTTTGCTAATGGAACTAATGGAGAACCCAATGTGGGCGTTATTGTAGCGTTCAATTGGGTGGAAGTCTTTATGCCCGCTGCACTAACGATAGAATTATTATTCAGAGATGCCCGGTTCGTACCGCCGGCAGCTGCTTGTGCAACGCGTTCCTTGATCTGAAAGGCAATGCAACATTTATATATTCTTTAATAATCATATGAATGTGGTTTAATTTACCTCGGATACACTCTCAACGGTCCCATTAGTAAATATGGATTTTGATAGCATAGGCGTTGACGTCGACAAGTCCTTCTTGCGCATCGACTGCATAATGTTGGTGTCGGAATACAAATTTAGGAAACTGATCAAACAAAAGAAGGGATCTTTTCTAAAAGACAAAAATGAAATGCATTACGAGTGTGTTTATGTATATGTATTGACTAAGTACTTTTCTAGTAGTTTAGATGCCTCTTGCAAACTCTCCACTTGTTTGGGTTGGTTCTTTGATATGACTTCGAGTATTTTTAATAGCTTTCGATCGTTTCGTTTGTCCTTTGTGGTGCGAAACTCTCTTAGCACGTCATCGGCGCTAAATGTGGCGCTGTAATCAGAAACATATGTATGGTAATTTGCGGTTTAATTTGGTTTATTTTTGTCTGTCTATGATTTACATTATAAGCGGAACCGACTGCCCAAGCCACACCTCAGCGGTATGGACTTTTGTGAATGTAACAAATGTTTAATGTGGACAGACAGACATATGGCACATCTGTTGTTTTTAGTGCAAAATACTTACTTTGAATGTTCTATCAGCTTTTTAAGCGTGGCCCTCATTGGGTCCCTTGTCATGATAGGTTCATTCATTGTCCAGGTGTTTGTATATTCAGCCCTTGTTTTGTTTGTTTTATTAACTGTTAAATATTGAAATAACCAATACTAAACAAAAAAAATATTCGCAAATTTGTTTACTCTCTCTTTGACTTCTCTCTTGTTTTGATGTGTATTCTTTGATAGCTTGTCAGCTGTTTAGTAAAAAATTTCATTGACAATTCACAATAACTGATACTCTGTAGTAAACGAAAGGGAAAGGGACAACTCGATAACTGTGTGTTGTTACATTAAAGTTTTCAAAATTTAAATGAATCGAAGTCAGTACTGCGTAAAGTATTATTATTATTTTTTATTCATTTGCAACTAAAGTTAAATTTTGATACAAGTGTTCCGTGATTTATTAGCGCAAAAATGTGCATTTTACAATAACTCTCCAAAAGAAATGTTGCAGAGAAAAATAAAGGCGAATATAAGGAAAATTTAGCAAAACAAATAATATATCATATTGCAGTCTAAAGTTCAGAGTTTCGGGATTTATTTAAATGTGCTATTTGTTTTTTTTTTCATATAAATATTAGCCATTAAACGAAATGTTATATCGAGGAATTTCGACAGCAATGTTAATAGCTTTTAAGTTGGGAAACTGATTGCGTCCTTTTCTCATCTGCACGAAATACAGGGTGTCTCAAAAGGAAAATTCAATGTACTCGTAATAGAATTTTTAAAATTTGGAATTGATCTGAAACAGAAATAAGTACTTTTAAACAAAATTTCGATTGCAAAAAAATTTCATCAAACATTGCAAAGTGGATTTTTATATGAATCTCTGTTTAACCAAAGTTTTGAGAGCTTGCACTAGTAGATCTGATTTTGCTTCGAAATCAACTCAACAAACCTAGATCGTTTTACTTCTGCTTTTACTGCAGATCAAATCAAGTATTATTTATATTGAAGTCTCCTACTTTATTTGGTGCAAACAAATTATACTGTTATATAAAGATTTTTGGATTTGCAATAGTATTTATATATTCTCGATTCGTCGTCAGATATCGGAGATATACATGTACGAGTTCTTGCGGAATCATCTGTATGACGGTGTTCAGACACACGGATATGTCGACGGACTTGTCGAATCTGCAAAAAATTTTCTGTGTGAATGTTTGTCGACAACTAGAATGTCATAGCATATCGTCAGACAAATCTTAGACAAATCTTTCGACAGATCCGTGTGTCTGGACATAACTTTATTTGTACTTTTTGTCCTTCGATGACACTTCCGAAAGACAAGTCCGACGACGGATCCGTGTGCCCCTTAAGGCATTGCTATGTCCCAATTATAGTGTTCAAATACTTGAATTTTTCAGAAAACCGGTTTCCGGTTTATGCGAAAAATGCCTTTTTCCAACAATTCGGTTTTCGAATACATGATTTACTATAAAACCGGGTTAACCGGTTTCGTTCGGTTTTTCGGAAATTGTAAAATATAACAAAATAAGCAATAAAATATTTGCTCTGTTTCAAACCGAACCGTTTTCCAGAATAGATTTTATTGGAATTTATATTACTCACAAACTTTGTTCATCTATATATGGACGGCTTCCTAACCATTACCCAACTATATCTTAGTGACTGTTATGATTGTTAGAGCACTTTACAACTTCTTTGTTTATACTCTTTACAAATGTCATTACTTGTCATAACATATACAATGATTGCTTTGTTATTATACATTCGTTATTATTATCATTCGTAAAACATAGTTAACAGCAGCCGGTCACCATTATATCCATATTGTAAATAACATAATAAATTAAGATTAATCTAACAAAGAATAAGTCGTGCAATCTTTTATTCAATACGGGAATCCAGAGTATCGACATACAGGATACAACAGTTTGGCGACGAGTGTGAAAAACAAATAAAAACAATTACATTTTCAATTTTCTTTTGTTGAAGCAAGTGCAAGCTTACAAGAAAATGGATGCCAATCAATTTTCCGCGTTTATGAAAATGCAAGAAGCGTTGGTCGCGCAAATTTCAAAGTTGACTGTTGGTGTTTCTGCGTCAAGTGCAGGGCAAGGCAGCAGCAGCAACATTAACCTCAACACAACATTGGTACCCAATTTTGAATCTTTCGACCCGGCAAAGGAGGCTTACCGGAATTACATTGAGCGATTCAAAAATTACGTCACGATGAAGGGTGTTGTAGAAAATAAGGAGTATTGTACGAAGCTACTTCTTAATTCAATCGGTGCAAAGTATTTCAATATGGTGACGGCGTTGGCAGCGCCAAAAGCAGCGACGGAACTGAAGTACGACGACTTGTTGAAGCTGTTGGGGGACCATTTGGCGCCGAAAAAGAATGTTTTAGTGGCACAGCATACATTCTTATCGAAGTATCAGAGTGAGGGACAGTCTGTGGCAGACTTTGTGGCAGTACTTCGCACTGACATCAACGACTGTGAATTTATTTCGACGTGTGCCTGTAAAAGTTCAATTGCTGGTGTGTTTCTGAGGGCGCAATTTATTAGAGGTATACACGACAACAGCATTCGCGAGCAACTCCTGCAATCAAGTGCATCAAATTTCGAAGAAATTGTGGCAAAAGCCTTGGCACTTGAAGCTGCCAAAGTTGATGCGAGGGAGTTGTCTCAGGCTACTGCGAGTACATCGAATAATGCTGCAACAATAAATAAAATTTTCAATAAAAAGAAAGCTCATAGCGGTAAAAATCACCCAGTTCAAAACAAACGCAAAATCAATTATGAACAATTGGGTATTGCGGGTTTATGTCTGCGCTGTGGCAAAAATGATCATTTTGCAAAGGAGTGTCGCTCCAATTTAAATCTGAAATGCAGATTATGTGCAAAACATGGACATGTAGCAAAAGTCTGCATATCATCTATTTTGGCGGATCGTCCTAATGCCGGACAAGGGGGTAAACCCAAAACAGGCGGAAACTCAGCAAATCAAGTAAGGAGTGATGAATTCGATTACGGAATTTATAGAATTGTTGATGTTTACCGCAACGAATACACAAATGCTAATTCGGAACGCTATTATGCTAATATTGCTATCGAAGGAAGAAATATCAAATTTGAAGTGGATTCTGGATCTGGATATTCCTTTTTGCCAAGACAGTTGTTTGAAGAAATTAAACTGCCAAACAAGCTAACTTCCACAAATATTGTTTTTCGGTCGTACACCCAAAACACTTTTATTCCAGATGGCAAAGTTCGAGTGCATGTCAAATTTAATAACGTTTCAATTTACGATGACTTATACGTTGTTCCAGACGGGTGTACGGCACTAATAGGCCGAACCTGGATACGTCGTCTGGGCATTAACCTCAATGAATTGGATGAGGTAAATTATTCAAATGTTGCAGTGACCAATTCAATTGATGAGTGCACAATTCAAGATTTAATGTCGGAATTTTCTGAAGTTTTTCAAGAAAGGATTGGGTGCATCCCTAATTACAAAGTTACCCTGGAGCTACGAGAGAATGCCACTCCCATTTACACAAAAGAACGCCAGATTCCGTATGCGCTAATAAAACGTGTAGATAAAGAGCTCGACGACTTGGAAAAATCGGGGATAATTTCTAAAGTGGCTAATAGTGACTGGGGGTCACCATTAGTGGTTATTCCAAAATCTGATGGAGGAGTGCGGCTGTGCGTGGATTACAAAGTGGGCGTAAATCAACGTCTTATAAATTCGCACTATCCGATTCGCAAAATAGAACACATTTTTAATAGTCTGAGGGATTCGAAGTATTATTGCCGTCTTGACCTTTTTAAAGCCTATCTACATGTACCCGTTGATCAAAATTCAAGCGAGATTCAAACACTATCGACGCATAGAGGAACATTTCGAATGAATCGTCTATCCTTTGGCATCAAAACTGCTCCAGCTGAGTTCAACCGAATTATCGACCAGATATTACGTGATGTTCCAAAGACAGAATCATACTTCGACGACATTGTAGTTCATGGTGAGTCAATGGCCGAGTGCAAGGCGAATTTGAAATTATGTTTGGCTCAGTTAAAAAAGTATGATCTGCATTTAAATATTTCGAAATGCACATTTTTCGAAAAGCAAATTGAATTTTTAGGCCACATAATAACACACAACACTGTACAAAAATCCCCTACAAAAGTTAAGGCGATTTTAGACATGCCACGACCCCAATGTGTTGAAGATGTTCGAAGATTTTTGGGTATGGTTACATACTATTCAAAATTTATACCCAATTCTTCTACAATTACTACGCCTTTACGTCGGCTACTACGCAAAAATTCAATTTTCAAGTGGGGACCCAACTGTCAAAAATCTTTCGAAGAACTTAAAGAAGAAATCGCCAGCGACCGTGTTCTCATGCCTTTTAACCCTGATTTGAAGGTACAACTAGCGTGCGACGCTAGTCCTACGGGAATAGCAGGCGTTTTATCGCATATTCTTGACGATGAAGAGAGACCGATAGCTTTCGCATCAAGATCTTTAACGCAGGCAGAACAAAACTATTCGCAGCTTGATCGTGAGGCGCTTGCGATTGTGTATGCTGTGGGACATTTTCATGAATACTTGTACGGCCGCGTCTTCACACTTGTAACGGATAATCAGCCGTTGTCAAGAATTTTCCACCAACATTCAAAATTGCCTCAAATGACATCATCGAGACTTCAACGATACGCTGCATTTTTGACGGGATACAATTACGAGGTCGTCACAAAAAGAAGTGAGGAGAATGTTAATGCCGACTGCTTATCCAGAGCCCCGTTAAACTCAGGTATGACAACTTCAAATTGCATGGACAGAGAAGTACACTCTATATGTGATGCAACATTACTTCAAATAAATTCAATTAATTTAAATTTCAACACTATTCGTGAGGCAACCAAAAATGATGAAATTTTATCAAATATTTTAACAAATTTACGGAATTCGAATGTACCCGATTCTGACTACACCATTGATTGTGATATTCTGTTCAGAGGTCAAAGGGTCATCGTACCAGAATCAATGCAACAATCCGTGCTGGAAGAGCTACATCACACACACATCGGTATTACCAAAATGAAGCAGCTGGCGAGGCGTTACGTTTACTGGTCTTCAATAGACAAGGATATCGAAAAATTTGTACGCTCTTGTGCTTCATGTGCCCTTGTTAAGAAAAGTCCTCCAAAAGTAATTTTACATCCGTGGGAGGAACCACAAGAAAATTGGCAACGTATTCATATTGACTACGCAGGACCATTTCAAGGACATCAATATTTAGTAGTCATTGATGCCAAATCAAAATGGGCAGAAGTAGGCGTATGCTCCTCAGCGCCAACGTCAACAACAACAATTGAAATGTTAAAGAACATTTTTGCAAGAAACGGTTATCCCGACGTTATGGTTTCAGACAATGCCAGCATCTTCAAAAGTGACGAATTTACATCTTTTTGTAAAAATGCTGGAATTTTTCAAAAATTCATTGCTCCGGGCCACCCAGCAACAAACGGCTTAGCCGAAAGAAATGTACAGACATTGAAATATCGTTTAGCAGCTATGTCAGAAGACCCATCACCAGTACCCAGAAAGATAAGAGAGATTTTATTTAAATATAGAGCAACACCACTTCGAGATGGAAAATCTCCTTCTGAACTTTATTTGGGAAGACAGATAAGGACTCAACTTGATGCCTTAAAACCTTCAAAAATTACTGGAAGATCTACACCAAAAATATCGATCAGACAGCTCAGTGAGGGAGATCGAGTTCAAGCCAGATTTTACAACTTAAACAAACCTTCTTGGAAATTTGGCGTTATCATCAAAAAGCTTGGACATCTTCACTACAAAGTTAAACTCGACGACGGTTTCATATTTAAACGCCACATTAATCAATTGCGCTTAAGTGAAGTATCACAACGACATTGCACAAATAATCAGCAGCAAGAGGTTGTTCAAGAGAGAAGTCAAGAAGTGAAAGAACAACAACAACTGCTTCAACACCAACTAATTGTACCTTACATGCAACTGGGACCATCAGTCGTAGGCTCTGAATCGCCCAGTACATCTACCGCTGAACCAGTACCCCAAGGTACCGAAGCTGAATCAACTCCGAGTCGGCGTGCGTCCAGTAGACAACGAAGACCACCTCCCCGTTTTAACGATTATGTTCGGCACTAATTTCAACTTTTATTAAAAAAAAAATAATGTTCCTATTTAGTGAGGGAGAATTGTTATGATTGTTAGAGCACTTTACAACTTCTTTGTTTATACTCTTTACAAATGTCATTACTTGTCATAACATATGTTGCGAAGCACAAAGTTGTGGCCAACGCAAAAAAAATTTTGCGTGGAGCTTCGCTAAGGGGGCCCTTTTCCAGTATGGGGGCCAGCCATTTATTCTTTATTGTGCATGGGAGGGCATATGTAATGGCCCACAATCCCAGAGGCACAATTATTTAAAAATTATGTATTTGTTATAGTTGGGGTGGGCCACGGTATGTATGTTTGATAATTGGTGTCATCGCGGCCAGCACCCATTGTTGGGAGGAGGAAGCCAGTACCAAGTGACTTCCAGCTCCATTGTACCTGAAACGACCAGAAAATTAGTAAAGGGAATAAACAAGTTTACTAGTTGGAAAAATACTTACCAGCTGCCATTACACTATACCTGAAAAGAAAAAAACAGAAAGAAAAAGAATACAATTAAAATTACTATACAACTTACCGCGCCGAATGTGTGTGTAACATGTGAATGAAAAGTCAAAGTAACAGATGGGCTGGTGTGGCCAGATCGACAGAAAAAGGAACGGGCCACTAAACTAACTATTAAAGAAAAAAGGTGTTACCAGATTGACGTATTCACAAAGGGGATTGGGAATTCATTCATAAAGTTGAATAATTTAATTCATGTTTAGCCAATAATAAAAGGCGCAAGATAAGTAAAAAAAGATGGCTGAAATGCAACGAATAAAAGGGAAATTATTATAAAGATGGCTGCGGGGAAAAAAATTAGACTGGAATTAGTGTGGGAAATTTCCGAAAGAGTACTGGCGACGGCAAATGTGAAACTGAGTAATAAGAAAACCGTAGTGAGCGTAAGAAGTGGTGACCAACTGTGTACCAATAGTGGTTCAAGGTTGGATATTTCCGTTAATTGTTTATTTAAATATGTGTAAAAAAATAAAAATATCTTTTAGAACCTGTAAAAAGAATCACAAAAGCTTCTGACCTTTTACCGGAATTTGAGTCCGGGGAAAATAAGCCGAAAGAACATAACACATAAAGTGAGTTACAAAAGGCAGATATTTGATATGCGTACCTAATGTAATAAAAAAAAAATTGTAACAGGTTCTGAAAAGCCTCCTGCATAGCAGGAGGCCGTCTATTTTTCTCTGGAGCTAAAGTGCTGGGAAAGGCCCAAAGTGGAACAGACCCCAAGAAGGCTAAGGCAAGGTTAACGGTCGTGATATTGGACCAAAAAAAATAAAGAAAATATTATTTAACTCACCAGAACTCCAGGTATGAAGGTTCCTTAGGGACCATATCCTCTCTCAGAAGCCGGGAATATATCTGAAAAAACCGAAAAACAAAAGAACGTAAATTGAAAGAATTCACAGCAGTAGGGAAGATTTAAGAAATTTATACGGTCATCACTGAACGATCGACTTGTTTTAAGGAAATTGGAAAAAAAAATTCAACTCATATATAAGAAAAAAAAAAAAAACAAAAAAATTTAATAATATCAAAAAAAATAACAAAAAAAAAAACAAAATCCTTATTTATGCTAAAATTTTAGAATAAGTTAGTGATAAGTTTGTGTATTTGTGCAGTGTTTAAATATTAGTTATAAAATAATTGTAATAGGGCTTACAAGGAAGTGTTGGAATTGTTTGGTGAACGTGTTTGGGCGAAGTTGGCCCCGATATTAAACCGTCTAAGTGAGCTCATTTAGGTAGGGAAGTAAATTGCATATAACTGTGTGTTTCGGACGCAAATAAGGCGTGTAGAAAGAATCTTTGTGGGTCCTAGTTAATTGTTAAGCATAGTGCATTATTTTTTTTGTGTTCCTGACTACGGTTCTTGTTATTTTAATAAATATGTGATTAGTAATAAGAAGAAACAGCAAATGTCTATGTGATTGTGTAAAGTAACGGGGGGAAACTTCAATATGCAGTGAGTGTGGTCAGTTTGAGTGTTTTGTGGGGTTCTAAAGAAAGATAGTTAAAAGAAAAAAGGAAATTTAGAACCATGGAAGGGCGGGCTATTGTGGGGGAGAAAACATCAAAAATCCCCTGGTGAAATTATGTGTTTGCCGTGTCTTTCGTTTATGTTTTGTTCAGTGTTTTGTTTCTCGTTCGGCCATGGGCTAGAATAGGCGGGTTGGAACTCGTCCTGAGAATCGCAAGAGCTGTCGGTAGGCCTATACTAGTGCCAAAGTGGCTCGTAACAGAATGGCGCCCAAACTAAAATGGCTGCAAATTATGTATTCGACTAATTTGTTGCAAAAAGTTAATGTGTATAGTAACACCAAGATATGCTAAAGTAGGGTAAATAGACCAAGAGAAAACAATGTGAAATCTAGGAATTTCTGTTTTTAAATTGTAGCCGACGATTGCGGATGCGATTGATTAGATGTGCAATATAGAAATAAGATAGTTTTTAGGTTTCAACTGTGATCTCCCATATAAATATCATTTACAGTGCAATATCACATTCGTGCAATATATAAATGTATTTTCGAGATGTTAGTGTTGTCTGTGAATAGTGATTGTAAATTTTTGTACCGTCTCATGAAGAAGTTAAGCTGTGTGTTTTGTAGGCTAGGGGGAAATGTGCAATAGCCGATCTATTGATGTCTTTAGAGGTCAGTTGTGTTGAATGTTTCGTCTTAGTGCTGTCTTTTCGCCGATCTTATGATTATTCATAAGATTTGTATAGAGAAGGGCCAGAACCATGGCTGGAAATAGTAAATTTCAAAGTAATTTTAAAGTTATCTGTGTTTGTTATATTTGTTCGCACATAATAGAACCATTCCTTATGGAACACCGAAAATTAGTACTTTTGTTAAAAAAATAAAAAAAAAAATAATAATAATAATAAACCACACACACGAAACAATGGCATATGAAGTGGACGCCCCAATAAATTAAAATAAAGTGTTATAAAGAGTTATTTTGGGTGATAATCGAAATTTAATGTTTTTTGTTTGATAGTTTTTGTGTCATTTGATTAAAAACGTAATTTATTTTAAAATATAGACTATTGATATGTTACTTTGTCCTAATTTTTTTTTATTTTTAATTATTTTATTTATATTATTATATTACAAATTTTTCTTACCATAAATAAGTTTCTTATTAATTAAGTTTTTGATTAAGAGCGAGTTGCATACACATGTATGAACAGAAGCAACTGAATAGAAAAGATAGGAAAAGGACTAGAATATCTAACCTGAACGCATCTACGCCGTATGTGAAGGAAAAATATAGAAAAGAACTTTCAGATTCCGATATGTCTGAAAAAGATAGTAACACCGCCTCCGCTATGGACATATCCCAAACAATAATGTCAACAAAATCAAATACTGGGACAAGACCAAAAACCCGGGCCGAAGGGGCGAAGATGTTAGAAAATAGGGAAAATGTTACACAGTATACCGGAGGGAAATCGGGCGACCCTATGACCATGGACAAGGCCAGTATAGAGGCAATTATAAGCCAAAAAATTAATCAAGAGTTGGGGAAAATTAGTGATACTATGGGGGTGTTAAGCGAGGCAGTTAGGGCCCTAACCGTGAATTGTAGTGTTCAACAAAATCCTACAAATCTAAATTACCCCGCAGCTAATGAAGATAATATTCCTACCAATCAGCCTAGGGTAGTGAATTTTAACGTGGGCTCACGAATGAATGCCCAACCACCTAGTTTACCCAATTTTCAACCCAACATGATAAGAGTGGACAAATTTGGTCTAAAATTCGATGGAAAGCCACACCATCTCTCTGTTGAAGATTTTGTTTTTAGACTTGAACATTTGCAACATCAATATAATATTCCATGGACCGAGGTGATGAGGGACTTTCATTTACTGGTCGTGGACGAGGCTTTGGAGTGGTACTGGCTTCAAGTCAATACTTATGCTGCGATGCAATGGCCAAATTTGAGACAGGCTTTAATGGATCGATATAAGAGCACTAGGTCTAGATTCGAGGCAATGAGGGATTTATACGAGAGAAAACAGAAACCGGGAGAGAGCGTTGATGAATTTTTTCACGCTCTCAATTTAATGAGATCTAGATTGGAACAACCCGTAAGCGAACTAGACATGATAAAAATGGCAAAAAGAAATATCAGAGAAGGCATAGCGCGGATGGTATATCCAATGTATATCGGGTCGTTAGAACAACTTCGCATAGAGTGCATCGATGTGGAGCGAAATTTTCTCCGAAGGGACTCAAAACTACCAGTTTCATATCCGAACCGTGCACAATACAAACAGGTAAACGAAGTATGTTCAATAGAAGCAGAGGTTTTAGAGGAAGTTGCCGCTTTAAGAATCGTGTCGTGTTGGAATTGCCGTAAGGAGGGTCATGCATTTAAGGACTGCCCTTCAGAACAACGGACGATTTTTTGTTACCGTTGCGGAAAACCAGAGGTTATAACCCCAAAATGCCCAGTATGTAAATCGGGAAACTGGAAAAAGAACGCTGCGGAGACGGGAGACCAGCGTTCGAGCCAGAATCCCGTGATTTAAGTGCAGACGAATATAAAAAACTCAGACATTACTTACCATTAGATATCAGAGAGAAAAATTATGAAGTCATTAGAGAGAGGATTTTTGCAGAACACACAGGTGACGGAAGGGAAGAAGTCCAGGTCATAATAGCAAGAAAAAGCCCAGTGTCAAAACGAATAGCATCTGTAAGAAAAAAATCAAAAGAGGCAAAGAATGTCAAAAGATTAGTAACAGCTTCTGTTAGCATATGTGCACAAAAAAATGATACACGACCTTTTGCAAAAGTCGAAATAAAAGGCAAACAATACATTGGACTACTTGATTCTGGAGCAACCGTGAGTCTGCTAGGGAAGGGCTGTAGGGAAATGATGGAAGAGTTAAACGAAGAAGTTTTAACCTGTTTTTCGAACATACATACGGCAAGCGGTAAACCTTATAGGATCGTAGGTAAAGTTTGGCTAGAAGTGAAATATAAAGATAACAAAAACCGGATACTGTTTTATATGTGTCCAGACCTAGAACAGCCGTTGTATCTAGGTGTTGATTTCTGGACCGCATTTAAAATCGCCCCGGATATTTTTCAGGCATCCGAAATTACAATGGAAAAGGCCGAAGAATTTTTTTCTACCGATAAAGTCGGCCACAAATCTAAAATTCATGATTTGAACCCACTGCAACGGCATAAACTAAACAATATCATAGAAAAGTTTCCATCCTTCGAAAAAAACGGATTAGGGTGCACTTCATTGGAGAGACACACTATTAAGTTAACTGATGGTGCGGTGCCCGTCAAGGATAAACATTATCCGATTTCTCCGGCTGTGCAACAAATTGTGTACGATGAGATAGATAAAATGTTAGACTTGGGTGTTATTGAAGAGAGCGAGAGCCCGTGGAGTAATAGAACAACAGTCGTTCGAAAGCCTGGCAAAAACCGTTTTTGTCTAGACGCAAGAAAGTTAAACGCGGTTACAATTAAAGATGCCTACCCACTCCAAAACATTGACGGTATTTTGAGCCGAATTGACCAGACATATTATATAAGTAGCGTGGACTTAAAACATGCGTTCTGGCAAATTGAGTTGGAGCCAGAATCTAGAAAATATACAGCGTTTACCGTGCCCGGACGACCACTCTACCAATTCAGAGTTATGCCGTTCGGGTTATGCAATGCGGCACAACGCCTATGCCGATTAATGGATAAAGTTATCCCAGGGAGACTTAAGGCCAATGTTTTTATTTATCTTGACGACTTGTTAATAATCTCAGATGATTTCGACACACATTTAGAAATGCTAAATGAGGTTGCTGAGTGCTTGAAAAAAGCGAATCTTACCATAGGTCTCAAAAAGAGTATGTTTTGCTTCCAAGAGTTACGATATTTAGGATTTATCATAGGAGGTGGAATTTTGAAGACGGACCCTGAAAAGGTATCTGCCATACAAAACATAAACCCGCCGAAAACACCACGAGAAGTCAGAAGTTTTCTGGGTACCGCCGGATGGTACCGCAGGTTCATCCAAAATTTTGCTACCCTAGCGTCACCCCTTACCGACACCCTAAAAAAAGGCTCTAAATTTATATTAACCCAAGAAGCAAAAGAAGCTTTCACCAATTTGAAAAGAGCGCTCACTATGACCCCCGTTTTAAGACACCCTGATTTTTCAAAACAATTCTATATTCAATGTGACGCATCAGACAGAGGTATCGGGGCGGTTCTTTTCCAGAGAAACGATTCTGGAGAAGAGAATCCCATAGCCTTTTATTCCCAAAAATTGAACAGTTGTCAAAAAAATTACACCGTCACAGAGAAGGAATGCTTGGCTGCGGTGCTAGCGATAAAACGGTTCAGGCCGTACATAGAATTAATGAAATTTTCCGTTATTACAGACCATGCCAGCTTGAAATGGCTAATGGGGTTAAAAGACCTAAATGGCCGGCTTGCAAGGTGGTCATTGCAACTACAGGGTTTTAATTTCGATATACAACATCGCAAGGGTAAGGACAATATTGTAGCAGATATGCTGTCGCGACTACCGGAGGGAGAACTATCAGAACTATGTCACGATATAATGGACTTTGAAACAACAGAATTTCAGAATGAAAAATACTTGGAACTAATAAAAATAATTAATGAAAATAAGGAAAAGTTGCCGGATCTTAAGGTCCAAGACGGATTGGTGTTTAGGAAAACTACATTTAGCAAAGGAGAGGAATGCGACGAATCTAATTGGAAATTGTGGATACCAGAAGAGCTTACACATTTGCTGATAGAAAAAGCGCATAACCCGAATACAAAGTCTCATGGAGGTATAGTTAAGACCCTAGAAAGGCTACGACAGTCCTATTTTTGGCCCAGAATGAGTACACAAGTGAGACAGTTTGTAGGAAAATGCGAGGTGTGTAAGACTATAAAGTCAACTAACCAAAACCTTCAGCCGACAATCGGAGAAGAGGTTGTAACGCTCAGACCCTTTCAAAAGATCTATATAGATTTTATGGGGAAATACCCTAGATCCAAAAGTGGAAATTCATATATTTTTATAGTGGTAGACCATTTTTCAAAATTCACCTTTTTAAAGGCAATGAGGGAGGCAACAACGGCAAATGTGATCAAGTTTCTTGTTCAAGAAATATTTCACAAATTCGGTGTGCCTGAGACTATTCACAGTGATAATGGGGCGCAGTTTGTAGCGAAAGATTTTGAGGAAATGATAAAAACATACAAAATCAATCATATGAAAATTGCCCCGTATGCCCCACAATCGAATGCCTCTGAACGGGTTAACCAATCCGTGCTGGCAGCAATTAGAGCCTACCTCGAATCAGACCATCGGGATTGGGATCTGTATTTGTCTGAAATTGAATGTGCCTTACGCACGGCCGTGCATTCCGCGATAGGAGTTTCTCCTTTTTTTGCTCTCTTTGGATATCATATGTATACAAGTGGAGCCGATTATGCATTGGCAAAAAAGTTGAATTCTTTAACAGATCATGAATTGAAAAATATCCAAAGAAATGACCGATTGGACATGATGAGAGAAACTATCCGACAAAATATGCACTTAGCGTACGAAAGAAGTGCTAAAAGATATAACGAGAGAGCGCGTAATGTGAAATTCAGACCAGGCCAGGAAGTTTACAAAAGAAATTTCGTTCAGAGTGATTTTCAGAAGAATTTTAATGCAAAATTTGCTCCCAAATTTGTAAAATGCAGAATTGTGAAACCTATCGGAAACAACATATTCGAAATTGAAAACCTGCAAGGGAAGAACTTGGGTACCTGTCACGTCAAAGACCTGAAAATTTAAGGTGATATACAACTGTGATAGCAAAAAGGCAATAATAGTGTAAGAACTCGTGTGCGTCCAGAGTATAGGTGCTTTAAAGTCTATGTTGTATGTCATGGTTTTTTTTTGCGATTTAAGCACCATGTGTGTCGCGGGCTAAATGTTAGTTTGTCTGGAGTTAGGCTGTTATTGTATTGGAGGAGAACTAATAGGGAAAATTTAATTAATTACCTAACGCTATACCCGGCAAGAAATCGGTAGAGCATGGGACATCCAGGGTGTGGGAGTTCCCCACGTTGGGCCACAACAGCAAATTCGCACACCGTTCCTTCCATTCAAGATGTGTCAGCCCCGGAGTTTTGTTGCGAAGCACAAAGTTGTGGCCAACGCAAAAAAAATTTTGCGTGGAGCTTCGCTAAGGGGGCCCTTTTCCAGTATGGGGGCCAGCCATTTATTCTTTATTGTGCATGGGAGGGCATATGTAATGGCCCACAATCCCAGAGGCACAATTATTTAAAAATTATGTATTTGTTATAGTTGGGGTGGGCCACGGTATGTATGTTTGATAATTGGTGTCATCGCGGCCAGCACCCATTGTTGGGAGGAGGAAGCCAGTACCAAGTGACTTCCAGCTCCATTGTACCTGAAACGACCAGAAAATTAGTAAAGGGAATAAACAAGTTTACTAGTTGGAAAAATACTTACCAGCTGCCATTACACTATACCTGAAAAGAAAAAAACAGAAAGAAAAAGAATACAATTAAAATTACTATACAACTTACCGCGCCGAATGTGTGTGTAACATGTGAATGAAAAGTCAAAGTAACAGATGGGCTGGTGTGGCCAGATCGACAGAAAAAGGAACGGGCCACTAAACTAACTATTAAAGAAAAAAGGTGTTACCAGATTGACGTATTCACAAAGGGGATTGGGAATTCATTCATAAAGTTGAATAATTTAATTCATGTTTAGCCAATAATAAAAGGCGCAAGATAAGTAAAAAAAGATGGCTGAAATGCAACGAATAAAAGGGAAATTATTATAAAGATGGCTGCGGGGAAAAAAATTAGACTGGAATTAGTGTGGGAAATTTCCGAAAGAGTACTGGCGACGGCAAATGTGAAACTGAGTAATAAGAAAACCGTAGTGAGCGTAAGAAGTGGTGACCAACTGTGTACCAATAGTGGTTCAAGGTTGGATATTTCCGTTAATTGTTTATTTAAATATGTGTAAAAAAATAAAAATATCTTTTAGAACCTGTAAAAAGAATCACAAAAGCTTCTGACCTTTTACCGGAATTTGAGTCCGGGGAAAATAAGCCGAAAGAACATAACACATAAAGTGAGTTACAAAAGGCAGATATTTGATATGCGTACCTAATGTAATAAAAAAAAAATTGTAACAGGTTCTGAAAAGCCTCCTGCATAGCAGGAGGCCGTCTATTTTTCTCTGGAGCTAAAGTGCTGGGAAAGGCCCAAAGTGGAACAGACCCCAAGAAGGCTAAGGCAAGGTTAACGGTCGTGATATTGGACCAAAAAAAATAAAGAAAATATTATTTAACTCACCAGAACTCCAGGTATGAAGGTTCCTTAGGGACCATATCCTCTCTCAGAAGCCGGGAATATATCTGAAAAAACCGAAAAACAAAAGAACGTAAATTGAAAGAATTCACAGCAGTAGGGAAGATTTAAGAAATTTATACGGTCATCACTGAACGATCGACTTGTTTTAAGGAAATTGGAAAAAAAAATTCAACTCATATATAAGAAAAAAAAAAAAAAAACAAAAAAATTTAATAATATCAAAAAAAATAACAAAAAAAAAAACAAAATCCTTATTTATGCTAAAATTTTAGAATAAGTTAGTGATAAGTTTGTGTATTTGTGCAGTGTTTAAATATTAGTTATAAAATAATTGTAATAGGGCTTACAAGGAAGTGTTGGAATTGTTTGGTGAACGTGTTTGGGCGAAGTTGGCCCCGATATTAAACCGTCTAAGTGAGCTCATTTAGGTAGGGAAGTAAATTGCATATAACTGTGTGTTTCGGACGCAAATAAGGCGTGTAGAAAGAATCTTTGTGGGTCCTAGTTAATTGTTAAGCATAGTGCATTATTTTTTTTGTGTTCCTGACTACGGTTCTTGTTATTTTAATAAATATGTGATTAGTAATAAGAAGAAACAGCAAATGTCTATGTGATTGTGTAAAGTAACGGGGGGAAACTTCAATATGCAGTGAGTGTGGTCAGTTTGAGTGTTTTGTGGGGTTCTAAAGAAAGATAGTTAAAAGAAAAAAGGAAATTTAGAACCATGGAAGGGCGGGCTATTGTGGGGGAGAAAACATCAAAAATCCCCTGGTGAAATTATGTGTTTGCCGTGTCTTTCGTTTATGTTTTGTTCAGTGTTTTGTTTCTCGTTCGGCCATGGGCTAGAATAGGCGGGTTGGAACTCGTCCTGAGAATCGCAAGAGCTGTCGGTAGGCCTATACTAGTGCCAAAGTGGCTCGTAACACATATACAATGATTGCTTTGTTATTATACATTCGTTATTATTATCATTCGTAAAACATAGTTAACAGCAGCCGGTCACCATTATATCCATATTGTAAATAACATAATAAATTAAGATTAATCTAACAAAGAATAAGTCGTGCAATCTTTTATTCAATACGGGAATCCAGAGTATCGACATACAGGATACAACAGTGACATAGTCCTTTTTCGCGATTAGATGCTTAGTTTAGGAGATAGCGACAATTGAAAGTTTAGTATATTAAAACGGAAGTAAGAAGAGGGGTGCTGTGTCGCCGGTACACGGAGACACGCTTTGGTGCTGTCCTTAGTGAAGTTTGCTGCATATTGATTTTGCCGTAATAATAATAATCATTAATAATAATTCAATGACGTTTTAAATAAAAAATTTTGTCTTCCATTTCAACAGTTGTTCAAAAAAAGCCACTAGATCCCGCTTTAATTTACAAAACAACAAAACTATAACCAAAACGAAATGTACGAATATCACAGAAAGCAAACACGAAAAAACAAACTTCACGTGTTGCGGATACTTAAGCAAAGAAAGTAAATTATACAAGAAGTCAAATAATATGCGGTTTTCATTAGCCTGCGTTTGGTTATCGCGTTAACGATTTATCGAAAATGAACGCATGGTGTTTCCACTGTGTTTTGCATCCGCGTTCACATCCAAACAGCTGATTGAGTTTATTTTTTCTTAACCGCGAAAAGTTGGGTATTTTTGTGAAGTTACAAAATAATGGAGTTGGATGATATTCTTTTGCTTACCGCAGTAGAAACTGAGGATAAAAGGGTATTGACCAAGCAGTCCTGCATATTTCATGGATAATGCACGAAGCGTCTGGTGTTTTGTAAGTGAGGAACAATATTCATTGATTTCAATCGGCGTGAAGTTAACAAACCACTCTCAACAACCTGTAATTCTGTTTCTGCTGATAAACAGCTGTTATAATAGGGATATGCAATTTGCAGTGCTGCCATTAATAGGTATGGATGGGTTTCGATAGCAAAATTAGTCGAATTTATAGTAAACGCAATTTATCGGAAGTCGCGTCCAAAATGAACGCAACTTTTTCCCATACTTAACTGCCTATGCTTTTTGTATAGGCTTTAACGCGCGTTCATTGATTTTTGGATGTGGATGTGGATGCGGCAGTAGTGGAAACAGCATATAAGACTGTGGCAAAATGTAGTGTACCTACGCCCTTAAGCAACACTCTAGTAGATCGGTACTGAACTGATAGCACGGTATAAAAATCGATGGAAAAAAAAGGATATGCACTATTTTTTGACCCGACAGCCAAAAAGATAAATGTAACATTTAATCTGCATTAAAATTTCATAATTTGTTTTTTTAATTTTTACATATTCACATCTTCTTCCAATCTGCGCTCTTCTTCTACCAACCTACCGTAGTGTTATTTAATGATCAAAACAAACAGTTATATGCTGTTTCCACTACTGCCGCATCCACATCCACATCCAAAAATCAATGAACGCGCGTTAAAGCCTATACAAAAAGCATAGGCAGTGAAGTATGGGAAAAAGTTGCGTTCATATTGGACGCGACTTCCGATAAATTGCGTTTACTATAAATTCGACTAATTTTGCAATCGAAACCCACCCATACCTATTAATGGCAGCACTGCAAATTGCATATCCCTATTATAACAGCTGTTTATCAGCAGAAACCAAAGAAAGTAAATTATACAAGAAGTCAAATAAGACTCCGGCGAAATGTAGTGTACTTACGCCCTTAAGTAACACTCTAGTAGATCGGTACTGAACTGATAGCACGGTATTAAAATCGATGGAAATAAAAAGGATATGCACTATTTTTTGACTCGACAGCCAAAAAGATAAATGTAACATTTAATCTGCAATAAAATTTCATAATTTGTTTTTTTAATTTTTGCATATTCACATCTACCAACCTACGCTCTTCTTCTTCCAATCTGCGCTCTTCTTCTACCAACCTACTGTAGTGTTATTTAATGATCAAAACAAACAGTTAATGTACTTCTTGTATAATTTACTTTCTTTGCAGAAACAGAATTACAGGTTGTTGAGAGTGGTTTGTTAACTTCACGCCGATTGAAATCAATGAATATTGTTCCTCACTTACAAAACACCAGACGCTTCGTGCATTATCCATGAAATATGCAGGACTGCTTGGTCAATACCCTTTCATCCTCAGTTTCTACTGCGGTAAGCAAAAGAATATCATCCAACTCCATTATTTTGTAACTACACAAAAATACCCAACTTTTCGCGGTCAAGAAAAAATAAACTCAATCAGCTGTTTGGATGTGAACGCGGATGCAAAACACAGTGGAAACACCATGCGTTCATTTTCGATAAATCGTTAACGCGATAACCAAACGCAGGCTAATGGAAACCGCATATTAATGTACTTCTTGTATAATTTACTTTCTTTGACTTAAGTTGCTCTGTGTGAATGCTACAGGCAACTTCAAAAGAGAATCCGATAAGTTTCGGAGACAGAAGTTGCCTTGTGTGGATTGACAACCGTTCTAGTCATCGACAACCATTCGCTCCTAAAATTAGGTACATTGTGGTATCCAGCTACTCAGCCCTGGATTGCTTCAAATGCCATCACAGGCTGACACTTACAGCTAACTTCACATCATAAACAACCCAATTTGAATTTAGCGCATTTTCCCTGAGTGAACATTAATTTGTATTTAATTTATGTGAAGAAGTAAATAATTGTAGTGTGTTCAACGCTTTAAAGCTGTTTTTGTTGTCGTTCCAGTTAAATTTTTATTCCTGGATCATTACAGCTCTACGTGTGTATTTCATATCTATACTCAGATCAAACAACTTTTGTTGCTTTCCTTGTTAAACCACAGTCCTTGGGGGGAAATGGATTTCGACGAGGCCAAAGAAAACATACAACCTTTGGCCCAAGGCCGCAATGCAAGTATATTGCAGGCCTCCATAAAAGTTGACTGTCAGCAAGAGCTGATGGCTCAGCGAAAGGAATTGGAAAGTCAAATACATAATTACTCTGGTGACGATCCCTTAAGTGCCTGGTATGCATACATAGATTGGATAGAGCAGAGCTACCCATCGGGTGGCAAAGAATCTGGACTGCAGGCGGTGCTTGCAAAATGTTTGTCTAGACTTGAAAGCGATGAACGCTACTACCAGGATCGCCGTATGATCAAGTTGTATATAAAATATGTAAGTAATATCCTTGTTTATTTTATGGAGTTGGGAGATAAAAAAAATGTTATATTCCATAACATAATGTGCAACATAACTAACGAAAACTGAATGATTTCAGTAGTCTACTTTACGTTGACTCGGTGGAATGCAGCCTTGGTTAATGCATTTATTAGATATTTTATTAGAAGCAACATCAATGTTTGTGGAGTACCGTTATCAATATTCCAAACTACAGATGTACTATAACATTTTTAAATGGAGACTAACTGCAGCTATTATTTATTGATTTCTTTGCTATTTTTGAAACTTCTTATATTGGTCATCACACTGTATTTTAATGCAATTGACCTCACGTCAATGTCGGTAAATCATACGACGTCGACACAACCTATGCGTCCGCTTATATATAATAGTAGAAAGACTAAATGCTACGTCCTTGGACCTACGCCTTTTATGTTGTTTTTAAATGATTTGGCTATTCAGTTCGTCCACAGTATAGTAAGCGATTGGTAGATTCACACGTTAATAAAGTTGTTTCACCCACTAACATGGCGCTTTTGCAATTTTATTATTTCAATTTGAATTCACTTGTAACAACAATAAAACATGCATACAACATAATCTATAGCATTGAAACATGTTAAGGTACAACTAAAGGTATATTTAAAATAACTTAGTTGGACTTTAACGCAAAATAATATTTTACCTTAAAAAAAAATGCATTTAAATTGTAATGAATCATCCTTTTCCTCTTGTCACTTTCGTTTCAGATTGATAGCCATAAGGATCCCGCTGAATGCTATCAACAACTGTTTAATGCTGGCATTGGTACTATGGTTTCCGATTTCTATATAGCGTGGGCTTATTGTTATGATCTGGTCGACAATACCCGTAGAGCTGACGAGATATTTCGTCGTGGTATTTCTTGCCGTGCCCAACCTCTTGAGGAACTTCAGGAAGCCCATCAACATTTCGGTTTTGCTGTTGCGCAACGTTTAATGTATAAAGACGATGACAGTATTAAAGATGAAACTAATCGTCAGTTGCAAGAACGTAGGCTGGCGTTGTCATCATTAAGGGGACATCGTCGCAAGCAAATAGTAGGAAGTATGCGAACTGGAGCTGCTATAAAGAACCTGACACCAGGAACCGTAAAGGTACATAAATACTTAATTAAATTTATTTACTTAAGTAAAATAATCTTTTACGAAAACTATTATTCGTTTTAGATTCAGCTTTCATTCTAGGGCGAAAACGCATTATTTAAAAATATTTATAAAATATCATAATCCCACTATTCTACCAATTTGACTCTCGTCGATATTCTTCTTAAGAAATTGAAATACAAATTAAAATTTATCGCGAATGCCGATAACAAACCAAAAGATGTAATAAAATAAATGTCACAAATTACACTGTGGTAGTCGAAAAAAAAAATAGATGCCGGACTCGAAGGTTTTGGCCAATTTTTAATAAATTTGTTCCTTTCACTAACGTAAAATTCTTCAAAAACTCTTGTTGTTTTTGCAACAGCTGAAGTTAGATGTTGTAGTATCAAGACTAACCTGTCTATCAGCTTAGAATTGGCACCTTTGGATTGCTTGTCTACGTCGCTTCTCAGAAATATTGAAGGTCACTTTCCCCACTGTAATATTTACTGTAAGTGAATTATATTTCTTTGAAAAGTAATTTGTGTTCTCGATTGCGGTTATTCGAAAACGCAATAAGTGAATAGGTTTAGGTTTTGTCTCTAATATGTATATAATTTTAAGTGGGTTAATGAAATCCATCATCGCTTACTGAATTTTACAATTTAATTTTTTTTTTTTAGAATGATGGTCCATCGTCATCCCAACAACGTAGCAATGCTCAAGTCCAAGTTTTTACTGATGAAAATAAAACTCCAAATGTTATTGCAACAACGTCCACTGCTGCGTCGACTGGTGAAATTGCTAGTGCAAGTGATGAAAGTAAATCTGTTGTACGCTCCATTATCGATGCCCAACGCGATCAAGAAAATCTTAAAGAACCTGGACCTTGGAATAAACCGCATAAAAAGGGAAAATTGTTCGGCAAAACAAAGGTAACAAATGAACTTGGTTTCGAAATTCACGAAGACGCCAATGAACACGAGAAAGAGGAAGAAGATGATCATAACCCTTGCGTAACTTCGATTCCCATTACTGAAACGGAAACAATGTTTGATAAGCCTATAAAATTGCACTCAAACTTTTGTGGGCGCAGTAGACCACAAGCCGATTGGATTATACCAGTTACAACTGAAGAGAAACCAGATAGAAACTGCTTACCTGGGTACAATAAGTGTAAACTATATCCACGGCCAAACATGGAATTTCAGCCTGAGGAATATAAAGCATATGTTGTTCTTAAGAAACGGGATATCTGTAACAACTTTACAAAAAGACGTGATATCTATTGGGGTAGAGGACCCGAATACAATATACGTCAATATCCACATTTTGCAAAACAATCAATTCCCCAGACAGGGGCAGTGGGTGAGGTTACATTCTTCAAACCACCAAAATTGCCGGGACTACAATTACCATATGATGACATATACAATGAAGAAGAACAAGAAGAGCGTCAGTATGAAGAGATCCTGGCCATGCGAATTAAACGCAATGAAACCATTATAAAAACTACGGATATGGAAGAAACGATTTGTGTTTCAAGTGAAAAAATCCAAAGACGTAAAAGTTTCTATCCAATGCGAAAATCAATGGCCCCTTGCGCTAACAATAGAGGCGCCACACGTAAAGTTTCTATAATGCCGGAATGCGTGGAAGAAAATGATGAAGTGAGTCATGAAAATGAGAAACCAGCATCAAGCAATCGGTCTTCCACTCCTGCAATCTTTGAAGCTCGCGAAAAGATAGAAACGCCTAAAGTGTTGTCTAAATTACAACGTCAACCTTGTATAATGGAACTACCATCAATGGATGTGCAGAGTAAAGACGTCCAATGCCATCTGGATACTGAGCAATCCAAGGATCACGCCGACATTGTAATGCCTAACATGTTTTCTCAACTGCAGTACCAATCTGAACCCGAAGTAGAACAAGTGCAAGCCAAATGTACCCCACAGCCTTTTCAAATTTTCCAGGATGAAAGTTTTGTTGCTAACCCGAAATCCGTTGCTAATTCAAAACAACAAACTTCTGTTTCACCTAACGGTAACGATGAGTTTCAATTTAAGACGCCTGCTGTGCCTCGAAATGGCAACCTTGTGTCAACCGGAGTGGCCAAGCCAAATAAACTACATTTTGAAATATTTGAGGATAACGCTGCAAGTAGTAATCCAAAGCCCGATTTGGTAACCGAATCCGGGGGCTATTTTGATGCGGATGAAACGTGCTCCACACAAACATTTAATATTTTCCTAAAAGCTCAGAGTGTTAGCACTCCCAAACCAAAACCCGAGCCGCAAAGACAATTTGGTAATATTCTTAAAGAAACTGTGCTACCGCCGCCGGTGTTTGAAGCAAAAGAAGAAGACCAAGCAGCTGGAGGTAGTTTGCCAAATCCAGATAACAGCGAGGAAAATTGCCCAGCCGCCGTTACAGTGTTTTCTCCTCAGCGCAAACAGTTATCGACGATACTGGAAACCTCTGAAAATGGAACCACACAAAGTACTCACACTACTGGAGCTACAACTAAATCCTCAATTAGCTCACCTGAGTATGATCAGGAATCACATGCGCACACCCAGCATATTCCAACTCTTGATACGGTAAGAGAACGCACGCTCGAGAAATCAGATACAGTAGAAGATATGTTAAGCAGCATGAGAATTGCCGGGAATCAAATTAATGCATGTAACAACGAATTGTCTCTGCCGAAAGCACAACCTCCACCTTGCACTCCTGGCGTGATTAGATCTGAAAGAGTCATTTCCAAACCTAATGCTGGCGGCTGTTTAGATTTTTCCATTTTTGAAGATACGCTAGGAAAAAGTAACAATCATGCTGGGAATTTTTCACGTTTAGAAGAGAAAGAAGACACAGCGACGGGTTATGCCGTAAGACCTGTACGATTTCAAGAGGACAAGACGGAAACAATCTCGAAGGTGTTGTTAGCACCCCAGCAACCCGTAAAATTTCAGGAAGATAAAACCGAAACCATATCAGCGATGCTTTTTGCTCCTTCACAGCCAGTTAAATTTCAGGAAGATAAAACAGAAACTATTTCAAAAATGCTTCTAGCACCTCCACAGCCCGTAAGATATCAAGACGACAAAACGGAAACCATGTCTAGATTTATGTTGGCACCTCCTCAACCGCCAAGGTATGAAGAAGAACCAGCTGAATCTTTGCCAAAAATGCCTGTAAAAGACAACAGTATTGCTGCATCCAAAGGAAAAGATGATTTTTTTGAATTTTTCAGCCAATCTCCACCAAAACCTGGCAGAGCAGCAAATGCAGCTCCTCTAGAAAATGGTCCAATGGCAAACTTACGCACGGCAGGAGAAAATATAACTCCTTTAGCAATGGATTCAAAACGTTTTTGCCATAGAAATACCCCAGATATTCAAAAAGCGAAGCCAAAACAGGCACTAGTCTTTGAAAACGAGAAAGTATATACAGAACCCAATAGAACGAAGAGCGTCTTAAGGGATTCATTCATACCTGATTTCTCAATGGTTGAAAACTCACAACCCAATGCCGGACCGTCGAAAATTTTAAAACCCAAGTCTGTTTTAAGAGATTCATTTATTCCAGACTTTTCACTTATAGAAGATAGCCAGCTCCAGAAACCACAACAAAATCTAGAGAGGCAGCCCATCGCCGATAAATCAATAATACCGGATTCACAACCAATGCACTCGAGCTCCGACCGCATGAAACAACAGAATTCTTTAAGAAATACGCTGCAATCATCCTTTATGCCAGACTTTTCGTATATTCCTGAAACTCAGCAGCAGACTGGTGCTGGAATAAGCTCCAATGAGGGCCAACCATCAGGGTTAAAGAATATATTGACAGATACATTCATGAAGGATTTTTCGAAGATTAAAGAACCACCACCGATACCCAAGGACGTCAAAGAAATGACCATGCTGCAACCGAGTAAAAATAACTCCACTCTTAAATTTCTCGAAGAATCTCTGAATCAAAAATCGAATGATACCATGTCCAAGCCATCATCCACCAACGATGCTTTGCAACTGACATCGTCGGGGAGTAAGGCAAGCAAACCTAGTTCTCTTACACCAAATCCGGTAAACAAATCAACGGGTGTTAGAAAACATTCCGAAGGCGAAAGGTTTTTTGAACTTAATGCTGAGACTGAAATGTTTGGCACGAATATAAGTATGATAAGGAACTCCACATGGCTTCCAAATCACGGCCCGGTTGTATCCACTTGTAAGCAACCTCCACACATACAAGAAAAGTCCTTTCATATAAAACAAGAAATATCTTCGACATCGGCGTCATCACTGTCTTCATCAACGAATCGTGCTCAAACGATTGTAGCGACCCACAATCCCAGTCCCGAATTACCAAAACCGAAATTGAGTTTTTTAGAAAAATCGGATCACCCAATACTGAGCGCGTCTCACTTCAGTATTGATGTCAGTCAATGTGAATTAGATGCCATTAATGCGCAGAAACAAACATCAACCCTATATTCTCGACAAACGACAATGGGCTCGCACATCTTAGACAGTGAAGATGCCGACGATAGAGAAATGAGTATATATTACAAACACACACCCAAAACGCCTAAAGCCCAAGTTCATGTATGGGACGACGATGATGATGAGGCCTTCAAAACACCCGCTAATAATCGCTATACACATGCTGACACCGATTTAAATCAAACTCGTCAAATGTTGGAGCATTTCCGCGTCGATCCCGAAGTGAATCCCTTCAGTGTTGATCTTATCAATGCATTTCTAGACCAAATTCAATTTGCAAATTATATTGAAGGATTGCCGCATTGCATGCTAGTGGGTCGCATACATTGTCTGAAAGCTAACTCAAGTGTAAAGGTTAATAGCATTAGCTTTGATGTCACTAAGCTAATCGGAGAAGGTGCATATGGAGCTGTGTTTTGGTAAGTACCTACGTATGTGAATTTTATGCTTGTTATTTGCCTAGATAGGTACAAAAAAATATATTGTATGTATGCAACATCTATTAGCGGCAATATCCTGTAGACAGGGCCTGATTAATTAAATGCGAGCAAAAGAATGTACAAATATTGATATTAACTATTGTAAAAGATAATCATATCACTAGTAAACATACGCACGTTCTACAAAATAATGCTATTAGTATTTATCATCGAACACATTCCCAAACTTCTTTATGGAACATTTTTATTTTGTCTGAATGCTAATTTTACTCAACAATTCATTTTTAAAATGTATGGAATTAGGAGTGCTATGAAACAAAATATACATGGTTAAAAAAAATGTATGAACCGATTAACAAATAATTGTGATGGGTGGCGTTTCATATATTCAACCATATCGCCTTTTCAATTGGTTGCATCAGACCAGCGATAATATGCTAGTCGAAAACCTAACAAGCAGGTAAAACAATTTGAGTGTAAAATTTAAACTTATAATCAATGTCTAAACTTAGGCAACTTAACGAGAATGAGGAATAAAGAAGTATATTTGACAAGATAAATATATCAATTATTGTAACGTGCTTTTTGTTACGCTTATAGTATCGATAACATTCATATTTTTTACGAAGTTTGGTATCGCCATTTGGCCGAGCTTCAAGTTTCATATCAACAATTGTGTTAACCGGCAATTGTGACATTTCTTTAGGCGGCAAATTTCCTTGTCGGATTGCAATAATTCTCGACGGAGTTCGATATTATTTTCACATGACTGGATTTGTTCATGTCGTAATGAGCTTTACAACTCCACGAGATTAGCCTTAACTTATTTGGAAACACTGATGGTCACTTTTGGTCAGTGACCTTGCCTGATATCAAACCTTGGATTTTTTTACCATTTTTCAAAATTATATTTTTATGTATCTAAATAACTATTAACAGTAAATCGATTACCTTTATGCTTATGTCTATTTTTCAGTGGCAGAGAAACGATAAGTGGTAAAAAAGTTGCCCTGAAACAAGAAAAACCCCCAAACTTTTGGGAATATTACATCTGTCTGGAGATACAAGACCGCATTCGAATCGATGATATGGTAAGTTAGTGAGAAAACGGACTAATATGTTAACTATGAGTAATAAAATTATCTATATTTATTTTCAGCTTCCAGCTTTCATGAGTGTCGACTATGCTCTAATTAGCAATAATTGTAGCATTCTAATCTCACAATTTTCCGAATACGGCTCCCTTATAACTGTTTGTAATAAAATCAAAAAGCATACCATGAAAAATGTCGACGAATATGTGGTCATGTTGATGGCGTGCGAATTGCTGGAGATAATGGATCACTTGCATGCAGTGGGTATAATACATGCGGACATTAAGGCTGATAACTTCTTGCTAATGAAAAGGTATAAACGAAACATGTTACACACATGTAAATAGTGATACTTATAAATGAATTTTGTTTCTTTCTCGTAACAGACTGGAATACCCCTTAAAAAATCGTTGCTTACAGTTGATTGACTTTGGTGTATCAATTGACATGAAGATGTTCAATCAAAATCAAAAGTTTTCATATGTTCATACTGACAATAGTTTTAAATGTGTCGAAATGCGTGAACAACGTCCGTGGACGTATCAGTTGGATCTGTATGGATTGGCTGGTGTTTTGCATGTCTTGTTATTTGGCAAATATATGGATATTGTTAAGAAACCAAGCGGTATTTGGATGCAAAAAACTCATGTACCCCGGTATTTTAACCGGACCCTCTGGGAGACTATATTCAAAACGTTACTTAATATTCGTGACTGTAACTCAATGCCTAACCTACAAAACCTACGAGCATTGTTAAAAGAAGAAATTGAAGAAAAGGAAAAATATGTCACTAAAATGGTTAACGAATTCAACAAAGCCTTGAATATGTAATGCGTTATATGGTGGATATCTCCATAATAAGGTCAGGTCAAAGTATTATTCTGGAAAACTTTACCTGTTCCACTTGCTATTATTTAACTGATAAATGTGAGACTTAAAAACGGCAGTTTATCCTAGTACGAAAAATTATATTCTTTGATAAAGAAAAGAATTGAAGAGAAATAATTTATACGAACGGTTAATGAATTTAGCTAAACATTAGATGTGTAATTTTAAAATATTAATAAATAAGATGGAGACAAACTTTTTTGTCGTTAAATATTTAATAACTGTTGTAGAAATTTGTAGTGTACGTAAATATATCGAATCATAATAAATATTATTTTAATTTGCCATACAATTATTTTACCTTTATAAAGAGTATTTATTTTATAACATTTGGTTAATTATTTATTTGTATTTATGAATGATATATAGTATATAGTAATACTCGTACTAGGACGATTGAGGTAATCATCTTAGATCAACATGTTTGTATTGCGAGCATTCGAATATCTGGCAACTTTGTTTCTTTGCATGCGTTTTTGATATACAGTGAAACTCCGATATAACGCACCCTTGAAAAAAACCTCATTAATGCGAAGTTTTTCATACAAAAATGAACTATAGCTATAACGACGAAATTCTGAGCTATAAAACCTCTATATAGCGAAGTATTTATCAATCTCTATACAAAGAAATTAGAATAAAGCAAAAAACTCGCGCTAAAGTGCCGTTATCAAAAGCATCTACATAGACCAAGGTTTCACTTATAAATATACATATAACAATCAATGGCTATAACTAAGTATTATGTGATCCCCTTTGGATTCGTTATATCAAAGTTCCACTGTATTTTGGCTCCAAATTTGGTGAAAGTAACAAGGATGGTTTATAATTTGCAGAATTTATTGAAATTATTTGCCAAAAAGTTATCGTCAATTTTTTTTCTACCCGTGACGGTTTCGAAACAATTTCAACCGTCTTATACTCCAAATCTACTATCGTCGTTACCTCCATTAGCGGGGTTTGCCTCCAAATTACTTAGGGTTTTCTAAACGTTACCGTAGTTACATAAATACGCGTAGTTAGTCACAAAATGACAGCTAATAAAGTAAAATGCAACTTTTACAGCACTGCCACCAATAAACAATTAAATACATCAAAAAAGGGTGATAATTGTAGGAAATCTGATTTATTTTGGCATTATGGACTTGTAGGAAGTACAATGAGTACTTCTTATTTTACATTTCCCTTCTAATTCTCGTATTTACAAATGACAACAACATCGCTTGTTTTTAGGTGTACATTGGCAAACTTATTCAAATGAGCATAGTGGAACTACTTGTAGAGCTAACTGCAGTAGTGGAGTTGGGGTATTACATAGACATTTAAGACATTCTGCGAACTTCAAATATCACCAGTAGTGGAATTGGGGCGATATCGCTCATTTGATGCAAGACCGGCCAAAAATTTGATTATCGAGTTAATCACCCCTATTCCCGTAGTCGTCGTCGTTTTTATGTCAACATCACTTCGATTCAATGTCGTTGTCACATTAATGCTATATCGGTATTCTGTAACTACCATTATACCATGTCCACACTACAGTCATTTTTCGTAATTCGCGATCTCATTCGTAATTCAACCCCAAATTACATGGCGAATTACGTAATTCTCCATACAAAATTTTGAGAGCGAATTACCTTCTTTAAAGGTAATTCATTTAGAATTACCTTCTGAATTATGATCAAATCGTTGCATCTCTAATTTTTTTCGGAATATATCGAAACAGCTGTCAAAATGAAAATGTAAACAACAAACATAAACACAAAGTGAAACAAATTTTATTCATTTTTTAATATTCGACCTTTTCTTTAATATTTTCCTTTTTAATTAAGCTAGAGATCGGGGTTTCACGAATTATTAGTACAAATTTAAAAGCCAAATTTAAAAAACCACGAGTTGCATACAAGCAAGGTAAACAAACAAAAGAAACTGTCAAATCGAATTAAGTACGTGTAGTGTGGACAGGGCAAGATGTATTAATACAGGTGGCGTTAACAGCCAGCTGGTTATAACTTTTTTTCTGATTTTGGTGCCTCTGCACTGTCAACTACATATACTCGCCGAGTGGCGCCTTTCGGTTGTCAAAATTTTGTATGGAGATTTTGACACTAGAGAGGAACTACACAAAATTACACAAAATAAATTGCCTGTTGTTGTTGCAATGCCAAATTTGTTGTACAGATAACTCCACCTTTATTAATACATCTTGGGACAGGGTAATTCGCGTAAGTAAGTCAAAGAGCGAATTAGGTAATTCGAGACGTAGTGTGGACAGGGTATTAGACGACGTCGACTGGTAATCGATAACATTAAAGAAATAACAACAGCTGATGTAACATTTGTACATCAGCTGATTTTTTTTTTTTTTGATTTTTATTGTGGAAAGGAAAATACTTCGAATCCGATATCGTAAACTTGTCAAATAACAAGTATGTAATTCGTAATTTGAGGTTACCTGTTGGCCGGCCTTCCAACTTTTTTTAAATTCGAGAACTATTAAGCATTTACATATGTAATAGTTCCTATAATGAAAAGCGAACTCAGGACATATGTTTCAGCCATAATTAAGTTGTCAGCAACATTGAGGTCCTTTGGACAGGGGCCTTACAACCTAAGTGTAAGTGCAGCCAGTAGTTGCAAGATTCCTTTCAAAACCCTGAATGCATTAGAGAGGTCATTTGTCCACCTTGGATACAATTGGAAATAACTCAAGATGACAAATCGGAAGCAAAAACTAAATTTTTTAAACAAAACAGGATTTACTGGAGTTATTGGATACGTCGATGGAACCCATAACAAAATTGTCGCTAGAAGACCAGAATTGTAACTACAACCGCAAAGGATTCTTAAAGGCGCTCCAAATGAATTACGTTTTTTCCCCCAATTTTCTCACATTACCCCTTAAAATTAGACAAAATCCTTTTACCTCTGAGGGATTTTGTTTCCAAACCCCTATTTGTTACTCGACATTGTCATTCGTGACGCCATTAAACGAAACCTTTTTTAAATTTACAAAAACTAAAATTATTCCTTCAAATTGTTTCAAGTCGTAACTAACAACTGTGACGACAGATTCAGAGTTGTTTCGTCACATTTCCTTACAGAATACCAAATTTGTGTCAATAGTAACCGATAGTTATCGAAAACGGCTACGAGAATACTGATTTTACAGCGTCGCACAGTGGGGTATGGGACCCAAAAACGGAGATTAATTAAAAAATGAAAAAAGATTTCCAATTAAAGTTTTGTACTCAATAATTGTACACAGGATACTGATTCAATAGATACTAGAATCAATTACATATGTTGTTTATTTTAAGTTCTATGCTCTCTCAAACATCGGAAATTTTTTTGACTTTTCTACGTTTTAGCGAAAAGTGAAATATCGATATTTTGGAGTTAAAGTTTTTGCCTTTTAATCATTTAAAAACCAAATTATTGTTATGGATCATTCAACGTCAGCTATTGAAGAACAGGAATAACAATTAGTTGTATACAATAAATATGTATAATTACTTTTAACTATTTTTGAAAAAAAATGGTCTCAATTTAAGGTATTTTTGAATTGTATGTAGATTTTTAAAATGTACTTTCAAAATCAAGAAAAACATTTTGCGCGTTTTTGCGCCAATTTGTTTTATTAAATAAATTGTGATGTTAGACACTCCTGCGAAAACGGTGAAAAATTTGTTTTTGCTGTATTGCAATATATTGCCGAGCATTAATTTTTAATTATACCCTACATAAGGCAATATATGCTTATTTGCCTTGATAATATTCAAATTGAAAATATGGTTAAATGACATTTTTTCACAACATCTCTAGATTTTACAGCCGTCAAAGCAAATTTTTTCAAAACGTTGAAATATCAACATATTTGGGAAAATAAATTCAGAACTTATTTATTACAAGCACTAAAACTAGTTGTTCATGCTAAATTCTGAGAAATACCTTCTAACTAGTACAAGTTTCTTTTATAAAATGTGATTCATTTCGAGGTTTGCCTTTTAAATGGTTTTTTTTACAAAACACGATTGACTGGTTGCGAACTGTTTTTTGACTGGCATTTAATATTGTTTGACATTTTGTCATGAAGTAACTAAAATGGAAGCGGCTTCCAAAACTTATTTTTTTGTAAAAAATTATTTTTCGAGCCGTTCGCTCAACAAATAGTGTGCATAATAGACTATCTGAGAGCGCTATTGTCAATATCATTCTCAAATTTTAGCCTCAGTATACGTTACTGGATAATACGCAACCAAAAATACCACTTCCATCCGATATAGAGGACAATGTTGCGCCTGTATCAGAGACCGTTACTAAAGATACCGACCAGTCGATTAGACACCAAGAGCATTCTGTGCAAGCTTTGCATTAGATATGCAACAACTTGTAATGATGCTGTAATGATGAATTCCCATTGGCAGTTCTTTCCTTTTCCAACGCCTCCGCCCCACCCCGCCGAGATAGCTCTATGCAGATACTTATTCAAATGTATACAGCTGTTTGGTCCACCCTGTATATAAATACATTAGTGTTTATAAATACATATATACATAAGCATTTATATGTATTTTAAAAAGTTAAAACATATGTCAATATCAAAATTTCAAAGAGATCGGACACAAACCGTAGCTTTTATAAAGGTTTGATTCTACTACAGTATATATACATATAAGTATATATATGGAGACTATCTGTATATATACACCGATTTCTTCAAAACTTTAAACCAATTGATCTTATAGCAAAAGGATCATCTGTGCCAAATTTGGCAAAGATCGGACGCTTCCTTGAATTAATCTCCGTATTGGGTGTTCAATACCCCACTGTGCGTCGTCACAAGACGACGTCGTTTTGCGTCTACGACGACTACGGGAATAAGGCCGAATATAGTAGAAAACCCAATTATTTGTCTAAACTAGCAAAGAAACCCCAGTTATTTGTTTTAACGAGCAAAGAGTGTACTCGCCTGGGACGCTGCGTGAACGTTGATAACTATAAGATTAAAGTGGTAGATGATTTTGACTACCTTGGCTCCGCTATAAACAAAAATAATAATGTATTGTTTTTGTTAGTTTTTAATCGATCTTATTGTATATATATCAATTTAGCCGAATTTGATGTATCATTTGATACACTAACGTTAATTTAAAAATAATAATGTCAGCCTGGAAAGAGACGAGTATTGATCGCAAATCGCAGCTACTATGCGCTAAGGAAGCGATTTAATAACAAAGCGCTCTCTCAAAGAACAAAGAAGCAAATTAACCAGACTCTGATCCTACCAGTCTTGCTCTTCAGCTCAGAATACTGGATCAGGGAATCGATCCCGGCACCTACGGATCGCTAATCTACGTCGCTTTCACTGAGCTATCGAAGACCATATTAATATTTGTTATACACTCCGCTTGAGAGCTATTTGATTTCATTTTTTCTTTACAAGGGAAGTCAATTGAATACTTTCAATGCATTTATCTCGGAATCGATTTTTTTTAAGTTATGTTGGTCTTGCGCCAAATGAGCGATATGTTCTTTGCGAATATCTGCATGTTTTGGATCTGAAACACGGTTTTATTTACAATCACTAACATCTCACCATTGTGAATTATCACTTAAGTATGTAGAAAACAGCTGTTCGTGTTTATCACTGCGCCACTTATTGTTTGCGAAAAAGTTGTTAATCGCAACAAGAAAAACTGTTCTGCATCTTGGAAGAATTCCACCATGTTCTCCTATCTGCAGGGACAAAGGGTAAACCTGCAATTACTTCAAGAGTCAGCTAGTCGGGAGTTGTTGCAGTTATTGGAAAGAATTGAAGGAACGAAGGCTATAGTACTGGATGACGCCCTGCTTGGACCCATTGGCCTCATAGCATCACCCCGACTATTTCCTGATCGTGAAATAAAATTACTGAAGCTTGAGAAGGAGATTCGCATGCCCAAGGATGTCCAAAATATAATTTACATTGCTAGACCGCTTATAACAGTAATGGACGTTATTGCTGGGCATGTCAAAAATGCTGATAAGGGGCGTGCCTTCCATATATTCTTTGTTCCCAGACGTTCGTGTTTGTGTGTGCAGCATTTGGAAAATGTTGGTGTTTATGGAAGATTCGGTCTACTGGAGGAGCTAACGTGGAATTTCTATCCTATGGATAGGGATGTCATCTCTATGGAGTGTGAGACAGCCTTTCGAGACCTCGCCATAGACGGCGATCCCACTAGTCTGTACCAAGCGGCAGTAGGATTAGTGCAATTGCAGCGCATTTATGGACGTATTCCTAAAATCTATGGAAAGGGCACAATGGCTCAAGGTGTGTGGGAGAGGGCAAAGAAGTTGGGAGCCGAAGAGAAGCTACTCTCGACGGGAGAGAAAGGTACTATAGATCAAATCATCCTACTCGATCGTCAAATTGACCTACTTAGCTGCTTTGCCACCCAACTTACCTATGAGGGTCTGATAGATGAGTTCTTTGGCATTCGGAACAATCAATTAACAATGCCAGCGGATTTGTTCGCCAAAGACCACGAAAGTGATGGTTCGCCAAGGACAACCACTGATTCAGATAAGAAAACGTTCATCTTAAATTCTGGCGAAGAACTGTACAGCAAACTACGTAACAAAAATTTCAATGAAGTTGGCAAAATACTATCACGCAATGCCAAAGACATCAGTGCGCAAATGAATGCAAAATCCCAGGATAATACTATCCAGGACATGAAGCGTCTGGTAGATATACTACCGGCTTTGTTAGCTCAAAAGCAATCGGTAGCGAATCACACTACTATCGCAGAACTTATACGGAAGAAATTAGACGCGTATGAGTTTACCGATGATTTGGCTGCTGAGCAAGAGTTTATGATGTGTGAGGACATCGATAAAGCAAGTTCGTACATAGAAGATCTAATTGCTAAAAAGGTGGACTTTAAAAATGTGTTACGTTTGATGTGCATACAATGTGCAGCCGCATCAGGATTCAAAGAAAAGGTATGAAAAAACTTGTATTTATAACGATGGTTTTTGGTACAATATTTTAATTTCTTGTAAGACGACAAAACTATACTTAAGCCCTTAAGAGGTAAAATTTAATACGCAGATAATCTATCAAAGCGTAGAGCGGGCGTATCAAAACTGTATTTTAACCCTTGAGAGGGAAAGTTTGTAACAACGAAATTTCTACTCATTCTTACTCACGAAATTACGGAGTTACTCACAACTTGGTCTAAAGAATTGTTTACAAAGATCGCCACTTACGATTCGTTACATAAGAAAGGAAGCTCAACTTTCAGTTATCAAGCTTTAAAAGGATAATCAAAGTATTTTCAGACTAACAGATGTATAGACTGGGATTTGTATAGCCTTATGACAGTGGGGAAAATCTCGAAAAATGAGAATTATTTCATTTATGTACATATATATATTTTTCAACAATGATATAGAAAAACATTACCAGCGCTCTAGTTAAATGAATATAAATAAATTTTTTTAATCGATAAAATTCTTTTTCAAATACATACTGACGATTTTTATTTTCAGGTTTTAAATTACTACAAGCGTGAATTGGCTCATGTATATGGAATTGAAGTATTGCTAAAGATAAGTAATCTTGAAAAAGCTGGTGTACTTTACACACAATCTGAATCTCGTGCCTATGCAGTATTAAGAAAGGTAATTCCAATTGAAGAATATCTTCTTAATTAGATTTGCATTTATTTACTCTATTCAATTTATCCTACTTTATATTAGCCATTCGAATTAATATGTGTATTTCATTATATAGACTTTAAATCTAACTGTTGAAGACGTGATCGAAGTAAATCCCAAGGATATCAGTTATGTACACAGTTTCTATGCTCCTCTTATGGCTCGTATCGTTGAACAATCGCTAAAGCCACTGGGGTGGCAATCGCTAAAGAGTCAAATTAACAATTTACCTGGACCAACATTTGAAGATTTCCAAGCTCCGCTAATTGGCATTGGCGGACGGCATTCATCAACACCCAGTGAAGGTTCTGCACTAAACATTCCACGTGTCGTAATGATTTTCATTGTCGGCGGTTGCACTTTTGCCGAAATAGCTGCTTTGCGATTTCTAGCACATGATGAAGACAACCACGTTCAATTTGTCATAGCTACCACCAAGATAATTAATAAAAATTCGTTTTTAGACAGTTTATTGCAATGAATGGAGTTAATGCTTTATTGTTGAGCAACGACAAGTGATAGCTAATTAGTAATCCAGATATACTATACATATATATAAAAATTGTACATATACATTAATGCGCCAATAAATATTAATAATCTTACTTTTTTAATTTTATGTACCGAACATAGAGAGCGAATAGATTATGGTGTGGGTAGCGTCGTATTTTGGTGAAAAAAAAAACCGAATAAGGGGCGGATCCCTTAAATAAATAAAAAATGTAACGTCCCAAATACGCCCTAAAACGTCAGAGTTGGAAATGAGTACACCCCCCTTTGGGCTTTATGTTCAAATTAAAGACATTTTTGAGACAAATCCAGTAGTGTAAATTTCAAGACCCTACGGATCTCTGGGACCCTCTGACACATATTTTTAATATTTTTTAAGCTATATTTGTATGTGATCTAAAAAGCGAAAAAAGTTTAAAATTGGTACAAAAAAATGTTTACCTCCTTTTTACCATTAAAAAGTAAAATATTTCAGAAAATTTCATAAACTCGCGAATTAAAGAGATATTTGAATTTCATTGGTAATTTACAAAAGTTTGTATTTTAGTTGAAAGTTGTCGTATTTGGTATTGAAAGTAAATAAACAGCTGATTTTGGGCTTAACGTTGCGGCGCAGACAACATTTTCCTTTATATGAAATCGCACTTTTAAAGCCAAAATATTTCATTGTAATAGCGTTAAATATAAATAATGATGGCATTTGGTTGGTATTTTATACTGTTGTTACCTGGCTGAGTTTCGCAACTTTCACAAAGTGATTCAACTATGCTCTTTTGATTTGTGTTGCCAATCTTTTGTATGTGCTAAAAAAATCTTTTGCGAACAATTTTTCTTCGTCAGTACATTGGTAGATCTGACAACCGTCTGTACATAGCTTCAGGGGTTTCCACATTAGTAGAGTAAGCTAAACTTGTATTTAGATTAAAAACTTAAAATTTCTTGCATGTATCGCCGATATTTTAAATAAATTGTAGTTTTTCTATTCACCGCTTGGTGGCAAATTAAACACAAAAATATCTGGCAGCGCTGTAAAGGTGTTGCACTGTGTTGCATTTTATTTTTTACGCGTTTCAGAGGGCTAAAATTAAAATATGTGGAAAATTCTGACCACAAACCATGGTAATGAAAGTAACGAAACTGTAAATTTTATAAAAATCAAAACTTATTAAAAACATTATTATTTAGTTAAAATAAAACCAAGGTCGAAATTAATGCCCCTATTAGACTCAGTTAAGTTGAAATTAAAAAAACTGCTATTGATGAGTTGTAATGTTTAGGTTACCACACAAGTTTAGTTGTAATCGATAATACTGCATTGTAAAATTTCAACTGAATTTACAACTCAACTGGGTTGTGTTGTAATCCGTAATAGGGGCATAAATAATTTCGTTCCATTCAACAGCTGCTTTTTCATACAGTAACTAAATGGTTTAAAATCAGAAAACGCGCGAAATCACACAATTTAACTTATAAATCGAAACCTTTTCTTTGCCAAATTTTATACTTTGGTTATTTAGGTAAGCCTACGTGTATAGTATGTAGGCCATTCGAAGAATTGGCCTATATAATATTTTATCCAGACTTAAAACGCTAATAATAAACTAAGAATTCATTGACACAAAATGGCCTAATGTTTTAGACATCAACCGCTTTCAACCTCGTAAGTCTCGAAGCGAAATAATGGCCAGTAACTACATTCCCCATTTGTTTAAAATCACATTTAGCATCGTTGTTTGGGCAAGGGGGAAAATACAAACCCAGAAATAAAGCAAAAGACCCAAATAAAAGAATTAATAAGGGTTTCAATTTAAATGTACAAAAGTTTTATTGGGAACCAATATTACCTGTTTTACACGTAGTGTAGTGGACGAAATCCAAATAACGAGTGAATATAATTAATGGTATATAAACAAAAAGGGTTATTGTTAAAACCAATAACAAATTCAAATCAAGATGGAGCAAGGCGGCCTACTCGTTACATGTTATTGTACAAGCCCAGACAAAACAGGGTTGCCACATATACATGTTAGAAAATTCCCCAAAGGGGGGACGAAAATGGATTCAAACATAAACATTGCCGGCCACCTTGCAACATCAAGGCATGTTGCAACTAAACTAAAAACTGAATAAAAATATACAAGTTAAATTTCATTTAAAATTTACTATAGTAATAAAATTCATAATCCAAGTAAATATTAACAAATATGTGCGCATGCCACGAGGTGAAAGTGAGCACTTGCTAGGGTGTAATAAATAATCGAAGGGCCGGTCACGGAGTTCAATTGGGCGCTGAAAATAAAGAAAAAATAAAAAATCGATCATTAAAATTCAGATGGAGCGTAGCCCCTGGTGCCAAACACGAAAAATTACAACTCAAAGTACCACGTAGTGGGTGATGATGAAAGCCACGAAGTGGCTGAGATCTGCCACGTAGTAGCTGATGAAGAAGGCCACGTAGTGGCTAAGACCTGCCACGTAGTGGCTGTTGAACTGCTGTTTATGAGACCTGCCACGAAGTAGCTGATGAAGAAGGCCACGTAGTGGCTGTTGAACTGCTGCTTGTGAGACCTGCCACGTAGTAGCTAATGAAGAAGGCCACGTAGTGACTAAGACCTGCCACGTAGTGGCTGTTGAACTGTTGCTTATAAACGGTAGGCCGGGTCTGTCCTGTCGATCGAAAGACCTGCTGACACAAGAGCGCTGACCGCATTTCTCGAAGCAGCGTGTTCACGAGCCGTGTCTTCCCCACCTTCGATCGCTCGTAGAGCGGGACGGTCCCGTGTCGCACGTTGGCTATGTCGTTGAATTGCTCGTTGAGCAGGTCGGTCCCGTGCAGCTAAGCTATCACGAGCCGTGGTGTGATGAGTCGCTCGTAGAGCGGGACGGTCCCGTGTCGCGAAGCGATCACGAGCCGTTTGCCGTTGGTGATGGGCTCGTTGAGCCGGGTGGTCCCGCGCCGTACAATGGTCACGAGCCACATTACCGTGTTGCGCTGTGGGGCCCTCGTGAAGGGCAGTATGATGCCTACGACCACAAATGCGGCAGCTTTGCTCGATGGTGCAGCCTCGTAACGCGTGGTTGTGGAGTTTGTCATCGTCCAAAAAATCCACTGTAGTTTTGTACGTCCTAATGTGGGATGCTTGAACGGGTCCCGTTATTATCCAGCCGAAGACGGTGTTTTGAGCTAGCAGAGAATCTGCAACAGACCTGGTCTCCCCCAGCACAATTCGAGGGTAAACATCCGCACCTAATAATAAATCGACTGGTCGACAATCAAACAGGTGGTTATCGGCTAATCTAATCTCCGGCAACAAAGTCCTAAACTCACTACTTACATTAAACGAAGGAAGATTTCCTGATATTCGCGGTAAAATGAATGCATCCGTGTTCATTTGAAGAGAGCAGTCCAACGTTGATCCGATTGCCAAATGACACAATTTGGTCGATCTGGCAGACACCGCCTGGTTGACACCCGAAACTTCAGCATTGGTATGTGAAGTTGGCAGTCGAAGCTGTTTTTGAAGGCGTTCAGTAACGAACGAGGCCTCAGAACCGGGATCAATCAAGGCTCGTACAGGGTACCTTACGCCCTGATGCACAATGTTGACCAAAGCTGTCCCCAATAATACTGTCTGGCTCTGAGCGGAATGATAAACTTGCCGAATCACAGTATTGTTGGAAGGATTTTGTCGCGAAGCAGATGGCAAACCATCGTTAACTCTAGTGGAAAAGGTTGGGGCGTTATTTGAGGCGGCAGCCGTATCTCCAGAGCTGGCAGAATTTCCCGAGGCGGTATTCGAGTTTCTATGTAGAAGCGTGTGATGTCTCTTATCACAAGTAGAACAATTGTAAATACTATTGCAATCCCTCACTTCGTGGGTCCGTGACAGGCAGTTAATGCAACAATGATACCGCTTGATCTGCGCAAATCTGTCAGATACGTTAAGATCCCTAAACTTGAAACAAGATCTCAAGTTGTGCGACTGTTCTGGACAAAGTACGCAAGAAGAACTATCGATCCGCGAAGCTGAGACCGAATTAGCTGGCAACTTATAATCGGAAGATTTCTTCGACGAAGTATTCGTCAAATGAGCTTCAACCTTTTTGTCGCCCGATTTCTCATGAAGATCGGGGCCCATTAAACCATGAAGACAATCCAACGTTTGAATTCTTTCCGTAAGAAAGAGATCCATATCCTTCCATAGCGATAGTGCCGCTTTGTCCCGAACGCTTTGTTCCCACAGCGTTATGGTTTGCTTTGGTAGACGTTGTACGCAGAGAAAAACTAGCAAAGGATCCCAATTTTTCGTAGAAACCTGATACACCGAAAGTGCACATAAACAGCTATTAATACCTCTCTGTACCGACTTTAATCCCGAGCTTGTCTCACTATCCAAGGCTGGAATTGCAAAGAGTTTCCGAAGTTGCTCGTTCACCAGTATGCGAGGATTTTCATACGTGGCTCTCAACGAATCCCAAGCAAATGCAAAACTTTTGCCGGTAAGTGGAAATTTTGAGACAATGTCCCGTGCATCACCGCTAGTTTTCCTAATTAAGTGGCAGAGACGCTCCACATCGCTCAAACGACGATTATTTATATAGATGGCAGTGAAAAGATCCCTAAATGTGGGCCAGGAGAGGAAATCGCCATTGAAAATATCCGTATCACAAGGCGGAAGACTCAAATTGTTCATCTCCATTGGATCCATAAAGATTTCTCGCTGTCCCGTTGTTGGTGAGTGTGCGATTCCGTTGGAATCCATCACCTTTCCCTCATTTCCCACGGTTGGTAGGGGTGCTGGCTGAACAGGTTGCTCCACAATCACCACATCGTCAATTTGGTCGTTATTCAACGACTCGCGTGCAGAATTAACACGTCTTATGCTGGCCGACGTTTCCCGTGCCGCTAATTGGGCCTCTTTGAAGACCTGCAGTTTCTCCTTCATTGACGTCAAACACCGAACATAAGCATCAAACGTGGAGTCATGCTTCCTTTCCGCGGCCTCGATGCAGTCCGAATCTGAATCCGCTGAGTTAGCCAATTTCCTTATGCAGTTTTCATACGTAGTAGAAACCCGACGCCATAATTTCTTCAATTCAATAGAATGAATTTCGAGAGAGAACACGGAGTGTTCTTCTTCCTTCCTGGCATTAAATTTAGCTTCGAATTTGATGAGTGCATCAGACACCTCAATAAAAGCCAAAAGATGAGGAGACGCCATATTGATTATAAGAACTGACTAAAACTTTTTCGAAAAAAAAGTACGAAAAGAAACCGAGCTCAAAAAAGAGAAAAATCGCCCTAGTAAATTCAAAATATGTCTATTGGGAAGACTAGACAAAAGCACCAAATTGCCTAAGCACGTAGTGTAAGCAAAACAAAAATATAAAAAACCAATAATTTCCCACTCTGAAATAAAATTATATATGGTCGGAGACAGTCTCTTGATACGCACTGTATGCAGAGAAATTAGCAAAAAATCAAATAATCTATAAATAAAATTTGTATAATAAATATTTTCTATTAGTTGTCCGGAGGACCGATTATGCTTTTTATTCTGTGAGTAAATATCGTTTCGAATATTTCGCGAAAATATTTATTTATTTATTATTATTATTTTCTATTTAGTTTATTTCCTTTTTGAAGTGGACTGTATGATAATAAATCGATAAATTTCGAAAAAAAATAACGATAATTGCCAAATCAATATTTTCACGAATTGTCCGGAAGACAGGTTATTGAAGCGCACTGTATTCGAAAATAGTCGCGTTCGAAACCAATATTGGTGAAAATAGCCGAGAAAAAAAATTAAATTCCGAATGGAAATAATTTTCAAAGTATGTCCCGGATAACAATCTTATGGTACGCACTGTACGTAGGGGAAATCTCGTAAAAGAATTTTCGAAAGAAAGAACGTCCAAATATATTCCACAAAAAAAAATTTAAATAGAACTCGAATAGATTTATTTACAAATTGTCCGGAAGACCGATTTTTGGAACGCACTGTAGTTGCAAGTATCGCGATCAAAAATCTTTTATTTGCTTAAAGATAAATTCCGATTCAAGTTTATTTATTTTCTGTATTTGAATTAATTTAAAAAAAACCGGAGACGAACTTTTGACACCGACTGTATACAGACAAGTGATGCGTGAGCAAAAGAAACCGTTCAATTGCGACAGTAAAATTTATGATAATTATTTTCTCAAAGAAAATTTAATATTAAATATTTTATTCTAATTGTCCGTAGGACCGACTTTTGACGCGCACTGTACTAAAACTTGCGATCAAAATTTATTAGTTTGAAAAAATTGATTTAAAATTATATTAAAAAAAACTTATTTATTTTTACTTCTTTCACGGTTACAAACTTTTTGCTCACACTGTACACAGAATGTCGCCAGATGATCTGTAAACAAAACAAAACAACACACAATAGGCAATTACCGTATGTGCGTGTGTGTGATATTAGTTAGGCAACCAACATACATATGTACTTTCGATCGTTGACCGAGATGGCACTAAAAGAATTTTTGCACTCTTTGCCTTTATTCTATTTTTCGTTACACCCAAAATTGTTGGTGTAATATTTTTGTTAGACACCGGTATCTATTTATTTAACACAATAAAAACAATTATACGCCGGTCAACTGTTGGTTGCACTAACACAGCACTTTTTGTATTTGTTTATATTTAAATTATTCACGGCCCGATTGAATTTAATTCGCGATCACGAAAAATATTAAATTTACGTACACGTCGCAAACGATGTTGCAAAAAACGACACTTTTTTCTTGGGTGTATTAATGCACAATAGCACCCGACACTTTTAAATTTTATTTATTTTGCACAAAATGTTCACTAAGAAAATTAACACTGTACGCACCTGTAGTTTGTTGATGTAAAATGATGATATATGTTGAGAAATGATGATTATGATGTGTGATGATTGCTGGTGGGACACCAAATTCCTTTTAGTTGAAAAAACAAAAAAACGCTTTAAAAATCGCTGGAAGCGGGTATCCTCGGTTGAAGGACCAAAATGTTTGGGCAAGGGGGAAAAATACAAACCCAGAAATAAAGCAAAAGACCCAAATAAAAGAATTAATAAGGGTTTCAATTTAAATGTACAAAAGTTTTATTGGGAACCAATATTACCTGTTTTACACGTAGTGTAGTGGACGAAATCCAAATAACGAGTGAATATAATTAATGGTATATAAACAAAAAGGGTTATTGTTAAAACCAATAACAAATTCAAATCAAGATGGAGCAAGGCGGCCTACTCGTTACATGTTATTGTACAAGCCCAGACAAAACAGGGTTGCCACATATACATGTTAGAAAATTCCCCAAAGGGGGGACGAAAATGGATTCAAACATAAACAATCGTTATTTTTAGTTCCACGTGAAAACGAGAACCTGTATAAGATTTTACTACTGGCACTAATAACAATTGTAATTGAATATTATAGACTCAACTACGTCTTCGCTCCATTTCTTAATCAACTAAGGCACATGCCAGACGGAAAGTAAAATCAGCACTTCATTTCGACCCATTGTTTTTGTTGAATTTTTTTATTTTTCGACAAATGAAACTTGTACAATAGAGACCGAGATGACAGTTGGGTTACAACTAAATTATACATCAATTAAAATGCCTGATTTATTTATTTAGTAAGTTCATTATATTTTTTTTTAAAAGAAGTAGACTTTTTTTTTTTTATTTGTTTTTGTATCAAATGTATGTATATGTTCTTCGTGTATTTAGAATTATGTAGGTTAGATGTTTTATTTATCTTCATCATCATATTTTTATCTAATAATTGATACAATGTTTTGGTTGTGTTGCCCTACCTGTATGCACTTTTTAATAGTATTTATTTATAGTGGATATCATTCCTAAGGAAAAAAGATACAAAGTTATACATATCATGGTTGCGTTATCTATATATTTGCCTGTGTGTAGTATATAATACGTTTATTTGTAAATGCACGAGTATGTAATACGTCCTCTCGTGTTCTTTTGCATGTTGCAAGTTTGTATGAGCGTTTTTTTGTTGTTGTTTGTATTTAGCCGTAGTATGTAGTCATGTATAATAAATTGCCTAATTCACTGCGATTTTTTAGCTTTCTCTTACAAAAAAAAAAAATAATAATAATAAGAAAACAAGAACAAAAATTTCAAATTTAATAATGCTGGGTATTTTCGATTTTGTTTTAATATTTTTAATAACGCGTTTATTTTCTTGTTATTTTTTATTTAACTTAAAAATAAATTATTTTATAATAATTTGCGTTAATTATTAAATATTACCATTATTATTATATTAATTAATTAATTATCATATTATTTTTTATTATTATGTATATGTATGTATATTATTAACCATTCTTACTCCTCCATATGCAATTTTTTAAATCTTACACAACGTTTTCTTCACAATTTGCCATAAAAAATGTTGGGAGTTTAGTTTTTTTATCCTTTTTGTTTTCATTACTTGTTTATTTTACTTTTTTATGTAAAAATCATTATTGTTATTGACAGTTGGTCTGAAAGTGTATGTGTGTGTGTGCCTGGGTATTTTAATGTGCGTGAGAGAACAAGGGGCAGGAAGTGGGTGGTGGAGGTGTGTATAAACGTTGTTTAGTTTTCAATGCATGTTTATCATCGTCGATTAATCGTCATCATCCTGAAACGAGTTTTCTACATTGAAGTAAGCGACATTTTCTGCTTCACATTGTTACTGTTACAACAGTACTGTCCATGCTGCTGTTGCCGTTGTATTTTACTGAGTGCATTCGCTGCTGATGTTGTTGTCTCAGTATCGGCATCTTTTGTAGATACTCTGTATTCATTGCCATGTGAATTGCGAAAATCTTTCGTTAATATTGTGGGCGTTGCTGTCGTTGATAGTGATGCCTCTGCTGCAGTTGTTGAAATTACATTTATTGTGGTTATGGATGTGTTGTTGGTGGATGTTGTTGTTGTAGAACTAGCAATAATTACATTATTTTTATTTAAAATATTATGATGAAATCCATTTGTTATATTAATATTTCTATGCTATAGGGAGCCAGCCGGAAAACTTGTTGAACTATTACTATGCGCTAAACTAATCATTGAACCCGATAGACTACCCTCTTCGTCAGGGTAGGCCTCGCGCGATCCTTCGGCAATGGCCAAAGCGCTGTAAGTAAATAAATAGAAAGTTGATTATTAAACCACATCGATAAATTACTGTTATATTGTTAGCGTTAGGCTAAGGAACGAACGACAACACTTTACAATCACAATTCATAGGTACGTACACACATTTGAAAGCAAAGATTGATCTGAATAGGGTCGCTGAGAACATGTTGCTATTTTTTACCGGTCGCGGAAACTTAACATATATTTGTACGATTCTATGTGTTGATATCAATAGCTGTGTTTGTTTACTTGCAAATTTGCACAAATTTGTGCGATTTTGGCAAATTTATACTGGATTGCCAAGATGAATCTATTATAAGGTGGTGTTAACATGTCAGCTGATTTGAGCACATATTTTTTAGAGTGTCATAAGGTGTCAAATGCATATATTTCCTGCCGAAATTTTGACAGGCTAAGACTCGAAAACATGAATTTGTTGCAGTTGTTGTAATGATGCCACCACCTTATAGTGGATACATAAGGCTCGTATCTGTACTGTTTTTCGCAGTACTGTACTGTTTTTCGACATCAAAAACTGCGTACTGCTTTTCTTCCTCAAAGTACTGTTTTTCGATACATAATAGAAATAAAAACGGCAAAAAAAATGTTTACTTCAAAAATAAGCTCGAGGAAACACTAAAAATGAGTAATGAGGATAATTTGTTATCCCCTCTGTAGTAGCAGAAAAGCAAAAACTTATTGACAATGGATACAATTCGATTGAGATGGCTGCTTAACGCACTGATTTTTTTTTCGGTAATTTTGCCTGCTTTGAATTGGATGCTTTTATACTAATGGAATGAATTCGAAGCCGTTATGAACAAGTTAAGCGATTACAATTTGTACAATGCCAATGAAAATGCGGTATATTTGCACACCCAATTGAGATATATCAGAAACGAGCGACAAAATTATGCAATGGAGAGAAGGCAATGTTTTGAATGTGGATCGGTGGGTGAAGATATTTATTCATCTCAATAACGCTGATTGCGAATTCAAAGAAATGGCCACGATCGTTGAATATATTTTATGTTTGCCAGGAACTTCAGCATCAGTGGAGCGAATCTTCTCTGCAGTGAACAAAACTTGGACGTCAGACAAAACCCGATTAGATATGTAAACATTGAAGGCGATTCTGACCGTCAAATGTAATATGAAGTACAAATGCGTTGGTTTCTACAATTACCTCAAAACGAAGCCGGCATTGCTTATTCAAATTGCTTCAAACGACAAATACAAAACAACTACAAAAGTTGATTCTGGAAATGATTGTTAATTTTTTTTACATATTGAATAAAATATATATGCTATGTTAATATGTACTGCGAAAAGTACTGTTTTTCCAAATCGATGTACAGCTTTTTTAAAAAATTTCAGTGAAATGTACTGTTTTTGTCCACAAAAAATATACGAGCGTTATGGATACATCTTGCTGGATTGCGTTCAAAAGTCCAGTAGATGAGAGCGAGAGAGCGTAAAATTTTGACGGCTCAACACTAAAGAGTTTGCAAATTTCGGTTGGATAAATTTTAAACAACCAAAATTTGCAAGAATTGTTTGAATTGTCCAACTCCAAAATGGGTTCCATTGTTTCATCGGGGTCTTTAGGGATGAAGATTATTTGTTCAAATTCAACAAAGGCATCGGCTCCTGTGCAAAAACATACAAATTAAAATCAAACAAAAGCACATCAGCTGTTTTGTTGCAAATTTTTACTGGATGTTCGAGTATTTTTTTTTTTGTAATGCAAGAATGAAGATAGAAAAAATTATTACTGGGAAAGTAAACAAACACAGTTTGTTTGGTTTCACATTCTCTTTTTGTAATTGTTGCGTCACGTCTTTTGCGGTACCAGGTTAATTCACAATGTAAAGCATTCCATCATTAAGCGATAATTATATGAAACACATAGTACTAACTGTATTTACCTGAAACCTAAAGTTACTGATTCTTCGTCAAAAGCTTCAATTTCTTTAACATGTTTCTCATGCATTAACCTCAACCTTTCGGCACGTTCTTGATTGAATTGCTGCAATTCAGCATCCATCTAAAAGAAAACAAAAATGTTTCAACATGAATCTATTCTCGATCGAAAACTGTTTTGATCCATAATACATACCTTACTCTCTAAAACGCTACGACGAACAGCCACGCGGTTTTCCAGTTCCCGACGCTCACGGTCGCGTTGTTCTTGAGCTTGTTTCTTGTTCTTATTTTGATAGGCAGTTAAGACTTCTAATTCATATTCCAACATTTCGTTGGTACGTTGGCACTCGATCACTTGACTTTCATCTAGTTTATAACTTTGACTTTGGAACATATCAGCAATGCTTTGTTCATACTAAAGGAATGAAAACATATAATTAGGAGCGAAATCAAATTAAGCATTGTGCGTCTTACTTGTTCGCCCAGTAGCGTTAGTTTACGATGTTTTTCTTCTTTTAATTGTTTAATGACTTCTTTTTGTTGCTCCTTTGGCGTCGTTTGCAATATCTGGGCTTTATAGCGTTTATATTGTTTAGTTTGAGTTTTACACGTCTCACGGAATTGTTTACGTATTTGCAATTCTTTTTGCTGTAACATGAATTAAAGTTCAGGGAATAAGGAGTGTGATTTGCATTGACCTTTCAATATTGATTACCTTAAGACTTTTTGGGTGTTGCCTAATTTCAAGAGCGTGTTTACGTAGTAAATCCTTTTTAACACGTTCCATGTAATCTTTTTGATTTTGCAATTCGGTATCGTGTTGTTTATTAATCTAAAATGAGATGGGTTAGATCAAAAGTATAAAGATTTCCTATAAAAAGTGCAGGGGAATATTACTTGTTCTTCACGTAATTGGTGAACACTCTTTTGTTGTCGATATTCTAGCTCTTGCGTTTTCTCATGATGTTTAAGAAGCATACCATGGGCTTGCTCTAGCTGTTGTTGTTTTTTACACAACTCCTTAAATGAAAGATGAAATGTGGTATTACATCGGCATGAAGGCCAATCAAAATTTGAAGCTTAAACCTACATCTCTTAACAGCTGATCTTCCAGTTCGTGCAACATTATTAAACGCCTTCGTTTAAATTTACGCATTTCTAATTCTATATACTTTTTCTGCAAGTTAAGAAGACGTTGCTCTTCTTGCGCCTCAGCCTGTTTGAGGTTGTCCTTTTGTGATTGCAAAGTTAAATCCCTCTGACGCTTCGGTGTCGACTCGTCCATGGATAATTCACGTTTCCATCGCTCTTTATTGGCTTTATAATCTTTCTTACGTTGCATATCGAATGCTTTGCGATCACATTCCTGTTTCAGAGAAATCTCCTTGTGTAATTTCTTTTCGGCAGCTGTTGTTTGCTTCATGCGTCTCTCCAAATCCTGCTGATGCTTGGCCTGCCGTGTAGCAATAAAATAAATAATTAATAAGTCAATATAAAATGTTTTGCGTATGAACTCACCTCTAATCTCTCTAATTCCCTTGTGAAATTATGCAAGAGATTGTCGTATTCCTTGTCTAAAGCATTTTTATGCGCCTCCATTTCAACCTTGCACTTCTCCTCGAGTTTGAGTAGAGCAGCTTGATGTTCACGACGCATTCGCTTGTAGCCAGACATTTGCTCATGCATCTCCTCCTGTAACAAAGGGGAAATTATATATTTGTTATATATGAATCAGTGTAGATCTATTAAAGAACCAAATATCTAGGGACTCGTGTGCGTCTATACTACTCTTAAACGAACAAAAAATGTGAAGATGATTTTGAATGTATAAGGCACGCACTTGAACACAAGCATGTGACTGTTGCGGAAAATAGAAATAAAAACTCTAGTCAGTTGCAATATTTTTAACTCTTTTGGGTAATAAGGGTAGCATGTCATGTTCAACGGTCACAAGATCGTATTTTGGTTGCACCGTAACATATGTTTTAAACAAAAATTAAACACTTCCTAGTCATAGAAAGGATATGTTAAAATTAACACATTTAAATATTACAAAGGTGATCTTGTCGAATAAATTCAAAATTCATAGCATAGATTTTTACTAACAACACTGTTTGCTTCTTAATTAATATTGTGGTGCGAAAATTTATAAGAGTTATTTTGCAAGGATTTTATTTTTTAAAAACGATATAAATTTAAATAAAACTACTGAGTGGACAAAAGGTATGTTTACATTTAAATCGGAAGCTACACAACGAGTCTTCTGCATGCGCAAAGATGTTGATTGATTAGAAAATGGGTGCAGAAGTTCGAGGCTACAGGTTTAACAATGAATTGACCATGATCCATTCAACCTTGATCTTCAATGGATCAAGAAAAAGTAGAGCCTGTAATAGCATCTGTTCGTGAACAACCAGGACTTTCTACTCGAAAGCGGCCTTGTGTCTTAAATGTGCCCAGAACATTATAAAACAACATTCTTCACAAAATTTTGAGAAATTAAAATGATGCTAGAGATTTTCATCAGCTTTACCAATATCATATTTTTTTGTTTTTTAAGATGACTGGAGCCAGGATTTGAACCTGTGATCTCCCGCATGGTAGTCGCGTGTTCTCACCACTATGCCACGGCCGGTCCCTTATTCCTATTTAGTAAATAGGCAAAATTGAAGGTATTGAACTGACACTCATCCTTAATTGATGTTTTCAAGACACCCCTTATTTACCCAAGTTACTGTATGGGCTACCTTTTTTTTTGAAATATGCATTATTTATAAAAATCAAAGATGACAAACTGTTACAATTGATGTTTTCATATTGCCATGCTACAGAACTTTTTTGGCCAGCGATACAGAATTTCAATGGGTTCAATCCGCGATCGTAGTTTCAGCAAGTTTCAATATATGCGCGAGGAAATGCAGAACAATTTACGAAACATATGTATGTCTGTCATTTAAAATTTCCGCACAGGTTGCAGGTAATCATGGTTCACATATGATTGAACTAATTATTAAAGAAGAATCCCTATTTGTGGATTTTTATCATTTTAATTACAACCATCATAGTATAATTTATCATTGGTCTCGGACCGACCAAGTTATACTTACAACTTGACCATTTCATATTGATTATGATTATGTAAGTACATGATTTAATTATATGTAAACCCTTGAATACACAAAAGTATTGGACAATCAATTTGTATTTTGATCTATGTATAACAATGACCATAATGGACTTGGTAACAAATGAATAAACGGAGCATTCCATAAGACCAACTTAAAAATGTACCCACATGAATGTATATATGAAAATAATGTAGCATCGAATGGCTTATGTATCAAATTTTCAGACTCTGTTGTGTTTTTTTAAGGTGAATTTGGACTGGCGGATGATATCGAAAAAGCAAAGACAACATCACATACAAATTATTACTACATGTCTTTGTTTCAAAACACTAAAACATTCACAACAAAAACCTTATTTCAATGAATGTTTCCATTATTTAAATTGGGAATGATTAAAGAAGAAAGGGAACTCATATGAAGACTTTCGAACGATTACGAACTGATGTAAATAATGACAAACTTATTAGGTTTTATTAATATTATAAGAGATAAGAATTACTTAGTCTTTCCAATTCATTTTAAACTGCAAAAAGGCATCTTTTTTCTTTGGATTGTAAAGCTGCCTATTGATTAACTTGTAAACTTGGATGTTGGGTTTACATTTTGGATATTGAGTTTAGTATCGAGACTATGAAATAGTACAATTACTACTGTCTCCGCACAGAGTTGGACACAAAACATAGTTTTCCTATTACAAATAGAATACAAATATGAGAAAATAGAACAGGACTTATTGATTTAGAGTATAGTGTGTAGTGTGATACACTGCAATCAATTTAATATATACAAATATAGAACGTATGCAACGAAATGGAATGTAAAGTAATGGGGCGAGGCCATACATAATTCAGGTTAATGTATGTTTGTATTTTGGCAGCTTACACAAAACCCAACGGTGGAATTGTATAAAAAACGCAAAATAAGTAATAGATGAAGTTTCGCTGTTTAAAATGAATGATCCTCAACCTCCTTTCATTTTCTATACTGAAATGCATCGATTTAATGTATTGTGTGCAAAAAACATATTTGCAACACATAAAATTACCTGCATATGTTCCTTTTGTTGTTTAGTGACTATACTTGTAGTACGTATGGTGGCAAAGTTGTTTGGACCATGCTCATTTGATGCCGCGTAGACAGCAGCTGCAGCAGCAGGCGAGGAAAGATATCGTGGCTGTATTGGAGGTGGTTGTGATTGCTGCGACATACGATCACCGGCCATACTGGCCGCACACGATTGCTGCTGCTGCTGTGACATGCCACCGCTGCCACCCATAGACATGGACAACATTGGGTGTTGCTGCTGCTGTTGTTGGTGAGGCACAGGTGCTGGTACCACAGCTGTGGAATTAGTAGGCGTAACATTATTGTTCATGTTGTGCATAATGCTTGGCAATGGTGGCAAATTACGATGACGCGAAGAGTTTCGTGAAACAGCTCCACTTATTGCCTGCTGCTGCTGGTGCTGCTGTTGCGAATGCATTTGTTGATGATGTGGGTGGTGATAATTTATAGCACCCAAATGCTGTGGCTGTTGTTGCGAATATTGATGGCCACCGATATGATTTTGCGTTGATTGTGGTATAGAATTTGACGAAGAGCTCTGCAATTCAAAAAAAAAACATATATCATCTGTTAAAGAAACATTGGGAATAACTTACTACTTGACTACTGGCCGCCGATACACCCACAGAATGTATTGAGTGTTCCGACGTAATACTATTACTCTTGCTACTATCACCACCGGCATGCTCATCCTGTGTATCATCTGTATCGCCAACGGCGCTTTCAGTCTCGCAGGTATCAACCATAAGAATTTTCTTCATTTTACGATAGTTGAGGTTATCTAATTCCCTAACAGCCGCCTTAGTGCGAGCTATCAGTTCCAGCAGAACCGTTTCGGAACGATGCCTCGTTACGTAAGGGTCCCCCAAAAGTTTTTTCGATGATGGACGATCTCCAGGATTCTTTTTGAGACATAAGTCAACGAAATTGCAGAAGGTATCGGTCCAATCGTTTTTCTGTAAAAAAAAAGAAAGAAAAAAGAATGTAATGCAGATTATACATAAGTTTAAAGAATTAAAAAGCAAGGAGGTGTACCAGAACCTACAGATTTTTACAAAAATACATTGTTCCCTTTGCCCTAACATACCCAGTGTTCATTCTCTGCATGTGATGCTGTTAGCGAACACACAAGGTTTGGTTAGGAACACAGGAACTGAAAGCTGAAATGGTCTTAGATATAAGTTGCCCAAAGTTAAAGGGCTGTTTTTACAGACACAACATCTCAATTGCCGCCTTACAGGAGTCAAAGCTGAATGATAAATGTAGGCACTCTTTTTCATGCAACTACAACATCATGATGGAAGCATTGCCTGTTAATAACCTTGTTCCAAAAATAAATCGGGATCGGTTTTTGAATACGTAATGAAGAAAATCGAATGTAGAGAAGACAGCGATGAGAAATGCAAAAAAGAAAAATTCACATTTCTATAAGTTTCCACTGTCAAATTGAACCATCTTGCACGCCAGATTGCGCATTTGGTTTATTGTGAGTGGCTCCTTGCCAGTGCATCATAAAAACCGATGTATTTAACCACGGATTCACTATGCTAACACATCGTGGTCATGGTGGTAATGCGATTTAATGAATGTAAAAAGTTTAATCTTCTAGATCTTTTACGTCCTATGCTACCAACTACAGAAACCTAGAAAGAACATTCATAGAAGTTCTACTTAAACCTTGCCGCTATAGCGTACAATAACCTGTAGCGTAAACTTGCGAAGACATGTGTAACACATTTCAGAAGGCGATTTATTGAACACCCATCTATGCAGGACCAGGACAAAAGGGTGATTGTACGGAGAACTAAAAACTTCACACGCGGCCTGATAAGCATCTCCTTTACTCCTCCTGAATTGAAAATAATAATCTTCAAACTTTAAAATTGGCGAGAAACAACTTAGTTTTCGGAACTAACGGAACTGAAATTTTTTCGAAATTGAATTAATACCGCTAGGGGACAAATGGCAAATGAGGATCATTTACATTATTCCATACTTAGTTGATATACTGCAAACATTTGAGGCAGTAATTACAATAGGATCATATTTTATATTAATCAAATTAATATGAATTTGCTTAGCATAATTGTTTTTTAAATTTTTGTAGTGAAAATTAAAGTTTTTTAATTACACGCATACACGATTACCAAAAAATTTTCATAAGGCATCATTTTGGAATAAAAAAATTAAGGGGGTTAGAGCAATCGACCATCAAGTTTTGGACTGAAACTTCGCGTAAGAAATTATACATCTGAATCTGTTGCCGTAACGGCATATTTTTTTATATTATTTTCCCACTTTCTCCTTTTTATCTGAATGCGTATCACTAGACGATCAACAAAAATCAGTTCTAAAGATACATTTTCGTCAAATTTGCATAACTGATCTAATAAATCATAACACTGCAATACAATATTTACGTAACTTAACTTGACCTTACATATTCATAGACTACTTACCGGCAACGTTGGCGACTCATTTTGGGCAATGTGATATAATGCAGACATGGCATTCATATTGAAATATGGCGGTTTTCGTTCGGCCAATTCAATGCAGGTTATTCCCAGTGACCAGACATCGACTTTTCCATCATATTGACCTTCATCCATGGCCAAGATGACTTCGGGCGCCATCCAATATGGTGTACCAACAAAACTATTAGCTGGGCATTTGATAGCTGCACTACCAAAATCTGCAAGTTTCACAACGCCGTTGTCAGTGAGTAGTATATTGCCCGCTTTTATGTCACGATGTATTCGCCCCAGGCCGTGCAAATAGCTGAGTCCATTTAGAACTCCGTCACAAATCGCAGATATTTCATCTTCATGCAATGGTTTCTTGTGTACTTCTATAATATCAGAGGCAGACCCAACACAATATTCCATTACTAGCCACGCTGTTGATTCTCGAAGATAGCATCCTTTATACTCAATTGTGTTTGGATGATTCAATTGACGGAGAAATCTATGGAAATATAATTTATTAGTTTGGATTAAAATCAAATTTTTCGTAAAATTACAAATGCATATGTAGGCGACACTTACCTGATTTCTTTGAGTATATCTTGCCATTTTTCCAAACTCTGCTTTCCCGTGTAGGACATCTTTTTGATGGCCACAATTTCTTTGTTAAGATTACATCGCGCATAGTAAACCGCTCCGAAGGAGCCATGGCCAATTTCTCGTAAATCTTCAAATATCTTCTCTGGATCATGTTTATTGAATAATTCAGCTATTTCCGGATCTTTAAGACTACCAGGTCGTGCCGAAGGCATGGCTCATGTTATTTGTTTAATCGTAGTCTGCTCTTTAAAAACGAAAATCAAAATATCAAATGGAAAATGCAGATTTGTTTCCTATAAAGAAAATAATGAAATGATGTATTATTTTTTTTTATCAAAAAGAAATGTGGTTCAAATTTTATAATTAGCGACTTGATATTTTCGAAAGGGGTTTGTGTCGAAGTATTTAACAAGGCCGTGATTCATTTTTTCATCCAATTTGCAATATCAATCAGGTAGTTGAAATTAAAGTCAGTTATTGTTATTGATTATCGACGGGAAACTTAATTTTTATTTGCAAATTTATTTAACTACATATTGGTGTTCCAAAAAATATCAACAAATTGCAGTCAATTTTATTAAACAAATCTCTCGCATTTTTGCGATAAGAATGCCAATAACGATCTGGGCCAGGCCAAAATTTAAGTATACCTCGTGCAACATACATAGTTAAATGTAATCTGATCGCCGTCGGGGCAATATCGTTGCCGTTACATATCTCTAATGTTATCAAGAGCTATTAATAACGGGCACATAACGGTAGACATTTTAATCATAAAGTAGAAAAATTCAGTCTTCGAGCGGAATTTAAAAATTGATCTATTCTAACACACTATCTTTATTATACATATGAAAAAGATAATAATGAACGTTGCAGTAAATACGGCAGACAACAGATCTTATAGTAGTCCTTAAATGTGAAAGAACTAATTAGTGTGCTGTTTTTTTATTTGGTAAATTAATGCCAGTGCAAGCTATTCAGGGTCGGATAATTTATTTGAATAACTTAAGAAATACAAATGTTATACTTTATCAACCCTGCTACCGTTTACAACGACAATAAAAATCTATCTTTTTAGCTTTCAATTTGGCGGAATCATCTGTTAATGTTTGCAACTGATAAGTAGAATTTTTACAGTAAAAGTGAAATAATAATTATCTGTATCCAATTCATTAACAAGAGAGACAAGCAAGCTAAGAAAAATGGGTACAAAAACGAAAACTTTCATTTTTGAAAGTTAAAAAATCATGTACTGATTCTTAAGGCTATATCTCGTGAACTATTCAAAATTTTGATGTCTCTCTTTGTTAAAATTTTAGCTCTTAATCAGATCTAAAAATTTAACCTTCAGATAAAATCAAAAACACAACATAATCTGACTCAAAACAACAAAAATGTAAAAAAGTCGTTAAATTTCGTCATAGATTTTCATTGATTTTTGATTTATTTCTATTTTGTATCTATTTCATTTTAAAAAGCATAGCATTTTTAATTTCGATATACCTACACTTGAAAGTGATTTCTGTACAATTTTGCTGTTTTGAGTAAAATGTTGTTGTTTTCTTGATTTTATCTCAAGGCAAAATTTTTAGATCTGATTAAAAGCTAAAAATCTGCTGAAGCGAGAAAAGCTATATTTGGAATAGTTCACGAGATATAGACTACTAAAATCATCCTCTCAGTCGAAAACTTCAAAAATGAATTAAAAGAAAACCTTAGCTAATAATTCAAAACCCAGTTAGGGTTTTTCTTCTATTATCATAAGCTTTCAGATTTTGTGGGTTTCAATTGGTTCAAGAGTTTGAAGTAGGAAAATGTGCTACTGTGTAATAACGCCGTCTTATCTTGGTTAAAATATACACAATTGTCTCATCCGATTGATTACCCGAACGGCAGCCGGTCACAATGATACGAGTAGATTATATTATAACTTTTTGCTAAATTTAAAATATGCATCTGTAGAAAATATAAAACAAAAACAAAAATATAACTTACAGAACTGTAAGTATTTAAAAACAAAACATTTCCTAATTCAGACCATTGACAAACTTTTGCTCCCAGGTTTTTCTCTTATAAATTTAATTATTAATCTAGTATCCTTTTGCTTTCATCAACTGTCCCATCCTATTTGGCGTATATTGACAAAGTTTAACAAACATAATATACAGGAAAAAAATACACATTTTTGTGAAAATTGTTTAACCACGGCGTTTTAAATTCTTGTCTAAAAAACTTTGTTGTTGCAGTTTTGTAAATATTAGTAAGTATACCAAATTAACAAGATTAACCACCTCCAGTCCTTACATGGAATCGAACTGCATAACTAGTTTTTTGAGTTATCATGAGCCCTTCATACAACTTTTTTTTTTTTTTACTTATTTTATTTTTATTGTATAGTTTCAATAACCGAGCCTATAGGGCCTTACATGGTTAAATTTTTTACTCAGTGTATTGTTGTAAGGGGTAAAATAGATTTTCGACAAGCTACAGTTTGGTTTTTAGATAAGCTTGACTTACTTAAAGCAACTTTGGCGAAGACGGCTTTTCCGAAATTCCAACTATAATGTGCGAAACCCGATTTTAGATGATAAACCTCTATTCTTAAGAAAAAATATTTTAACAAAAAATTTGTATAGTGCTCATGATAACTAAAAAAAAAATAATCTATTTTTTTCAGGGGTTGGGTTTTATGAAAGAATTGAGTCGGACATTTTTGGTAAAACCTGTTTTAATGTGATTTGGATAAATATAAGTTTGTTTTACAATTCGCTGAATTACAAAAACTTTTTTAAATTTTTTTTACATTGTATATTGTAAAACGTGACGAGGCGTTACGCGATGTGACATAATTTTCCAACTTGCAATTTTTTGATGAAATTGTTTTCAAAAATTTTTTTTTATTTGTGAAATTAGGGAATATACAAATTGTTGACCACAAAATTTTCATTTCATTTTTCATTAGAACGTAAATAAAATAAAATCAAAATTATAATAAATATGTTATTAAAAATTCAAAGAGAATTTTCAAATTTTGCAGTATGTTTTATCATAAAGGAAACTAAGATAAGCTTTAAACTTTTTAATAAACAAAATTGAAGTTTTTGTCTTTACTAATATAATTCATAAAAATTTAGGTATTTATCTACATTTTATTTATCGATCACGGTTGACTTTTTTGTGGAAATGTCCATATACATATACGACATACATCTTTAATTATTTACCTATTGTCTACCTATGACAATATCCTAAGACCCAATAAATCTATTTTTACTTTTAATTTGGCCGCTTTAACAGATTTGTCCACAACGCTAGAAATTTGAATTATTACAATAATAAAATATGTATGTAAAAAATAAATGTACAAGTTCCATGGAACACACCAAAACATCGAAACGCTACAACATTCAAAAGTATTCGGGCTTTATTCTTAGTACATTTTTGTTATTAGCCTTCGTATTCTCCAATCTACGTACACTGACGGGGACAACCACTGCTGAATGTATTTCACATAAAATTCTGTTTGTTTGCGTTTCTTGAACTTTTCTTCTTTTCGTCTGTCTGTGGCTTTTGGGTGCGGGCGTGTGGTATTCGCCACATTATAATAAGAAACAGAGAAAAATTATATGATATTATTATAAATTATATGGCGAGAAATCAAAGAAGCAGTGTGAAGAAACTTTTTCTTTTTTTTATCAAAAAAAAAAAAAACATTTGTTTGTAGTAATTATGTATAATATTAAAAAAAAAAACAAACAAAACTATTTTTCGTCGTCTTGCAAATGACGTCGGCCGACTACGTCGCGATTGTTTTTGCTCCTGCTTTTGCGGATTTTTTATTTTTCTTTTAAAGTGCAGTCGAATACTATACGCTTGCATTTGATGTCTCTCCGTGTGTAAATGTAGTTGCCAGATTGTGAGTTAGGAAAATAAATAAATCTGGATTAAACTTTCGCCAACTCTATTAAGAGCTGTCCGTGCAAAAGATATCTGATATTTTTATACAATAAAAACTATTTGTATTTTTAGACTGAAAACAAAGGTAAAGACGAACGCGCTGATCCATTAAAAATCTATGTTGGCAAACCGGTGACTATTGAGACGCTGGATATTTGCTAGTAAGACTAAACTTCTTTCCAGCTGAAAAGAGACCATGGGCAATTTGCGCCAAATAATCGTGTGTTTCAATTAAAAAAATTTTACAGGTAAGCTCGATCTACACGGAGCAAACATTTAATAACATGTCTCATGGACAGATCTTTTCTTGTTAGGGTAGCGAGATCATACAATTTGTTACCTGTCAGCATAAAAAATTTTAATACGTCTCAGTTAACTTATCGAAAACACCTTCTACAATATTTTCATCCGTCATCTTAGTTTCAGTAACGCATCTTACTTTTTGCTACAGTTTTTTATATATATATATATATATATATACCTGATTTTATTGTAATTTATAACTTTTTATATATGTGTTAAAGAATGCACTATGTTTTGGCAATTGAAATTTAATTAAGAAATAAATAAATAATATAAAACATACCATACCTATAATGGGAACTTTTTAATTTTTGCGACACTCATTTTAATTATGTCAACTCAATGTATTTATGAAACCTTTTTAATTGTATTTAGTTAATTTTTATTACACTTTACAATTAACATTTGTGAGTAGTTTCTGGTATAATAGTTTTATCATGTACAAATTATGTGTTAAGCTATTTCTGATGTATATTGTAATTATTTATTTAATTGGCCATCAGGCTTCTAATTACAAACCGTAAATAAAATAATAATAATAATAATAATTCTAGATACCTTTGCTTTGAATGGTGAAATCGATACCAAATTTTATGTGTTCTAAAATAATTAATCAATTTATAAAGGTAAAACCTAATAGGGAATCAAACTAGTTCAAAAACGTACTAGTCCAAAAGTATGGAATTGTTAACTATTCCCAAAATGAAATAGTTCTAAACTATAGAATTTTGAACCAGTTAAACGTTATTAGCTAATAAATAGAAAAAAGAGAATTTAAAATGATTTCAGAAGTTATACATATTTCGAAAAGACAAATGTTTGTATGTATTTCATTTCATATTGGGGACCGGCCGTGACATTATAGCTAGAACACGCGACTACCACGAAGGAGATCCCAGGTTCAACTCCTTGCTCCATTCATATAAAAACAAAAAAAAAATGTTCTTCCATTGCAGGCCCCCTCGATGTTGTCGTCAGCAACTTCGCAGTATAAGTGTCGAGTTAATCGGCATGTCTAGTAAAAGCTTTTGAAACAGTGACGTTCGCTATCGTCGATAAACAAATAGGTGCAGTTATTAGTAAGTTAAGTAAGTTAGTAGTATTAGGGAAAGAGATTCCATCATTCCATTGTCAAAAAATTGTGAATGTTTAATAGTAAAGTATTTATCTTTTAATATTTGTGGCCAAACACTGCTGTGAATTTCAAACATAAAACTGCAAAAAACTTTGAGTTATTTGCGATTATAATTTTGGTTGTTTTTTTAATTCCTTTTTGTTCCCTGACATGCCTACTGTCAGAAAAATACGGGTTTAAAAGAATCCCTCTGCTTTAACTTATTGAACAGTAATCATAAATATAATACAAAATAGACTTTTTGTAAAAACAATAACAAATAAAAAAACTGAATAAACATGATAAGAATTTAAAAAATGACAATGCAACTGTCGAAAACTTCGCTATTAAAGATTTTTTTTTGTACATTTGCAAAAAAAAAGTAAAATAACTATACCCATACATAGATGTCTTTGGATTTCAAATTTTCAAAAGACATACATCATAAGGATTAATAAAGAATTTTTAAAGGATTCACCGATGACCCTTGATATCGGTTTCCCATATTTAGGAAGCAATGATAAGCAGTTCGTTTTGTGGCCTTCGAGAGGTTTGTTGAAGCGACGTTGAGTAGCTAGGGTGCACATAAAAAATTAATTTCAGTATGACATTTTGATACTTTTCATCGAGGGCAAATTAGCGTTCAAAATCTCCACATCATCTAACAATCCTTGAAACAAACCTTAATATCGACTAAGAAACAAAAAGAGTTGATAAAATAATCAGATTTTAAAGATAAAATGGGGTTAAGGATTATCACAAAAGCTTTTTTTAGCTGTCAAAAAGGCAAAAATCTTTGCTTTTACTTTTTTTAAGAGACAAAATATAATCACAAATGAATGAGAATAAAATTAAAAAAAATAAAATAAAAGTATAAAGCGCAATTTTTTAGATGGCTTTATCCAGCGGAAAGTCTAACGATTTCATAGTAAAAAATTGCTATATTTTTTACTTTTTTTATAATCATATAGCGATTTTGTTAAACTTGAACAAAACAAACTATAAAGATAGTTGGAAAGTCAGTTTTTTCCAAATCCTCTGAGAAACTTAAAATCGGTTTATATTTATCCACGTTACTAGCTTATAAGCGCGTAAAGAATTTTTAATCGTAACTTAAGATTTTGGGGGTTTTGTGAGTTTTAAAAAACAGAATCTTGTTTTGCTCAGCAGCACCTACCAGAAAAAAAGAATTATTTTCTAGGTATTTTTTTATGTCTGTGTTATCCATAGAACAATGCGTTTGTTCGCAACATGCGTCCGTAACGTACATAATCTTCAAAGTATTTCAACTTTTCAAGAAAACTACAAAATTAAAAAAAACCTATGAAATATCCAGGAAAAAAGCCGCAACCTAACAAATAACTCCTAAGAGAAGAAAACCGAAGTTAAATTTGACGTCGACGTCAATTTGTCTCGAAAATATTTTTCATTTGAGTACCCGCATAGGGGGTCTTCATAGAACCGAAGGGGGCCCCTTTTTTTACCCCTGGCGCCTAATGGGCCTGAGCACCAACTTTGACCTACCATTCCGTTGTTGGGGACCAAGACGAAGACAATGGCATATTTTTTTTAATCGGGCTACCGCCCAATATTCTGCACTTCAGCCTATACATTTATAGGTTCCAACTTTAAGGGGCGATATCTCATAAACTATAAATTTCCCCTTATAAAAAATATCAATATTATACCCGGGGTAGCAAAGTTTATATATTCCAAAAATAGACTTAAGCCGTAGTTTTGTAGTTATTGTATAAAAACACAAGCGGCCATACCTTAAATCATCAATAACTCAATAACACAAAAAATGGATCTTTGCAATTCCAAATCAGAAACCGATATGCCAGTAAAACTATGGAAAATTAATCATATGGCAACACCAAATACCGCCCTATTTGAAAAACACACACAAATTGACAAATGCACATTACGTGATTTTGCATGTCGTTTCATTTCTTTGCGTGTGTTTCTTTTTTACTTTTTGATTCATTGATACACAATTTTGGTGAATATATATTTTTATACGTCACACGATGTATCAATGAATGCGATACTACGTACTATAAGTACAATTTGCTCAATACAAAATAAATGCATTTAATGTTTCACATCTGTGAGAGTTCTCTATATATATTTTACTTGATATTTCAACTTCATCGACAAGACATTTTTACCCTTCTCTCCCCTCGAACAGTACCACAAGACAGCACTCTGATCGAAACCCCCTCCCGTTGAAAAAAAAAACATCAAAATTGACAGAACTGTGGAGTGAAAATGCACACGACATGTACATACATGAAAAAGGACCCTTTCGACACCTTGACACTTTTCTTTTGGAACTTTGGCTAAATCGAATAAGACAACAGCAAAAATATCAAATTCCAATCACTTATATGTGTTTCTAAGCAATTTCCAGCAAATCAATAATGACGAACTGAAAGCTTTTGTATTGGTGGATGAATCAATGTATTCATGGCATAGTTTATTTTATATAACTTACATTACTTTTAAACGCCTCAGGAACCCTTCAGAGATTTGTTTTGTGAAAATTAATAAATTTACATTGACTAATCCAGTTTACACTGAATGGCGTTATTTGTTGGCTTAATATCAAAACGTTATTTTTATTTCTGCTATACACCAGCAGATACACGAAATTTTTATATTTGTCTACAGCTTGGAAGACTCGCGATACCGATATCAACGTCGCGTTATTCACTTGTCACACCGACCCCGACGACGTTGTAGTTTTCTTTTTTTCCACAAACTTGACTATATATTAATACGGTATAAAATTAACATAAAAACAATTGAATTTTATTCTAAAAAATTCTCTTGTTTTATATTTTTTTCACCACACCAAAGGCGAAGACAATTTTCTTACACACACACACGAATTTTTTCTTCATCGCAGACCCGTCGTCCGTATGCAATTAAAGTGAAAAAAATTCAACTTCGTTTTAATTACTTTTGCTCTATTTCAATGACATTTTCGTTGGCTGTCGATTGTGATTGCACTTTACCACTGTAGATAAACTATGATTTTATTTTTGTGGTTTTTTATTTCAATTAAATCGAAAAACTATATTTTTGTCACACACAATCCCTTCGTTTCTTTCAATAAAAACCTTCTCCGAATTTTTCTATGCACCAAAGTGGTGAAATTTGCAAAACAAAATGGCGAGTCTCTTAAAAGCAGTGAGTAACCACAATACTCGGTATATGAACATTCGTTGCCTCATTATCGATAGTGCTAGTTTTTAATTTAAATATTAATCGAAAAGTAAATCGAAATATAATAACTAGAATTAGCGTAATTTCAAAGCTCACACCAAAATTGTACATAAATAAGTTTATTGGCGAAACCATGATTAAGGCGCGTTTAGACACACGCATCTGTTGACGGATTTAAATATCGTGAGTGTTATCGATAACGGATTGCACACAACATTAGATTAATCCGTCGACAAAACCGGTGTTCAGGGTACCGAGATAAGTGTTGTTTTTTTTTTGCTGAAGTGCGCCGATTTGAACAAAATTATACCATTATCTTAATTTTCGTAACCAAACAACGGAATAGTAGGTCAAAGTTAGGACAAGGCCCATGAGCCCATAGGAGCTCAAAAAAGCTCAAAATGATGACACCCTATGTGCAGGTAGTCATATTTAATATACTTCAAAGATGAATTTTGTATATTTCAATATCATAAATATCATCATTGAGGCAAAAGTAATATTTAACTAATGAACATATGAGGGGGTGTTCTATCTATAGGACACACATTTCCAGAGAAATAATTCTATTGGCAATACTGTCCATGCCAGTACATTAGAAGATCTGCAACATTGCAAGATCTGGCAACCGTCTATACATAGCTTTATATTTTCACATATCATGGCTCAATTAGTCTTGACTTAACTTAACAAAACTTAACAGAAGAGATCAGCGAATTAGATCTACTACATACATTTTGTATTAAAGTAATTATCAGGGCAACCGGAAATATGCTACAGCATGTTTTTTTTACAACGAGATATTAACAAATGGGTAATGTATTTACACGTTTCATGGTCCTACAAGTGTTTTGAGACCTATTTGTTAGAGCATATTTTGGCATATTTTACCCATAACGTCATATTTCGGGAAATTTTAGTTTTAGGAGCATAATTTTAAAAAAAACCTCCTTTTTTAAAGCATAATTTATATTTTTTAGGCCATATTTTTTCAAAAATATCCCTTTTTAAGCATATTTTGTGTTTTTGACATTATTTTTTTTTGTTCGTACAAACAAGTGTCTTTGCAACTTTGGTTTTTTAAAATGTAACAGCCAAATCATGTTTTACACAACTGTGAAATGTTAAACATTGATTAATCTTTTAACGCGCTTTCTTATTCAATAAGTAAACAAAACATAAAAAAGAGGTGCTTTTTAACCACCACCGATTACGACCCTGGACATAATGCCTAAAGCTAATCCAATAAAAGCAGCAAATCTAAAGGCGGTTGTAGAAAAGTTTCCAGACTTACGAGCTGATGGTAGATCCCTTTATTCTAAAATCTGCAGCAAAGTTATTGCAGCAGATCGCAGAAAGTGAAAATAAGCAGACCAAACAATTATTTTTGACAGAATGTTCCGGTAGACTCTCAAAAGAAGACGATTTTCAAGAATAACTGTGCCTAGCTTTTGTGTCTGCTGACATTCCACTTTACAAAATGAGAAATCAAAATATAAGAACACTATTTGAGGAATACACGGACTACCAAGTGCCATCCGAAACAGTTTTTTGAACAAAACATTTAGAAATATTATACAACGACTGCATGGACAATATACGAGCAAAACTAAAAAATCAATTTATATGGATGAAACTATAGATGCAACAGGCAGAAATGTGGCAAACATTTTAGCAGGTGTATTAAGGTAATTGCAAGTGAGAAATTTTTACTAAATACAGCAGCCTTGGAAAGGGCTAATTACTCAACAATTGCTAGACTGTGGGACGACGCCATCAAAAATTTGGACGTATCTTCAATAAGAATAATGTTTAGCTTTTTGTGACGGATGAAGTTCCATACATGGTAAAGGCTGCAAAAGCTTAGTGGCATTTTATCCGAAAGTGGCGCATGTGACAGGTTTTGCTCATGGTGTCCGTTGATTGTGTGAATGTATTAAGAATTTTTATGAAAACGTAAATAAAACTATTGCGAATGTGAAGAAGTTATTTTTAAAAGCTCCATGTAGATAGGAACTTTTTAAACAAATGTTTCCAGACCTTCCATTACCTCCAGAAGCTATAACAACACGATGGGTAACATGGCTTGAAGCAGTTTACTGCTATGCCAACAATTGTGAAGACATTTTATAGGTCCTAAGTGTATTAAACGATGAGGATGCACAATTCATTAAAACTTCAAAGGATGTCTTGACAGACCCCCAAACTAGATCTGACTTGATTTATATTGCTACAAATTACAGTTTTATTGCAAAACATATTAAAAATTTGCAAAAATCAGGTCTTACTCTTATTGAACAAGTTCAGGTGAATGAAGACACTTTTAAATTGATAGAGAACACAGTGCAACACATTTTTTGTGAACCAAACCAATATCAAACGATAGCATTTTACGTCAGTAACAAAACCCTAAACTCCATTTTGCTCCAATACGTTGCAAATTTTTTTACAGTGGTTTAAAGTTTGATTTTTTTGGTCAAAAGTCGAATCAAAGAATATGAAAAATCATCTGTAAAAATACGTTTGGGGTATTTCATGTCTTCGGAGACCTATATTAAAACAATCAGGGGAATATTTTCTCGGAACTTTTTAACCCTCCAGCTCCCACCGAAGACAAATAACCTCTATGAGTCAAAGGTTCCAAAATAAAATCAAAATGAAATGTTAATGAAATGTTAATGAAATGTTAAAAAGTCTATTTTCAGGCAAACAGTGCAAAGCACTTTTTCAGGAGTGAACCAAACCAAAATCAAACAATAACATTTGACTTCAGTAACAAAACCCTAAACTACATTTTGCTCCAATAAGTCACAAATTTGGTTTACAGTGGTTTAAAGTAAGATTTTTTTGGTCAAATGTCAAATAAAATAAAATGATAAATCATGCGTAAAAATAGATTTGGGATAGTTCATGACTTCGGAGACCTACATTAAAATTTTCCGGGGAATATTTCCTCGAAAATATTTATTTCTATTTTATTTTACTCAACATTTGTGTATGTAAATTTACCAAAACTATTAACAAAGTCTGAATTTAAAATAATATTGTTTTTTTTTAATTTTTAATTTAAGTTTTTATTTTTAATAAAAATTATTTTAATTCATATGAAAAAAAATGTATGACTTTATTTTTTTAGGGCATGTTTTTGTTGATTTTTAGGTCATATTTTGCCATTTTTCAGGTCATATTTTATGCGCATAAAACACGATTTTTAGGGCATATTTCCGGTTGCCCTGGTAATTATTAATCACTTAACGTATATTAACATAATTTTGAATCCTGCAAAAACAGATTTTTCTTAAGTTTCTTAGATTTGACGGCAAGCAGCTGATTTATTTTCGTATTTTTGTTTTGTTATTTGCACAAGTCTCCGGCAACAAATGTTGCCGTGTGTGGATTGGGACTAAGTCGTCAATAATGGCTACTTTTGCACTTTTTTACGTTCTGTTAAGTTAAGTTCTGTTTTGTTAAGTAAATTCAAAACTGATTGTGCCACTACTGGATTCGTCTTAAAAATATCTTTCATTTCATTACCTGCACATATGGCCTACTTAAGAATTTATAAAAACTTAATTTCTGTATGCCAACTTTCAGAGGCTATAACTTTTTATTTCAAATATTCGATTTTTCTTGATTTAAAAACTAAAAAATACCTCAACCTGAAATCTTTATTATTTTCAGCGGGGGCTGGGAATTGATTTTATACCATGTCCACACTACAGTCATTTTTCGTAATTCGCGCTCTCATTCGTAATTCAACCCCCAATTACATAGCGAATTACGTAATTCCCCATACAAAATTTTGAGAGCGAATTACCTTCTTTGATGGTAATTCATTTTGAATTACCTTCTGAATTATGATAAAATCGTTGCCATCTCTAATTTTTATCGGAATATATCGAAACAGCTGTCAAAATAGAAATGTAAACAACAAACATAAACACAAAGTGAAACAAACTTTATTAATTTTTTGATATTCGACCTTTTCTTTAATATTTTCCTTTTTAATTATGCTAGAGATCGGGGTTTCACGAATTATTAGTACAAATTTAAAAGCCAAATTTAAAAACCACGTGTTGCATACAATCAAAGCAAAGTAAACAAACAAAAAAACTGTCAAATCGAATTAAGTACGTGTAGTGTGGACAGGGTAATTCGCGTAAGTAATTCAAAGAGCGAATTAGGTAATTCGAGACGTAGTGTGGACAGGGTATTAGACACATAGTTTTTTGTTGAATTTTTCTTAGAATTCATCGTATACTCCGATTGTGGCGTACGATTTTTGCACTTGCCTCTTCTTCTTCCTTTAAATTAATTCGCCACAACCAAAAAAAACAAAAATTTGGACTATGTCCGTAAAGTAGATTTGTTCCTCATTTCGTCTGAACGCGCCTTTATGTCATGTATTAAACTTCATTTATCGATAATCATTTTTTGGATAGTGCCATCTTTGTGCTACTACTATTTAAGCAACACAATCTACTACTATTTTGTTTACGAAAGCTTGACAACCCGAACAGCAGAAAAAAATATTAAACGAGTAATTTTCTCAATTTCGTTCTTCAGTTTAATAAAAATGGCGAAAGTCGGTGCTGGTTTTGTCGGAATTTTAACAATTTATCTAGTTATTTACAATATAAATTTATGTGCAACAAATTCAACTGATGAAAGTAAGTGCGCTAAATCTAATAAACAAAGTAAAAGTACAAATAAATTTCCAACGTAATAAGCAGAAGTGATATCTGGATTTAAATAGAAATGAAAAAAAGTGATTTGCTTTGTGGTGTTATTTATTACTTGGCTTGTCTCCATGTCTTTATTGTCTAAATTATGGATTGACTTAATTAACAACCACAATCATCATCATCAACGTCGTCATCATCATTAACGTCGTCGTCAGCAGTAAATATATTCACCAGCCGCCTTCGCCTTCACTACTACCATCAGATTATTACTGCTTCATCTATTCTTTTATTTGTATTATTATATTTAACAAATACTATAAAGAATAATACGTAAATCAAATGTAAAATGTTAACCAATATGGTTTCGAAGAAGCAGCAAAAAAGAGTTTAAACGAAAACAAAAATGAAATCCGAGTAGACGGGTCATTGACGAATTTAACTGTGTTGAATTGTGCTGTTGAATGTTCATCATCTCCGTTTGTCGGTAATTGTTATGAGTGTGGGTAAGGTGAGGGTTTTGATTCAGTGGGATTGAGTGCATGACTCTGCTTTCGTGTGTGTGTGTGTGCCATTTTAGATTAGTGCGAGTAGTAATAATTCAGAAATGTCAACATTTTCTCAATATTGTTGTGAAAAATTTCATTTAAAAAGCAAACGACAGGTCAAATAAGAAAATAAAAATGAACCCATAATAAAAGGCAATAATAAACATAAGACCGAAGAGAAATGCATCTCTGCCAGTGTTGTAAAGTGTGTACATTTATACTTGTTTACGTTTTTCTTTTGTTGCAGTGATGATAATAGGGGTATTCAGAGTATTGTGTCAATAACTGAGCAGTGCTACTGCGTGTATTTTCTATATTAGTGGTATTTTCTATATCGAATGGTCAGCAAATTAGGCTGACTAGAAGCTGGTTGAAATACCTTTTATACGTTATATAAATTATCCAAATCTGTGAATGCATTGGACTGATATCAAATTTAAGATTTGAAACCGTTTTGTCCTCGGATGACTACGTTTGTAGTAATTTTGCCGAATAACTAATACAACTTTTTTGCTACACAACGAAATGGGAAAGGATTTCCAAAACGACTAGGGAGCAAGACAGGATGCAAAGTACAAAATGACAACTAAAAAATTTCAAACGTGGAATTAAGAAAATAAAGTTACAAACAGATGATTTGGACTCCCTTAACTACATATGAACTGATGGCGTTCGTTGAACTTCAATAGCTAGCAAATGTCAATAAACTATTCGATGTGAATGTGGATATTTTCAGTGGTAGGACGGACAATTTCAAAGTATAAATATGCCATATTTTTTGGCGTTTTTTCAAATTTAATAACAGATTCTTGTTGTGTCAGCAGGACTTACCAGAAAAATAGTATAATTTCACAGGTACATATTGTTTTTTATTATCGCTCAGTATTATCCGTGGAATAATGCGTGTGTCCCTAACGCACATTAAGATTGAAGTAGCATAAAAGGTGAAAGTATTTTGAATGTAAAGTAAGTTGTTTATAAAACCCCAACATCTTTTTTTAACATACGAAATTTCCCTAAATTTTATAAATTTCCATAGGCACTTCAAGTGGATATAGATAATTGTGTGCGTCCTAACGCGCTTAGTGTATGTTATAATTTTGAATACATTTTTCATTTAATTTTTATTTATTTATTTAATTTTGTAATTAAAAGCCCTTTGACCAATATTATGTTAACTACAATATTCATAAGTAATATTGCCACCGCTTAGCTCGGGCTTCTCATAAACGGCCTCTGGCACGGTTTTCTTTTTGGGACAACTTTTCTTTTAACACGCTAAAAGGTCTCGTTCTAACACGGTTTAGGAAAAAATTAGCAGAATTTTTTTTTGCTTTAAAATGCATTCTATGATAAATAACATTCATATTATAACTGACAGCTTTAAGTACTAAACCGAAATTTTAAATCATGAAATAACGGTAAATGGTCTCCAAAAGAGTCGTGGAGATGATGAGTCGTTTTTTTTTTAAACACCGATCCTTCTGCTGAAATGCGATAAGGTAGAAAAGAAAACTTGAAAGGTGCATATTTTATATAAAGGAGTTAAGCAAAAAAAAAAACATTTTTCCTTTGTATCCTATAAACAATTTAAAAACAATTCAGTGCACGACATATACAAAATAAATTCTCTCCTAATTTCATTTTTCCTTCCGGAGTTTAAGATGCAGAAAAATTGAGCTCTGTAGTGCTTCTGACTGTAGTAGGGCTACAGCACAGATAGATCGTACTCGTGAAAACTGGTGTCCTTATAAACCCCCTTATTTGTGTTTAACCACATTTACGAACGATTGTTTAAAAAATAATGCAATATCCTTAATAAACTTACAACAATTTATTTGTATTTTTCTTTAATTTTTAAAGGATCAACGGTCCTAAAAATAATAAAAAGTATGACTTACGACTACCAGCTATTGCTCACATTTTACATCCAAGCTTAATCATGATATTTTCAGGAAACCTTTGTGCTCGTCTGTGACGGGTTATTGCACTTAAACCCACTTTCATTAATTCAATAGATCAATGCTCTTATTATTTATCGAGGCTCCACGTGAAACTAACTGTTTGCTCGGCGTTTTAAATGAAGCCATCGCCAATACTGTTTTAACAGGTGTTTACTTACACGCGGCAAAAATAATCGTTTCTCACTACCTCCCGTTTGTCCAATTTATTGCAATTTCCCCCCTTCTCCTTGAAAAGGTGTAAGCGTGTGTAAGCGTGTGTAAGCGTGTGTATTGTAGCCTACGACGCTCCAATTATTGTCGAGAAGTATATTAAATAATGTTCTATTTACTGAGTTCTATTGTCTTGTGGCCAATCTACTCACCCAATCATCATTGTCTTTACTGTTGTTATTGTACTGTTTTGAACCACTTAACATTCATTTCATATAAAGACGCAATTTCATTTCAATTATTGTTATACATGTTTTGTTTTTATTTTTTTCAAAATGAAGATTCCCTAGTTTCGAAATAAATTTTAAACAAAGGCCTATTGCTGGGTTGCTGTACACCATCATATTGTTGGAGAAGACACTGCCATTTAAGGCATTGTAGAGGGAATCAGAATTGGTAGCGAGGCGGTGAATGGGTTGTATGATGCATCCATCCATCATGCATGTACAGTAGATGCATTCAAATAGCACATGCTAATATGCCATAGACTGGATTATTCTATTGTTGATTGTAAACAGTATTTTTGCTATGGGTATCACTACTGCTTGCGACTGTAGTAGACAATGTGTAAATCTATTTTGGTGTAGCCAACAGCGTTATGACAATAAAGCGATAGTATTTACACTGTATAACAACAAATTGCATAATTTTGTGCATCTTAGTTGATTTTAACTTTTTATTTTGTTTACGTTCACGTGTTCTAGAACAATATCTATTTTGAGAATATACATACATCTTCCGAATGTATGCATAGGTTGATAATATAAAAAAATACTGTAGTTTTTATATGTTGCAACTATAACGATTGTATGACCGAATATAACATATGGATGAATTTTTTGGAGAAGTCTTGATAAGTGTAATCTTATGAAGATGCTTGGCAAATATCAAAGTATAGTTGGATTTGCTTCTGCACTGTGATTGCCATCAATAAATGCAAAAACATGCAAGTAAGATTCAGAAATTGAGCGATAACATTTCTTCTCGTAGTAATTATATGTACAAAGGATTGATTTCCACTAGTAGGAGACCACTGTTATTCATAAAGAGCGGACTGAACGGGCGGCAAGAATCCATACAGTGATTCTTTTTCTGTCTTAGTATGGTTCTAGAATGAAATATAGTACTGAAGCAGGTGTTTACTGCGATTACCTGCAACTCAGCCTGTAATTTAGGCCACTTGATGACAGCAGCTATTTTCATCCAGTGCTGCTGGCGGAGGCCATTTTTGGATAAATAAAATTCTGTATAGATAGTCAATCTGTCATAAATGCAAATATAAAAAACATGTGCCAAGGACGTACATCTTAAATTTACATATCACACCTGTTCAACAAAATGTTGACAACTCAAAACGTCCTTAATCTATGTTTTATAAAAAAACAACAAACAGTGTTCATTATTACCAACTGTAAAAATCGTACATTGTTTCGTCTCCTTTTTCAAAAAACTTCTTAAGACTCAACTAAGAGTTAAATTTTTACTTCAAATACTTGATTTTTTCGGTAAACCGGTTTCCGGTTTATTCGAAACGGAAGTTATTAGAAAATTTTCACTTAGCATTCCAGTAGGAAGTGTCTGCAAGACATCCTCAAGGATAGGTGCATGGCCATAGTAAATCGTTGATGACACTTAGGGGACCGTCCATACAAATCGTTGACGAAATTCTCATACAAGTGTCCGCTTTGTCATGCACGATCTAATGAGCGACAATGAAGGTCAAATTGTCGTTGATGCCTAAATAAGCGACATGTCGCCCACACAATCATGCACGACATAATGACCGACAATGTCAAATTGTCGTTACCAGTGATTAATTATATAAAATAACAAATTGAAATAGTTTTATAATAGTGCTGTTTCCAACAAACTGAAAATTGTTTACTTCTACTTTCCTCCTTCAATTCTATGTCGATATTGTACTGTGACATTGAACTTTTTTGTTTGATGCACGACAACATTAGTATATTGTCGGTCAGCTTGTCGTCAACCGAGTGTTCTGACGACAAGTACATAGTGGCCTTCGATAGCTCAGTGGTAGCGACGTAGACTAGCAATCCGAAGGTGCCGGGTTCGATTCCCGGCCGGGGCACTGGCCAAATCAACATCGATGAAAAATTAATTACTTTTTAAATTCTTTCGAGTTCTCCAGCCAACTAAAAAATACAGATTGCGCAAGGACCAAGGAGATAGGAAAATGATTTATCAACATCTCATATAAATCGACAAGCCAGCTGGCGCCATCTCTGGTAGAATTGGGCGGTTAAACTCACAACAACAACACCTAACAATCCTTGACACAAACCTTGTTATCTACAAAGGAACGAAACAGAGTTGCCAACAATGATCGTATGATAATCGGATTATATGCCCGATCGAGTGCCGATATATTGAAAATCGGTATAAAGAATTATCACCCCAGCTAACCACCAGCTGTTACAAGAACAATTTTTGTGTTATCACCCTTTTGTTGAACAGCTGCGATATGTTTCTCCAAGTGCAAGAGTATTCCAGAATTTTCGACGATATATTACCGCCAATATCAGAGCGGAGGCGTTGATGTTAATCTTGAGTACATTATGTAAAATTCATAAATATTACCCTTCAGTCAAATGTTTCTACATCCATGTTTACATTAAACTTTTAATAAATTACTCAATAAAATAGTTTGAAATATGAAACTTTAAATTTCTAATCAAAAGTCGTCATTAACATTTATTACGAAATTCTTGTTGGACAGTTTAATGATTATACATGGTCCAGTAGTGAACGCAAATGCACTTGGTGGTGATGCCACTGTTATTGTTATTTTTACTAACACCATTGCAAGAATTCATTCTCGCCGTTTAGAGCAATTGAACGGCGAACGAGTACAACAAGTACTTGTATGGCAAGTTAATCATTTATCTACACGACTGTGATGGACAGACGGACGGACACACAGAGGCAGACAAAGCTGGGTCCATCAGGCAGCGCATTTATTCATCCATGCATGCGACCGACCGACCATCCATCCACCCGTTCGTCTATGCATTCAATGGAATATGTTGATAACAACGATTTTGTCTTGTTCTCATTCACCATTTGATGACTCGCCATGCTGCTGCTCATCATCGAGTGTTACAATTTGTTTAACTAACATTCAAATGTTTTAGAATATCTGTGAAACAAGCGATGACTGTTTTTGGTAGGTTCCATACAATCTTTTTTTTATATAATAAAGTGCCGCCCTTGTGTTTTATAGTTGCACAAATCAAAAAAAGTACTTGAGATGTTTTTCGTAAGGGCTCAACGTTTGAAACGCTCAAAAAGTGAAAAAAAATGGGGGAAATAATTTTAAATATAATAACACTTTGTAGTTGATCTTGACAAATGATCTATCTACAATTAATTGGTACTGAAGTGCATGGTACAACAAGGTATTTTCTGAGTAATTTAAGATACATACTATATTGACTGTTTTATATCAAAGATACCACTTTAATTAATTCAATAATAAAATTTTTTCAATTATATAAGTTTATTGTGTGTGTTTTTTTTAAGTTCGTTCACCAAATATTGTTTTTGCAATTTAATCACTTTTATTGCTGATGTATAACACGCAATTGTGGCTTTTTGGAAACAGTTGAAGTAGTGACTGTTATTGCCCTTTCGAATCAAATGTAACATGGCTATTATATCTATTAGATTAATTGTTACCCTTTTTTTGAGAAGTATTCATAATTTAGATTTGTTTTTATTATAATTGAATTTATAGCGCCCTCGATGTGGTATTTTGTAGGGTATCACAAAACAAACCTATGTGAAACGAAAAGAGTTATAAAAAGAAAGAGTTATACGAAATTATAATTTTTCATCATTAAAACCGTGCAAGCCGAGGTAAGCCAAGCTTACCTTTAAAAATTACCAAAACCTCACCTACCTAAGATAGAAAAATGGGGTATGAACCCAGTAGGGAATCGTCAAAATAGTTCAAAAGTATGGAATTGTGAACTAATCCCAAAATGAACTAGTTCTAAGCTATCAATTTCTAGAAAAAAACTAGTTTTTTAAAGTAGTTCCAACTAGTTTAAGGGCGACAATCACTTACCGCCCGACTAGAATTAAGGGGCTTGCAGCAACAACGAGTTAACTCCATTTTTAGACCGAACAGAGTTAACAACTGTTTCTTGGGGGGAAAAGATCATTCTTTCGTATGGTTCGACAATGAATTATCTCCCACTGATAGTGCTCAAGGTATCCGCTAGAAAAATTAAATGCCTCATTCTTTGGGGCAACATGGATTTAACTCTAGGAGCTGACTCTTTGTTTCCCCAAATGATTGTCATAAAACAGCATGGAGATAATAGTGGTGATGTTACTTGGCCGGCCTCCAAACGACAGATCCCTCTGCTAGTTGAATGCAGTTAGGGACTTTCCAGACTTTTGCCACTTTGCTTATACGTACCCTTAATTTTATCCCCTGATAGTTGCGCATATGGTAACACTAAATTCCCCATTTTTCTATAAGATTGCACATATTCAATGCTTCCTTACTTTAAAAAGAAAGCAATTTCCAATTATTTGGGCCAAAACGGAGTTAACTAGTATTTTTCCCTACTGGGAAATTGTTTAAAGTACCCAGTATCCAGTATCAAAAAATACTAATTCGAAACTAGTTTAGTACCAGTTTTCCATAGGACAGTGAACTAGTTCACCTTCCATACAAACAACTGTCCCATTTTACACGTAGTTGTCCTGGGCTGGGTAGTTGTCCTTTGTGTCCGATGAAAGAAAATGTAGACGATTGGGTACAGGAATCGAAACATGGATATCCCGCATGATATTCACGTGTTCTAACAATCATGCAGGATAGTAAATCTTACCTACTCAATAAAGCTATTATTTGCCATTAGGTAATTTTTCCCGACTTCAAATGTGTACCTCATGTAAATTCAATTTAGGAAAAAGATTAACGAGTTAATACGTTAAACGCATTCTATATAATCTACTGTAAGTCCGTTAGAGCTACATTTATTTAAGGAGAATTTGATATATACTCATACATCGGTATGCATGTGTAAGTAATATATCCTCAGCTGCGGAAAAGGCCGTTTGTGAGGCCCTCAATCAGATTCTTCTGAAAAAAACACTGCAATTACAAAACAACATACCAATGAGAGAATTCTTCTTTCTTCTTCTTTCTTAGCTGGTACTTCTATGCAATCCCAGTGGATTATATACCGCACGTAGAAAAATATTATAAGCGCCTCGATCTTCTGCGCTTCTTCTCCAGTTAGTCACACCGAGTTCTGTAAGGTTCTCAGTAACCTGGTCTTTCCAACGGAGTTTTGGTCGCCCTCTTCTGCGCCGTCCATCGAGTTCATTGTCGAAGACTTTTCGAGCTGGAGCATTTTCGTCCATGCGTACAACATGACCTAGCCAACGCAACCGTTGCACCTTAATGCGTTTGACCACGTCAATGTCAGTGTACAGCTCGTACAGCTCATGATTCATACGACGCCGATACTCTCCGTAAACGATGATGGGCCCATATATTTTACGGAGTATTTTTCTCTCGAATACCGCCAGAACCGATTCATCCGCTTGTGTCATAACCCAGGATTCTGAGCCATACATTAGGACAGGTAGAACCAGTATCTGGTATAGCTGGAGTTTTGTTCGTCGAGAGAGGGCTCTGTCATTGAATCGCTTGCTTAGTCCGTAGTAGCATTTATTTGCAAGCAGGATTCTTCTCCGGATTTCTAGGCTGACATTATTTTCTTTGTTGATGGCGGAGCCTAGGTAGACAAAATTATCTACCACCTCGAAATTATAGTTGTCAACGTTCACGCAGTTTCCCAAACGAGTAGATTCTTTGTTCGTTGAAACTAAGAGAGAATAATGAGAGAATATACTGAAAGTTAACCATATTGCAAAGTAGACTAACATATACTGCAGAAAAACTAATCGCCATTTACCACGTTAGTCAAGCAAATTAACTACAAAGCCTATACACTACAACGACTACAACCGATTTCATATTCGTAGCACAGTATTTTTATGCGTACCATAATAAAAAACAGATGTCTTTACTTTAATAGAGTAGCTGTATAAATATGTATTAATTTGTATTTCATTAATAATTAATTATATCATTTATATTAAAATATTTAAACTAATAGAAATTTCTGAGATGTATAAATAAGTCGTATTATTGTAATTGACTTAAAATCGGCCGCATGCCTTAAAATTACAATTTTGAATTCAAATATTAATCATCTAATTCTTGTTGCGGATCCATCCTTGCGAGGTGTACGTACCAACACAGAATATTCGAATTTCCCAATAAAGCGGAAAATCTTTTGATTACTTTATTTTAAACCTCTTGTGTTTTATTTTGTTTATTCTTTTTCTCGCAGCACATCCTTGGGTTTTTTTGCTACGCAAACAGTTGGAATGTTTGTAGGAGCATAAGAACAACAGAATGCAACCTTAATAAGGCCTTTATGATTACATATAAGTAGAGTCTTTAAAACTCCGCCGCTGCTACAAAACGTTTTGTAGTGGCAAATCACAATGAGTGTCTTCCTACTAAAACAAGTGTTTTGTTGTTGTACATATTAATTATTTAAATTGCATACAGTAAAACAACACATACATACATATATAGGTGCACTTACGTATGCAAGTGTGCGCATATCAATTTGAACTCCAAAATGGACTCTTATCAATTTCTTTGTTGTTCAACTTTTAAATTAACTATATTTCTAGAAAAAAATATGTATGAATTAATAACAGTAAGAATTTCATTGAACCGATAACGCTGGGAACCAATTAGCGGTTATTAGTTTCTTCGCGTCATTGGTGTTTGTATATAGGTACGAAGTATAGACACATTTGGAAAATATAATTTGTACACATAATCCGTGCAATTTGTATGAGAACAGTTATCGACAGACCAGATGCCAATGCAATTAATGTTGTAATTTAAATCACTATCGGCAGTTAAGTCTGTTGAAAGATACGTATGTCAAAAAATCTTTAAATAGTGCCAAAACAAGTTTTGGAAAACTACAAATTAAAAAAATATAAGATTTTATATATTTCTTGATAATAGAACGGCAAATGATTTCAACACTAACCCAAGAAATGGCCCTGTAGTACGTTAGGCCGTCATGGGGCAAGAATTATTGCCACAGTAAACGACTTCAGAAAAGCTGACATGATAAGCAAAAAGAAAATTCAACCGTTCTTCTCTGCAAATAACCAGTACTTTCTAGCTGGAGAATGACAACAATGGGATCCTTCTTTTTTGAAAATCTTTGACTTGTTTATCTAAAATTTAACTTTCTCATCTGAAAATATACAAAACAAACACAGATTTAGTATTATCTTAACAAATGTTAACTTAAGATCGTCAAATGATTCTCTCGGGGTCTCTTTAATAAATTTGATTTTTTTTAACGTCAATATCAATTGTGGGAGTAGTCCCCAAAGTAGTAGTTCACTTTATGAGTTCCATGTGCATTTATGGTTTAGAATTATGTATTGTATAAGCTTTTTTTAAAATTCTTTACTTTAAGTAACTTTATTTTATGTAAATGCATTATTAATATGATTGTTGGGGTAGTCCTCGGAGTAGTAGTTCAATTTATGAGTACCATGTGCATTTATTGTTAAGAGAAAAAGATAAATTTATTGTCCTTATTATTTATATAAAATTTTAATTTGATATCCATTTTTTTTTGTAACTTGTAGTATTTTTGAAACCATGTATGGCCCAATTGCTCGGTTTTTATTTAAGTACAAATAAATAAAAAATTATAATAAAATATACAAAAATAATAAGATCCATTATTTTAAATTACAAAAAATATTGTGCACCTAGAAATAACAAGAACGTGCTAAGATAACTTGTCAAAACTCGCACAATGTAGGGCCTGTGAAAATCACTGCCTTTTATCGAAAACCGTGCTGTTGAACTATCAACTCGCAGATTTTTTGTATGTTAAGCTCAACCAAATGTATACATAAAAATAGCTGAACGGCCTGAATGTTTGTGGTTGGATTGTAATGCTTAATTCAACGCACACCAAAGAGACAACGCCTTTCCAAGTTCATAATAAGTTCATCTATAGATCACTTTGTGACTAAATTGATGATTGTTGTATTTTTTCAAGGGTATATACGACGTATATTTCAATTAAAAATGTTTAAAATGTAATCCGTGAATATTCCATCACGAGAACGAATGATTGCCTGTGTTGCTTTTTTTAATTTTACATTACCGACAGTTAGCCAAAATAGAATTTTAAATAATAATTTTGGATTTCAGTTATAAAGGGATTTCCGTTAAGTTTTGAATATTTTTGTATATAACTAAATAACTAAAGCTGACTTTATAGGTATTTTAGGACTTTTAGGATCCTTACCATTTATATTTCGAAGTGAGATCGTTGATATTATTGATCTTTGATAAATTTGTTATTTTAAAGATTCTGCCGATTTGTTCAACACAACAAATCAGTTACACAAAATTTGTTTTTTTTTTTATTTCGGTTGATTCCACCTGTAATACACTTGACCACAGCTGTACAATAGTACCCGCTGCACTCATTACTAAACAATTTTCAAAATGCTCAAATAGTTCATGTAACTGTGCAACGCAACTTCTTCTCTTCCTGTTTCATGTTATCGAAACGTAAACATTTCTTTAACACATCGACTTTAAATTCTAACTGTTGCAATCGTACGCTTTATGCGTTTTCGTTTTTGTTGTTGCTGTCAGTGTGTGTGCAGACTCGACGGGGCAAGTACAGATTTTCGGCTCTGATTCCAATTGTCGGTCATTATTGCCTAAGCACCAACATTTTTTTTTATATTGGTCTCGCTTTGTTCGTTATTAGCTTCGACTGACTTGCTGGTTAGTTGAACTTCCTCTGAAGCAATACGATGAAGACTATGAAGAATATTCGTCTTATCCGTTGTTCATTCATAAGAAATTTTACTTACTTCATATTCATTTTCGTAAAAGGTAAACAAACTCGACCAATGTAGACAACGAACTATGTATTAAGAGATGTGTATCTTTGTGTACACAAGAGTGTAGGCCAATAAACAAACATGCTGAAATTCGAATGTTATTTTGTTGTTACCTCAAGTTGTTGGCGTTTGAATCAGAAACAAAACAAACAACTAAAGAAACGAAACTATTGATAGCGAACGAATTTGTTGGTAGTATTACTTTTGCTCGGTGGTTTGTTGTATTATAGCTGTGCTAGTTTTTGGCAAAAGTGTCACTCTAATGTGTAGACATTTGGATGAGTGTGTGTAAGTAATATATATATGTATGGATATAGTTTAGTAATTCTGCACCTGTTATTCTTTGATATAAGGTAACGTGTATTTGGAAATATTGAATTTTTTAGAGCAATTTTGCTGGTACATACCTAAGTTTTGCAGAAAAGTTCGTGGCAAAGTAAAACAATGAATGTCAAATTTTTCACGATTCCTAGACCGAACATATAGTGACTGGAATATAAACCATTTCCCGCAGACGATAAATTGCTTAGTAAATATCATTGAAACATATCGCCATATAGAATGCTTAATATCAATACATAATGTGTAGAATATAACTTTGACTTAAAAATAAATAAATAACAAAAATTAATCTGACAACAAAATAAACAGAAAATAAGATGTAAAGTAGTATGCATCTCTTCTCTTCATATATAAAAATTACGTATATGTTCGTAATTGCTAAACTCGAAAACTTCTGGACCGATTTTGACCAAATTCTATATGCATGCTCTATTGGCCGTGAGTAGTGTTTCTGTGTAGTTTGAAGTTCGCCTGACAGATCGCGCAATATTTAGTTTTTTTGTGTTTTTGCACCGGAACCTGACTTGCAGTGAAAATAAAATTTAAAGGCAAAACAACGTTTGCCCGGGTCAGCTAGTTTGAAATAAAAATAGATCTAAATTAGAATAAATCAGTCTACAAGATGTCTACAAGAAATATTGTAGTTTCCTATTAAACAGTATATACTACTAATATTATATTTATTAATTTATTATCATAAATTAGTTTTTGTTTTGGCCGAGTGAATAACACCCTTTTAAACAATTAAAACGAAAACAAAAAATTACGGGACTTTATAGCGGCGTGAATGCAAAATTTGGCACTGTCAAATTAGAAATTATAAAAATGAGCAAGAATAGTTTGCATCGTACATAGAAAAAATTGCTGTGTACTGTAGAGTTCAAAATTTGTGTGGAAACTTTATAGAATGTTGTATCATATGCCTAACCACTAGGAGTTTTAGCTCCGTTCAACAAATGGTCAAATTTGAGCAAACGCGGCACCCATCGCCGGGACCGTTTCTCATGTACCAATTATCTTGCAGAATGTGTTATTTGTGTGTGTGTGTCGTGTAATGTACCTTATACCACATCTATACATAATACATATTTGTTTTGCTGTCACTTCTGTAATCGCGGTCGGTCATATTATTATTGTTCAAATATCAACAATAATGTCTATATTTAGTTTATATTGTTCATAATACTTTACACTACAGAGCTATCTATTGATTTATTTGCGCCTTTTGTATGTTTTGCTTTCGTTTGTTGTAGTGGCGTCTTAGTCGCCGGTTTCCTAGTCGTTTCACTTCCTCTTTGCTCGTTCATGGCTTTGCATTTTAGACGTTGTACTTGCACACAAACCAACATTAATCATCGCTTATTCTCGTTCTATCATTACCAGCATTGTAATGAGGGTAAAGTACATAAACATAAATAAATAAATACAAAAAATAAAACATAGAAAAATACAGAAACGTTTTAGTCCTCCCCCCGGAGGTGTGTGTGCAGCGATGTACTTTGCTAGTGGTTATTACATTTTTTTTTCTGACTTTTTGAATAGCCAATGTTTCTTTTAACCACAAAAACTCAAACGACGGCAATTTACAAACTATTTGCTTTTATTTGAAACAGGTGATAAAATTTAAGAGGAGAGAATGAAAAAAAAAAACTGTTTCAGACAGTTTTTCATTTTGTGGTTAAACTGAAAAACAGACCACAATTTGATTAACCTAAATCTGGTAGTAGCGTGTTGTCAATTATATACATATATACAAATGTATGGATGACAAGCATTAAGTAGAAAAATGGCAAAGTTTACAACTTGAAATGGTATTTACAGCAAAGACGACAAAAAGGTAATAATATTTTGATACAGACAAATGTTAATTTTCGAAGGATACATTCTGGGCGCGCAACGCTCAGCATAATTGCCTTCGCTTGTACTTCGAGGCTTTCTCTTAATATTAAAGTCATCGTGAAACTTCTAGCTTCTTCTAGAAATATCTAATTTTATAATTTTATAAAAGAAAATGTTCGTAAAACTTTTGTTCTGCACAACGACAAAATGTTGTCTTTTAATGTTTTTATGCTAAATGCTACAATACAATGTCTACTTCACCGTCGATGATTGGCGTGTTTTCGTCACTTACGCATAATTCGGGAACGAGCAGAGTACGAAAAAGTGCTCTCTAAATATTTTTAGAGATATTTGGATCATACCCTGAGATATTTCATATCCGTCCTTACAGGTGGGGAAAAAAATTATGATGCGGATAGGGTTTATATGATCGTTAGAAATGGAACACAAGAAGGTATTAACGAGCCCTACTTACTTGCAATTAGCATTTCCGTCCTTTGTGTGTAATTTTTTTTTAAATCGTCGGAACAGTGGCCTTGTTTTGTTTGTTGTGAGCGTATATATCAGAATGAGTTAAACTAACTATCTTCAGACCGGTTATGTTTCTACACCAGAATCTTGTCCGCCTGTCTGATTCTTGGCTAATGGGATAAATCTTACAAATCGTAAAAATTTGGCCGGTTCTCGGCTTTCCAATATGAGCTGTTTGTTCGACTTGTAGCTCTTTTTGTTTTAACAAAGTCATGATAGTGAAGCTAAGCAACAACTTTTCTACTGTATGCCAACTATTGTACCCTAGTGTGAATACTAATTATACTGTCGGGTATAAGGAACCTCTAGTATTGATGACTACAACAACAATAAAGCCCTGAGAATGAAACAGGTTTTTGCTCAATGATTTTACGAAATGTAAAAAAAAACATGAAAAAGATAAAAAAAACAAATAACAATTAGTTACTATTATTATAATACTTTGTCGGTTCATGTTTTGTTTCATTTTCAGTGCTTTCGTCTATTTAAAAGTTCTTTAAACTGTGTGTTTATGGTCTGACGCCTTTACCTCTATTGCCTCTTTCTTTTATTCCGCTTTCTATAAAACCTAAGAAATTAGGACCATTTGTTAAATGAAACATTTCGTGGCGGAACTTACAAAATACGCATAAAGAAGCGAAAAAGAAAAACAAAACAAAAAACTACAATAAAGATTTACACGATTACGTTTAGGGGGAGGTGAGAATCGGCGGGGAGAAAAACAATTTCTAACACAGATACAAGCGTCCACCACTCACGTGATACACCATAGATGCCGTTGTGTTGTTGGTTGTGTCTCGTCATCGTAATCCTCATCTTAACCCTCGTATACACCCGCTACTTTGTCTTACACCTGAATTCACTTAAATAATTATGATGTGTTCTTGTATCTCTCCGTATCTTGCACGATTTTCTACTTGGAGCGTAACCATCAGCAGTTAGAGCTGTAGTACAGCGGCTTTTTATCTTGAATGAGTCATAAACCCGCTAAGGTAGGATTTTGTGTTTTGTTTTGGTTGTTGTTTTGGATAAACCAAAAATGTTGTTACTTCAAGATAAATTAGTAGTCACAAATGAAATGGGGATTTTTTTTTAAAAAATATTTTTGGACAGAATTTCCGCGTAAATCGAATAATAAATTGTCAAATAAACTTAATCCCCTTTACACCCCATGAATGAGTAGCATCCCTTACTTCTCGCGTTATTGTGAATTTTAGATTCACGACAACGTCTCTGTTTGAGAAGCTTTTACTAGACGTGCCGATTATCTCGACACTTATACTGCGAAGTTGCTGTCGAAAACATCGAGGCGGCCGGCAATGAAAGAAAAATGTTGATAACTGGAGCCGGGAATCAAACCACGGATCTCCCACATTGTAGTCGCGTGTTTTAACCACTATGCCACGGCCGGTCCCATTGTCAAATGCTTTTTAATAATACAACCGCACAGTCGTTTTTATGCAATAGACTTCAGTACATCATTCTGGACATCAGCATTCAATTTCGTATTATAAATGTATTATAATTACATTGACCCCTTACATCTGTTTCGGCTTTGGACTAGTGATTCTCTATCGAATACAAGCCTCTTGTTGCCTTTTAATTTTTTTATTAATTTAAAAGTAAGAGTGTGTATTTATTGTTCTAAATAGAATGTTGTAATGAGAAGTAATATATTAATGTTATTAGAAACTGCTTTATACTTAATTAGATTTGCTATTACCATAAAGTCCTTTGGTGTTGCCAAGGGTCATGGCCAAATATATTGTAAATAAAGTGGCCCTTTGCCGTCTAGTGCCGCTTTGGAAAGCAACATTCGTGCTGCAAATGACGCCATTAAAATCGTCTAACTTTTATTAAAATAAAATTAACAATTCGAAATAATAATACATTTTTTTCGATTGCAATTAACACGCAAGTTATTTACTTAGCGCATATAGTACATTTAAGCTAATTATTACACCCAGCATGAAAATGTAAATTTTTCTACATGTTAGAAATTTATTAGATTAATGTTTTTTTGTTCCTATAATTTTGTTACACGAAGTGCCTACCACCGGACTGTAAAATAATAAAAATACGAGATTATTGAAAATACTTAAATATGTCTTTCAAAAATATCTTATTCCAGAAATGCTAAAAGTTGTTGACTTAAAAACATATCAACGAAACCTTAACATGTACATTAGTGTGAGTCGAAAAAAAAGTTGTGGCGGACACCCCCTACGTTTAAAGATTATCTCAAGACAATTTGGGGACAATAATTTTTTTTTAATCCGTGCACCCTACTTACGGCCCAAATAGGTTTTATTGCATAGCTTCGTTGTCTGGTGTCCTATCGAAATAAAAAGTATACTGTTGTTCATGTTTTGTCAATAGCTCTATTTTTGTCTTTGGTCACTTTTGACTCCGAAGTCAATTTTGACCATTGACTTCATCTACTTCGTTTCCTATATCCACATGATGCCCATTACTCATAACGGTCGTAAAGACCTCTAAAAATAATTAACATTTTGCTTTTAATTCATTTAATTTGATTCACAAACAAAAAAGTTATAGAGGTTTAAAAAAAAGTTAGTCACCCTACTTAACTTATAATTAATACATTTTGATTCGATAGGAAGCTAAATAAGAACACAGCACAAAATTTAATTATAAGTGAAGTAGGGTGACTAACTTTTTTTAAAACCTCTATAACTTTTTTGTTTGTGAATAAAATTAAATAAATTAAAAGCAAAATGTTAATTATTTTTAGAGCGTCAATAACTCCTTTTATAGTTGTAACAAAGTATTTAAAAAAAAACGAGTACCCGAAGGAAAAAACTCGGTTTAACCGGTTATTCGAAAATGACACTTTTGCAAAAACCGGCATACGGTTTTGAACACCCTACCCATGTCCTAGTAACCACGAAAATCATAATCTTTTGTAATTTTTCTGAAAAAATATCACGCACCAATTGGTTTTTCTAAACAGGTGTATAAAAAATTATTTAACAATTTATTATTTTTTTTTATTTTATTTTTATTTTTAGATCTCCTAGGCTCATTGGTCAATTATCAAAAGGCTGTCACCTGCGATAAATGTTGCAAGTGTTAGTAAACAAATTAACTGTTAGCATTAGGAGAGATTATTCGTTACACATTTTATTTTTTTTTTTTTCGTTAAAAAAGGTTAGATACGTTTTGGTTTGCGAAAAAATCTCTTACCATCTCTAAATATTAATGAAATTTCATACTTGAGCTATTTTTTGTTTTAAATAAACATATTACTAATTTTTCTTAACCAAAAAGAAAATTAAAAATTTTCAAAACTTCATCGCGGTTGGTGTGTGAACTTTTTTGAACTTAGCGAATAAATAAATATACGTTCCCTTATAGTTTTTTATGCTCTATTGGACTGTGCTATGCCAATTTTGATATTTTAAAAAATTGTTAAAAAGTTATATCCCTAATGTACATACGTACATTCTAGTCGAAAAAAAACGTGGTAATCGTACACCAGAAACGGAATCAACGATGAATTCTAAGGAAATTCAACAAAAAACTATGTGTCTAAAATCAATTCCTAGTTTCCGCTGAGAAGCATGAAGATTTTAGGTTAAAGTATTATTAGTTTTTAAATCAGGACAAACCTAAAACTTGAGATATTTATCATTGAAACCTTCTGCGTAAAGCTAACTCAACAAACAAAATGCAGAAGAGTATCTATGGATTGGTAAAAAAGTTATGAAATACAGAAATAAAGTTATTATAAATTCTTGAAATTTTGCCTTTGGCCAGAATATGGGGTGGGAGTCCAGACAACATCAATCACATAGATTTCGATTCTGGTGTACAATTTTCGCAAAAAAAATTGACCCGACCTAATGTACATCTAATGGATGAATAACACAGAGGAACGAAATTGAACTTTTTAAGTGTCGACGGTAACTTTATAGATTTTTTTTTACTTATTTGATGTCTCTGATTAGAAATCTAATCTTCATATTTCTCCATCAGCTCGCATTTTTAAGTTGCGATTTTTCTCAATTCAGTTTTCTCAGAAAATTGTGAATAAAATCAAAAGCTGTGCAACGATATAAATCAAATAAATCTCATTTTATTACAAATTTATTGAATTAATTGCTTTTAGACCAAAACGTCATTTTTATTTTTTATGATTTTTTAAAGATAAACTTTTTTTCCAAACCTTCAACGATATCTCTGAAACTGCTTGGATAAATTTAAAACCAATGTTAGCATGACGAAAAGAGAATTTTGGTGACGAGTTTTGGATTTTTTTAAATTGAATATGGTGAACCGTTTTTTAGTTATTTCAATATATGTAGTGGAAGTGCCTAAATTTTATTATAACGGTATATCGCGAAAAATCGAGCTGATAAAAAAACCAAGTGCAGATTTGGATGCAGCGTCCCAAATAACCTTAAAAACAAATACCTTAATCAACAAACACCTTGTTCCATTGTGTAATTAATTGCCCCATATTTTCTGAGCAAGAGGATGAGAGAAAGTCTGAGCGAGAAGAGTAGGTTGCCAAGTATGACTTATTATATAACAGCAAAGGTTACTAATTGGGTGTGTGAGTTTGCTATTAAATACAAATTATTAAAATTATATTGATTAGCTTTAACTGCTTAGAGAGAAATAAGTGTACAAAACTAACTGAGCTTAGACGTTATCATTTTGACAATATCAATAATGTGCAAATGATGTGTCAGTTCCTGATGTTTACTCTATATTGCACTAGAAGATACTATTTACAATCATCAACTTGCTGTCGATGTTGTTTTTGTTGTCATATTTGATAATGTGTGTACTTCTCTCAACACTCATGGCTATGGGGAATTCTAAAAAAACAATATATGCAGCAGCATTATCTGCCGGTGGCGGCTACTACCATCCAGTCACCGACTGAACCAAGCCGACTGGGAAATTTTGTCGAGATAACGAGTTCACTTTGTTGTGTCATTCGCCAAGCTAAGCTCATGATGATCATGACGTCTATTTGACTGTGGATTTAAAAACAAATCTTTGTGTTGAATTGTTGTTTTGAAATTCTTATTTGTTTCGTATTTATTATAGGGCTGTTCTCCAGTTTCGATCTGTTTTTTGTTTTGTTTCAAAGAATGTATTTTTATAACAGAATGAATAAGAATGAAATAATAATGAGCTAATCACTGGTTATTTAGTTATAAAAATGTTGGGAAAAAAAACTTGAATGTTGAGTAATTTTTGTGTTGTGGTGAATATATTTTTAAAAATATACTTATCTTTCGTAATAGCAAACAATGTTTGGAAATATTGCAGGGTGCCGAACAAATCTGAACGCGACAGAATTAAGTACAGTGAACATCGCATATATAAAATATCCAAAATGCACATAAAACACATTTCTTAATAAATATATTTCAAATGGAACAATTTTTTATTGTCAGGGGTTACCGAAAAAATTAAGAACTTCGATTAGAAAGTCGTTTTATCCGCAGCACACAGTGAAGCAAATTGCGGGTTAATCTCTGCAAATCATCCACCACTATTATGGTTTGATAGCGTATCCAAAATGATGACGATTGACTAAGGTTTTTTTTCCTTTTCAAAATATCGCTCTTGTCATTGTCAAATTTTCAGGTTATAAATGGATATTTGTGGAAGCAAAAATTTCAGAAACGTTGGCAAATTTCATAATACATACAGTTTTTGGTTGAGATGTAGCTTATGAATCGTAGAAAAATCGTGCTACTATATTACGAAGGGAAAACATTTTACGTCAACTTTTTGTTTTTAAATGTTGCGAAAAATTCGGCACCTACTTGTTTATCGACGAATGAGAACGTCACTAGTTGAGAAGCTCTTACTAGACATGCCGATTAACTTGACACTAATACTGCGAAGTTGCTCTCGACAACATTCGAGGGGGGCCGACAATGAAAGAAATTTTTTTTTTTTAAGATGACTGGAGCCAGGTGTTGAGCCTGTGATCTCCCTCATGGTAGTCGCGTGTTCTAACCACTATGCCACGGTCGGTCCGTAGAATAATGCGGCTCTACAATTTAAGCCTAAGAGATTAATTTTTCATTGAACTATATATATATAATCTACATTCAAAATTACTAAAAATTGTAACACACGATTTAGTGTTATCATTTTAGGTGATATAATTTTTTGTCGAATGGACCATTATCTGTCAAATACATACATAGTAAGTATTTTTTCTGTCCAATATTTGACAGTTCGGGACTCAAACTGTAGTTGTTGTGCTAATGGCAATACATTGTATTTAATTGCCATTACGTACTCGGTCCACAGTGCCTCAAAAAATATTTCTAAAATATATGTTGTTATCTAAGCTAAAAAAAACTGTTGACATCTGTCAGCTATTGCTGAAATAGCCGACTTACAAATATTTACAACACATTTTAATAACATTAAGTAAGATTAATTCTATCATTGATTGATGTTTGGTTTTTTGTTTTTTTTTTGCCGCAGCAGCATAATCCTGTAAATAGAAACATCAGCATCAGGTGTCATTGACACTGCATTTTGCATGTGATTACACGTTAATGGTGCAGATAACGCCAATATTGGCATAATTACAGAAAAGTAGAAAATACCTATTACAGACATGCGGGCAGGAATGATCAATAAAGTACGTTTTTTCTTATTTAAGGTCAAATTGCAAAGAGGGCTATAAAAATGTGTCAAAAGATAAACAATTTGCACAATATATGAATCAAAAATTTTCGATGCCAATTAAAATACACTACACGTAAATGCAAAATAATTCCAATCCTTTGATTCTTCTGCATTATGTTTTCATAGGCCTCAAAAATATAGGCCGATCTTTCCTGCGCTACCTAAAGCGATAATGTCGAAGGCTTTTTATATTACTGAGTGTTATGCACTTAAACTTGAACTATTACATTTACTGTTTATTTCACTATATATTTATACGCATTAAAATGTGAATGACGTTGAATTTGACGCGCTAAAACAATGAAAGTTTGACCTTGACTCTACTGAGTTCAACACAAATATATGATTTATATCCGTCCCTCTTTTGACAACTCAGGCTGCTTTTATTTATATATTAATTTACTAACAATTTAATCGTACGGATAACGACAAACATCATACACTTTGCAAGCGATGTACTGTGGAATAAAATGGATGGATTATTCGGTAATCCAGACTGCGTTTTCCTTCACATTGCGTATTCTATAATCCGGATTGATTGCAACTCAATAAACCGGATTGAATGTAAATTGTTCTTGTTGTTTTTGCAAATCTTACGATTTGAAAAAAGCTTAGATTATTTTGCGACAAACAATCGATTTTAATTACTTCGCCAAAAAATAGTTCCGAAAAATGTTCAATTTATTAAAAAAAAATTTAAGATCAAAAACTAAAAATGATAATTTCAAGAATGTATATATATTGCAAACACGCGACTACCAGGCGGGAGATCCGTGGTTCGATTCCCTACATATTTCTTTTATTACTGGCCCCCTCGTTATTAGTTGTGTTCGAGAACATGATAATTTGTACAAATTATTACTATTTCTTACTTGATAGTGTTCGTTTACTCCAAAAAGCCAGTAACGAGAGAGCCAGAGAGCGATTATTTTGACAGTTCGATGATAGAGAACTTGCAAGTTTTTACTGGAGAAATTTGTCCCAGTAAGAATTTGCAAGTACGAACAGCTGTTTTTGATCAGCTGTTGTATGTCAATAAACCAAATTAAAAAATTAGCAAAAATAAAAGAAAAAATTTAACAATGACAGAGGTAAGTATGAAAATTGTTTTTTTTAAGCAGTTTAATGAAATTTGTAAATTAAATAGATCTCCAACAATGTGAAGTGCGTCGATTGTCGACAGCAAGGTCGCTAACTGTGACGTTCGCATTCGTTGATAAACAAGTAGATACCGTTTGTTGTGAATCTAAAATAGAAGGCGTGTTAATTCACAACAACGAAAAATGTAAAGGGATTAGTTTTTCTACTAGATATGCCGATTAACCCGACACTATGTTAAGGCTGTTCCCGGGGACTTTATCCCCATATGGGTATATCCGAAATAATGTATAACAAGGATAGAAATTTAGAGTTTTTAAAACCACATATGGGCTATGTATTTTACCCTCGAATTATATAAATCATAAGCTTTTTCGGCGATCCATTTATGAATGGCAGGTCAAAACCTACACCTACCTCGTGTTTTTATTTGTTTTTCTAAAATATATGTTTTTCAGAAAGCACCATATTTATTTTTCATTTTATAAAAAACTAAAAATCTAATCAATTGTAAAAAACGCATCGGAATCAGAAGATATAAATAATGTTAAGTAAAGATGGACACATGGCATGTAACGTCCGCAACGGAAAATAAGATTTTTTATTTTTGGTTTTTCATCAATGGAAGTATGTTCGTAAAGAGAGCCAATAGTGCGCTTAAAATATAAATATATTATTATGTATTTTTACACCATTCTACAGGAAAATATGAATGACAAAGTGTGTAACGTCCGCAACGGAATGCATTTTTTTCAAAAATTATATTTATTGAACACAGCAATTGTAAACTTATATGAAGTGTTTGCGGAATGAGTTACTAGTTCTTGAGTTTCAGGTACACGACACCACCTGGTGGCGGGTCTGGTATTATGAGCATTTCTTCAACATTAACAAAATTTAACGATACGGGCATGTATTGCTGTTAGTCAGCTGTTCTGGTTCCAGTACCATATTGATTTGAATTGTATCAATCATTTCAGTTAAATTGGTACAACCATTTAAATTTTCGAAATAAGTCCACCCCAGCGCCACCTGTCGAGTCCATTTGTTCATAAATTGTTTTCTCAGGATCAAACAAATATACATTTTAAATTTCAGTTAAATTGGACCATCCATTCAAATTTTCGAAATAAGTCCACTCCAGGGCCACCTACCGGGTCCATTCATATAATATATAAAATTTAAACATTTATACCTGTGTGTGTCAACAGCTCCTTAACAGTAAATCCGATGTTGATACAATTTTTATGATAAATAAGATAGAAGGAAAAAGTGTAACGCCCGTAACGTAACGTCCGCAACAGACGAATTTAAAATTTTTGGATGAACCAACAAATTGTTAACTCTCATTAAAGCCTTTTTTATGTATTTCGATTTTTCTGGTTACCATGCAATATTTGCTAAAAATAGATGCAAATGCACGTTGACATCCAACACTACTTCCATTTTTTGTAACGTCCGCAACGGCACTTTTGGCACGAATATTGTTTTTATCAAAAGTAGTTAAGCAGTCAATTAAATGTCATTTCAAAGTACTCTCAAATAACTGTTGTTGCTGAAGTTTATATGCAAATATCTCACTCATAGCGCAAACGGGATTAAGAAAACAAAACATAAATGCGTACGAATGTAACGCCCGCAACACAGGATTCACCCATATTTGTTTAATTTTCGAATACATATAGTGAAATTTAAAATTTTGGTATCATTAGGCTATGATAATTATTAAAATTTACTAATTACATGAATTTTTTTAACAACATTTAACAAGTCGCAATTATTACACAATACGCTTAGAATTCATTGGGATATTGCATTTTCTTCCTTGCATTTACACGTAATGAATACCAGTGGTTGCACTTGCTAGACGAATTTTTTTGCACTCCATAATAAACTTTTTTTTATCTTATCTTAATGAAAATTTAGCGTATAATATTTGTATTTTATATACAGGTCTTTGTTTAATTTTAACAAATTTGTATTTACTTTTTGATTGATGTGTCGATGGTTGAAAATGAAACAGTTAAAATAATAATAATCTTCGATAAATAGAAATTTATTTTACAAAGAAAAGACCAAAAGTATATAAGCTTTGTCCCGATGAAATAATATTTGAAAATGTCTGTGTCATGGGCAGCAAAAAATATTTAATTCACAGACGAGTTTATTTTGGGGCCACGACTATCATGCGAGTGACCAAGATTGGATTCCTGTCTCCGCCATCTACATTTATTTTATCGGCGGCCCCCCAATTTTGTTGACATCAACTACGCAGTAGTATCGAGTCTGGTTGTGAGAGATTTAAAATGCATTAGGGGTTGTGTCCACATCACAGTAGTTATTCGTTATAATTTTTTTTTTTTTTCAAGTAAATGCAAAAATTTTCTGGTCAGCAAAACTAATCCGGCATCTGCTATTACAAAAAGAATTATACCGTATTGATTAGATTTGTTAATTCTAATTTTGATTAACTAATAACCACATAAATATTTTTAGGAATAATAATTGAAATATAATTGCATTAGGAGATTTTAACTTTTTTAACTGATACTCGAGTTCATTAGTTTCGTTTGTGTTTTTTTCGTCTTGCATTCAACACATTTGCAATGAATGAAAGTGAGCTCGGCCGTCGCTTTCATGCAGACTGTCGTCAGGACGGACGGGCACACCATACACGTTTTGCCAAAAGTGGGTCAGGTGGCTGTAAGTTCAGTTCGGTCGGTTGGTCGATGTTTGTCGAAGGTCATTTGATATTTGCGCTTTTTCTGTGTATGTGTGTTTTATGAAGTGAATACAAATGTGTGTGTCATTTGTGTTTTTGCTATTGGTGTTCTAAAAAAGCGTAAGAAGAGAAAATGGCACCAATTACAAATTTGCATTAATTTAATTGTAAGACTCCCAGACGTCACCGCACGCTCTCGACTTCAGTGTAAATATTGGGTCGCACGAGAGCATCTGCCTGTCGATTGCGGAAGAGGTCTGGGAAGCCCTCATCAACAACCAGCGCAACGCCAACGTGTGTCCCATTTACCGTCCCCATCCAATTTAAGTTTTGCCACACCCCCTACCTATCTGCCTCAGCACAGCGTGGTCTCAGAGAAAATATTGTCTTGTCGAATATTGTCCGTCTTTATGTTTTATTTATCTAATAATTGAATGCAAAAGTAATGAATAGAAAGAAAGAATACACACAACACTATTAGTGTTGTACGCTAACAGTCACAGTAGTGTCCCCTTCCACCCATCTGTTCATTTATCTTTATACATATCTACATAACTATCAGTTGTCATTTAATACGATTATGTTGGAAATTAGCTATCTCTGTTTTATGTTATTGACCCATTAGTGACTTTTGCTACATTTTCGGTAGTCTATTCATTTATATCTGTGGCATTAGATGGGGTTCAAATAATTTGACCATGGCTGAATCAATTTGCAATAGTAGTTCTTTAGTGTGGCAGAGACATCGACGATTTTTTGTATGAAAACATTTTTATTATCGTTTAATTGTGCTAAAATGGGTCATAAAAAAGTTAATGTGACCCAATTTTAGCAGAGACTATTAATAGAACGATTTTCTTTACCCAATGCTGTCATTTCATTGGGATAGTAATTGATGGCAATGTCGTTATTGGGGTGAGGACGAATTTTAATCCGAGGACGAGGTTTAATCCCTAGATGTCTAAAATTGGCCAATCGACGGTAGAACACCTTGCTTACAAATCTGAGAGATATAATTACTAATGGTATCTCCACCAGATGACAGATGAATTCCTCCCAAGATGAATTCCTGTTTATAACGAATGTCGGTTATAACAATCTTTCAGTCACAATTAAGTTTCAAAAAATCCTTGCTTAGCGAGTCTAAGAGCTCAAACTGCCATAAAGGAATGTTGTAGAAAGCTTTATTTACCAAATCGATTAACTCCATAAAATAAAAACCTAATATTTTTTTTTAAAACTCCTTTCTGTTTAATTATAAATTTAAATAAAAGGCGTAAAAAATTTAACGATGTAAGAAATGACCGGTAGTGTACTATTTTTTTTTATTAAGGAATTAACCGAGTTAATGGATTTGGTTCTTGAGCCCTCTATATTTCTTATTTATAGTAGATTTAAGCTACTACTTTTTATTTCCTATGATACTCTGTTTCCAACGATGTGGGGGCGTTGCCATTAATTTATTTTTTAGTTTCATTACGCACATAATTTATTTATTTTATGTCCACACGCATATTAAGGTCAAAGCGTGTTTTATTTTCATCACATTTACTAGACATTTCCTCCGGTCGCCTTCAGTCCTCTAAGTCAGGCAGTCTATTCAATTCATTTATCAGCTTACCCGTTCCCATGTAAATATAGCGAAACTACCTCTAAATGTCCGCAGCAATGAACATAAAATTAATGTAGCCTTTCTTTGCTCTCAATAAAAAAGGTACAAAAAATCGATTTTTTGAATATTATAACGGGCACGACTGTGGGTGGGTGGGTGTAGTTAAAAGCAAGGATAGGGTGGTAAAACGCTTGCATTGAGTTTCAAACTTCCTATTTGTGTTGTGTTGTGTAATTATAGCTGAAAACATTGAATATTGTCGTATATTGTGCGAATGTACATACAAACATAAGGGTACGACATACATGCATCTTCTAGGCATAAGCATAGTATGTTCTAGCTACATACAAACATATCGGAATATTGTGTTAATGCCACCAGGGCCGTTAGAAAACTAACCCAATTGGAACGTGAAACTTATTGTGCGGTACATATATACATACATATATTTGAAGTTGAATTGAATTACAATTTCGGTAATTAAGAAGAATTTTACAGCACTCAATCGTTGTGAATGTTCCTCATCATAATTTTACACCTTCGATTAAGTCATATTTGCTGGATATTTATATATGAAATGGTAATATTTAAAATTTCATTACATTCCGCACTAGTAAACATTTTCGGGAGAGTTCATATGTTAACTATCGTAAAATTCAGATGATTGAATTAGGCATAACCACTCGATAAGATGTCCTCCTCTTAAAAAGTTCCAACAACAATCGTTTCAATGACCACTATAGCAGTAAAAACTCATCTCAGTTCTCTGCTATTGAAATTTAAAATATAATGAAAGTCTAAATACAAAGTAAAAACCCAAGAACGTCAACACCCATACTTTGTAGTTGTTCCATACTTTTTTTTTCTCAATATGCGTAATAATAAAAGAATGCGTAAATGAGAACTTTATCAAATTCTTCGATGCTTACATTAGTTATCAGACTATTTATTTTGGCTCACATGAAGCATGAATTAAATTCTTGTCTTGTTTTTGAATTACGTTGATAAAAGTGCGTATATATAAAGTGCGAAGTATTGTTCATACAACCCTCCCTACGTTGGTGACTTTTTATGCTAGAACATGCTCGTTCATAAATTTTAACTAATATTCCTCCGAGCAGAAGCAATAGACTTTTTGTGCTTGTAAATTACAGCAGTAGGTAATAATCGGCTTATGCTACTTTTTTGCACACATTATTATTATGTATGATTAGTTATGTAAATATCTACAACTGTCCTTAGTTATCACTTTATGCATGACCATGTTCGTTTCTTTTTAAACCTCTCATCTTTTTTTCCTATTGTCAACCAGACAAACTTTTTCAACATACTCAAACATTAGGTCACTAATAAGTTGGAGTTGTTTTGACATGCAATAGTGGATGCAAAGTCAATAACATTCCAATTAAAATGCAATTGGCGCTAAACCTGGTCCGAATAAATGCAAAGTAACCAACAAACTAAATTGTATAAAAGAGTAACAAACTAGAAATTCGTTATAAATTTTGATTCGCTACGACGATTGTTTTTAAAAATAAAATAAAATAAATTTTTAAAATAGGATGAGTATTCTAAATAGTCCGATTTAAAGTTTAAATAGTAAACATTTTATCTGAAATATATTCTACATATATATGGGCGTATGTATTTGGCAGTCGTACGTTTCAAGGAGATGAGAAACAATGAAAAACTTTTTTTTATTACTTCTTTAACTTTTTGTGTAATACGTAAGAAGAGATCAATATTTAGTAAGAGAGAAGAAATCAAATGTATTGAACAATCCTAAAATATTAGCAAAAAAAGAAGGTGATGACACGTGACGTGACAAAAATACAAGTCAGTTCCTTCTATTTTTACGTAAATGCTAAATGAAGAGGGTTTTTTTTGATTAAAATTTTTTTTAATACAATTTGGAATATATTTATTTTGGCTGAATTTGAATTTGAATTTTAATAACGTATTTTTTTAAATCCTGTATTGTGTAAAGTTTATATGCTACAAATTGTTTATCGCGAATGTTAAATTGGAAAGCCAATAAATAAAATCAAAATTTTGCTGCTTACTAATCATTTTTGCTATTATTGGAGTTATTTACTGTTTTAATTAATATTTTATGATAAGAGTGGATTTGCTTTATCAGTAAATATGACATTAAAATTATAAAAGTTGACCAGCACACGAATGCAATTTTGCAGTTCAACACGGTAACTAAACTAAGACCGGAAAAAATTATTTTTCAACTTTTAATTTTTCACTCACAGTAGACCTTTCTGTGGAAATGCCAATACACAAAAACATTTTTTTGACAGTCAACTCTATTTAAACCTTTTTAGATAATAAGTAATAATGGGACCGGCAGTGGCATAGTGGTTAGAACACGCGACTACCATGCGGGAGATCACAGGTTCAACTCCTGGCTCCAGTCATCTTAAAAGAAAAAAATAAATAAAATTTTCTTTCATTGTCGGCTCCCCTCGAATGTTGTTTGCGCATTCAATGCCTACTGTTAAATTGTCTTGCTCATTAAATGAACAATATAATGAAGAGACCAACTTGATCTCAATATGTTATTACATTATAGTTTTTCCAAGTATATCAATCACTAAATTAATTCTTTGAAGTATTTATAGCTTTTGTTATAATTGCTCTTATTATCCGTGAAACCAATACATACATAAATTTTCTTTTCACAAACCATAATTTCCACAAATTACATTCTAAAGTATGCGACTAAATAAGACAAGTATATAGATTTATACACATATACAACACTCACTAATGTAATTTATAATTTCTTCAGAAAGTAATAACATATGGTTGTCTTCCCTCCTATTTCAGATGACAAGAAACCCAGCGTAGATATTAAAAACCAATACCAAAGTGTTCAAACCACAGACTCAAGTAGTGCACAACAACAACAAAATGTTAATACCACAGTAGTGTCCTCTACGGATACATTAACGCCCATCGTTGTGCCCCAGAATAGCAGCCAACCGTTACTGGGTGTGAATGGTACGGGGCAGCGTAAGGACATGACGGATAAAATTGCACCAATTAACGCGACAACATTACAGCCGGACCTTACAAAAGTTGGTGATGGAACTGATACTAAGAAAAATGGAAATCAGTATCCCAAAAAGGTATTGGCAGTGGCAGCAACAGGAACCAAAACTGCTGTTACGCCTACACCGGGAGAGACAAAGTCAGAGGAAACTGAAGAGGACAAATTGATTGACACAATCGATGTTCCGGAAACCGATACATTGGATGTCTTGAAGCATCAAAATTTGACAGTTAATCAAACAACGGTAAGTTTAAAAAAAAGTGCAGAAAGAAAGTACGGTCTGCGATAGCAAGATTTGTGGTTATCGAAAGGCGGTTATATTATGTTGACAGAACCGAGTTAATATCTCGCAGTTGCTGCCAGCGTTCCAAAAGGGTACGCACTTGGTAACTTTTCCAACAATTATCACGATCTCATAGAAATTGATTCAAATTATAATAGAAAACGATTTAATGATCATTTAAAGGAAATGAAAAATTTTTACAATTGTTATTATTTTAATCAATTCCAAATAAATTTTATCTATTGTTAAAAAAAAACTATTTACTTCGAAAGTCATTTCGTGTTAGTAACGATGTACAATAGATATTTCAATGATTTATTAAACGTTACATAAAAATATTATATTTCCGATATGACATTAAATGGGTTATTTATACCATATAAAGAAATACATACATATATATATATATCAATCTTTGCGTTCAGAATTTAACTATAATATTCCAATTTGAATGAACCTTCAGTGTTTATTCACGAACTTCGCCATTGGGAAACCTTTAAGTTTCAAAAATAAATATTTATATGTATGATTAATGGTTTTATTAATAAAGTAATGACGCTCAGATTAAAATATACTCTATCCTATGTGTATATAGGATAAAATAAAAATCCGAATGAAAATTGCTGTTTTGTTATCGTCAATAGCGTTTATTTGTAAATTAGATTCGCATTAAAGATTAAAATGTAAGTGTATTTTAATATAGCCGTAGAGCCCTTGTAAAGATTAGTATGTTTAGCATTGAGCCTTATAGCTTGAATAGATTTAGGGCGGAGCTGTAGAGCTCTAAAACTTTTCTATAGAAAGAACAAATCAAGGTGCAGAAGGTGCACCGATAGTGAGGTAGTTATTTAATATAAGCTTTAACAATATATCACATTACACAACAAAGTTGACATAAAAAGGAGTTTATAACAAATTGTATTGGTTGATTGCACAAGTGTTTTGTAATCGTATTAATGGCGGGAAAAGGGTGTTTAGACTTAAACATGCAGTCATAAAAATAATATCAACAGTACACTCATCGTGAAATACGTAATATTGTATTTAAAATATAACATTCATGTTTTTATTTATATTTTCTAGGACTACCATCAATATTATAACAGTACAATATACGTTGACAAAGAAAAGGTCGAAAAAACCTGGAATGAAGTTAAGAATATGACACCCAACTGGATGTTATCACAGTCCCATCGTCGAGCAATGGCAAGTTATTGATTATTTTAAAAGTATTGTTGGATTTGTTATTAATATCACAACTTTCTCTGCAGACGGTTGTATTGAACTTTGATTTTCCCTTCTATGGTCATCCTGTAAGAAATGTCACCGTTGCCACAGGCGGATTTATTTACACTGGTGATTATGTGCATTCTTGGTTGGCAGCCACACAATACATTGCACCTTTAATGGCTAATTTCGATACAAGTCTGTCGAACGATTCATTCGTCCGGTTACAAGACACAGGTACTATTAAAAAAATGCGACCGCTTGACAAATATTAAATTTTGTTGCTACTTTTACGCGAACTATTTAGGCTAATGTCTGTTTCTGCTTTCACCCCCCACAGGATCTTCATTCACTGTTATCTGGGAAAATGTTTCGTTGCAAGATAAACAAGATGTCGGCAAATTCACTTTTAGTACGACTCTTCACAAGAATGGCGATATTGTTTTCAACTATTATTCAGTACCGATTCTCGTTAATGCCATACAAGATGACAAACATCCCGTAAAGGTTGGACTCTCCGACGCTTATATTATCGATAAAATTGTTTACTGTAAGTATATTGCTTAATTGCGTTTGCTTTATTTTCAACTTCTATATTTCGTACTGATATTTCTTGTGTCATTTTGCAGTCGCACGTAGAAAAACTATTTATGAATACCATCGCGTTAACTTTGCCAATGCTGAGATTACGAATTCGACGGTCATCTATTTGAAAGCTTTGCCCACTTGCCTTCAGTATACCGATTGTACATCGTGTTTAAATCATAACACTAATTTTACAGTGAGTGTTGTAAAATATTAATGTTGTCTTTTATTTATCCATTTACAAATTGTGGCAATTTCTTTCTCTATTCCAGTGTTACTGGTGTCCAACGCTAAACAGATGTTCCACTGGCACAGATCGCAAAAAGCAAGAATGGACTTCGCGTTGTAAGCATATTCAAAATTGCCCCACTCAAATTGAACTTTTATTTATTTTTTTACTTTTGAAGCATGCGAACGTTTCCAAATTCCTAATGAGTCTTCATGTCCTGCTATTGGTCAAGAGGGTAATAATTTCAATAAAACTGGTGACAAATCCACCACTCCAGAAGGCAATAATAACAACAACCATAAAGATGATGATGCGCACCCGTTTAAACCATACAATCCAACAGGTCTAGATTCCTCAACGACTGCCACTCCATTAGACGGAGCAAATTCCGATTTCCATAGTGGTACACAAATGAAGGCTATGGTGGAAGAACCGGCACCAACACGAAAAATGGGTCTAACACTGGGTCTATTTATACCCATATGTTTGGTATCGTGCATTCTGTTATGGGTATTGTACGCTTATCGGAATCCACATACAAAGAGCGGACAGCTGCTAATACAGGTGAGTTATCGAATCCAGGCACTATATGTAAATATTTCTGGGCAAATATGATATTTTGGATGATTAATATGGATTATATGTATCCATATTTTGTAATGACCGTTGTAATAATATTCAAATATGTATTTTAATTACATGCAGTCGAAATATCGTCAGGTTTGTAAACAAATAACACATCCATCATCTGTTCTAACGTAGTTGCATTGACCATTCATTGGATCTACTAAACATCACTTATTTTGATTCACTACTAACATCCTAATAACTGTCGTATTATTGTGTCACCTTGTATCTATTTTTCATGGCACTTATTAAATCACCATCGTTCCTTTGTATGCATGAACTAGCCTCACTATAATTTGACATATTTGCGTTACACTTATTGTGTGACAACAAATGCAGAATAAATTAAAATGATTTAATTTATCTTTCTACTGCGCTCTCTTGAAGTAATCAAATCTTGTCCAAGGGTCGAGCCATTTCGACGGCCTCTTGATGTTCCAACTAGTCGAGTCAACCCGCAATTTGTCTAGTTATAGTTAAATCGTATTTCACGCTGTGTGTTAACTAATTATTTTTTTAATAACTCTCTTGTATTATCTATCTGGCCCCACTTTGGATCATGTGAATGTTGTAAAATTTTAAAAGTAGCTAAGGCTTGATATTTATACCGTTATGGCAAAAGTTGATATGACAGTTTTTTTTCCTGGGCTTACTGTAAAATTAGGCAAATAAGACATATCAACATTTGCCATAATGTTGAAAAGTGAAATGCCTTCTGTTATGCGTTAGCCGGTATAATTTGTAATCTCTTCAGTGCTTCCTGTTTTAAAATCCAATCTGAGTGTTTTGGTTCTAAAAAAACTCTTCAGGTTATTTAAAATTCTGCTATTCTCTTTCATCTTTCACTTTCCGCATTAGTGTGAAAAATGCATACCTCACCTACAAATTAAAGCTGTATTTCTATTGCAATTCCTACATGTGATAGAAAATTTCATTTAATTCTATTTTTTTTATTACTAATATCTACAATTGTGAGTTTATTACATATTTATTTTTGAAAATAACAAAGCCATCTTGTAAATATAGGATTTTAGATCCTTTATCAGTTCAAAAACAACATAGAGCTTTCCTCATTGTGGTACTTGATATTCTTCGTTTATTTAATATCATCGGCCATTTCATGGCAATACATGCGTTGAACACAATTTTATTAATGTTTTTCTTCATCTTTCCAGTACCGTCCAAGTCAATGGTCGTGGAGGCGTGGCGAAGCTCGTTACACAGCAGCAACGATACACATGTAGAAAATTTAAAATTTTTAATTTAGACTTCCTCTCGTTCGTATACTTTCTATTCTATATTACTTTTTTTTTACATAATTCTATGTTACTATTTTAAATACCGTCTCGTTTTCTTTTTTTGATATTTCTCTGTTGTCTTTTTGTTTTCTTTAGTAAAATTTTTAACAAAATATTAAGAACATTATATGCATATATTTTTAAATAATATTGAAAAGACATTGGGAGAAGCAGAATTAGATTCGTGTAAGATTCGTTCGATTGCGTGGTTTTTCATATATAAGTCTCTGTGTATTATTTGTGTAATTGCTCATTTTAATGGTCTTCTCTGGACTTTTATAATTCAAAACCTGGTAGGTGAAAGTTTTGATTTCTTTTTATTTGTATGTGGAAAATATTTTTTAGTTAAAATATTGTGATTTTTATTATTTTTATAATTAATATTTTGTGTTTATTATTATAATAAAAATTGACTCTGTAATAATAATTTTGCTTTTCGAATTAAAAACAAAAATAACATTTACAACAAAATAATATTTGCATCTTTGTTTTTTAGTATGTTTATTTATTTCTATATTTCTTAAAATGAAAACAGTTTAATGATAATACTGTGTATTTGAGTCAACGAAAATTACTGTCCAGAATGTCGTTTACATGTTTAGTAAGTAACTAATGTATTATTTTTCAAATGGGGCAGAGTGCTACACGAAGTCAGAAATGTCTCTCCTTGAACTGGCAGATGCTAATTTTTTAAGTAACATGTTAGTGAATTTTTTTCCTAACGTATTTTAACGTTTAAAAACATATAATTTGAAGTCCGGTTTTGTTTTTTGAGCCGACTGGTGAATAAAATAAAGGTTGCCTCAGGGCATCTTTTTCAGTTTAGAGCAATAATAAATGACAGGTGCAGTTTCTTTGCTGAGTATTATTAAAAAAACACTAAAAATTGATATAAGGTTAGGTTAGGTTGTGACACTTGTAATTTGGTAAGAACCACATTGATTCCTCCACCTGGTCCTTCCAACGTAGTCGCGGTCTCCCTCTTTTGCGCCGTCCTTCGAGGTCTTGATAGAATACCTTTCGCGCTGGAGTTTCCTCATCCATTCTCACGACACGGCCTAGCCAGCGTAATCGTTGCACTTTGATCCGTTTGACGACATCAATGTCGTGGTATAACTCGTACAGCTCATGGTTCATCCGAATCCTAAACTCACCGTTTACGCAAATGTGTCCATGTATTTTGCGGAGTATTTTTCTCTCAAACACCGCCAGATGAGCTGCATCTGCCTGTGTAAGCACCCAAGATTCGGAGGCGTACAACAGGACCGGTAAAATTAGTACCTGGTACAGCTGGACTTTGGTAGTTCGAGATAGGGTGGTGTTTATAAAGTGCTCGCGTAGTCCAAAGAAACACCTGTTAGAAAGCACTATTCCCCGTTTTATTTCGAGGCTGACACTGTTGTTCTTGTTCATGGCGGATCCAAGGTAGATAATTTCATCCACTACCTCAAAGCAATAGTTTTCAACGTTCACGCTTCGTCAACAACGGGTGGACACTTTGTTCGATGATACCGTTAACTTCGTCTTGTCCTCATTCACTGCCAAACCCATTTTCGCTGACTCCCTTTCAACTGATTTGAAAACAGCTGTTACCTCTCGCATCGTTCGACCGATAATGTCGATATCATCGGCATATGCGAGCAGCATGTGGCTCTTATTAAATATGGTGCCAGACATGTTAACCACTGCTTTCCTTAACACCTTCTCCATCATTATGTTGAACAGCATACATGACAAACCGTCACCCTGTCTAAGACCTCTCGTCGTATCGAATGGTGCGGATAGATCCTTGCCAATCCGAACAGAGGATTTGGTATTCGTAAGGGTACACCGGCAGAGACGAATTATCTTCGCAGGAATACCGAACTCAGACATGGCTTCGTATAGTCGATGCCTGATGGGACTATCGAAGGCAGCTTTGTAATCGACAAAGAGGTGGTAAGTGTCGATTTGCTTCTCATGGGTTTTCTCAAGAATCTGCCGTAGTGTAAAAATCTGATCCGTCGTGGATTTGCCTGGTCTAAAGCCACACTGATAACGTCCAATCAGGTTTTCCACAATTGGCTTTAGACGTTCACACAGTATGCTAGACAGGACATTATACGCAATCGGTAAGAGGCTAATTCCACGATAGTTTTTACACTCACTACGGTCACCTTTTTTGTAGATTGGACATAGCAAACTGAGATTCCAATCCTCTGGCATGCTCTCCTGAAGCCAAATGTTCTCTATGAGCTGTTGCATGCTTAAAACAAGCTCATCTCCACCCGTCTTAAACAACTCAGCTGGAAGACCATCAGCCCCAGCGGCCTTGTTGTTCTTTAGGCGGGATATGGCAGTTGTTATCTCAGCTTGGCTCGGAGGTGGACACTCGATGTTATCATCTCGGATTGGTGCACAGTCTTCTTCCGTCAAGTTTTCACACATCAATAGGCTGCAGAAGTGATCTTTATAGATTCTCAGTACGCTCTCGGAGTCAGTAACGAGATGACCATCCTTGTCTTTACAGGAGGGAAGACCTGTTCCATGTACCTTTCCTTTTATCTTCTGATAGAATTTTCGGGCTTCACCTCTGTTCCTGTAATCTTCAATACACACATTATTCCGCTCCTTAAGCTCCCGTTTTTTTTCGCCTGAAGAGTCGAGTCGCCTCCCGCCTTTTCTCCCTATACTTTTCATGAACAGCTCGCGTTGCCATTGGCTGCAGTTTGGCCCTGTATGCAGCATCTTGTTCCCGGGTGGCATCGCGGCATTGGTCATCGTACCAGGCATTATCGTTAAAGGGCTTCACATACCCTAGTACGGACCGCGCAGTCCTTTCCATCGTGGGCAATATGTTGCCATTGCGCGCTAGTATTTTCGGGAGTTGGAGCATCAAGAAGTAGTTGAGTGAATTGGTCAGAATAGGCGTTGGCTATCTCCGCGGTCTGCAGTTTAGCGATGTCCAGCTTTCTCTGTGCCTGGTTACGCAGGGTTTTCGCTCTGCTTAGCCTAGTACGCACCTTCACTGCAGTGAGGTGGTGATCCGAGTTGATGTTCGCACCTCTGATCACTCGTACGTCTAAGACACTTGACGCGTGCCTTCCATCGATTACCACGTGATCAATTTGGTTTCTCGTTACTTGATCGGGAGATATCCACGTTGCTTTGTGAATTTTTTTGTGGTCAAATCATGTGCTGCTAATTACCATGTTCCTTGCTGTAGAGAAATCAATCAGTCTGATTCCGTTTGGCGATGTGTCAGTATGCAGACTAAATTTTCCGACTGTTGGGCTAAAGACATTCTCCCAGCCTATTTTGGCATTAAAATCTCCCTGCACGATTTTAACATCATGGCCCGGGCTAAGTTGGGCGTAGAATTCGTCTTTGACCTCGTCACTTTTCTCCTCCGTCGGAGCATGAGCACATATCAGCGTGATGTAGAAAAATTTTGCCTTTAGTCTTATGGTGGCGATTCGTTCACTGACAGGAGTAAACCTAGAGACCAGATGTCGTAGTCTCTTGGCGACCACAAATCCACAACCAAACTCATGCTTTTCCGCGTGGCAGCTGAAGTACACGTCACACATCCTCATCCGCGAGCATCCATATCCAGTCCACCGAATTTCCTGTATAGCAGTAATGTCAGCCTTATACTCTTCGAGGACATCCGCCAGTTGAATAGAGGCACCTGGTCGGTAAAGAGTTCTAACATTCCAAGTGCATATTCTCAAATCATGGTCCTTAAAACGTTTGCGGTGGTCGTCAACATTTTGGGGGTTTCTTTTTCTCTTATTTCTCATTTTATTCACTGCCATTATACTGGTGGCGGGTGGCAAGCCCAGCCCACCAGGTTCTGCTTTTTATTCCTACTGCCAGGAAACATTTCAGCCGCTCATTCTGAGGCAGACGCTGACCAGGAAGCCGCCCAATATGGAACAGACGCTATGGATTTTCGCAATTTAGTTTTCGGAAGATGTGGGTTGCTAACCCTCGTCTCCTAGATTGGTAATACGGCTGCTATCTGCACGTCCAATCCCACGATGAAACCATGCTTCAGCGGTTCAAGCCTACTTTCCTGAGACGTGTCTGACCATTCAGGATACATGGTTGTAATGCCTTCTAACTTTAGCTAACTTCTAAGCGGTTGCTTTGAAGTCATTGCCCGGGGAATACTTGGTCTAAGACCGGAAGTAGTTAGCTGCTTGGACAGTGCCACAAAGGAATCGATTCTGGTCACTCCCAAGTGAGTAACAATCAGTAACTTTCCACCTCTGTGCAAAGTCCCATTTCCCCTAAGTGAATTATCCTCCTACTGTCTAGAGCGAGGCAGCAACAAAGAAGATGTTTCATGCTCTCCATTTGCCTGTCAGATGCCTGATATCGCAATGGCCTGGTAGAATTCAACAGTTCAGAATCAGATCACTTCTGCACAGGCCAACCATGTACGTCGATCGGGATCTGCTGTATTCGGGCCACAGCGATATAGTAGTTATGCAGTCGGTTCTGGAGATCCAACGTCTGCCAATCCTCCACTAAGCCAAAAAGGTAATAAATGGGCTGGTAAACATCTTCCAGAGAGTTGTGATCAGACATAGTGCAATCACTTTTGGCCAGAAGGTCTGCTGATTCGTTACGAGGAATATCGCAATGTCCAGAAACCCAACAGAGGCTGACATGCAGAGGCTTTAGTCCATCCAACTTCTCCTTACAGTTTCTTACCATATTTGATTTACACAATGTTGAATTGATCGAATTTATTGCAGCCTGACTATCCACACATATGGTTATATGCTTGTATTAATTCCACATCCCATAAAAGCCTCTGCGGCTTTTTGAATGGCCAATACCTCAGCCTGTAAAACGCTCCATTCAGTATGTAGCCTGTAAGAGAGGCTTAGCGGCAATTCTTGTGCCCTGTTCCATTTTTGAACCGTCAGTAAAGACAGAAATGAAGTCACCATTCCATTCCGATAATTCCGGAATTTAAACGTACCACACAGTTTTTCAAAAAATCAATCAAAAAAAGGTGTCAGATAAAAAGAAAAGCTTTAAGCTGGAATATTTTATGACCATGTATGGATTGATGGCAAACGCCAGCTTCCCACAGTCTTATAGCCCCTAGCCTTGACGTACAATACTAGTGGCGGAAGGCCCAGGAACATATCCTTCTAGCCCCAGTAATCCTCATTACAGCCATCCTTGGAACCTTGCCGAGCATTTTATATTATAGGTGATAATTGGCTAGACTACCTTGTTATACAGTCACATTGTGACCATCGGGCTGGGTCTACATCTTTTACCTATAGAGTTCTGGCACGCATAAAAGGCATTAACACCCATTTTTTACCTTTTCTCGATATTGCTTGACCAATGTAGCTTCTGATCGAGGACAACACCTAGGTTCTTGGCTTCCGTTAAAAGCTGCAGTTCCACCCCATGTTGTCTCGGTGGCTTGAAGTCCTTTACCTTATATCTACGAGTGAAGAGAACCAATTCCGTTTCCTGAGGGTTCACCCCCAAACCACAGGTATTAGCCCATCCATCGTAGCAGCTTTCCAAGGGCAGTTTATATAAGGTTTCACATGGATAGTAGAAATTTACAACTTATCATTATGACAACATCATGCGGACGATGTGGTCATTATGTTAAGTTGGCAATTTCATTATGATAAGTTGCCACAATTTTCATATTATCCTTTTTAAAATATTTAAGTATTCCGTTTAGCACAAGAATCCAAATAAGATGGGACTGGACTAAGTGAAGTGTGTATTCATAAAGAGCTCCAGTGTTTTAGTGCTGGACTCGGTCCATGACCCATCTGTCCTACAAATGAAGTCCAATCCCTTCCGATCCATAGAGAGAACCCTTCGGAATCGAGCTGCATCATTGACACCGAGTATGGACTTGCAGTATTTAATCCATGTAATGTAATGCAATTGTTGAAACTGGTTATATAAGCGTCCCAGTCCTCCTCTAAACCCGTTCTCTGCCCTTTGTTGAAGAGTACTCTGGTAGCTTTTCTCAGTCATCTGGTAGCTTTGCTTACATTACCACACTGGCTGCGATCTCTGGCCCGGATAAGTGATAGGGCAAGACTCAGCAAAGCCAAGATTGAGGGCTTTAATCAGGGCATCCACCTTTCTATGTACCTCAACAAGTTTCCCCAGAGAGTTCACTGCAGTAGCAAATTGGGACCGGAACTCCGCCCAATTTACTTTCCGCGGATTCCTATTTGGCTTTTGTCATTCCACTAGCACATTCACTATAAAGTAGATGGAGCTATGATCTGAGTAGTAAATTTTTTTCAGAGAATCTCCTATCCCTTACAATTGAAGTGCCCCTATTTTTCTCGTTTGATGTCCCATTGCACATGGTGGAACGGATTACAACTTTTTGTTGCCGCGTACCTTGTGAGATTGTGTAGAGCCTCAGCTGGCGGGTTCTCGCTTGTGGTTTAAGATTATTCCTTCGTTTTCGGAACACGGCACCGAAGAGATTTCCTCCCATGTTACGGTGTTGAAGGAGGGGTTCTGTTTAGCTAGAAGGTCAATAGCAAGCTTCGTCGAAGTAGAAGCACAGATCTTGGAAAGTCTTCCAGTCAGGCGCCAGACCAGGGTTCACCACATGAGAAGATTGAACATGCTTTTGAGATGAAGTAGAAGTCAATAACAAGGTTCGTCGAAGTAAAAGCACAGGTGTAGGAAAGTCTTCCAGTCTGGCGCCAGACCAGGTTTCACCACATGAGAAAATTTAACATGCTTTTGAGATGATTGACTGTCTTCCCATTTTCATAGTCAATAATTCTGACTCCCTTCGACCAGTATTCATTCAGGAAGCTTACCTGATCTGCGCTTATATTGAGATCGGCCATACTCAGAGTCAAATTCTCCTCAAGTGTTGCCCAGTTTATTGTGCTGATTTTCCCGTCCAGTCTTGTCCACCACAGCAACTTGAGGAAAAGGATTGACTCCAAAGCTTGTTTGTTTCCTTTTCCGCTTCGTACCTTTGATTATCCTTTTTGACATTAGTTGACAACTAAGGGAATCACCTGGCTTCTTACCCTTCACCGCATTTGAAGTTGATGGTTTCACTTACCGTTCACAGCTATCCTATCACCGCGGTGTTGCTGCACGTTTTTACAGGGCCCAGTAGCGACAAGAGAGTCTGATTGGAGAAGCTCCTTAACAGTTTTACTTAGGAACCCGGCGTCAGGATATTTCTTTTGGGTTGACAGGGAATCAGTGGTGTTTTGGCGGGTTAAGGAAGTTTTTTCCGCCGTATTAGTATCAGTATTCGTGTCACAGTCTGGTTGAGACTTCCTTGGAACTTGGTGGTATCCAACAGAGAGCACTAGATGATCGTATCCTCCATGTCCTCTTCCGACAGGGGAGAAATCAGGCTAGTTTCACCCACCAAAACTTCCAAGTACAGGACACTATCAATTTGTAAATCATTATTTTGGACTCCTTCGGCTCAGCTGTAGCTCAGCCAGATTAAGCACAGATGGATGCGCTGCAAGCATCTCAATAAACAGCATAAGTTCATCATGATGTTCCTGGATATATGCTTTTTATATTTTCAAACTGAAATAACTCCTTAATCACCAATGCAAAGTATACCCGACCACCACATGTATTTCAAGGGAATTTTATCTAAAATCGTTTTAAAGCAATCCGACCAATAAGTTAGTGTTTTATTGAGATTTAAAAGTAATTAGTACGGGAAAAGAGATTTTAAGAAATCAGTAATAAAGGAACTTTCTTTTGGCTTGTTTTTAATTGTTTGAACATATCACAAACACAAAACAAACAAACAAAAACAAAATAGAGTTTAGAAATCTTAACGAATTTCTTCAAGTATTAAATAGTAAATTTGACGTATTTTTCTCAAGGCAGTTAAATTTCTTTACAACTTTTACTAGTGGGAGGTGGGAGAAGTAATAGTCTTAAATATGGAATACATGAAGCTTTCTCGAGGGAAATTTAAAAGAAATTTTTAATCAAGAGCGCTTAGTTAGGAAACTTACATTAAAAAATTCCATAATAGGATCCTTAACCAGGTCCTCCAAGAAAGCGAAATAAATTTGTTTGCGATGCCTCTGCATTCTTCATTAAGGCCTTTGGCAGTATATATGTATATTCCATAGAGAATGTGCTTTGGAAGACTGAAGTTCATAACAAATTAACCTTATTTGGAAATTCGGTTTATATGCGGTTTTTGAAAAAGTCCTTGATAATTCCTTAGTTGGGAAGTAAACTCACGTTAACGTTTCCTGCAGTTTACAAAAACCAAGCAGTTGAAAATTAGGCAGAGCTACGAGGGTTGTTGGAAAAATTGTGCAATACAGACGGGTATGTATGACCTAGTTAGGAGTTTATTAAATGGCTTGAATATAATGTAGATTCCAATGAGATAAACCTTAGAAAATTAGATATACTTACTTTTTTTTTGAAATGCGAACGTCTAAACCAACAAAAATTTATCTAACTACATATTTCTACAGGGAAATATTGATATAGTATTTCTATACTGTTCGTGGCAACGTTACAGTGGCAACGAAACAACTTCGGTTCCGTTTAATGAAAAAAAATCAGCAGTATATCAACGAGAATGAGAACAAGAGGTTTAAACTTTTAAATTAAAAAAAAATTAACGTTGAGAATTTTGTCTTGCAATATGTCCAGTCCCTTCAAATTCATTATTCCCCTTATTCCGTATGTCGTAGTCGACTTTCGAAATATTCAATGGTTTCTTTTATTTTAAAAAATTAGTGCTAATTATCAGTACTGAGAATTTTTTATCTGATGAAAAAGAACATGATAGACGCAAGGATAGCCATATTTCAGTCTCACAAACGACATCAGCGATGCCATATTTGAAAAACGACAAAGATTTGATGTGACTGCAACTGTATATGGAACCTTTTTCTATAAGTAAAATTTAAAATTGAATGCACCATATGTTTGTATGTGCAAAGCATCACTATCTTTTTATCGTTTTTTTTTTATTAAATATATATGCATTATAACTCGCTCATTTATAATAAAATGCTGTATTCCACATATAATTTCGCGAACCGGCCTTTATAATGTCTAATGTCTGATGAATTTTTGTCAGAAAATCATTAGAGATTTTTATACAAAATTGTATTTTGATAGTATGATTTTTTAATGTGCACACAACATTTAAAGTGCAAATAATAATTATCCCTTTTGTATTGTAATCTTAACTTAATATTAATAAAGATTTTCGTAGAAATCCAAACGAAAAAAGGTAAAAAAAAAATATTTACAAAACAAAAATCCAATTGCAAAAACGTCCATATATGTATTTAAAATGGCTATGAGAAAAACCTAAAATTTGTAAATTATATAAAATATAATCTGATAGTAAGTAATTTTAAAATTAAATTAAATTAAAGTGCAAATAATTTGTGAGTACACAGACCATCAAATAAAGCACAGCCCAAAATACGCGTAGCCTGTTTTAATATTTTGTGTTTTCGCAATAGTTATTAATTTTTGTTAAAGAATTTTGAGTACATATTTTTTCAAACTGTCTGAAATCATATAAATCGAAAATATGATTTCCATTTTATTTTATTTAGTTTTTTTTTATGAAATCTGCAAACATACTTTAAGCTCCTATTGATAAAAATTTTTATTTGATTCTTGTGTTAGTTCAAAAACAGAAATATACAAATCTTTTGGTCCAATATTTGACATATGTATATGAAAGTTATATACACCCATATACATACAAACATGTATTTTTAGTAATTTAGTTAAGTAAGACAATGGTTGCATATTATTATTACTATTAATGCTATTACTACAACTATTATTATTATTATTACTTACATTATCATTCTTACTACCAACCTACGACTATTATAAAAAGTAAAATGTAATTTATTATATATTGTAATAAAAAAACGTAAAAAAGTCGCTGAATTTTAAATATAAATTGTACAGAAAGGTAAGTTAATCATTGCAACACGATAAGATGTTTGGATCGACCATATTATGGAAGTTAAGCTATTTGGTGCTTAGCTACACATAACAAAAACTTATGTGAAATTACTCAAAATCATAATATGGGTGCACCAAAATTTTTTTTAGCAATAATACAGTTTATTCACCTTAAGGAGTAAAGGGTAATATACAAAAATCATTGTAACTGAATTTTATTCGCTTAATATAGGTAGACACATTTTTTATTTTATTTAAATAATTTTTATTTTACATTTAAGCTCTTCCTCTGTTGCATTTGTAGTTAGTTATTATATTTCACTTAATGCCAACCTGTGTGCCAAAATTCCCGGTATTTATTAGCCTAATAGTCGTTTTGACTGAAGAGTATCAAGCCTTCATCGCTTGAATCGTAGCGAGGGGCTGCATAAAGCGTCTGACTCCAGATGAGCGGTCTGATAATAGTTTGAATAACCGCATCCCAACTGTTTTTAACTATATTCAAACCTATGCTTGTAATCTTTGGTTAAGCAGTCTTTTTCGCAGCTACTACTTTCTATTAACCAGGGACCGCAAATAAGAGTTATGAGTGAAAATTTTAACTAAATAAATCAATATGAAGAGAGTATGTAAAGGTAAAATGGAATACACCAAAGCTCTTGTTGTATTTGTAATAAGCTATATCAGCCAAAAACTTCTATTTGCGATTTATATAATAAAAATCATTTTTAATTCTTATTTTTAACTTTTATTAAAAAAATTGACGGATTACTAAAATTTAAAAAGATTCTTGATCTATGATTCAATACCTTTCATATGATACTTAAATGTCCTTCAAGGACGACTTATAAGGATCCAACTAATTTCTATTGTATTTGCATCTGTATTCTGTTGCAGTATTCTGTTGTAATATATACAAAAAATATTATTACTGTTAAAGATGTTGAGTGCTGTTACAATGTAACAACGATTGGTTCATTACTTAAGGCTCTGGCCCACCTTGTATCTGTTGGTATTTTGTTTGCAAGTAAATACAAATGGTTATGATGGAATGCCAAATAATTCTATATTTAGTGCAGTAGGAGAATGCATCATATCCGTATCCGCTTTGCCTTCAATATACTTTTTTTAGTTTCTATACAATATACTCCAGTCAACAAATATTCAGTAGCTATTCATAATCGAAATTATATATCGCTAAAGGGATACAACATCAAGATTTGGATTCATAAAATTTTTGGAAACTTATTAAACAGCATCAATTTAAACTTATCTTACTAAGTCAACTCAAGGAAGGCCAGTTTCCCCATAAAATGACACAATATCTAATTTTGAATTGAACCCATTGTGGGTTTTATAACAATTTGCTAATTTCTGAATATGTATGTAATTATAAGGCGCAAATTAAATTCAATTTTTTTCCGTTAGTCATACCCTTAAGAAAACCAAACTCCTTTTAGATACCCTCAAGCGACAAACTTGTATCATTCTTGTACAATCGCTTCATTATTTTTCGATATAAAAAAGATTATTACTGTTAAAGATGTTAATTGCTGTTACAATCTAATAACGATCGGTTCATTACTTATGGCTCTGGCTCACCTTGTATCTGTTGGTATTTTTTTGCAAGTAAATACTACATATAGTACTGCAAAGGGATACAGATGCAAATATAATAGAAATTAGTAGGATCCTTACAAGTCGTCCTTAAGGGTTATGTGATGTATCATATGAAAGGTATTGAATCATAGATCAATAATCTTTTTAAATTTTAGTAATCCGTCACTTTGCTCAAAAGATATTAAAGTTTAACTTTTATTTTTGATTTTTAAAAATAAAAGTTACGGAATAACTTATTTGTAACTTTTAAAATAAAAATCAAAAATAACTTATTTTTTATTTTTATTGTAAAAATCAAAAATAACTGTTACATCGTAACTTTTATTTAAAAAATCAAAAATAACTCTTATTTTATATTTAAATTGATAAAAATTAAAAATAAGTGTTATTTTTTTTTTTCCCCCGTGTGGTTGGGTTATCCATCGGGCGCGTCACAGGTGGTGGATAGTGAAAGCCACGGCTATTTTCCGTGGTGAAGCGGGTCATAGCTTCGGTAAAAGCCCGCTCGCGAACCAACCTAGTTCCAGTTGCCGATCGGGGAATAACAACCTGAGAAGCACGCAGAACGCCTCCTACCCTAGGACTTCCCAGTGTAGGAACTGGATACCGGCCTAAATGAGAGGTTAATGTTACGGTCATGTCTCTGGCATTGGCCTCAATTTTGGGACGGTGAAAAGTGCGTTTCTGCGGGAGAGAAAGAGACTCTCTTTAAACAAAACCCCCCAATCCAAGGTGGGCTGCATAGGCCGAGGGATGTATGGCTATAGGGGTTACATATTAGTCGTTACTATGTCAAACTCAGGTGAGGGCGCACACCTGTTTCAATCCAATGCCTTCTTGCGCTAAAGGGCTCTGGCGTAAGTGACCGTTTTTGTCCCTCTTCATCTCATTAGATCCCGACGGCTTCTACGGCGGCCTAAGGACCGAACCATAAACATGAACTCAAATACACAAACTAAACAAACAAAACCACAACAAACAACAACTTCGGAGAAGTCTGGTAACGGACCCTCCACCCCAACTCCCTCGAAAAGAGGCAGACCTCTCGGCTCGACTAAATTGTCACAAGAAGCCAAGAGGCACAATACTAGTACCCTATCTTCCTTCTTCAGGAAGAACGCGGCAGAAGAAGCCCCCCCTAATGGGGATACGGCAGCATCTACTTCGGGGACCAGCAAGCCGACGCCGGGCAATGCCTCCCCACCTCGCGCTGGCAAGCCAGCTAAACGGGTACGACCTCATGATCGACGCTACCGTGACCGTCGAAGGGCCAACTACATCCTTTCAACTGTTGGCAAAATCCCTGAGGTTCAAAGATCCACGGAGCAAAACCAATTGGTTCAAAAGGCCAAAAACCAACTGAACCAATCTCAGACCCCACAAGGGACTGCTAACATAAAACGTCAGCGATCCGCTGATGAGCCTGGCATTGCCAGTTCACATAAAAGATCAAAGATCCAAGAAAGAGTCCGGTACAGCGACATAGCCAGGAACAGTCTCACACGCGCCGTCGTAGACAACTCACATCCCAGCGGTAGCATCTCGTTTGATAACTGGAGGAAAGCTAACGCTAAGCTGCTTGTTGCGTACGCTAGTGTAATAAGGGACAATCCTGGCACTCCAGCAAGATGTACTGACGCAGGCTGGCATCTGAACAGAGTAAAGCTCATGGCATTCCACGACCAACGCTCGTTAGAGTTATTCGAAAAGGCTCTAACGGTCATTGGCGAAGTATGGCCAGGGGCTAAACTCTGTCTGGTAGAGCAGTGCGATATCCCCAACAGGCCTAGAGGTCGTATAAAAATCCCAGATATAATGGCTAGTAACCGAAAGGCAATACTTGAGCTTCTGCAAATTTCCAACCCCAGCCTCGATGTGGAAAACTGGAAAATCTTGAAGGTATCGGAATCACGGGACACCTTCGTTCACGTCACCCTCCTCATCACCGATGAAAGCAGTGACCTAATAAAGGAAATGAACAACCTAATATTCTGCGGCTTCACCGAAACAATGATGTGGATATATAAAACAAAACATGCCACACAGACTGTAACCGCAGACGTGCCACCCACAGCTACAGCACCATCTGTCGCTCTGACACCAATAACTGCAACTCCCGCAGCTACATCAACAACTGCAACTCCCGCAGCTACAGCACCATCCGTCGCTCCGACACCAATAACCGCAGCTCCCGCTGAGGACAACCTCGCAGCGCCAAGCAACAATCCGGCAGATGAAGAGCACTGCTCAGATGCTGAATCCATGGCATCTACCATGGTCAGCTTAGGAGGGCTTTTCCAGGAGGCCGATGAGGATGACCTACTGATGAGCGATGACGACGACGCCAACAACACCGTCATTGAGCATTCTTCGGGTGGTACAGATAAACCTCCACCACTCTAAGAGTGCTTCAGCAGCACTTCAGGTACGTCTCTCCGAGCTCCAGGAGGACGTACTTCTCATCCAGGAGCCCTGGATAAATCAAAACAGAGTCTGTGGATTAAACCACAAAAATTATAGACTCTACCAAGGTAAGGTAAATGCTAAAATACGAGCGTGCATCCTAGTACGGAAACAGCTTGACGCATTCCTGCTAAATACTTTCGGTAACGAAGATCTTACAATTATAGGTTTAGAAATGAAACAATCAACCCTATGGATAGCTTCGGCATATCTTCCTTACGAAGACCAAAACCCCCCATCAGAGGAACTGAAGAAAGCAGTACTAACGGCGGAACACAACAAGACCACCCTCATTGTCGGAATGGATGCAAACGCACACCACACGCTGTGGGGAGGTAAAACGATCAACAAACGAGGTGAGTTACTCTTTGATTATATTCTAAGTAGGAACTTAGTAATGCATAACCAGGGAGATACGCCCACCTTTATTAACTCGATCACTGAGCAGGTCATAGACCTGACAATTTCTAATGCCAAAAACGACTTGATATCAAACTGGCGGGTGGAGGATGTTCACTCCTTCTCCGACCACCAATACATTTCCTTTGAAATATCTGCTCAAATAACGAAGCCGATAGTAACCTTCAACAAGAGACGGATGAAATGGGACGTCTACAGGGAACACCTTGCAAGACTCCTACCGAATACAACTGATCTCACCATTGACAGCCCACAAAAGTTGGACAGCATGGTAGGTAAAGTTACAAAAGCCTTGGCCTTATGCACCAGGAAATCCTGCCCAAGACGAAAAGATGGGAAAAAGCAGAAGCCTCCATGGTGGAACGACGATATCTCTAGATCCCGTGCTTCCACCAGAAAATCCTTCAACAAGGCCAAGAGAACAGGCCAATGGGAGGAGTACAAGGAGAATCTAAGACTCTTCAAGAAACTACTAAAGAAGGCGAAAAGATCTTCATGGAGGACATACACCAACGATGTCGAAAAATCCGCAGAGGTAAGTAGACTTAGGAAAGTATTATCCTCGACAACCAGCGCCCCGGCATACATAATGAAAAATGATGGTACCTGGACTGAATCCTCAAAGGAAACCTTGGAAATCCTATCGGATACCCACTTCCCCAGGGGAGGGTCCAACTCCATAACCGTCGCACCTACCGACTTAGCGATAGAATACCGGTAATTGAAGGGAACATGATCAAAGACGCCATCAACGACTTTGATCCCTACAAATCACCCGGTCCGGACGACATCATACCCGCCGAACTTCAACAGTCACTGGAGATACTATTGCCATGGCTGGAGGCTATTTTTAACGGCTGTGTGAAACTATCCTACCTACCAATACGATGGAGAACGGCAAAGGTGGTCTTCATCCCAAAGGCGGGAAAGCCATCACACACCAAAGCAAAGGACTTCAGACCTATAAGTCTTACTTCATTCCTTTTGAAAACCCTTGAGCGAATCATGGACGACATCATCAAAAATTCAATTGGCCCGGATCTCCTTTCGAATGCTCAGCATGCTTACACAAAGGGGAAATCGACAGAATCCGCACTCCATGCACTATTGTATCCCATAGAGAAATCGCTAGACAAGAAAGAATTTTCTCTGGTTGCCTTTATGGACATAGAGGGAGCTTTCAACAACATCGAACCCCTCTGCATCATGACAGAGCTCAACAGCCTAAATATCAACTCACATATTAGCAAGCTGATTCGCAACATGCTATTAAAGAGAACTATCACCTCAAAGCTGGGAAATCACACCCTCACTAGAAGAGTGACTAGAGGCACCCCTCAAGGGGGAGTATTATCGCCGCTATTATGGAATTTTGCCGTCAACGACGTTCTCAAACGGTTGGAGTCGGAAGGATGTACAGTAGGTTGATTCTTATTTGGCAAAAAAAAAATGTTTTTGGAATTTTTCATGGGCCAAGTTAAAATTTTATTAAGACGTACAAAAAAACTCTATGTGAATTTTTTTAATTTTTTTCTTAAAGGTTTAGGGGTCGCTACCGGGGTTCGAAATTCAAAATTTTACCGTCATCCTGAGGGATAAGCCCAATAACTCGAGTAAACCTTAACTGATCCTTATGAAAATTTTTCAGTATTCATATTTTCCATAACGAAGTAATGGAATTGTTAATGGGCAGAATTGCCCCACCCCTTCTGGTACCTCCCATACAAAATTACCTATTTTTTGATAATTAATATTTCTCCCATAACTTTCAAACGGACAGCTGGATGGCATTTAAACTTGGTCAGTTTAATGACCTTGTAATAACAGATAAACCACCAGAAAATCAAAACCTTTGTTACACCCCTTCTGGTACCTCCCATACAAATGACCGAATTAACCCCCAGTTTAATTACCTTGTAATAACAGATAAACCCCCAGAAAATCGAAACCTTTGTCACACCCCTTCTGGTACCTCCCATACAAATGACCGAATTCACCCTGATAGTTTTACATAGATATGCTACTTATTTTTGATTTTTTTCATAGGTAAACTTAAAATGTTATTAAGAAGTACAAAAGAACTCGCTTCAGTGCCCTGAAATCCATGCGCAGTTTTAAACGTAGAAGTCATATAATATGACTTATGCATGGTATTTCGGGACTTCCCCGAAATATTAAACAGCAAGCATACCATTACAAAGAAAACATAAAGAATTCTGCGGATGCTATTTGTTTTGCCGAAAATCAGCTTAAAGAGTTTCAGCCACGAGATGACTACAAAGGGCTACTTAAGCTGACAATAATATTCTGCGGAGGTGTTCCAAAAACACCAATATTCTTCAGAGCACCAGCAAGTCTTCACCGTGCTAGATGGATGGCTAAGGCAATATATTCCATAAAAATATATTTATTCAGAGAGCAGTTCAAGCTAAAGGAAAGCGAATTATGTGAAATACAGGATGTTTGCATTTTTATAATTAATATTTACCTTAAATATTGGTTTGAATCCACTTCTGGACCTCCAGCTTCAAGAAATGACCTCCAGTTATTAAAAGACTTGAAGTCTTATGCAACAATTAATAATGAGATAGCGGCAATAGCCTTAAAAAAAATTCTAGGTCATCTCTGGTATTTGTCGGAAGAGCTAGATGGATTTGCTTTTTTTATGAAAAAGTTTCTCATGAAATTAAGAAGAAGATGGTAAATGCTTTAAACATAGAAGGAGTAGATAATCCAGAAAAACGAGTTACAGTAGATGAAAACCTACTACATTCTAAAAGTCTTGAGTATGTTGTATCCAACAATACTCTTAAATTTTTCAGCAGAACGGGTATTATATCGGGTTTCCTAAAAAAAAATGTTGAAGATTGTTGCAGACCTTAATTTAAGTAAAGAATTAGTTCGGTCTATGAGGGTTTTTAACGATATTGCTGAACGCGAAGTGGCCTTGATGCAGGAATACAATAAATTGCATACACATAATGAAGAACAGAAGCAGTTTCTATCATTATTGGTGAAAGAATTTAGAAAAAAATATTCAGATCCAAAAAAATCTACCATGTGTAAATAATAATATATTTTACAATATTTTAAAATTTAAAGAAAATTGTAAGCAGTAAATGCAGTTGTTTATAATTATATTTTTTAATGTTAAGTTTTTCATGCAATGAATTGATGTTTAATATTAATATATTAAATTTTTATTTTAATATTTTTTTTAACTGTTTAATTTAATTTTTATTTTTGAAATGTATCTTTTTAAATAATAACACAACAAAAACTGATGAACAAATTTGAAATAAATCATTTCTTATTAACTGTACTGTAAAAATTCCTAAGTTGGACTGCAAATTAGTGGAATGGGGCAAGACAATAGCGTTCCATTATCTACGTTGAATATCATATAACATTCATTAAACTAGATTTATATTTAAGATAAGCATTAGTAAAATTACAATAAGGGTATATCTTTACCAAAATATAAATGAATTCAGCATACTTACAAAAAAATGTATGTAAAAATATGGGGGTAAATTCGGTCATTTGTATGGGAGGTACCAGAAGGGGTGTCACAAAGGCTTTGATTTTCTGGGGGTTTATCTATTATTACAAGGTAATTAAACTGACCAATTTTAAACGCCATCCAGCTGTCCGTTTGGAAATTATTGGTAAAAAATAATTTGTCTAAAAATAGGTAATTTTGTATGGGAGGTACCAGAAGGGGTTGGCCGATATAGTCCATATTCACTCACGAGTCAAATTTTTGCATGTGTTCATCTCATACAAAATTTTATTGAATTCAGTATTTTTACTAAAAAGATATGTAGGTAAAAATATGGGGGTTAATTCGGTCATTTGTATGGGAGGTACCAGAAGGGGTGTGACAAAGCTTTTGATTTTCGGGGAGTTTATCTGTTATTACAAGGTCATTAAATTGACCAAGTTTAAATGCCATCCAGCTGTCTGTTTGGAAATTATTGGTAAAAAATAATTTGTCTAAAAATAGGTAATTTTGTATGGGAGGTACCAGAAGGGGTGGGGCAATTCTGCCCATTTACAATTCCATTACTTCGTTATGGAAAATATTAATACTGAAAAATTTTCATAAGAATCAGTTAAGGTTTACTCCAGTTATTCGGCTTATCCCTCAGGATGACGGTAAAATTTTGAATTTCGAACCCCGGTAGCGACCCCTAAACCTTTAAGAAAAAAATTAAAAAAATTCACATAGAGTTTTTTTGTACGTCTTAATAAAATTTTAAGTTGGCCCATGAAAAATTCCAAAAACATTTTTTAAGACTCACCCTAATGTACAGTAGTAGCGTATGCAGACGATATAGCACTCTGCGTCTCTGGGGGAAGTTTATCTTGTCTCGAACAAAGGATGCAGGACTATATCAACATCCTGGCAAACTGGTGTGCCAGTAGAGGGCTCAATGCGAACCCGGACAAAACAGAACTGGTACTTTTCAGTCGGAAACAGAAATCGCCCGCTACATCCAACATCTATCTGGGCAACAAACAACTCAACTTCTCCGATACGGCGAACTACCTGGGCCTCATATTAGACAGGAAGCTTAATTGGAGACAGAACATTGAAAGCAGATCCAGCAAAGCACTCATAGCTTTATACACATGTCGTAAAGCTATCGGGAAAACATGGGGATTTAAACCCAAGGTAACACTCTGGATTTACAATGCTATAGTGAAGCCAATACTACAATACGGCTCTATAGTTTGGTGGTACGCGCTCGACAAGAAGAGCAAATTCAAACAACTGGATCGTGTTCAACGGTCCTCTTGTCTCCTGATAACCGGATGTATGAGATCGACCCCCTCTAAGGCTCTCTACACGATACTCAATCTACTACCACCTGATCTGAGCTGCAAATGCTCCGCTCTCAAATCGGCTATTCGACTAAACGAGATTGATCATTGGGATCGTTCCATCGGACATTCAAAGATCCTGAACCATATCAACATCTCACTCGAAACTGACTACGTGCTAAACACACGGAAATCAAACGTTCTATACGAAACTAGAACGCCCTCCAGAAAGGAGTGGGCAGAGAACGAGAACGCAATGTATGGACCAATAAACATATTTACCGATGGGTCCAAACTGGATGACAAGGTCGGCTACGGTATCTACTCCGCGGATCTGGGCCTAAATATAAGATCAAGAATTCCAGATTTCTGCAGCGTTTTCCAAGCGGAAATACTTGCTATTAAACGAGCCGCGGACGTGATCAACGTGAGGAAGATATCACAGGAGGATATTCTCCTGTTCACGGATAGTCTAGCGGCGGTAAACTCGTTGAAGTCCTGTGACATCAAATCGAAAGTGGTCAGTGCCTGCCGGAAATCTCTTAACGAGATATCCAGGAACAACAGAGTTCTGGTTACGTGGATTCCCGGACACAGCGGAATCGAGGGCAACTGTAGAGCGGATGAAGAGGCCAGACAGGGCTCAGCCCTGCTGGAAAGCGACGTTGAACACGTAGCACTTCGCCCTATATCCACCTGTAAAAGTACCATTGAAAATCTAACGTTTAGAATTGCAAACGACAGATGGAAGAATAAAGAAACCTGTAGAAAGGCCAAAATGACTTGGCCAGAATACAACGCGAAACGTGCATCGTACCTGGTAAGTCTTGAGAGGGACCAGATAAGGAAGATTATTGCCTTCCTGACGGGACATGGACCCATAGGCAAGCATGCGAGAAGAATGGGATTCGCAACGAAAAGCGAATGCTACTACTGCGGAAACAGTAGCAGTGAACCATCCACCGACCACATTATTTGTGATTGCCCAGCGCTATACAGAAGGAGACTGGAAACCCTGGGGAAACCCTTCTTAAATGGTGTAGAAGAACTTGCATCGTTGGACATCGGAAGGATTAACAACTTTTGTAAAATTATCAACTGGACGGATTGGATCGAAACTCCGGATTCCCAATCGACAACTGGCAACGCGATCAGTCAGCACACGCGCTGATAGCATAGGTTGAAGGGATGGCACAAATGCCCAACGGGTGTCACAATGGGTCCATAGGGACCTAAGTGTTCTCCTTTGAAGAAGGAGATGCCTGCATACCAACCAAGTGTTATTTTATAACTTTTAAATAAAAATTTAAAAATAATTGTTATATTGCAATTTTTATTTTAAAACTTATAACAGTTACGGTCCCTGCTATTAACACATGAGTTTAAAATATGTATAATAATACATAAATATGATTAAAATTCATGTACTCCAATAGAAGCACCGATGGCCATTACCACAATGGAAATGGCTTTCTGCTAAGCATCCCATTTCTTTAATATCCCTCTGTAAATTTTGGCTCCTCTGCCGGTTTCAATTTCCACAAAAAGTTCAAATAAAAATCGAGAATCTTTTCATATTTCATGAATATTTTCTTATTATTTATTATTACAATACATATTTAAATAAGATTGATGATCAACAAACATTTTATGCAAATATATATGTAAAATTAAAAAGAAAAACAATTTTTATGTTTAATAATAATCCTTTGACACAATATCTGAAAAAATATGAACCTTGCCATTGGTGTATAAAATATTTTTTGCCATACCACCATCATATTGGCTCTAGGCCATTTAAACTATATATGGTCTCGATAAAGAAAGACAAACAGAGGGTGGATATTACAGAAGAATCAAGCAAGGGAAGGGGGTTAAAAATAATACATTCATTAATATGAGCACATAATTAGTAAATAAAGTCAGTGAAGGTATTCAACATAAAGCTCTAATATATCGCATAACAAACAAAGGAATAGTTTAAACGGATGAATTGTTTGGTTGAATTGAGGTTACTACTTTCTTATTCTGGTTGTCATCGTAATCCTAAGAGAAATCCATGCGAGATATGCGGGTAACGTTTAGAGACTTCACTCGCTATAATATCTCATAATCATCATCATCACATTATTCAAATAATGCCCACTGCAGACAATTCTAATGTATGTTAATTTACAGAATCCTAACGAAATGTGCACACAATCATCACTATTCGCACGGATAAACCAGCAATTAGCTTCAAGCATATTAGCTAGTCTGCTAATTTGACCTAATGTAGTTATTTTCGAATATTTCCAATTCGTTTTGGATGTAATTCGCTTTGTTGCGCAACAATTTCAATTGTTTCTGATTCGATTCCAGAACGCCTAGTTGAGCTTCCAATGTCTTGAGTTCCTCATTCATGTCGGTAGTGGCAGTGTCCACTGTGCGGCACAAACGGGCAAAGGTGCTCGACAGTTCTCTGCAAGAAGACAACATTATTAAAAGATTTGTGACGATTATTTCCGCATATTCTAATACTTACTGTTGCACTTGATGACTGCAATTCGCCGATGTTAGATCAACAATCATTTTCAATTTCTTAGTAGCATGACGCACATATTGTGCCTTGAAAGTACGTTCCTTGGCAGAATTTGTCCATGAAAGGCGCTCGTACAAATAAATACAACCATATAAAGCACCAACGCCAACCAAAACCCGCCAGCCAATTGTTTTCAACATCTACAATGACAACAAACAAATAAATATAAACTGTTTCGTTTTTGCTGTGTTCTTGTCCCCACTTACGATGCCTGCGACGATAAGACCGCCTACGGTGCCTTGTGATCCTATTGAGTTCAAGGCAAAACGGGAAATCAATGACAATTGCTCCTGGCTTATGCCGCCAACGGGTGTGGGTATAAGACACAATGGTGTATCATTGACAGGTGTAATGGGTGATACGGGATTCTGTGGCAGTGAAAAATTTAACATAAATATTATACTGAAACTTAAAACTATCCTTCTTAGCCAAACTTACCACAACGCTGCATTGTCGATTTAAAATTGCTGGTAGCTGTTTCTTGCAATTGCGCTCTCTGACCTTGCCGGTAAAACGTTGAATCATTGCTGTTATGCCCCAGGAGAATTTGAATTCTAAATCTTCTTGGAAATCTGCACATAGATTCTGGCAATTTAGTGAGTAGAGCATTTCGAAAGGCTGTGTACGGGCCACAATTTTGGCTTGGGGCATCAATTGTTCATTAGGCACCAGGGCATGCATTCGGTCTGTAGCAAAGAGACGAAATTAAGTCAGAAATTCAAATATTCATAACATATGAATATCAGAGTTAGTGGCGCTTAGTTGACACGGTAGGAATATCTATAATCAGATACATCGCTTTAGTTACCCAGCATCAATGTAAAACAGTCATATATAACATGATGTCGCGCTTTTAACACAATTTGGAAATAGAGTTACGATGAGAAATGAAAGGAAGGCACATCTCTAAGCAGAATACCAGAATTGCTAATTGAAGATGTTCGAATGAATTACACAACACTTTTTTACAACCCATACTGAGTGTTTTATCAAACGTTTAAAACTACACAGAATTAGACATACAAAGTTGAATACTTTGTTATTTGGCTGGAAACTGCTTACAAATATGCGCTTGGAGATAGCCACCTAAAAATGTTGCTCCATTACTCTCAGTGGACCGTACTTTGTTGGCAACAAAAAATTTAGATTTACTTTTTTTTATTTATTAACAAATTAAAACTGAGGACAACAGAACTGTGATAACTTAATAATATCAGTTGATAGCATAGATAAAATTCCACCAAGACCCGAAGGGGGATATCATTTATTAATGGCAAAGATATTTGTTTACCGAAAGCAAAAAGCTCTCTAATCAATTTTCATTTATCTTACCCGTCATTTCCCTTTGTGCCGCTTCCACATTCATGGCCAGAGCCATCGATAGACGAGCCCTTAAATTCGAGCCTAACCCAGATTCTACATGACCATTTAGTTCCTTTTTATAAATGTTCAAAACCAACGGTTCTGGATGGAACGGCATATTGAATTCATCAATCAAAACACCCAAACGCCAAATTTCCTCGTTCAGTGCCTTGGAAACTTTCGATTCCACCTCTTCGACCATGTTGTGAATTTTCAGTTTCATTTCCCGCGTAACATTCATCATTTCCGTTTCGGTGCCCTGTATGCGTTCATTGAGTAGAGTCTTCTGGTCTACTTTCAGATTGCGGAAGATAGTGATGCGCTCGTATATGTTATCCAGCATGGAACGCATGTCGCTCGACAAAGTTTTGCCCCGGGAGCTGTGTTTCTCAAATTTAGTTTGAACGGCACTTTTTGAAATGCACTCCTCAAATTTCCGTTCGAAATCCTGGAACTCAAAGTAACGAATTTGAAAACCATCCGCAATGGCACCTTGGCTAGGGGAGTTTCCCTTAGCTTCCTCAATTCTAGCCTAAAGAAGATGGATAAGAAGAGAGGGCATTTTAATTCAAAGTTATTACTAAAACGAGCAATGGTCCAACCTGCAAAGCTTCTCGAGCTGATACAAAGAAGACACGCTCAGTTGCCTCTTTTTCGTTGGTGATTTTCAATTCTTTTGTAAGGAAATCAATGCAACGTTCCGTGTGTTGGGATTTGACCTAAAATGACAAGTACATCTTATTAGTAAGTTATAGCTATGATTTTACCACAAGCTTTTAAAGCTCTATAAATAAATACAAAAGCTAGCCACCAAAAGGTTTTCTGTTACCTTTTCAAGCTCCTTGGATGAATTTTTATACATTTTTTTGTATTTGTGTATTTTTTTTATTTAAGTTTACGAAATTAAAAAGTGAAAAGAAAAATTGAATTTATCAAAAACCAAATGCTCATCGTCTACATTTGGTGCAAAATTATACATACCGATTCTTGGAACTCGGGCTCATTGGCTGATGCATCCCAACGATTGTTCAGTATGAATATATTGGGTTTCGACAGTTTCTGTGAGACGGTATGAAAGAATTGTTTTTCGGCTCGGGTCATTGTCGATTCGGCATTTAATACCAGCACAAAAACATCAGCATTTAAGCAATGATTATCAATCCAGTCATCCAAATTGGCGGAGACATCAACACCGGGTGAGTCGACAAATACAACGTCATCACGCAACAGGCTGCAACGTTCTCGCGGCCAGAAGATGCGAACCAAGGAACTTTCGCTGAGTTTTTCTTGACACAAAGCATTTGCCAATTGTTTAATATTCTGCAATTAAAAAAGTGTAAATTAGATGGAAAAACCCGAATTCAATAAAATTACCATCAATCAAATTTCATATTTATGGACTGATTCAAATAGCTACTTTTGTTATCGTTACGTAGAATTAAGGTGCTTTATTATTTAAGTTACCAATAATAACCTACACCATATAAGGTTAGGGAAACATTTGGTCTGGTAATAGTGGCAATCACTTCTCTCGGTGAACTGTTCATCAATTGTTATAGTCTGATGAACATGGACAGTGGAACAAAGGCAAAGTAGAAGAAAAGAAGGATAAAGTAATCCTGGGAAGCACTGAAAAAATATCTGTAAGCCATCAATAAAACATTCTCTTAAGTAACTTTGCGGTCTAAAACTGGACAATCCATAAGATATGTTCCATCGCCTAGAAGGAGTACTTTTGTTTTTCACACAAATGACAGTAATACAGTATTGGGTATACATTTGCTACAAAAATGTTAAAAAGGCTGCCTAGTTAATATCGTTGATAGCATAGATATATCGTTATCAGTCCCATGGTCTATCGTTTCATAGCCAATACTTCACTAAGTGTAGTGTCATTGTAGCACAATTCTTACTGATGACAACACCAATATTGTTGAACATATCATCGGCTTAATGTGCAAACCTGCTTAATACACTTTTCAAGTAAATTGAGATTTTGATGCCGTGTGACCAGCATGTAGTTTTTCTTCAATTTGAGTATTAAAGTGTGTTAAAAGGTTCGATAAGAAAAACTGTTAAATCCACTCATAGAAAAATGTTGGTAAGAAGAACTGCGAAATCCAGTACATTATTATTATATTTTTAGTTTTTCTCTCAAGCTTCAAATGTGAAATATAAAAAGTTTTTTATCTCTCCTGTAAAATGTGTTGAAAGGGAGTTAGCAGGTTTGCGTATTAAACCGACGATATGTTGTTTCGCCTCGGTATCAATTAATGAAATAATAAATTAATTTCTTATACATATATTCAGATTTTATGCATGGTTTGCTTTTTAACTGGATTAAGACTATTACAAAATTTCCTCTATTTTTCTACCATCACTTTTTGGCAATCTTATCTTGAATAACTTTCACGTTATCAAGAAACTTTGTAAACTGAAGCCACAAATGATTTTGATTGAATGGTTCCGTCAATATTTCTTCAATCCATTTCCAGCACTTACCACCACATTGAGTTTTTCATCCGAACCCTCTTTCATCAAATAAGCCTCCGAACTGTCGCTTCCTTCCACTTGGCAAAAGCAATTTGTGGTATGACCAATGCCACTGGGTAGGATTTTTTCACGCAACATAGCATTAATAACGGAACTCTTGCCATTCGATGTACGGCCGAAAAACGCCACTTTCATGTGATCACGACACAGTACCTCGCGGATACCCGATACTTTGAGAACATAACTTTCGAACAGCTCACGTTCGGCTTTGTCGACGATTTCAACATCTGCATGCAAGGCTGCAATAGATAACAACAATGAATATGATCTAGAGACGGGCATTTCGATCAACTGCATACACTTACCATTAATAAATGTTGTAGTCTCAGCAACATACTCTTCAATTTCCACATAGATATCATTGATCTTCTTTTTGGCCCTGACAAAGACCTGCAATGGGGATTTTTCAGCGTTGATATGCATTGTTCGATTTTCGGACATCAACGCCGTCGGATCGTAGTTTAATGATTTGTTGTGAGTTGTGGTGTTGGAAGAGTTTCCGGCGTCGCCGCCATTACCAGTTACCATGGAAATTGTGCGATTCAAATAGGCCGCCATTATTTACGAAAATAAACGTTTGTTGTTTTTAATATGAAAAAATAGTTATCTTTTCTTTTTTTGTATTTAGGGGGATTTCAACTATGGCCAAATAGTAAATCAGAAATCATAAAAATATGAAAAATGTTCTACAAAATATTTTTCTTTCGCTTTGGATCTTGTTTTCTATTCGTTGAAATTCGTTTTATCAAAATTCAACTGACATACAAAGCAAAGTTTGTTATAAATATATCGAATAAGAAAAATATAAATTCGAAAACTTATGTAAACACGAAAAAAAAATTTGTTTTGCTTTTGGAAAGTGGGGATAGCAGGGAGTTTCTTCACAGCCAATTTGTAAAGAAATAGTTTACTTCTAGCTATGATGTAGTTGGTACAACAACAGTGCTGGTGGGGTGTGTAAATTGTCTTGTTAAACACAACTTAAATCCTATCAATAAAACTGAAAAAAAAATAAAATAAAAGAAATAAATAAAATAAAATTAATCAATAAAAAATAACATAATATTAAATACAAATAGATAACAATCAATTTGATTAGAATTTTCTAATAGATGTAAAATGTAAATTTTCATACATTCATATCGTCCCCTTAATATCACAATAGTGTATGTGCTCATACACCATTATTTTTTTATTGCATATTCAGAATCTCCACCATTGATTCTATGCCTGGTCAAAATTTCGTCAAAATCTACTTCCACAAAGTGCGTCAAAAGGTCATTGGAAAAAATAGTATATAATTTTTTCTTCACAAATTTCATAGACATCCGATTTGACGAAAACTTTAAACTCGATTTTCTCAAAACACCAAAAAAATTATACACTATTGTTTTATTAAGGGGACGATATGTATTTTATAATTTTTTATATTTGTATTTAGTAGTATTTTAAAGAGTCAGACTATTAAAAAGAAATGATCGAAATGATAATTTTTTTATAAAGCTATCAACAAAATGAACGTTAAAATGCAAACAGATAGTTATTATTTTAATTATTCCATTGCCTCTGTTTAGCTAAATATATATGTGATTTGAATCTTTTGAAATTACAATAACAGCTGCTTTTTTAACTTATTTTCATAGGATTTAATAAAGATTATTGAAGTGAGTAGAAATTTTTACGTTTTTAAGTTGAATAAGAAAGAAAAGTTTAAATTAAAATGCCGAGTGGTATATTTTTTGCTCTGGAAAATTTGCGAAAGACGCAATTAAACAACTAACGCATAACTAAAAGAAAATTTTGAGACCATCCAACCTTATCAGCTGATGACCTCAAGTAAAACGAAATCACAAGTACATCACTAACAAATTCACAAAACAGATACACAAAAGGTAGTGTCTCAAAAAATTGTTAATTTTAGTGCATATATTGCGCTAAATGTGTAATTTTACTGCATAAATTAAATAATAACACATGTTGTTAATAAATTAATGAATTTTTTTTTTAAATTGCCATAAAAGTACTCGTTAAAATAAGCATGTGATTTGAAATCGATAGGTGATTAGGTGACCGGTTTGAACACCATTTTTGTGATTTCAAATCACTTTTGTGATTTACAGAACAGGCCTGTATATATATATAATTAATACAACTTGGTATCAGTATTTATTTTATTGGATGTCAATATTTTGCAGTTATCTTCCTACTACCTTGTTATTTCCCTACATTTTTCCGTAAAAATAACGCATATTGATGTAAGTTGCCGTCGACTCTTCCCAAATGGAAGTCTACATGGTTGGGGTGCGGAGAGACGCTGACAATTTTGCCGAAGCAGTTTAAATTAACAAAACTAATGAAAATCGAAAAATGGTCTTTAAGAATGTGGAAGAAAACACTGTCAACTTATAGAATCGGTAATATCATACTAAAATATAAAAACAAATATGTCGCCACAACGCAGGAATGAGGGAGTTCGCACCGGTTAAGTTGTGGAGAGAGAATGATGTTGTTCTTTAAAGTCCTTATCTAGGTTCAATACAGATGCAGAATCTTTATATTTTATACTTTTATTAAAAGCAATGTCTAAAAAAAGGCACCAAAAATATTATTCTCCGTAAATTGTCTACACAGAAATAAATGGAGCATTTCTACATGTTTTTAGAACATTCCAAAAAAAGAATACATACATATGTATTTGCAAAGATTGCCTTATTTTCTGCAGATAACACAAAAATTCAATTATTTTGATAGAAAACGAATTGAAATGCATCTTGTAACATCACAAGCAATTGTAGGGTGGTTTACTAAATCCACAAACATCGCGTTACTGGGAATGTTTTGACCCAAACCTACCTATGGATTAGTCAACTATCTTCCTTTACCCCCATAAACAATTTGGAAATATCGAAGCTTCCATTATATTTAAGCCGACATCTTTAGAGCACAAGAGAAAAAAAAACACGTGAGTATTTTGAAAGCGCAGTATTTGCGACTAGTGCATATGTCAAAAATACACGTTCCAAAAAATTACATCTCAGTTGTCATACATATTGATGTTCACGGATAATTCTAAGAATAAATATGAACAAACGTACCCAAAAATCTGCATTACATTACCGTTGAAGCAAGAAAAATATTAAAACGTAAAAAAAATCGCCTCTCACACTTTTGAAGTAAATGCAAACACATAAATAATATATCAATGGAAAAAGGGGGAAAGCAGCCATAACAATTTTGTTAATAAATGAATACAAACAAATATATTGCGCACAAAACAATCACAAACCTAATAAAAAAAACAACAAATAATATACATAACATATACTGCATATGAAGGTACACAGATACAAAGACGTTGCTCCACTGGCGAAGCCAACCAGACGGATGAAAAGTACGAATAAGAAATGGTAACTGGGGAATTTTGCATCACTAATCCCCGTCGTTTTTTTTGCCAATTGTAATAGTGCGATTGTGTCAGATGAGCAGAAGAGTTTTACTTGAAATTTTATTAGAAATTGAGACAAATGACGGCGATTCTTTGTTTTTAGTTTTCTTGTTCTTGTCGTGTACGCAGTTTTCTTACTTTCCGAAACTCAACTAACCTGATTGTTTGATTCTTCGGTCATTTTAGTTTTGTTTTCGCTAATTTTAGTATATTTATACTCACTGCTGTTGCTGCATCCAAACCGTGTTGAAATGGGCAACAGCACTTAAAGATCTATCAGTTTTTTTGGTCGTTTTTTAAACGAATTAAATGAAAATTAGTTTATTTTTTATTGGAGATTGTTTTTCTTAAATGATGTAACACGAAAACTTTCCGACGAAACCCACTGACGTATGGTTTGACAACTGCATGTGTCAGTACGGCATTGTGCATAGTTGTATTCGGATATGTGTAAAAGGACAGACTTTAAAGGAATGCATTCATTTAAACTGTATAGTATGGTTTTCACGCTATCTAACCATATATAAACAAGATAGCCTAATTAGAAAATTTATCGGTATTTTCAGCGGAAGGACGGACAATTTTATAGTATAAAATTGCTATATTTTTAACTTTATGTTTTCGTAATCATATAATGAATTTGTTGAACATTAACGAAACAAACCATATATATCGTGTGTGTGTCCGCAACGAAATTTTAGATTAAATTAGCATAAAATGTAAAAGTATTTTAAATGTGAAGTAAGAGGCTTATAAAACCCCAACATCTCTACTTTATTTTACAAAAAAGAATATACTAATCACATAAGAAAATTAGCTTAGTTTTACCAACTTTCATAGGCACATTGTGTGAATTCGTAACGCACTTTTTGTTCGTCATAATATTGAATACAACATTTTAAGTAACGTTTCATTTAAAAAAACATTATAGTACTGTCCAAAATCTACATTTTTTAATATGAACATAATGTTCAAAATAATTCAACTTTTCGAGAAAACTACAAAATAAGAAAAAAAAACGTGCGTCCGCAACGCTAGGAAATACCCATATAGAAGTGAACAAACAATAGGAAAGTGGATAGGAAATCAAAATGTACTGATTTGACAGTAGATAAGGAATATGGGTGGATAGCGTGTAAATCAGCCTATGAAGGTTTGGTCACGCCTCCTGCACCGCCCATTCGGCCTATTTGAACGCGCTTGACTACTTCGATGTCGTTATACAGCTCTTGGTTCATTCAATCCGTTAACGATGATGGGTCCAAGTATTTTGTGAAGTATTTTTTCTCGAAGTCTCCCATAATATATTCATCCGCTTGTGTCTTTGCCCAGGATTCTGCGTGTAGTAGGATCAGGTAGGATCTGAGTCTGGTAGTTAGATTTTTGTTTGTCGAGAGAGGGCTTTATCATTAAATGGCTTGCTTAGCGCATAGTAGCAATGATTTGCAATCAATACTCGTATCTTGATTATTTTTTTGTTTACGGCGGAGCTAATAAAACCAGACACGAAAAATGCTTAATTTCACGCAATACCTACAATGATTTATTTATTTTTTAGTTAAATTACAATTTTTAATCCATGAATAATTATTTTACAACTTATATTTAAATTTGTTTTTTTTTTTGTTCACATCGATTTAATAGACATTTGGACTTATCCATTGAATTCGTGAATACGCTAATTATTAACATTCACAAAATACAAATTACAACGTATAAAATAAAAACAAAAAGACATTCATACATTCAGTAATATACTATAAATATACCTATATAACAGAAATAATAAAACTACCAATTTAAATAGGCCTACTTATGTTCACACTAATTTAGGATGTCATCCTTTGCATTTATCATATATTAACGACATTCTTTAGATCGTTCGGAAGTAAATCTTTCATGCAATTTATTTGAGCTCGTATTTGATCACGGGTTGTGGTCGCTGTGTTGCCATTACTACCAATCCACGAACTAGACTCATTGGCCAATTTGTCATTATAGAGATTCAATTTCTGTTTTAATTTCAATATCATATCGATTATCTCAACTTCTTGTTTGTCTCGAGCCCATTGTTCCAAGTTTGCCTCAGATAGAGCTTGCAACTGAAGATCCTGCAAAGTGAGTTGGAGCTCCTTGTGACGCGAGTCATACCAACCGCGAAAATTAGGCGAATTATAAAACCGACGATAAAGACCCTTCCAATCACCTTTTAGCGGTGATGTTAAATGCGGCCCCGAAAGTTCTAAAGTAGCAAGAAAATCATCTAACTTAAATGCGTTAGCATTAGGTGCTGATTTAAATGGACTTATATCCTTTTGCAGTGGCATCAAAGACGCCATATAACGTTCCAGGGGAATCATAAAGCTTTGCGTTAATTCCAATAGATGTCTCCTCAAAAGAGCTGTTTGCACGTGTTCGGGCCTTTTTGTTTTCAAACCCAACATAACTTTTTTAATAAGCGATTTGTCCTTTTTCAAAAATGGTTTGTATTTTGTATAAAGTCCAGGTGCAGAACCTTCGCCATTGCTGCTGCCGTTGGAAGACGTTGTTTGACTGCCATTGTTTATCTTATTACTGCTAGTACTGCTTAGAGATGTCACAGAACTAGCATTGCGTGCATTTTTAAGGGTCAATTGTTGTTGTCGCTGGATATTTAGCTGGTAATAGAAGGAAAAATCAATATATTAGACAATATGTACACAAGGTTGCGTTAGTTTGTGCTCTTACGTAGCTTACTATGTGATAATATATGTGTTGATGTAAATAGTTAATTCTTGTTTTAATTTTTTATGGAGTTGTATTTAAATTTAATGCATATTGTAATTTATTAAATATTGAGGCTTTAATTACAAGATTGTAAATAAATGAAATGAAATTCATTATTAATATTTTACATGTGGCTATAATTAATTGTGTCCTCTAAGTGACTATGCAACTGAATTTTTGTCTCTCTAAATATCCCTTATTTGTCACTTTTGTGTATTATCCCATATTTCTTCAACTGTGTCAATTCATTACATAAGTCTTAATTCAGTTGATATTTTTACTTTAACTAAGCGGCGGGGAAGGTTACTCGGTTAAGCCGTAACTTTTCAACGCATATTGTTTAAAGTGATCTAAAATTGATCAGATGATGTGTAGTTCTAAGGATATGTAAGGATTTGGCGGTCTGCTTCTCTTCCCCTGAAAAGGTTTTCCGATCCCTTAATTGCGAAAAACAAACAAATGTATGAGAGAATGTAGCGTCTAAGGACAATGCAACGTAATGAAAATGGTTTTGGTCTTAGATTTAATTCTAGCCAAAAAACTTGAAACAGAGAAAAACATATATCGATGGTTTAATGTAGGCAGGGGGTATCTTGCTTCTTACGAAATCGCATTTTTTGCATATTATTGTAGGGGACAATAAAATACATGTTTCGTATAAAAAAAATATAGTTACGTTAATAAAGAATTTATAGACATTAAAAAACAGCCCCAACTGCCAAATACCGTAAAAAATCGTTTTAATTATCAGTTTTTTCCTCTTCCTTTAAAGTATAAAAATATAGATACGCCTTTTTGATTTTTAGCCATCAATATGTCGGAACAACAGCATTTAAATATGCATGTCGTAAATTTGTTTTCTTTTTATGCATTGTAAATATGTCTGTGTTGATATTAGATCAGAAATAGATTTTAACAAACAAGTTTATGAATGACAATCGCCCAGAAATCTGTACGAACCCGGTACAGATTATATTGTTAGTGGAAGTTGAGAAGATAATAGGTATAATCAATATTATCAATCTTACATCGTTTTTGAATTGTTTTGTCATTGACAGATGTGCTATTAGCAGATATTAATGTTAAATTATGGCCATGTTATATTAAATACGGTGATTATGTATATTAAATATTATTCAAATAACAATTTAAATAAATAACAACTGGCTTGAAGAATGTAAACAGTGATGTTTTGGCGGAGTTTTAGTACTATATAAAAAGACATTTCAAAGTATTTTTATAACAACAATGTATCATTAATACATAATACCACAATACCATATAATACCACTTGTCTACTGTTTATTCACCATATAATTACCTGATTGTCGACCAAACGCAACATATGCGGCCACTCTTTAAGTAGTTTAATGAAAAATGGATTTGTTACACCCAATACCAGCGGCGGTGGAATCTTCCCACATTCTCTGGTAAACTCCTTAAATTCGCTATCATGTATGGTGAAGTAGGGTCTGGCTTCTGCACAATATTCCAAAGGTGCTATAAGTGCCACCAAAGTTTGTACCATGTGCGAACAATCTGCCGGCGATGTACCCACTACCACTATTGGCTCTGCGGTTAAAACTAACTCCCACAGTGTGTACATATGATCCACAATGAAACTTAAACTGTGAAATAATTCGACCTCGTTGACGGATGCTATTACCTTAACTGTAATTGGTTTGAGCTGCGACAATTTCTCCACAGAATTACAGTCCGCGTTATCATTTGGTTGGGTAGATTTACGACTACTTGCCCGTGGGACGAGAATTTGATAGCACTGATCAAAAAGGGGCAGGTTAAAGGTAACACCCACCTGTAGAGTTGGCCACTCGTAGTTGATTTGCTGACAAGCTTGCCTCAATACCTCTTCGCCCTCATTAAAATATTTTTGCGCTATTTGTGTCAACATTTCGTAAAATAGATTAAAAAACGGCAGTCTCGTTACTATAATAAAACTCTTTTGGAAATATCCACGGGGTAAGTTGGGATCTCGTTTCTGTCGAAAGTATACAAATCCCCAATAGTGGGAGTTATCCGCCTTTAGAACAGGAGGGCAATCGCTATTGTAGATACGAAATTGACTCGCTTTTGCAGTCCTTCCTGTGTCGGGAGACATTCGGAGACGCATATGGAATTTCGTGTCGCCCATACAACCTGAATTCGAGTCTGGGAACGCCATGTAGCAAATGTTTGTTATCTCATGTTCATTGGGCGTGCATTCTCGGGGGTACACATACTCCAGGGCTTGTCCCAGATTCAAATCAAACGTCACTATACACATGCACTGTATCCACTGCGACAATCTTGTCCAGTCTGCTGCACGTTGGCATTCTGGTTCCACGTTACCAGCTTTTATCGCTAAAATATTCGACGGTTTCTGTATAAGTGTTATCACATTATCATCTCCAGCATCGGATGGGCTGCTGCCAGACGATTGCCTCGATTCGTCCATAAAAATATGTTGGTTGTTATCCATTTTTTTTAAACTCGTCTCTCAAAGAAAGACTTTCCCTTTTCATTTACACAAAGCGATAAATATTCCATATGAAAACATTTTTGACTGCGAAAAAATTAACAAAACAAACTAAAATAACAAATGACAATAATTAGGTGTTACCAGACCGCCAAACTTATATTTTGTTGTACAGCTGAAATGTATAGATAATTACAGTACTCATGAAATACCGTAAAATTTTGAATCAAATAGAAAGCGAAATTTTTATAAATGAAATGGTAATAGAAAAACAAATTGTCAAAATTGAAAGAAATAATAATTTGTAAAATTAGTTTTGAACAATTATGCGTTCAACAATTATTTGTAAATATATATACAGTAAGATCCGATTAATCGTGATGGTCGGGACCAGAAGCATTCTGGATAATCAATTTTTCCGGTTAAATGAGTAAAAATTTTGAACAGCTTTTTTTTATTAACTAAATCTAATACGTGTATGTATATGCTTCTGACTCATAAATGCAAACGAGGGAATTCCCCATTTTTATTTTGTTCATATTGTATTTGATTATTGAAAAATAATCAAAAAAAAATTGAACTTATATTCCCGGATAATAGAGTCAATCAGGGTTAATCGATGCAAAAAAATCGAAACAAAAAACATAAAAACTTGTCTTTTTCTATCCTGAATAATTGAGTTCGCTGGTTAATCGAATCACGGATAATCGAGGCCCGACTTTATATTTCTGATATTCTTTAAAATTTTATTCTGACTGAAAATCGCTATAATTAATAATTTTATTTCTTTTTACATTAGATTTTTAAATTAAAACAAAAAATATGATCTTTTCTATAAATATTTGAAGATTTTATTTTTAACCAAATTTTATGAAAAAACAACTTGATGTTTTAGAAAACTTTGTAACTATGAACTAAACAAAACGATGACAGACAAATATTCGTTTAAAGTGTCCAACACATTGTCAGGATACAAATGAAAATTCTTAATTACGTTGACAGTCATAATGACCTGTTTATAAGGATAATAAAAATTACGGTTTATATCGATTACGACTTTAGAGCTGTTATACCTCAAATACAATGCTGTAGTTACCTCGCAGTTTCGTAACTACCTCAAAATTGCTTATTGTATTATCTTTTTCAATTTACAGTACGAGAAAAAAAGACAAATTCTCAGAAATACTCTACATAATCTTCGTTTCTATTAATATATTATTGAATACATATATACATATCAATATATACATAAATAACAATAAAAAGCTGATTTGCTATACATATTTCAGCTGTTTACCGCAGAAAACGCAAGCGAACGATAACGTTCGACATTGTGGGATAGGCAGTTAGTATTTTGCTTCAAATTGTAAATGTAATAATTAATGAGTGTTTTCCAAATATTTTTAGTTAGATTGGGCTAAATAAGCTTTATTTAGCGATGGCGTGACATAACAAAATCAGCTGTTAATGACATCCACGTTTGAACGCAAACTTTATAAACCAAATGTACACTCTCATTTTAATAGCCTTTTTACACCAAAAAAGCATTCCGCATTTTGAGCTGAAGATGCGGAATGCTAAAAAGTGGTTTTACACTGCAGTTTCACATATTGTCAGCTGTTGTCTAGCTCACACATTTTTCCATTTGGCTTGAAAAACTGCAATATTTTCCTGCCACAAACCTATTAACATTGTTACGGAGGCAGTATTCCACGAAGCGCGAATAGTTTTAACTAATTGGAATAACCATTTATTAATATTTTGGCAAAAATGTAAATTTTTTGTCCGTCCATGTTGTTTGGCATTTTTTCCGATAAATGTAAACCAACAGCGAAAATGGTGGTTGCCGGATCAACATTACTGAGAAATATCGTTTAAATTCCTATTTTCAGAGTACAACTCAGTGTATTTTTCCGCATCTTTCATGGATGCGAAAATATGTTAGCATCTTTCCAACAACAAAATACTTGTAAAAATTTTAGCATTTTGGCCGCATCCATCAAAGATGCGGATTAACGCGGAAATATGTTAAATGCGTTCCGGTGTAAAAAGGCTATAAGAGACATGCAGAATTACATATCGGCTGTCGAAGTGGCATGACATGTGTAAAATACACCTTTAGTTGTAGGCCCATATTACCGTAGATATCGCATACGGAAGGATTAAGTTATTTGACCTTTATCCTTGAAGGTAACGACGTCTTTTTCCCCTGTATTCGAAGACATTTTTTAAATTTGGGAATTAATCCTGCATAAATCATCGGTCCTCACTGGGTTAAGATCGAAAATTTGAAGAAGAAGAAAACAATAACAACTCTAACGTTTATCGATGACAACAGACGTGTACAAAACGACAGTGCGAGAAGAAAATAAAATATTAAAATCCGTTTGCTGGCAGATATTTTTATTTGTTTTGCATGTAAATAAAAAAAAAAACGAAGAAAAGTGATACTCCCATCAATTTTCAATGGATTTCCTGAAAAGTGGCATCAAAACTGTACTGGGGGCTACAGAGCCGGGCCAGCAACCTAGTCCAGCCGAAACGGTTGAAAAACTTGTAGACAGAGCAGCCTCATCGACTCTTTTGGAAGACCGTCGCGATGCATGCCGCGCCCTCAAGGCACTCTCTAGGAAGTACCGCATCGAGGTTGGTGCACAGGGTATGCCTGCGTTAGTGCAAGTCCTGCAAAATGATTGCCAGGATTGTGAAATCATATCATATGCCTTGGATACGCTGTGCAATATTGTGGCCACCGATGAGTTTGACGAAGAAGCCGACAATCCTACGGTATCTGTCAATGTTGGCGAACAATTTACGGAAATGTTTATCAAAAGTGCCGAACATGTTACGGTGGTTATGGGCTATTTGGAGGAATATGATTACAGGGTTCGCAGAGCGGCGATTCAATTGCTCACCACTTTAATACAAAACAAAACTAGAGATTTGCAAGAGCACATATTGGTCAGCCCGATGGGAGTTTCTAAACTCATGGACTTACTTTCCGACAGCCGGGAGGTAATACGCAACGACGCGTTGTTGCTGCTTATCCAGTTGACAAAGGGAAATTCGAACATTCAGAAGATTGTGGCTTTCGAAAATGCATTCGACAAAATATTCGATGTCATACGCGACGAAGGTTGTGCTGATGGCGGCATCGTAGTAGAGGATTGTTTGATCTTGCTGCTGAACCTCTTAAAAAACAATTCCAGCAATCAGCAGTTCTTTAAGGAGGGTTCTTACATACAACGTTTGGCTCCCATGTTTGAACTCTCCAGCAAAGAAGGAGAGGAGATGGGCTGGGCCCCTCAAAAGATGTCAAATGTCCACTGTATGCTGCAAGTGGTGAGGTCATTGGTGACGCCCAGCAACCAACAACAAGTGGTGTCATCCTGTCAGAAGGCCATGAAACAATCGAAGCTTTTGGAGGCTTTGTGTGAAATACTTATGGGCAGCGGAGTGCCAGCAGATATACTGACGGAAACTATTAATGCGGTGGCAGAAGTTGTTCGGGGCGATCCAGAGAACCAAGACCAATTGAGTAAAGTTATGGCTCCAAGTACTCCACCTCGGCCTGTTATCGTCGTTCTGCTAATGTCGATGATCAATGAAAAGCAAATGCTAGCCTTACGGTGCTCTGTACTCTACTCATTTCAATGCTATCTATACCGCAACACAGTTGGACAACAGGCAGTGGTCTCAACTTTATTACCATCATCTGCTTCTGACGTGTCTAGTCTATCCACCGGTCAGTTATTGTGTACTGGCTTGTTCTCCACCGATTCGTTAGCCAATTGGTTTTCGTCAGTAGCGCTAATGCATACATTGGTCGACAATACAGCTCAAAAAGAAGAGCTTTTAAGGGTATTGCTGGCTACAACTTCTGGAGGTCACAAACCCATCACATTGTTGGAACAATGTACAAATCTCCTGCAGCAAGATTCATATAAGCTGCAAAGTAAAGTTGGCCTTCTCATGTTGTTGAGTATGTGGTTGTCCCATTGTCCCACAGCTGTAAAAACGCTGCTCCAAACTCAAGGCACCATGGCATATTTGACAGCACAAGTAAGTGGCAATGAGCATGATGACAATGAATACTTGGTACAGGGACTATGTGCCTTTGTTATGGGTCTTTGCATACAGTTCAATGACAATTCGTTGGCCGGCCAGAAGCGCGATGATATCTGTCAATTAATCATCAAACGTATTGGTCCTGAGAATTTTTGCAATAAATTAAATGAAGTTTCCAGACATGAAGCGTACAGCAGGGCATGCAAACAGCCGCAGATTAGAGCCAAATCGGCGGCGGAACTTTTGTTGGACTATGAATATTGTAAACTCTTCAAAGGCCTGGAAGCATTAGTAGTGAAGATGGTAACTGGTTTCGATGTCAATGGCATAGAATTAACCGAACTTACCTTGAGCTCGGAGGCTTCCGCTTTGGTGGCTCAATATAAAGGCATTATACGAGGACTTGACAACCAAATCACAACCTTACAAGAAACGGTAAAAAACCTGGAATCAAAAAACTCTGAACAAGAGCAGAAACTTATAGAAATCCAGTCGCTAAATCACCAACTTACAGATCAGAATACCTTGCTCAAGGCTCAGTTATCTGCTTTGAAAAATAATGATTCTACATCTACCAACTCCTCTACGCCAAACAACGACAATAATTTCGCCTCCCATAATGCTACCCTTGAAGCACTTAATGCTGCCCAATTTCAGACAAATCTGTACTATACCGAAAACTTACGTTTGCAACAAGAATTGGAAAATGTTAGAAAACGCCTTCAGGAGGCTACTGAGGCAGCAAATGTAGCCAATGAGAATCATCAGAAATTGCAAAAGGACCAAGAAGATTTATTAGAGCTACTGACAGACCAGGAAAACAAAATTCAAAGATACGCGGAGCAAATGCGCGCAGCGGGCCTACCCATTGAAGACGACGTAGATCTGGAGGATGTTAGTAACGATGAAAATGTTAATTCCAATCATTCCAATTCCCTACCAACCTCACTAGAAAACTCAAGTCCATCGCATACGCATAATATTTAAAATTAATAAATGCTGAATGAGACAGGTCGATAATGATAGAGAGAAATTTCCTTTAAGGAATATCCAACGCTTGCTTAGAGAAAAATTATTCCATTAATAAAAGGTTTATTGTTTGTCAACGTTTAGAGCTACCATTGCCAATCGTAGTGTACTATATATATAGAGTCGAAATAGTGAAGTTTTATGTGTATCCATGTTAAAACGTAAAACGAATAATAAAAAAAATAAGTTAAGATTAATTTATGTTACGTAACTTGATTATTTCAAATAGATGGTGATTTTTTCTCTTTATAGTAATTTTGGTGAATTATTTTGTAGATCAGTAGTGATGCGTCTCTGAGTCGGGGTTTCTTCTCTATAAAACAATACAAAATGAAAAACACATCATAAAAGATTCCATTCGTAATTATTTAATAAATAAACAAAATAACTTTTCACAAAAATACAATCTCGCCAGAGAATTCACGTTAACTTGGTTTAAGTTGCCAACGTTCATACTAACGAAAGCTGTGTAACCATGAACGTACTTAGTCGAGCTATAAAGGAGAGGAGATATATACATATACATATGTGTTTCTCTAACTCCTATTGGAGCATAGGGCGTCTAAAGGAGAGGGAGAGACCAGTCCTTAAATGTATAAGGTACATTTTTTGATATACATTTTCCAGCCGAATCGCAAAGATCAACGATTTATTTAAGATGCTTATAAAACGAATTGAAGGTAAAGATTTTTGAGTACAATTTTTATGTGAGTTAAGACGATCGTGCGATTAGTTTTATTAAGTTTGTTAAATTTAGCTAAACGACCAGAAAGGTTTTTTTTATTGTTGATATTAATGGTAATTCATTGCCACTCACTAGGATGACGCGAATTAGTTGTAATTTTTTGGTTCAGTAGTAATTTTTGGGTTTAAGTTGTAATAGATAATACCACATTGTAAAATTAGTTGTTGTTAATCGTAATAGGGGCAATAATATTAAAAGGGCACCAAAAATTTTGAGATATTTAAAAAAAGTGATGAAGATTTTTAAAGTATGTTATGTTTTTTTGAATATGTTATTGATAGAAATAATAATATAATGAAATTTTTTGCTGAATCAGGTAAATAATACCGAAATTAAAGAAAAGCTGAAAAATGGAGATTCGAGAATTATTTTAAAAAGAGTGCATAGTAAGGCGTGAAATGTATTTGGCAAAATTATTAAATTTATTTAGTTCTGTCATATTGAGGCTCGTTTGACAAATGCATTACCCTAAGACATCTGTTTACATTTTTGTCCTTCCGAATGCATTGGAAAGAGGTACTGCTTTATAAAAAGTTAAAAAAAAAAACTTTTCCCTACTAATAACAGAAGCTGTTTTTTGCATTATAGTATCCTACAACTCAAACAAATCCTAAAACCGATAAAATATTTTAACAAATACATCAAATAACAACTACAGTAAATTGAGAGAATTTGTATTTACATTGTTTTATTCTCTCATATACTCAAGTTTGCTTACTGCCTGTCGATATCATAAAATATTTATTGTATTGTACTGCAGTTTTCTCATCACTAGAAAAGAAGTCAGCAAAAATGGGTTTAGCGTTCAACGAGGACAAAACAAAAATAATGATTTCGACGAACAAAGAGTCCTCTCGATGGGGACGCACCGTTAACGTTGACAATTATTGTTTTGAGGTAGTCGACGATATTACCTACCTCGGATCTTCCGTCAACAAGAAAAATAATGTCAGCCAAGAAATTAAACGGAGAATAGTGCTAGCCAATAGATGTTTCTACGGACTTCGGCAGCACTTTAGTAACACCACCTTCTCTCGGAATACTATGAAACAGCTATACCAGGTGCATATCTTACCTGTTCTGTTGTATGCTGCCGAATCATGGGTGCTTATTTACAACGGACATACAAAACCTGGGAGTATTCGAGAGAAAAGTACTCCGAAAAATATATGGACCTATCTGTGTCGATGGCGAGTTTCGCCATCGGATGAACCATGAGCTGTATGAGCTTTACCACGACATCGACGTGGAGAAAGGTGTTTGAAGGCGAACCTAAAGGACGGCGCAGAGCAGGGAGACCCAAACTCCGTTGGAAGGACCAAGTGGTAGGCGATGTGCCATCATCTGGAAGGACTAACTGGAGAACACACGCAGAAGACCGAAGCGAATTCTTTATTTCTTCAGGCCTCAAATTTATGAACTACGTTTCGTAAATTGTAATTGGCCACTTAAGTAAGTAAGTATTTGTTTTCCAACACTTCCTCTTGTTTTGAATATGCCAAATTTTCTATTTTTGTTAAGTCCTGTTTTGTATGTTCAGAAACAAAAACCTTATTTGTTTAATTTATAAGTTGAAAACATTCGATTATTAATTAAACATTATTAATTCGACATTTTGCAATGTTTCACATTGTCTATATACACATACAAATTGAACATGCAGTTAAGGTTATGTAACTAAAAATGGACTAGAGTGAAGACCGCTTTTCAAATCATTTCACTTTTTGTTTTAAATATGTTGTAGAAATCTTCTATTATTCACCCTTATTATGTATGTCGTAGTCACGTCGAATCTTTTTGGTTTTTAAATATGGCATTGCAGATGCCGTTTTTGAGACTGAAATGCGACATGTATTTGCTCCTATCATGTTCTTCTATATCAGATGATGAAAAATACTAAACATTTGTTAATTATTATTAATTTGATTTAAATAAAAAAATCAATCGAATTTTATCGAAAGTGGACTACGACATACGTAATAAGGATGATTATATGAGCAAAAAATACAAATCAATGTAATTTGTTTAGATTTCATCTTTTGTCAGAAAATTTTGTATCTTGAGTTATTAAGACGTTTGAAGTTAACCATATAATTAAATTCGGCAACTGTTGCCAACATTTTCGATTCTATTCTATATCATAATGAAAAAAATGTTTTGTTAATTCATTTTGGAAATAAAATACATTTGAATTGGAACTGAATTGCATTAAATTTGCCAAACTCATTAAATTAATTCAAATTTTATTAAAAACTTTTTTTGGCAAAAAAAAAATAAATTTAATTTTTCCTAATTTCCTAAAAGATTGAATGATTCGCAAATTAATTAAAAAATTAATGATTCGTTTACAGCTCCGATTTTATTCTAAATTTATATATTATCTGACTTGCTGTTTTATAGTGCAAGAAGTTAATAAGGATTGGTCCATTAAATTGGGAGTTGCCACACCTACTATTCCTATCAATCCCTATGTTCGACAAAGTACCCATATTAGCAACACAAGAACTTATACAGAGTTCTTAATGTCTCAATGTTTGTGCTATGAGCGAGGTCACGCCTACTTATCTATTCCGCCCATTTTTGGACTGGTCACGCATTTTGCTGGTTAAAGGATCCACACATAATTTCAAATAGCCTAATTTAATAGTAGGCCAGATATTGCATGTTTGTTTTTGGCTGCTATTGAAAGATTATTTTTGTACAACTCTATTCTAAATACCCCCCAACGTGGAACTGTATTGGATGATAATTTTGAAAATTTATTATTGTTCTACTAAATGCTAAATAAGTTGATGTATGGAGCATATTTAATTTTATTTTGAATTATGTATATCTATTAAAGTTTTTACATTTGTTTATGCATCTTGAATATAAAAGTTTTGTCGTTCAACGTATGTCAAAGCCAAAATAAGTAATTCTTTAAGCAACAAACTCCAAACACCAAGTTTACTTTAATTGACTGCAATTCAATTTAAATATTATTACTATGAATTGTAATAACTTTTCAACTGAATAGCAGCAATTTGTTTGAATTGATAAAGTACTGCAATTTATTTTTGCCAAATTCATTTGATTTGAGGAAAATTTCATTCAATTCACTATTTTTTGGGGACAAAAATTAATTTAAAATCTAGCTAATTCGTATTGAAATAAAAAAGATCAATTCATTTACAGCTCAAGTAAAATTTTTTTTTAAATTAAGGTTTATTCAAAAAATTTTCCCTCAACTTAAAAGAACAATATGTTTTGTTTACTTTTTATCGCTTGAGATAGAGCTCTTTGATTCGCGCATGGAGGCGGAACGACGTCTCTTGGCTTCTTCACGTTTGGCCTTGTTTTCCTTCTTTCTTTGGGCCAACAATTTGGCGTAGTCAGCGGCGGCTTCCTTGGACGAAACTTGACGCTTCTTCTTCAAGGCAACACGTCTGCGCTTCCTTTGCAAGACAACGGGGGTGATAAGACGTTGGATCTTGGGGGCCTTAGAGGTGGCCTTCTTGTTGTCCTTGGCGGGAAGAGGACGGCGTACGACAGCACGACGGACATCGTCTTCCTTGGTCAAGTTGAACAACTTGCGGATCTTGCTAGCTCTCTTGGGACCCAAACGACGGGGAACGCTGGTGTCGGTAAGACCGGCAACTTCTTGCTCGCCCTTCTTGACAATAACCAAAGCCAAGACCGACATGTTGGCATCAACGATGCAACCGCGGACTGATTTACGTTTACGTTCACCAGTACGACGGGGGCGGTAGCAGGAGTGTCCCTTCTTCAACAACAAACGGACGCGGCCTGGCAAAGGAAGAAATACCATTACACTAATAAAATACAACCATCAATTATCCATATGTTTAGGTACTTACTATGAGTCAAGACACCTTGTTTCATGGGGAAACCTTGTTTGTCGTTACCTCCGGCAATACGGAGCATATAGCCCTTCCATTCATCACCGAGGATATCGGCATCGACAACTTGGCCCATACGCTTCTCGTAGAACACACGCAATTTGTGTTCATCGACAACTTCGAACAATTTTTGACATCCCGTCGCGGGGAAAGAAACGTTGAGCTACAAATTGAATAGAAAACATAATTGTAAATATTAATACTGTCCACCACTTTATCACACACACACTAATTATATGGGTTCATGTATACACAACACCGTACGAGAGGTTATTGGAAATTGTAATCAGTGTTTATTTTCTCAATCACACATCCAGTACACCTAATTCGCGCGAATTTCAATAGCCAATCACACATTTTAGCAATTTGGCCAAGTATTTTGGGAATTTAACATAGATTTTCACGTTTTTTTCGTAAAAAATTACACACCTTCATTTTTAATGTCTGATTTGGAGGAACACCAAACTGAAAGGAGTAGGCAAGATGTCAAAAGAGACAGATGACAGCCGATGTTCGGTCGTTTTTACACAGACGGCCGTTTTTGACAGTTTTGGCCGTGATTACATTTAGAGTTGCAAAACATAAAAAAACGCCTAATTGTTTTCAAATTTTCTCACAAAACAAAAAAAATAATATTAATAAAAATAAAATCAAACACAAAAGCGAGATAGACTTATAAGAAAACAAGACACACACTATAAAATTATAGCAAAATAGATATTAAAATATAGGAAAGTGGATAGGAAATACAAAATGTACTTATTTGACAGTAGAAAGGGGATATGGTCGGACAACGTGTAAATCAGCTTTATATTTACAAAGAAAATACTAGTATTGGTAATTAGTAAAACAATAATTTCTGTAAATTTTAGAACAACAAAAATTAAATGATATTAGTTGATGAACCACAGATATAGAACGTGCGCAAATCGAAATATAAATTCTTATATTCTGGCTAAATGTTCGAAATAAATATATATTATAAAAAATATAAAATATATATATATAAAATATGAAATATTTATATAATCTATATAAATATAAATTTGAAGCATCTTGGCAAATACAATTGTGAATAATCCTTTTTTTCTTATAATTTAATTGAACGTCATTTTGAACATCATTTTTTAGTTTTTGATGTTAAATATACCGATAAATTTAACGACTAAAAAAATCACGGTCTTGTTTTTTCAAAACATTTTCGGTAAAAAATCTATCGAAAATGGTTTCTCACAAAATATATTTTTGAAGTGTTATTTATACTTACATAAAAATGTATGGGAAAACACGGATCAAACCATGTGTTTAACTATCAATACTTCACGAACTTGTTTTTCGTCCACAGTCCATTCAGACTGACTAATTTCGTAATTTCGGATGAAAGCAGCTCAAAATTAAGTAATTGTCCATACATTTTGTCGTTTGCCAAATCGGCCATGGGTCTAAGTGCGCCGAAATCGAAACGAAATTAGCATGGACAGCTCTGTCTTAGCAAGAAAAACTACGTTCGAAATTTCAAAGAAAAATCAAAACTAAAGAATAAACATTTGTAATTTTTGAGTTTATAAACAAGAACTTTGGTTTCAAGAAGGTGTATAGGAAACGGTCAATGCAATGCAGCTGAGTGCAGTGTTACCGTTGTGCGACTAAAGTGGCAGTTTGACCCTTTTTTGAAGCCATGCCACTTTTGCTGCCCCTTTTTCACAAATCCCCTTTTTGCCACTTTTTTCATTTCTGCGATTTTTCACAACCCATAATGTGTCTATGCTTTTTAGATTTAATACTTTTTTGTGCTTTAGAGTTGCTCCGGAGAAAAAGTTCCCATTATTTTGTAACGTCTACCGTCGAATAAAAGCGCCGCGGCAATTAATTTGGGATCGGCAAATGCTATAAAGAGCAACATTTTGAATTTTTACCAAAAATTATCTGACGAAATACTATTTAGAATTTATATAAATAATAAAAGACTGATTGCTATAAGATATATAGACTCTAATTTTATGAGAACAATAATTACAATAATTATTCTGACATAGTGTCTGAATATAGTCATATTACAAAAAATTCTGAGACATTCATATATGAATTTAAGTTTTTATAGTGTAAACCAATAGATAAGTCTCATTGACATTGATAACTGGCATTTTTTGGTACACAGTAGGAAATTTAAAAAATAGTTTGAATGAGCTGAAATGACACAAATACCACAAGCAGTGCTTGCGTAGATCGTATATTTTCAAAGTTGGCACTGATGAAGAGTAAGTAAACTAATAAGTTAAAAGTAAAAACATGTGAAGCAATGCTTCTTTCAGCTTTGAATTTGCTGAACTCGAAGCTGGAAGCTGAAATGAGGTACTTGAAAAAAAGTATCAAAATTAAGTTTTCAAAATATAACAGTCATATTTATAAACATTTATAAAGGTTTATAAATTATTATGAATAAGGCCTTAAATCTGTTTGAAAAAAAATTCAATTTTGACCTCCAAACATATATGCATATTCCTTGTGCCTTGTAATCTATTGTTTTTTTTTAGTATATTTTACATCTTATGATGTATTTTATATCTTAATGTAATAGACTGAGTTGTTTTTTAATTTTATTGTTTTGATTAAATAAAATAAATTTGCGATTTTTTTTTTTAAAAAATCCCCTTATTGTGCCACTTTTTGAAATTTGTCAACGGTAACCCTGGCTGAGTGTTGTTATTCAGTTGTGGGAGGAAAATATAGAAGGATATTGGGGGCTGAAAAGAAGTCGCACAAATTTGAAAAAAAAATTTGAAAACGCATGACCACATTTTTACTAGAACTGAAATAAACGTCAAAATTCATAAGTAATCCATAATTGCAGTAACTGCATTTTATGTTTCACTATTTTATTATTCATTATTTTGATTTGGTAATATGGGGCGGGAGCTCAATTAATAAATAAAATATGCCTTTCCCGGAAATTAAAATGGCTCTAACTCGAAAATATCTTTCATTTGAGTACCCGCACATGGGGGGTCATCAAAGAACCCAAGGGCCCCTTTTTTCGGCCCCGGGCCCCGCGGACCTTAGCGCCAACTTTGATCTTGATTTTCGTATTTTAGGGCTTATTTGGGGGGAGTAGCATTTTCTTTTGGGTTGTTAGCAGTTGTTATTTTTGGCAGTTTAAAAAAACTAGCAAACAAAATCCATTGTTCACAGTGGAGTCACATTCAGGTAGATGCGTCTGTTAAAATAATTTGTTAGTATAATTTCATCTTTGGTGATTTACGATTTAAATAAATATTACCCATAGTATTTTTTTCTAAGAAGATACAAAATGCTGCCTTAAATCCATTATAAATTGGCAGAAATATAACTTTATATATCCAAACTTTTTGGGACATATAAAGCGACAAAAGAAATACATCTCGATTTGAACGTTTTACGTTTTTAACAATTAATACAAATTTGATGGAAATCGATGCATAGTTTAAAAACATCAATCCATTTTATATTAAAAGTAAAGGAACTCGTACCCGTCTAAATAGTCGCTTGCAGTCTGTTCTAGTATTTCCGGTTACACAAGGTAAGTACAAACATCGACTCTGTTCTTTGTCCAAACAGCGCAATACATATGTTAAAGCTGAACGTTGTAAAACTGTGATAAAAAAACATAACAACAGCTGCCGACAACATCAAAAATTTCAGCAAAACAACAACACGTGGTAAAGCTGACACTACAGTGAATAAGATTAGAAATTATTATATTTGGGAAAGATTTAAAGAATTTAAAGCGAAAAAATGGGTAAACCAAAAAAATCAAATATATCCACCGAGAAAAAAGTTCCGTTGGAGCAACAACTAATGGATGGCAAAGTGGCCAAACAAAAGAACAGAAAGAAAATCCACATACGTGCAGAGGAATCATCGGTGAGATGGCTAAGCCCATTTCTTGTATTGAATATATGTAACTTACCATTATTTCCAGGTTTTGGACAGCAAAACAAGTAAAAAAATTTTGGCTGTAGCCAAACAGCAACAGCTAGAGTTCAATGAAGAGAATTTCCCTAGTTTGTCACACAAAAAGTCAGTGGATTTTGATTTGGGTAATTGCCACAATTGTTTATTTCAACGACAGGGTATTAATAATCATTTTGTTTTAACATACAGGCGGCCTTAATGAAGAGGACGGAAATGTCGATGTCAATGAAAACGATTTCATGGATGACTTGGATATTGACGAGGAGGATGCCAAAGCTTTCGAACGTTTCCAGAATCCTGAAAGTGGTAAACGTACCCTCAAGTTATCCCAAATCATAATGGACAGAATTCAGGAAAAGCAAGCGGATATCCAGACCAAATTAACAGATGAGGGATCATTGAAAATAGAAGATATCGATCCTCGTGTCAAGGAGATGTATGAAGGAGTAAGGGATGTCATGAAACGTTATCGCAGTGGCAAAGTTCCAAAAGCATTTAAAATTATACCTAAGCTGAGAAATTGGGAGCAGATATTATTTATAACTGAGCCCCATAACTGGAGTGCAGCTGCTATGTTCCAAGGAGCAAGGTAAGTTCGTCCTTCGTATAGCTATCGTACCAAATTAATATTTAATTTACGTTTTATTTACATAACAAACAAACTTGCTTCAAATCTCATTTTAGAATCTTTTCATCCGTCCTTTCTCAAGCCATGGCTCAGCGTTTCTACAATCTGGTTTTATTGCCTCGTATTCGGGATGATTTGGCTGAATATAAAAAGCTTAATATGCATTTGTATAATGCCTTAAAACGTGCTCTCTTCAAACCTGCCGCTTTTATGAAGGGTATCATTTTGCCACTGCTCGAGTCTGGTGATTGTACCCTACGTGAAGCTATCATTTTTGGTAGTATTATAGCGCGAAATTCCATACCAGTGCTACACTCATCGGCCTGTCTTTTAAAAATCTGTGAAATGGGTTATACCGGAGCTAATTCAATATTCATTCGATATTTCTTGGATAAGCGTTATGCCTTGCCATATCGTGTTGTGGATGCGGCTGTATTTCATTTTCTGAGGTGAGACAAAAATGCTAGCATAATTATCATTATAATTAAATGTTTGTCTCTTTAGGTTTGAAAACGATCGTCGAGAAATGCCTGTTTTGTGGCATCAAAGTCTGCTTACATTTGTCCAACGTTACAAGAATGATATATCCTCTGAACAGAGAGAAGCTTTGGTTCATTTGTTAAGGTATGTAAAGGCGATTATTAAAAGAATCTATATAAACATGGCAGCATCGGGCATCTGACAAATATCTTGGCTAAATGTTCTTTTAATGCTTTTAATGTTTATTCATATATTTTTGTTGCACAAACCAATTCTTAAAATATCAATTTTGCCCGAAGTAACACTTTCTTCCCATTCATAATTACAAATGTATTTTCCGCATGACAATATTCGTTGTAATTATGGCAAAATCAGAATTAACTGTCTACATATTGTACAAGGCACGAATCATAGCCAAATTAACTTTCTTTGGACCTATGAACACTCTTAACTGATATTTTGTATTGAAGGAAATTTCTGCGTCAAACTTTTAATTCCTTCGACTTTCTTGCGGAGCCGTTTTCCGCTGTAAGAACTAGTGTGTTTTAAAAGGAGTCAAACCTACAGCCCACTTATAGATTTGTAATGTTTGCTCAAAAAACCATGGGTCTAAAATCAAAATGGAGCCTCCGGTTTTTCACGAGAAACAATCGTATTGGGGAAAAAATCCACAACAAGCCCCGGAATCGCCCCCTATAGGGTTAAAATGTGTGTGTATTTATAAAATTAGCTCCCACCTCTCTAACTGCCCTAAAGGTGCCCTTAGTGGATTAAAATATATGACCGAATCCCAATATTTTTGCAACCCCAACAGTTGATAGTCCACCTTAAAGCAAACAAAATGAAAACTAAATTGTTATTATAATATACATACATTTCTGGAGAGTTACTATGTACATAACTTGAGTCGAAAGTAAAAGCTGGTCGAAAGTTGCATTCGATCCGTGTTTAAAGTCGTACTATGTAACTGTGCTGTCTCTAATTGAAAGTACTTTTGGCGGTATTTTCGAATGCATTAACCACAGTTTTTAGCATCTATTTGGAAACATGTCCAAAAAATAAAAACAAATAAGTAAACAAAAAATATTTGGTTGTTCATAAAAATGGCGGCTAGCCGAAAGTAGAAAAGGTATTTCCGAATTCGAGTTGGTTGGCAAAAAAAATCCGTTTCCGTAATATTTAAATATCAAATCAATTATTTTTAAAAACACTACTTAATTCAAAACAAAATAAAAACGATAAAAACGACCGAACTTTAAAGCATGCAAATAGCTCACTTTTCACAAGCTTAAAATGATGACAAAACAAGAAAAGATGACAACATTGTACTGATTACAGTGCTGTGTTATTTTAAGAATTATGTGCATCTCGAATTTTAAGAAAATATAATTATACTACATTTTTTACTTGTTATAAGCTTGATCGGCTTTTCCTACCTGACGCCGTGTTAGAAGTATCATCTTACGAAACTCATTTTTGTTTTAAGAATATTGTTTTTTGTATTTGATGTTCTTTCTGCTCCATCTGTGATGTATTAAAAATTAAATAACAAAATGCCCACTATTTATCATTTACAGAAAACAAAATCATCCTAAAATAACCCCCGATGTGCGTAGAGAATTGCTAGCTGCCACCTGTCGCGATGTGGAAATGATGGAAGCCGATGACAGAACAGCAGCAGAGCCCGTTGAAATGTATACAGATCAAGATGTAGGATACGAATAATATAACAAATTGTAGCAGTTTTAGGTAACATTATTAAAAAAAAGTTTCAATAAAATATGTTTTGTGAATAGTTCAGTGAAATGATGAATGAACTCAATAAATAAAATAAAACATTTGACAACCATGTTTTTTATTTGAATTGGACACATTAATAATTCATAAATTTACAGCCATGTTCTGGAAAACAATTCGGTTTGAAAACCGAGCATAATCGGTAAAAATGTACACATTAAAATTACATGGGTTTTCAATTTTTTTAATTGTACTATGTAAATAAATATTTGACTTCCTCTCAGGGATAAATTTATAAAATTAATTTAGTTCAACAAAATAAAAATTTCTCATACTTCACTTTACAATTGCCCGTGTCCTGACAATCATGCGATTTGTGAATCGCCAATAATTTTTCCTCCGGTCTCGATTTTGAACATACTTACTTAGCTGGTACTTCTATGCAATCCCAGTGGATTATATACCGCACGTAGAAAAATATTATAAGCGCCTCGATCTTCTGCGCTTCTTCTCCAGTTAGTCACACCGAGTTCTGTAAGGTTCTCAGTAACCTGGTCTTTCCAACGGAGTTTAGGTCGCCCTCTTCTGCGCCGTCCATCGAGTTCACTGTCGAAGACTTTTCGAGCTGGAGCATTTTCGTCCATGCGTACAACATGACCTAGCCAACGCAACCGTTGCACCTTAATGCGTTTGACCACGTCAATGTCAGTGTACAGCTCGTACAGCTCATGATTCATACGACGCCGATACTCTCCGTTAACGATGATGGGCCCATATATTTTACGGAGTATTTTTCTCTCGAATACCGCCAGAACCGATTCATCCGCTTGTGTCATAACCCAGGATTCTGAGCCATACATTAGGACAGGTAGAACCAGTATCTGGTATAGCTGGAGTTTTGTTCGTCGAGAGAGGGCTCTGTCATTGAATCGCTTGCTTAGTCCGTAGTAGCATTTATTTGCAAGCAGGATTCTTCTCCGGATTTCTAGGCTGACATTATTTTCTTTGTTGATGGCGGAGCCTAGGTAGACAAAATTATCTACCACCTCGAAATTATAGTTGTCAACGTTCACGCAGTTTCCCAAACGAGTAGATTCTTTGTTCGTTGAAACTAATAACTTCGTTTTGTCCTCGTTCACCGTTAGGCCCATTTTCGCTGATTCCTTCTGAATACCTGAGAAGGCTGCAGTCACATCCCGCAGTTTTCGACCGATGATGTCTACGTCATCAGCGTACGCGAGTAGCATGTGGCTTTTGTTGAATATAGTGCCACTCGTGTTTACTGCAGCTTTTCTCATTATCATCTCCATCACAATGTTGAAGAGATCGCACGATAGGCCGTCGCCTTGTTTTAGGCCTCGTCTGGTATAGAATGGCTCCGTAAGGTCCTTGCCAATCTTCACTGAAGACTTCGTGTCAGTCAGCGTCATTCCGCAAAGACATATCAGCTTCGCTGGAATACCAAACTCAGCCATGGCTTCAAGTAATTTCTGCCGTATCGGGCTGTCGAAGGCAGCTTTATAGTCGACAAAAAGATGGTACGTGTCGATCTGTTTCTCTTGGGTCTTTTCCAGGATTTGCCGAAGTGTGAAAATCTGGTCAGTTGTTGATTTTCCAGGTCTAAAGCCACACTGATAAGGCCCGATCAGGTTGGATAACACTGGCTTTAGTCTTTCACATAGCACACTCGACAGGACCTTATATGCGATGGGTAAAAGGCTGATCCCGCGGTAGTTGGAGCACACACTTGGATCACCTTTTTTCAGCACAGGACATAATACGCTTACATTCCAATCGTCGGGCATGCACTCTTTAAGCCAAACCGTGCGCAGGAGCTGGTGCATGCTCGTTATCAACTCCTCGCCACCGGACTTGAAGAGCTCTGCGGGCAGACCGTCGGCACCGGCTGCTTTGTTGTTTTTCAGCCGCGATATTGCTCTTCTTACCTCGGCTTGACTTGGTGGTGGGCAATCTAAGCCGTCGTCGACAATTGGCGTGATAACTTCACGTGCGCTGCCTTCTGGAACCAGCAGTTGCTGGAAGTGTTCTCTCCATATGTGCAGCACACTCTGCGTATCCGTGACCAGATTTCCATCACTGTCCTTACAGGTGGGGAGGCCATTACCGTATCCATTTGCTCTTACTTTCTGGTAAAATTTTCGGGCCTCACCTCTATCCCTGTATCGCTCTATATCCTCGCTCTCCCGTTCCTTCATCTGACGTTTTTTTCGCCTAAATAGCTGTCTCGCCCGTTTTACTTTCTCCTTATGCCGTTCCCTAACAGCACGGGTTACAATTGGCTGTAGCGTTGCCATGTAAGCAGCATCCTGTTCCTCAGACGCTATGCGACATTCTTCATCGTACCAGGATTCGTCTGAGCGCCGCTTTTCATATCCTAGCACGGTTGTTGCGGCGGTTGCCATGGAATGCGCAATATGCTGCCACTGTGTATCGGGAACGTCAGAAGTAGAGGCGTTGTGTCGTAAAAGTTGGGAGAGTTGGTCGGAGTAGGCAGTAGCTATCTCTGGGGTTTGCAGCTTCGCGATGTCCAGCTTTCTTTGTGTTTGGTTACGTGCGTTTTTCGCTCTGCTCAATCTTGTGCGAACCTTGGCTGCAACAAGGTAATGATCCGAGCCAATATTAGCACCACGGATCACACGCACGTCCATGACACTAGATGCATGCCTGCCATCAATTACCACATGATCAATTTGATTTTTGGTGTTTTGATCGGGGGATAGCCAAGTTGCCTTGTGGATATCTTTGTGCTGGAATCTGGTTCCACTAACTACCATGTTCCTTCCCGCTGCGAAGCTAACCAGCCTAAACCCGTTGTCTGACGTGTCGGTATGCAGGCTGAATTTACCGATCGATGGACCAAGTACATCTTCCCTTCCTATTTTTGCATTAAAGTCTCCCAGAACAATTTTAATGTCGTGGCCAGGGCAGCGGTCGTATGTTTCCTCTAGGCGCTCGTAAAATGCATCTTTAATCTCATCGTCTTTATCTTCCGTCGGGGCGTGTACACAAATGAGCGTGATGTAAAAATATTTCGCCCGGATGCGAATGGTGGCTATACGGTCACTTACAGGGTTAAACCGCGAGACCAGGTGTCGAAGTCTCTTGCCGACTATGAAACCACATCCAAATTCGTGTCTTTCTGCATGGCAGCTGTAAAAGATGTCACAGTTCTTTCGTCGTGTGCATCCCTGTCCCGTCCATCTCATTTCCTGTATGGCGGTGATGTCAGCCTTGTATTTGTCGAGGACATCCGCCAGTTGGATAGAGGCACCATCTCTGTAAAGAGTTCGGACATTCCAGGTGCATATCCTTAAATCATGGTCCTTATATCGTTTGCGGGGGTCGTCAACATTTGGGGGGGTTCTTGTTATATTTATTCTCCGTGTTTTCATAATACATTTTGTTTAAGGAGAGTGGCTTATTAGGCCACCGCTCCCGATCCTAGTTTCTTGGGGCTGCCAAAGCCACTAGGAGAGCCTATGTTGAGCTTCAGTAACTTCTGTTACCTACTTCCTAAGACGCATCGGTGGTAGCATGCCGATTAGGTTACTCAACGTTTCGCCTTCTAACTCTAGCTAACTTCAAAGCGGTTGCTTTAAAGTCATTGCCCAGGGAATACTTGGTCTAAGACCGGAAGTAGTTAGCTGCTTGGACAGTGCCGCAAAGGAATCGATTCTGGTCACTCCCAAGTGAGTGACAGTCAGTAACTTTCAGCCTCTGGGCAAAGTCCCATTTGAACATATCTCACATTTTATTTTCCTATTTTTTCTAGAATTTTTCAATTTATTTTCATTTCATTTATTTTTATGATGTATGGAAGCCATAAATAGGCCAATTATATGACATCACATTAAAATACAAAAGTATCATACAAAGATTTTTTCAAAAAAGTATATATATATATATATGTATATATATATATCGTCGTTATACTGCGTAAACTGACCATGTTATTGATGATTTAAAGTTTATGGCCTCTTGTGTTTTTATAGAATGACTAAAAAACTACTTTAAATAGTAATGAGATTTTTTTAGAGGGCATAGATTAAGGCTTTTGGAACACTTGCATCATTAAGTCAATTTCACAAAAAAGGGGAGTTGGTCAGTTTACGCAGTATACCGACCATATGTTTTGTGTGTCAAAAGCACATTAATGTGTGCCTGCACATATTCTTCGAAGATTTACAAGTCAGCTCTAAACTATTGAATCGTTAACGTTTAAAAAAAGGAGAAGATCTTTTGTACCCAAAAATTTAACAAATACATTCAACATCTTTTAAATACACGTTTTATATAAATTTTTTTTTTGAAACATACTTTGTTTTCTGATCGAATTAAAAGAAAAGATGTTAGATTGTATTAATACTTACTTAGTTCTTTTTTGTGTTTTTTCGAAGCAAAAAATATTAGTTCATCAGATTGGATGCATGTGATTGGCAATCGCCAAATATTATCCGATTACGATCTCTGACACTAATTTTGGAATTACAAGTCACAATCGCAAATTTTAACCAAATTCAATTGTCAGGTCATGGGTGAATATAATTTGTTGATATTTCTTATGTAATGTTTTTTATTTGCTTTTAATTTTTTTAATATTTGAATTCGAAAAAAATTATAATTTTACGTTCAAATCAATACTAACAATTTTAATCAGTATATAAAAAGACCTTTTTGACTCTAATCTAGAGGAGTTTGTATTTTCTTAACATTTTTCTGTTATGTAGAGTTTACGTAGCTCTAAGTGTTAGAAAGAGTTCTGATGGATTTTAATTTGAATTGTAATGAAATAAATTTGGTAACTGACTGATAAATACCATCAACCAATATAAGATATTGTTTTAGCCTAGAGTTATTGAAATTAATAGATTTTTAATAAAGGCGTGAACCGATATAGTCCATATTCATTCCTGAGTCCAATTTTCATAAACGAACATCATACGGAAAATTTGAGGGAATTCAATTTTCTTACAAAAAAGATATGCAGGTATAACTATGAGGGTCAATTCGGTCATTTGAATGGGAGGTACCAGATGGGGTGTGGCAAAGGTTTCGGTTTTCTTAGGGTTTGTCTACTATTGCAAGGTGTATTCAAATATCCTTAGGTCGTCTGTTTGGCAGTTATGAAAGAAATATTAATTATCCAAAAATAGGTAATTTTGTATTTTCATGCCGATACGTTAAGATTTAGTCGAGTTATTCTGATCACCAGCCAGCCAACCAGCCAGACAGACGGACATAGCTCAATCGTCTTAAAAAGTCCTGAAACGAATTTGGTCTTAAGATACTTGGGGTCTAACGCGTCTCCTTTAAGGCGTTACACTTTTTCTTCGTATCAAATGATATATACCCTCATCCCATAGGGTGGTGGTATAAAAATAAAATGTGGACAACACTTCTAGATTAAGTCTTACGCATGTTAAATAGAGTTATGAGATCTCGATTTAGAACTTACAAATATATTTGAATAACTAAACTCAACAGCTTAACTAACTAATTGAAGACACTATTATTTGCTTCATTGTTTATTAATCACCCCTATTCTGCATTTCGCAAAAAAACTGAATCGAAAGAAATAGAAGAAGACGAGCATACATTTAAAAACATCAGTTTCGCAGAGGAACATATCAAAATGAAACAGAAAAAATAACCAAATTTGTAATCATTTGAATAAAAAGTTCAATTTAGTCCAAGTTAAACTAAAAAATTGCATATAAATCTACGAAAACAATAGAAATTTCTTTGTTACCGGGCCGGCGCTTGAACAGCGTTCCATCAAATGGCATAATTGGCATTTTGGGACAATATAAGGAAGTGTCTGTTTAAGATCTCTGCAAAATTTGAAGCCATTCTGTGTATCATTGCTAAACAAACCGAAAATAATATTCATTTTTTTATTTCCCGGGCATCCCGTGAAAATTCTTAGTCCCGGGATTCTCATGTCCAAAATTATCGGACCATCAATATAAATTTTCGAAATAACCAGTGCCACCTCTATTTTTATACCCTTCACCATGCGCATGAACAGAGTGAAGGGTATATTAATTTTGATCTTCCATTTGTAACGCCCATAAGGAGGCGTGGTAGGTATGACAATAAATCATCAGCATCGAAATCTGAGTCGATTTAAAGGTGACCGTCTGTCCGTCCGTCTGTCCCAGCGATTACAGCCGCAGTTTAAGAGATATCAAGCTGAAATTTTGTATGTAGGCTTTCCTACACTAAGCGGAGGTTGAGTAGTAAGATGAGACCGATCGGTAAAAAACTACTCCCACCTCCCATACAAAATCCCACTTTTTAGGGGGTGTCCGTATGTCAGTCCCCGCGACAACAGCAGTAATTTAAGAGCAATCAAGCTGAAATATTGTACGCAAGCTTTGCTGCCCTAAATGGAGGTTGAGTTCTAAGATAAGCCCGATCGGTCAAAAACTTCTCCCACCTCCCATACAAACTCCCTCTTTTTGGGGTATCCCTACGATTACAGCGGTAGTTTAAGGGCAATCAAGTTGAAATTTTGTATGCAAGCTTTCCTACACCAAGTGGAGGTTGAGTAGTAAAATGAGACCTTATCTTATCTCTTATCTCCCATACAAAATCCCTCTTTTTGGGGGTGTCCGTATGTCAGTTCCCGCGATTACAGTAGTAATTTAAGAGCAATCAAGCTGAAATATTGTATGTAAGCTTTTCTGCTCTAAGCGGAGGTTAAGTATTAAAATGAGACCTTAAAATGAGACCGATCGGTCAAAAGCTACTCTCACCTCCAATACAAACTCTGCCTTTTCGGAGTTTGTCCCTGCGATTGCAGCCGTATTTTAAGAGGTATAAAGCTGACATTTTGTAATCAAGATTCAATATCTAAGCGGAGGCTACTTTCTAAGATAAGCAATGTCGGTCCAAAACTACTCCCACCTCCCATTCAAACTACCTTTCTTGGGGTGTCCGCATAACTGTCCCCGCGATTATAGCCGTAGGTTAGGAAATGTTGAGCTGAAATTGTATATGCAAGCTATGATCCTATAATAGGAGCTTACGTTGTAAGATAAGCAATATCGAACGAATACTTCTCCCACCTTCCATACAAACTCCCCCTTTTTGGGGGTGTCCGTCTGTATGTCCCTATAGTTTACGAGCTTTTGGGCTGAAATTTGTTATGTAAGCTTCTGTCCAGAAGCAGAGGTTAAGTTCTAAGATAAGCATGATCGGATTTAAACTACTTTCACCTCCCACACAACTTCACATTTTTGGGGAGTTACAAAATTCATAAAAATTAGCCCTAACTCATAAACTTATCGGTAAATCGAATAAAATTGATACAAAATTATTGACAAGATGGATGTGTGATGCTAAAAGTAACGTCCACTTCTCACCCACTCCCCTGTTTTGTGGTACAAAGTTTAATAAAATATAGTTGTAGTGCAAATAACCAGTTTTACCACCATTTTTACAAATGGTGAAGGGTATCTGAGCTTCGGCATAGCCGAAGATAACCGCCTTACTGGTTATACAACAACTTCTTTGTTCTCAAAATTAAACAAATATACATTCTTAAATTCTGTTAAATTGGTCCATTTATTTAAAATTTCTATATAAATTTACCCCAGGTCCATCTTCCGGGTCCAAACTATAATGTTTGGCCCACACAGCAGCCCCTACCGTCCAGAGCCCTGTTAACAACATCTTAGGTTCGAGCGATTTAACAGGTGTTGTTAAATAACAGAGGTTGTATGCATGTATGTATCGAGGTTCGCATGTAACAAAACTAAAAAGTGTAAAACATTAATGAAAATCTCAACAAATTTGTAAAATTTTGATTGTTATGAATTGGTAATGTAGCAAATTATGTTTATATAAGATACAAGGTCATTATATAGCGGAACAATTACATACAAATAGCAAATAAATTATTCCAGATTGAGTGACACGTTTATTGATCCCCTACTGAACATACCCACTACTTGTACACTTAGTTGCATACATCCTAACTTAACAGTGACCAATCTTGGATACTCTTTATATATTGCTCTGTGCACATAGGTTCGATTTGAGTACGGCTTCTGTAGCACTTATCGTTAAGATCTGATGCTCGGACGATTTTATATATAAGAACACATTTTACAGTTGTCCTTTACGAATGATTAATATTTATGTAGTCTATATTATTCATATTTCTCATACGTATTACTCGTAGCAATTACAAACAATCCGGCAGAAGGAAGTATTCATTTTGGTACAGCCATTTTCAAGCAATTTTAATTTTCTTTCTTGTAACTTTGTGATGTAAAAAGTAAACAATAATATTAATTTTATTTATATAAAACAAAATCATCCTAAAATAACCCCTGATGTGAGTAGAGAATTCCACCTGCCGCGATCTGATCATGGAAATATGTACTGATGTAGGATACATATTTATAGAAATTATAGGTAAAAATATTCTGTAAATAATTTAGTGAAATTATGAATTAACCCAATAAATAAAATGAAACACTTGACAATAATGTTTTATATTTGAATTGGACACTTTATTAATTCATAGATTTGGGGTTTTTCTGTTCTTTTTGGTTTTGGTTGTTGGGTTTTCAGTTAATATTCGATGATATGAGCAATTTTTTTATATTTTCTTTTTCTTGTATTTTTCTTTTGGATATAAAAAGCATTTTTATCACAAAAATTTTTATAATAAAAAGACAGGGTTTTCATAATTGTTGACATTTGTTTGTTTTAGTGTTTTTTTTTCTTGTATGTATGTAAATAAAGGTTTTTTTGTTCATATTTTATTTACTCTCAGGGGTAAACAATGAATTGATAAATATACAAAACTAATTTAGTTTAACTAAATAACAATTTCTCATACATCACTTAACAATATAATTTGCTGTTATCTTTTTCATCGTTATAAAAACCAAAAAATATAATTTTATCTTTAGATTTAGCTTTTAATACATATAATAGTTGTTTAATCTAATTAAATATAATTTAAGGTTTTTTCTTTTACTTTTTTTATTTCTTTAGTATTTTTATTCGATAATAATGGAAATTTTACGTTAATAATAATACTAATAATTTTAATCAGTATATAAATAGACTTGTATCTTTTTTTTTTGGCTTTAATCTAGAAGAAGTTTGTATTTTCTTGGCAATTTGTTGTTGTTGTTGTATAGAGTTTACGTAGTTCTTAATAAATAAATAAATAAAATGTGGACAACATCAATTCTAGATTAAGTTTTAGGCATGTTAGAATGAGTTTTGAGATATTCGAACATCACGGCATAGAAAGTTTACACATCAATTACGTTAGAATTAAGATAGATGCATTGAAAAGAGATCCATAAAAAAAACTTAATTTCCCTTTGCACACCATGAATGAGGTATGGGATAGCTTCTCGCGTTGTTGTGAATTAACACGCTTTCTATTTTTAGATTCACAACTAACGGCACCTACTTGTTTATCGACGAATGCGAACGTCACTGTTTGAGAAGCTCTTACTACATTGAACACGCCGATTGAATCGACGCTTAATACTGCGAAGTTGCTGTCAACAACATTCGAGGGGAGCCGACAATGAAAGAACAATTTTTTTTTCTTTCAAGATGACTGGAGCCAGGTTTGAACCTGCGATCTCCCGCATGGTAGTCGCGTGTTCTAACCACTACGTCACGGCCGGTCCCAAAGAGATCAATGTAATTTCTAAAATTTATGAAAAAAAAATATTTAAAAAAGGAACATAGTGTTAAAAAAAATATTTTTAACACATTTTATAACACACATTTGCTGAAAAACGTTCAATATAGTTTTGTATTACTTCTATTTATTTTTATTTATTATTATTAATTTAATTTAATTATTAACAATAAATTAAAATTTGTACTAAATTAGAAATTTCCCAAAGATGATCCGCGATAAGGGTCGAAATAATGAAAAAGGCTTAAATTCGGCCTCGATTTTCGAAAATCAATTATTTTTTTTAGATTTGATGAATTCAAATTTTAATTACAATGAGATATCGATTAACAGCTTTTTTTTTTTGTCGGGGCCTTATATCATCTACAACGACCTCGATGGCCGACGTAAATGGTAGGGCCACAAATTTCATTGGAAGGATTATTGTTTTGAGCCACTATCAAATCTTGGCATTGCTCAAGGGCAAAGAAAGAGGCGCCTAAAAGATCTCTTTCTTATCTCCTTGTTATTTAAAGAAGGAAACGTCGTTTTTTCTTATTATTAACCGCTTATCCCAATCATAGACACAATGATAAGGTCGTATGATTAAACTAGAAATTGTTAGAAATTAAGAAATTTAGTTAATGGATCAAAATTTGAGTACATAGTGAGACAAGACAAATAAATGTTCATAAAGTACTAAGTATGTAGTCCAATGTTCTGGTAAAAATGTCCAAATAAACTGAAAATATATAATTACCCTAATTCAGCCATTATTAACCTTTTAGCTTCAAACTATTTGTTTGAAGATCACGAAAATAAATTGAATTCCAAAATTTTATACATAAATTAATAAATTAATTTCTTTAAAAATTTAAAATACATCAATTACTTATTGATTTTCAAGCATTTGATTTAATTTTTTTTTGATTTTATTAAGGATTCTTTATTGCTGACGACAACATCGAGTGAGTCGACGATAAAAGATATGTAGATGACTGAGACAGGAATCGATCCGTAGTCTTCCGCATGATAGTCGCGTGTTCTAGCCATCATCCACGATATCATTATAACAAATCCTTGTAAGTATTACGTCCAATTTTGTAAGTTATCTGTCCAACATGGAAGCAATGCAAGCCATTGGAATATTCATTCTACACAGCAGGACCACCGATAACGGATACAGACTAGTCAGCATTTGCGTCTGCAAGAAACATGGTAGTGAGTGACACCAAATTCCCACATTAAGATATCCACAATGTTACCTGGATATCCTTTGATCAAAAGACAAGATACCAAATTGGTCACGTTGAAATCAATGAAAGGCAAGACTCAAGCGTCATGGACGTACGGGATATGATTGGTGCAACTATTGACGCCGATCATCATGTAGTTGTAGACAAGGTACGCACGAAATAAACAGTGCAAAACACGGTCATAACCAAAGGTAAAGAAAGCTACACATCCGACTTCCACGCATTCGAAAGATATACAACTCTCGCAATTACTACAAACTGTCCTAAATGGACATGAAAAACAATGCTCAACAAATTATGGTACGATGAAGAATGTCGCGGATGAAGTATACCGGCAATTGTAAAGTGTACTGTGAAAAAACGATACAAGGATAAGAGGGAAACGAAATGACTCTTCAGATAAAAAAGCGTTTGTGGAGGAGACGGAAGAGCAAAGATATCGAAAAATACAGGGATAGAAGTTAAGACCGAAAATGAAAGCAGAAGGCATAAAGTTAATCGAAAACGTAATTCGGGTAAGGGACATTTAGATCGTGCTTGAAATATGGGGAGAACATTTCTGTTACTTGTAGCGCAAGTAACGAAATCGAACCAGTCATCGTCGACTGAATAAATTGTCCACCACCGAGGCGAACGTAATAAAGCCGGCAAATTTTTTCGTAACCGGTGGCGATGTTCTTTACCGGCTCGTAAACACAATTTGGTTAAAGGAGTACATGACCAATGACTGTAACTTACGTGTACTATGTCCTTTGCAAAAATTGGCGCGGGATTGCATTATTAAATACCATTAAGCTTTAGTAAGGAAAAGGGAAGTTTGCTGTTCTATCGCATCTCCTCCGCTCTTGACTACATTTTGCGGAAGGAACAAGGTAGTTTTCGTCTAGGGCGATCTTGTTCCATGCGTATAGTAGTTGAATAGTTCGCAGAACGTAAAACGCACCTATATTTCCTCTTGATTGACTTTAAGCGTGATTTTGATACTGTCTTCTATGATGCCATGTGGACCGCTCTTCTAAACAAAGGCTTACATTTTCAAATTGCCACATTCATTAATGAGCTGTATAGATATGCTGAAATTACAGTTCATTTTGGGGGAAAAGAAAGTCTACCCTTTGAGACTCAATAAGGGCCAAACAAGGATGCATCCTGTCACCCACGCTTTTTCTAATTCTTCTGACTTCCTAGACGCTGACGACATATGGTTTTTCGCGCACTCTTTTGAACATGTGAAAGTCAAGCTGAAATACCAGAAAAACCAAATAGAATAGAATAGACACAACAAGTCTTTCTTCGCTTGTAGAAGACGTACATATCATTGAAGATGTTGACAGCTTTTGTTCTCTTGGCAGTAAGAAGATAATGAAGAAGATAAGTAAGATAACGAAACGGCGACCCTGGTTAGGTCACATTTTGCATCGACCACACAATGATATCGCTAGAACCGTTTTAGACTAGAACTCGCAGGAGCATTGAAAAAGAGTCCGTCCAAAAAATACCTGGATTTGCTGCACTAAAAAAGAATTGGAATCAGCCCAATTACCCTGGAATCAAGCAAAAACTTTGGTCAACAATGGAGTTAGATGCAGACAACTTGTAGAAGCCCTATATTCATTTTGAACTTTTTACAATGTGTTTAATGTTATATTATTTAATTTAGTTATAAATTAAGGATATATATATACGATCGAGCCTTTTACCTATCAAAATCATAAGAAATGATAGGCAAATATATGACGGGAGTCTTTTTATACCAAGGTAGGGCTTAGATAGACAGATAGTAGATAGACGTTGGTCTGTCATGTAATCTCTTTAACATTCTAGCACTTAGCACGAGTTTTCTTGTTGGACAAAAATTTTATTAAACCACACTAGACCTACCTTTGTTTTATGGTGCAGAATTCCGAATAATGACACAAACAAGAGAAAATTATTTGGAACAATCGTCGTTAACTGAGAGAGCCTTCGTTGTATGATTCATGAGCACTAGGGCGTTTCACCAAAGGCGTTTTTTTTTTTGCGATTTTTGCAACTCTTGAAGCGGAATATTAAAGCTTGTGATCTAAAAGAATTTCGAAAAAAAATTTGAATTTTTTGAAGATGGGTCGCTGAAATAGATTTAATCAAAAAAATGAGGTTATGGAGAAAAAATTTTAATATTATTTTTTTCAGGTGCTTTTTGTTCATACACTAAACAATTCTCTTCCTAAGGATCCGGTTCCTAGATTTCAAACCTCGATAACTTGAAAAGTTTTCAAAATTTTTTCAAGATGTAAAATGCGTTAGAAAGGTCTTTAATTTACCTATAATTCGGTACATAGATTTATTTTTACTTGCTGGAAAAATATAAGAAAAAAATTAAAGTTTGAGAAAATTTTTTTTATTTATCAAATTTTACAAAAATTAAAAGAATTTCATTATATTTCGTTCTTGGTTAAGTTAAAAAAAAACATCTAAAATACATTGCTTTAATTAAAATTTTAAAAAATTAAATTCATAAATATATTTGTTTTCCCATACAAAATCAAAAGATATTAAATAAACAAAATCATCATATTTAATGAAAAAATTAAAATTAAAAAGTAAATTTGTATCTAAAATTACAATACATTAAACATTAATTGTGAAACAACTGTGGAAGTATTTTCAAATTGGTATCTTAAGAGCTTTTTCAATGACATTTTTGTTAACATTAGGTATAATTTTTCAATTGTTTTCAACGCTAATCAATAAGTTTTGAAAGTCTTCCTCATTCTTTGTAATTTTTTTGTTATATATTGTAGCTGACGCCACGCCTCTTTCTAATAAATCATTCACAACACATAGTTTTTATAGTTTTTTCTTTGCAGAAACAAAATCATCATCATTTTCCCATAAAAGTGTATCTTTCGAAAAAAAAGGAAGTGGGCAATTTTAGTTCATCAAAAACCCTTTTACTGTTTGAGGTAACAAAATTATGCATTGTTACATTTTAAAAAGGACCTACTTCAAATATTTTAAAATTCAAATAGTGTGAATTTAAAAATAAAAAATTATTTTTTTTGTCTATTTTATATTTTTTTTTCAACTTTTTTTCACAAGTAATGTATAAACTTATATATACTAAAATAAAGGTAATTTAAAGACCTTTCTAATTGTTGAAAACTTTTCCAGTTACTGAGGTTTGAAATCTAGGAAAAATTATTTTTCACTTTTAAGACTATAAAAGTGGTCCTTAATATAATAATTTTTCACACCAATAATTTTTTTGTCGTGTGATCGGATCCTTAAGAAGAAAATTGTTTAGTTGTATGAACAAAAAGCACCAGAAAAAAATAATATAACAATTTTTTCTCCATAACCTCATTTTTTTGATAAAATCTATTTCAGCGACCATACCCATCTTTAAAAAATCGCAAAAAAATTTTCGAAATTCTTTCAGATCACAAGCTTTAATATTCCGCTTCAAGAGTTGCAAAATTTTTTTTGTGAAACGCCCTAATGAGCTCCCAGCAGCGGAAAGACGATGCATTATAAAAATATGCCTGCAAACATGCCTTCAAAGGCAGTTTGTTGACATTCAAGTACACAGAAAAAAACGCATTCTAAATTTTAGTTTGAAATTCTTATTTTTTGCAGAAGAAGACCTTAAATATTTAAGTACGAATAGTGATAATTATTCTTAAATCAAGTATAAAACGGGATATGTTCAAAAATGTAAGCGTAAAAAATCTTAAAATAAGAATAAAATTCTCCAGTTAAGTTTATACGAACTTAATTACAGAATTTTAAGTACGAACGTCTCAACTTTTAAGTATAAAATTCTTAGAATAATTATCAAGTTTTTTCTGACTTAAAGTAAGATTAAAAAACTTATATAAATCTCTGAGAACAAAATGTTTGTGAGAGAAATAACATTTTCTCTCTTAGTTGAATGTTTTCTCCCCACAATTAATTCGCATTCTAAATTTAAGTTAAAAATTCTTATTTTTTGCAAAAATCGTATTTAAATTTAAGCGTATAAATTCTCCAATTAAGAATGAAAATCTTAAGAGCTTGTGCGAATCAAGTGACGTGTGATCTTCGTTGATGCTAATTTCGCACCAGTCTGTTTTGACTTCTCATTAATTTCGTGGAGATCACTTAATGTTCGTAATGAAAGTAAAAAAGCAAAGCAAAATGGTACTGCTTAGATAGTTTGGCAACTATCTTATTAGCAATCCGCATAATGAAAATCAAGCCCCATCTATCTTAATGTCATCTATAATTAAGAAGTCTATACTTAAAAATCAAGCCCCAGCAGGCTTAATGTCATCTATATTCAAGAATTCTATACTTAAAAATCAAGCCCCATCAGGCTTAATGTCATCTATAATTAAGAATTTTTTACTTAAAAATCAAGCGCCACAAGGCTTTATAACATCTACAAATAAGAATTCCAGGCTAGATTTTTCGTTCTTGGATCAAGAATTTTGTACTGGATTTAAGAAAATCCGTACTTACCGTACTTTTGACACCGCTTGGGAATGATTTAATACTTGATTTTTTTGAGTGTAACATAGGAACTTTAATTGCACAAAAAAAACGGCTGGTGACTCAGATTTATATGAATTTTGGTATATTTAGAAACTCTTGCTATGTTTACTGACACAATCGGATAAATGGTTCTTGAGCTATGCTAAAAACTGCGAAACAGTTCTAAAAAAGATAATTTTTGCTTAACAAAAAATTTAATTAAAAACTACTATATGAGCCAGTAGTTTTTGTAGCTAGAGCCAATTAAATAATTTGATCTGTAAAATTATTTTTATTTGAATAAAGTATTAAATAAATAAATAAATTTATTAAACAAAAAAAAATAAATTAGAATATTGTTATAATAGTGGACCCATAATGCATCAAAAAAATATTGTGGCCAAAGTTTTTGTTGCATAGTGTTATTGCTGGTGGCATATATAAATTAGATGGCTTTGCTTTAAGATTGTTATTGCTACTCAATGTGTGTTTAAATCACTTTGTAAACATTATCAAATTCTCTGAAATTGTTAAAACAGACCTAAAAACATTCTGTCGAAATTCATCAGAACTTCACCTGACAATGTTAATACCTTATGAACAAATCTCATATATGCTGCTCTAAATATTTGTTTGCACTCTCTTTTTGTTTTATAATATCCGATAAAAAGAAAATTTATTTATGCACACACACACAATGCGCAGTACCATATGTACGACTTACAATGTATATTTAACATACATAAGTATGTCAGTACGTTTCTATATTTGTAGTTGATGTTTGTATGAATGTATAAAATGAGATTATCTATATGATGTTATTTACTTATGAATTATATTGATTATTTAGCTTAGTGTTTTTATTTTTTGCTCTTTCATCGGTAGAATTTTCCATAATAAAATTATAATAATAATAATAGAAATATTTATGTAAATATACATTTTTTGTTATTCTGTTTTCTTGTTTTTTTTTTTTTGGGGAATTTCACTTTTACTCGTGTTGTTTATTGTTTTAAATATTTACTAGTTTTGGGTATTGTATGTATGTATGTATGTCTGTTGTTGGTTGTATAGTTGGGAATTTAATAACTTTTTTTTCTTTATATGGGGAAAATTTCGGTTTGGTTTTTCTGCTCGCTTTTTTTAAATATAGTAGAATTGGACTTAAAAACTATATTTATTTCTGATGTTTATAGATGTTTTTTTTCTCTGTTCTTGGTTTTGTATTTAATATTAGTTTAAGGTTATTCTCTATTTTATTTTGTTGTAGGGTATTTGTTTTTTTTTTGTTTGCTTTGCTTTGTTTCTTGTTCTCTATAAGTATTGTTTTGTTATCTCACTCAAACATTTTGTCAAAAACTTAAAAAATATTTTAAATGCGGACTTATGTTATTATTAGTATTATTTTGTTGTTGTTGTTGCTTGTTTTTCGTTTTTTGTTGTTTTAATTTATTTGGACTCGAATATATGTGTTGTAAACGTTGTCGGTTTCTCTCCTGTTTACTTTATAATCTGATGGATTTTTTTTTTGCTTTAATTATTTTAAAATAATAAAATAATTTGTTGTTGTTTTTATTCTTCACATTCTCATCGGGAAGAGGAGACTAAAATTGTTTACTCATATTGGGTTTTGGATGGGATTTTGTTTGTTTTTGGAATAGTTACGAGGACTTTGGACTTTTAGCGTTGTTTCGAAACATGTTGGAACGAAACGTGACCTTTGTTTAAAAAATTATATATTGAAATATGAGAGCCAGTCGATTGTATTTAAAATTAATTAAATTAAGGAAATATCAATTAGTTCATTCTCATGCTGGTTATATTTAAGGTTTTTTTTGGGTTGGTCGTTTTTGCATGTTCACATAATGATAGATTGTTTATACAGCTGACGGTGTGCCAGAAAACACTAATTTGTCTCAAAGGTATCTGATGATAAACTTGCCACGGAGTTTAGAACACGTTATCCTGTAATACCAACAAAAGAACTTTCTAATCGTTACGTTTTTTAAGGCTCTTTGGTCTTTTACATGAGCTGTGTGTTCGGCAAACAGTTAGAGCAACAGAGACGCAAAATTTAAATTTTAGTTGTTGTCACATATTTTAATGTAAATTATTTTTTATAAAGTTTTTGAAGCATTTGCAAGGAATGAGAAATTTTCTTGTTGATGTGACTTGAATAAAATGGTATGTAAAATGGTGTCATAAAAATAATTTCCAAAAATTTATTTGTTTAATAAGTTGCAAATTTTGCTTTCATTGTTCAAAAGAACAAAACCGTTGGGGGTGTAAAGTGTAACTTGCATCTCAAGCCGACCCACAACCACCAAGTGATGTGGCACCTAGGCAACGTTGTTCGTCATATTTTAATAATGAATAGCGGCTAGCCACCTGCTTTCAGGTCCATTACTGGCTATAAAAATACGAAAAAAAAGTAAAAAAGTAAATAAAAAGTATGGAGGTTTGAATGGTCGACTGGAAGATCTGGACTATGCCGACAATATATGTCTGCTCGCCCACAACTACTCTGATATATCAGCCAAATTGGATCAAGTACACCATATAGTATCCAATGTTGGACTGCACATTAACATCGGCAAGACAAAGGTTCTACGCATCAACACGGATAATCCTTCCAAGATCACTGTCAACAATGTGGAACTCGAAGATGTTCAGATTTTTTGCTATTTGGGGAGCATTATATTCACCACCAGTGGCTCACGTGAGGATATTGCAAATTGCTTAAAAAAGTCAAATCAGTACTTTGGAGCACTGAAAAAAGTATGGAAATCTCCCCAAATCCACCTTTAAACTAAACTCCGACTTTTCTCTTCGAATGTGAAATCTACATTCCTATACGGCTGTGAGTCATGGAATTGCACATCAGATGCTATACAATCACTGCAAGCATTTTGTAATTGTTTGCTGTGATATTGAAATTTTTTTGGCCAAATGTCATTTCTAATCGAGACCTCTGACAAAGGACTGGCAAAACACCAATCAGCACCGAAATTACGAGGTAGACCAGCCAACACATGGAGAAGGTTACTATCTATACTATCTATCACAGCTACCATGCGAAAAAGCACGAATTTTTATGTGAATTTGGCCACGACATTAAAATCGTCCTGGGAGATTTTAATGCAAAAATAGAAAGGGAAGATGTCCTTGGTCCATCGATCGGTAAATTTAGCCTGCTTACCGAAACGTCAGATGATGGGCTTAGGCAGATTAGCTTCACAGCGGAAAGGAACATTGTAATGAGTGGAACCAGATTACAGCATAAAATTATCAACAAGACAACATAGCTATCTCCCAATCGATGAGAAGCATTTATGTAGTGTCATAGACGCAAAATTTATCCGTGGCGCTAACTTTAACTCGAATTTCAGATAAGGTGCGCACAAGATTCAGCAGAGCAAAAAACGCACGTGATCAATCACAAAGAAAGCTGGACATATGGAAGCTGCAAACCCCAGGGATAGCCACTGCCTCTATAAAAAACGCCTCTACTTCTTACATTCCCGTAACACAGTGGCAGCATATTCCGCATTCCATGGAAACCGCCGCAACAACAATGTTTGCATATGACAAACGGTACTTATAGGGAAACGCTATGGCAAATTGTAAACCGGGCTGTTAAAGAACGGCACAAGGGCATACTTACAAGGAACGGGAAAACGAAGACATAGGGTTGAAGCCTGAAAATTTTACCAGAAAGTTAAAGTAAACCATTACGGTTCTAGGCTCCTATAAGGATGGAAAGCTGGTTACAGTTACGCAGAGTGTGCTGCATTTATGGAGGGAAGACTTCCGGCAACTGCTAGTTCCACCACCAAGTCAAACCGAGGTAAGAAAAGCAATATCACAGCTGAAAAATAATAAAACAGCCGGTGCCGACAGATCTCCGACAGAGCTTTTCAAGTCCGGTGGCAATGATCTAATTATCAGCATGTACCAGCTCCTACACACGGTTTGTCTTAACTAGTGCATGCTCGTTGATTGGAATCTAAGCGTATTATATGCATTTTACCTATCGCATATAAGGTCTAGTCGAGTATGCTATGTGAAAGACCAAAGCCAGTGTTATTCAAGTCGGTTCGGGCTTTATCAGTGAGGCTTTAGAACTGGTAAATCAATAACTGACCAGATATTAACACTTCGGCAAATTCTGGTATACACCCAAGAGCAAAAAATACTCATTCCATCTTAACGTGCAATTATAAAGCTGCTTTCGACAGCCCGATACGGCAGAAATTACTTGAAGCTATGGCTGAGTTTGGTATTCCAGCGAAGCTGATACGACTTTGCGGGACACAAAGTCTTCAGTGAAGCTTGGCAAGGGGAACAATGCGACGGCCTATCATTTGACGTTTTCAACATAGTGATGAAGATTATAATGAGGAAAGCTGCAGTAAACACGAGTGGCGCGATATTCAACAAAACCCACATGCTACTCGCGTACGCTGATGAAGTAGACATCATCGGTCGAAAATTGCGGGATGGGACTGCAGCCTTCTCAGGTATACAGAAGGAATCAGCGAAATTGAGTCTAACGGTAAACGAGGACAAAACGAAGTTATTAGTTTCAACGAACAAAGAATCTATTCGTTATCCAGTACACTGTAGATAAACTTCAACTAGTCAATATCAAAGTAGTAAAATATTAAATTATACCATTAAAAATAATGAGCTTATTGAATTATTATAAACATAACAATATAATATAAAAATATACAAATGTCATTACATTATAGTTTCTAAATGTTTCGAAACACTGTGTGCCGCCATAGTTCGTTACAAAGTAATGAATTATGAATGTTCATTTGGCTGAACTCGTATGTACCAGATGAAGAGAAAAAAAATACAAGCAAAACACAAAAAAATTACAACTATTAACAATGCCAAATTGATTTATACATATATGCATGAATATACATGTAGGTATGTATGTAGATAGGTGTATCCTTGTGGCTGTGGCCACTGTCTCTATGCTGTTGGTTACTGTAATAGCTAATAAATATATAACATATAAATTAACTTAAATAAACATAATGTTCAGTTGTAGGTGTTGTTGTTGTTGTTGTTGGTTTTTTCACTTGATTCATGTTCTATGAACATTTGGTACGTTTTTTTTTGCTATTATTTTGTTAGTTTTTTGTTTTGAGTTCCTTTCTTCTAAATTTATTTGTTTTTGTTTCACTTTTGATTTACGACCTTACACAGTTTTTAGTTTCAATTACTATAAAATATAATTAAATTTAAATTGTTTGTTTAAATTAATATATATATATATATATATGTATATTAATATTTAATACAGTTTTGGTTTTGGTTTTTCGTTTTTTTTTCGTAATTGTTGTACACATGAGTATAATAAAATTTGTTCCTTAGATTTCTGTTAGTAGTCACATTCACGTACTATGTTGTTGTTCGTTTGAAATAAGTTTAGTTGTGTGTGTTTTTTTTTCAATAAAATAAATAATGGATGGCGGTGTGGACGTGGTGGTGGTGGTGTTTCATACGATACTAACATTGGAACATCATGATTTGATGGTAGACATGATAATTTCGACACACTCGTGGCCTCATAAAGAATTGTTTCAGGATTTAAAAAGTAACGGTGCTGTATGCCTCATAGCACTAGAAGCAATCGTGACATCTGCGCCAAACCGTGGATAACCCCAATGAATTGTTCTGAATAATGACTAAATTGATTTAGAAAGGTTTTAATCTTTTTAGACTATACATTTCAATCTATAGCTCCGTGTAACGCTTTGGCATGGTATTAAGTCTGGTCAATCAACTATTACAGTGCTTTTGTAAACAATTGTTAAATACAAATTCGTTTGCGGTACATAGAGATACTAACTGACTTACCAGATATTACACTCTGCCAAAACCTAGAATGACTCACGAAAAAGAGCTGTTGTCAACATGCCGTTACCCGCAAAACTATTTGAAGTAAAGTTTGATATTCCTGCATTATCAATACGTCTGTGCAACTTGACACTGGCCAACAAGAAGCTATCAAGTAGGAAATACATGGATATTGCGAACACATTCAATACAAAAAGATGTTTTAGAAAAAGTTTGTTTCTCGTTCGTTGCTTAACATTGTAAATATTCAGTAAAGATTTGTAAACACCAAAGACATTATTATTTTCATCTGATATAATGTTACTGCAGTCGTCTCAAATATTCAAATATCCAAAATAGTTTTGAGGGTAACAAGTCATTGATGTAGTAAAGTGCATAAAAATACAACAGTAGTGGAAATAGGCAGTGATATAAAGTCGGCTAAGATCGACGAGAAATAGTAAATATATCAAATTTTTCAAATGGAAATCAAGACATGTCCATTAGATCCTGATCAGGTCCTGTTCAAGCTAAGCTCTCTTGGGGTCAGAATCTGACGCGTTTCTCGATGCACCTTGACTACTGTCGGACCATCGATTGGTTAGTTCTGCAGACCGACTAGCCAAAAGGGTATGAGGCGGATAAACAATAGGTGACATTTTACTCAGGACTTATCTCGCGGTGTCACCAACATTAATGATGATCGCTAAATACAAGTAAGAGAAGAGTCATGTGAGTCATGTGTCAACGTCATAATTCTGCCTTGACTAAGAGGATGAATCAGCAGAAAAATTCGTGGCTTATGATAAAATACATACAACGCTCTCCACTGAATTAAGTATCAGGCTGTAAGAGGAGTAAAGAAGAGGCATTCATTCTTAAGGGGGAAACGTTGATATGAAAGTGCAACAAACATTTTTTTCTTGGACTCACCAGAACTGAATCTACTGTTTGACTATGATAAGACAGTAGTAATTTTGATTTCTCGGCATTTTTCATTTCCCAGATCCCGGGAAATCCCGGTCCATAACAAAAAATAATTAAAAAAGACTACATATCTATTAAAAAAATAGATTTATATTAATATAAACAAACAAATATGAAATGCAACAGAAAAATAATTCTTAAATCGTGTTATGGTTCATTCGAAAAGTTGTTATGTTATCATCGTGAAACCTGTATATGAGCAATCTCCTTATAGACTTAGGGAGGTGCACGAATTTATTTTTCGAAATTCGCACTGTTAGGGCGAAAAAGGTCTAATAAGTGAGAAAACTGGTAGTATTATTCAGGCCAAACGGTTAAAGCTATCATCGTCGAAATGTATATGAGTAAACTTTTTAAACTTTTTTTGGTAAAAAGACCAAAAAGGGATAAAGACCGGTAGCATAGAGCTATCTCCTTATAGAATCAGAGAGCTGCACGAAGTGATTTTTTGAAGTTCGACCAGCTACATGAGGAAATTTTTCCAAATTGTTACTTAAAACCTATTCAAACCCAGACCAAACGGTTCAAGGTAGAATAGCGAAAATGGGGCGGAATATTTTTTTTAGTAAGTGAATTCATTGGTACCATCACCCGGACCAAATGCCTAAAGTTAGAAATGCGGATATTGGGGCGAATATTTGTTTTAAAGAGCAATTGTGCTATATAAAGGAATTTCAAACTTTCAGGAGGACAAAACCGGAAATGAAACTGTTACCATCACCCAGACCAAATGGCAACAACAAAATAACGACAATTAGATTTTTGAAATATAAAGGGATTTTTTAAGATTCGTACTCCTTGGGATAAAGAGGGAAAAAGTGATATCATTGCTCAGACCAAATACCTAAAGGTACAATCACCAAGTACACCAACAAAGAAAGTTATATGTCTGTTCATCAACTCCTGAACATGGTATTGCTGATCAATTTTAGCAATTCAATACGTTAGAATTTTTCTTTACATGAGAAAGCACATTTGAAAGATAAACTAAACAGCGAGAGACATAAGACGATAGTAATGGACAAGAAAATAGTCACCAATTGGTAATTATATGGTAAAAAATTTAAACACTAAATAATTTATGGTTCTAGTGGATTAAAACTTATCAAACATTTTTGTATTGACTCTTTGAATAATTGTAATAAAATCCCGGTAAATCCCGGTCCCATTCCCGGGATTCCGGGATAAAAAACTGGCCGGGATTCCCGGGAATTCCCGGGACAAAAACACTATAAGGCAGTGATAGGCATCCCATAAACTCGCTAGGCCTACAATAATCATTTTTCTTTCACACAAATACGATCGGCTGTAAACACGTACTCGAATGATTTGTTTGATTCAAACGAGTCAGTCTTTGCTTGCGTGTTATAAAAGCAACACTACACACGCTTGTTTTGTTTGAGAGAGCAACGATTGTTGAGAGAGCACAACCTTTTCACCGTCAACAATTCAACAGCGCATACTATATTTTTGTGTGCGTGCTTTATAGAGCGACTAGACATTCAACTCAGTGACAGGATAATTAGCATGATAAGTTGCAATAATTAAATTACGACAATAGATAACGGTGAGATATCTAAATGTTCTACTAGAAGGATATAAAAAAAATTAATTTCCTTTTCACCCCATGAATGAGGTATGGGATAGCTTCTACATAGGACATAAGAGGACATAATTAACAGTATTTGATGGAAATGGAACGTAAAATCATGAAGGGAGTCTTGGTATCATTTGATTCCTCGCCAGCAATATGAGGTATTGGAGCGATTTCATATCACTTCTACTACCAGATTCGGATATTTTGTGTTATCATACCATCTGACTGTGAACCCTAGAAAGTCAAATTCCCATAGAGAAGTACTGAGATGAGGATAACAATACAAAATTACCGATTTGTGGCCTACGACTGTCGACAAAGTATGTAGTCCCTGACCAGATTAGAAATTTATTTTAATTTTCAAAATAATTTCGAGTTTTCCCTCTAAAATGGATTAATCCTTGCTACTTCTCGTAATGTATAGACCGTTGAATGTTACAAACAGAGAGGAACATAATGAACTACCTCGACAAAGAAGGTAAGTACTCGCGCCTATACGGTTTTGGTGGACACCGATGAAACCATCATACTTTTTTTGAAAGGCGGTCAGGCCGTTGGAGAAACATCATTTCATACATATTTTGGTGGCAGAATTTCAATTTCATTTATTACTGTATTAATAACTCCGTGTTATTTTAGCAGCGTCTGTCTATCCTGTTGTTTATTTATCAGTTACTGATGAAAATTCATATGACAAGTTGAATGATTGAGCAACAGATTAAATTCTTCGCCATAAATAAGAACTCGGACTTTTGAAGGCTTGCGAAAGTACAAGATCCAACTGCCCAGGAGGTCATGTTTAATGACCACAGAGGTGAAATCGGTACTTCACAAATACAAGATCTGCAATACACATGTACTCGAATGATTTGTTTGATTCAAAGCAGTCAGTCTCTGCTTGAGTGTTACGAAAGCAACAACGCACACGCTTGTTTCGCATTCAACACAAAACACAGTCAAGTACAGGCAGAGAAACTATGTTCAACGACTGTTGGGAGAGCACAACATTTTGCATCGAAAGCGTTGACACTTCTTGTGCGACCGCACACAATGTTGTTCTGTGCTTGCGTTCAGTTTGCCTACCACTGCTTTGAAGTTACTTACACTATCGCTCAAATTCTTTTGGCAATCGCCAATTCGATTGCACTAATCGGATTTCTGATGACTGGAGGCGGGAATTAAACACGTCATCTCTCCCATGGTAGTCACGTGTTCTAACCATCATGATACGACCGGTACCATAATGCGCATATGTCCACTAAATTTGCTTGTACTTAAATATCAATACATTTTTGATGGCATGAACAATTAAATTCGGACAAATTCGGAATGGGCATTGTGTGGTGTATTCACAGAACTCTTTGACCAATTCAAACACACAAATTTCTGTAGCTTTCCTAGCTTTATCCGTCATGGCATTTCTATTGTCTTCAAGCGTCCTTCTCATTTACGTTGCGTTAATATGAAATGTCCAACAAAAGTATCAATGCTGCGATTACAAATAAATTGCTGTAATATTATGTGTTATACTTGTGTATCACACAAAATGACTGTATAAATAACATAAAATTATATTAAATTACATGTCCAATAAAATTGGACATAATTTTAGAAAATGTCAAATCAAGATGTTTCCTTTTGTTGCTTCGCATGTACCACATACATCGGATATGATGTTATGGATACTTCCTGTCACATGGAGCATTTCATGTCACACAGTCGGACTATACGTGTGTCCACCAATACATTCATATGTATATGCCTGAAATGTATAGAATTCATGTGTGGGAGTGCGTGCGCGTGTATGTGTGTGTTGGTCAATTATGATGTGTGAGTGTTTGGTTTATATGCGTGTGTATGTGTATCTTAAACCAACAATGGTGGACAATCATAATGAAGAGAAGCTATAAAAAAAGACACATACAGATATAGAAACAACTCGGTGACACGTTTCACACTTTTTTTTGGCTTCAAATATATATTATGGCATAACTACCGCATATATGACTGCAAATATGTACCATTTTTATTGCTAATGCTATATCTGCACTACAGCAGGTAGTTTAACAATGGTGGGCAGAATCGAATTGCTTCGCAGACTATAAAATAATTAACATTTAAATCTATAACGTTTGAATAGTAGTGATTAAAAATATAGGGTGGAGCGCGGTAATTTGCTTTTTTGCACTGCAGCTGTGGCGGCACTATGGTCGAAAAGGGTGGAGAGTGTGCATGGCTTATAGTGGCTGATGGGAGATTTGTATTCGTCTGCCTTTCAGTTTCCTTCATGCATTGGACACGTGAGGAGGGGTCATTTTGTGTTGAATCATATTTTTCAAATAGGCACTCGATCATTGCAGTGCAGCGTGCTTTTCGTTTTCGAAGAAAATATGTGTGGTGTGCCATATCACGAGTAGGCATCATTGGCCCTTACTTTTTCCAGGATAACTGTTTAGCCGTAACTGTGAACTCCAAACGGTACTTGACTATCATATAGGATTGTTTACAGCCGGCTTTTGAGAAAATGCAATTAGAGGATACATGGTTCCAACAGGATGGTGCCACTGCACACACAGAGAGGGTTACCATGAATTGTTTGAGGCAAATGTTTCCTGGACGGCTTATCTCTTTATGGGGTGATGTGAACTGGCCGACACGCTCACCAGACTTAGACCTTTGGGGTTACCTGAAGTCAAAGGTGTAAATCAACCGTACCAACATCTTGGAAGACCTAATTAACAATATTGAGGCTGAAATTGGCAGAATACCAGCCGACATGCTTGTTTGAATTCATGACAACTTCAGAAAACGTATGCAGCAGTGTGTGAATAGCGAAGGTCGACATTTGCCAGATACGCTTTTTAAAACCATGTAATTTAAAAATTCCCTTATTGTACAATGAAATTATGATATAAAATATATTTCGCTAAGGTTCATACTTCTTTTATTTCATTCCCAAAAAAGCAAATTACCGCGCTGCACCCTGTACTAAAACGATGTACCATGAGTATAGAATCGGAAAAACCATTAAGTGTATTAGTAGTAAGAAATACAGATAAAATCAAAATTGCTCTTGAAAAAATAAAATTGGAAATAATATCAATATACTAATGGAAAATCCATTTTTGATTCTGGAATTGGGTACCCAAATCTTTTTGACATTTTGAAAAATTCGACATAGGGTGGATCTGTCCTTTTGGAATTTGGAATTTTAATAAACTCAGCTTAAACTTTTGTTTTGTAAAGGAATTATTCTGAACCCGGACAATAACATTCAATTTGTGTCACAGTGTAATTGTTATCGAAGGCTGTATCGAGAGGAAGCTAATAAATAGGTCAAATCGCGTAAAGTAATTTTTTATGATTCATTTTTTATTAATGTTAGCTAAAAAGGACTAGTGGCACATTTCTGGAACCATTGCAGATTGCAATCGGTAATATGATCACAACTATCTGAAATTGGACGGGTGGTGTGGACATAGTCGTCCTTAAATATTTCAGGGTGCTACAATTATCAACACTTTTAAATATACTTTACCACAGCTTGGTGAAGAATATAAAAACTGTTTAAACGAAGAAATATCTGATATAAACACATTTGTGAGGTTTTTATCAAAAAAATCGTTAAATATCTTACTTTATTTAAACACGTTCTGATTGAAATTCTAATACGAACAAATAGTCTACATCAGTTTTGTCCACTACTGTTTAAATTGTCACTACCCACAATGAATAAAATACATTTATTGCAGGAAATGTATCTGTATAATTAATTAATGTGTTGTTCTGTTGTTGTGGTCGAGTGTATGTGTGTGTGTATGTATGTGCTTTACATTTAACTTAACCCAGTTGTAGTTGTAGTTAATTACATACAGTTACCGTTTAGTAAATAGTAGTACGTGCTACGCTCTTGCCTTCTCATCCTTTTCACAAAATATTCGGACTTAATGTAAAAAAAAACTAATATTAGTAGTTATCTAATAGACACATTGGTTATTTTTTTTTTTTGTAAATCCTTTCATTATGTGTATCAGTATGTATATTGGTTTAGGTTTTTGTCGATTTTGTTTTGTTTTGTTTTCTTTTACTTTTTTCTATGTAGTTACGTGGGTATGGCGGTTCTCTGGCGGTTTTCTGGTACTAGGTTACCTCTATTTAGTATCGTCATCGCTGACAAACCACCACTGCCGCCGTCGCCAACATTTGTCTCGCAAACACTGCAATTACTGCAGTTAGCACAACCGAGAGTATAGGGGTCAATTGTGACCCTGATGCATGCTGCATAGCAGCTGGTTCTTCACCTGCAAATAAATAGCAAAAACGTAAACAGGAAAACGGATGTAATAAGTGAGGCAGGGAAAGAGAGATATATACAGAGAGAGAGAGGAAAAGAGAATGCACAGAAAACAAAAAACTACATAACTAACGGGAAGGATATATGAATAAATGAGTAGTTGTCGTTGTTGATGTTGTTGTGTATGCGCACATATATTATAAAGAATCAGCATAAAACGTGGCACAGTGGTAGATGTAAGTTGGTCTTTTTATTGATTTTTTTAAAAAAATACCGATAAACTAATGCTACTGAACACTTCGAAAGTACTTTCTTCACTCTTCCAAATTCAGCGCTAACACCGATGATTCGTTACCATTTAGCACGCATTAACACTAGCTGCAGTGTTTCCTATTAAAATTACACATAAAAACTTAAAAAAAAACTTTATTTCCCTTTGCACCCCATAAATGAGGTATGGAATAGCTTCTCGCGTTGTTGTGAATTAACACGCTTTCTATTTTTAGATTCACAACTAACGGCACCTACTTGTTTATCGACGAATGCGAACGTCACTGTTTGAGAAGCTCTTACTACATATGCCGATTGACTCGATACTATACTGCGAAGTTGCTGTCGACAACATTCGAGGGGAGCCGACAATGAAAGAAAATTTTATTTATTTTTTTCTTTTAAGAGACTGGAGCCAGGTTTGAACCTGCGATCTCCCGCATGGTAGTCGCGTGTTCTAACCACTATGCCACGGCCGGTCCCATATATTTTCTGATTTTATCAGCTCGATGATGTAAAGTAAGTATCATTATTACTGTTTCGCTCTCCTCTCAAATAATTCGATTTATAATAATCAATACACCCACTCATAAGGAAGTTCGTTTGCAATAATTGAGAGAGGTGGTGAGAGTAGGCATTGACTATCTCTGTGCTAGCCTTTCGATGTTTAGCTTTCCTTGCGTTTAGTAACGAGCGTTTTTGGCACTTCTTGTCTCTCGGTTTAATCCAGTTAGTGATTTTCAGAATCTGCATCAAGGCGAAATATTTCTATATAAAGCTGGTTTGTGCACATGCTGCGAAGGAAGATAAATACACATTCTAGGAACTCCTAGACATTAAAATTGCTTTCCAACAACCGTCCTTAGATATGAAAAACGGTGCTTTGACAAATCCAGCACCTAACGAACATGATGCTGCTTACAGGACAACGCTGCAGCCAATTATAACCCAGGCTTTTAGGGAAATAAAAAGGCAGTTTGGGTTTAAAAAAAAGGTTAGGTGAAGGAACGAGAGAGCGAGGATGTAGTGAGTACAGGGATAGTGGTGAAGTCAAAGAACTCTACCAGAAGGTAAAAGAAATAGGTTACGGTATTGGGCTCCCCCTAATTAAGGGGCAATGATGGAAATCTGGTTACATATACTCAGAGCGTGCTGCATATATGGAGAGAGCACCAACAATCCGCCAATTACTAGTTGTGCAAGGTATCGTACAATAATCGACCACAGGGCAATGAGCTGATAATGAACAAATGGATGCATGCCAGATGCTCCAGCTCGATATGTTTTTCATAATAAACTCGATGGACGGTGCAGATGAGGGCGGCCGAAACTCGGATGGAAAGACTAGGTTACTGAGAACCTTGCAGAACTTGTTGCGGCCAATGGGATAGTATACGATTGTAAGAAATTTCCAGCAAAGTAAGTACTTACTTACTTAATTTCCCTTTACACCCCATGAATAAGATATGGGATAGCTTTTCGCGTTGTTGTGAATAAACACGCTTTCTTTTTTTGGATTCACAACTAAAGGCACCTACTTGTTTATCGACACATGCGAACGTCACTGTTTAAGAAGTTCTTACTAGACATGCCGATTGACTCGACACTAATACTGCGAAGTTGCTGTCGACAACATTCGATGGGAGCCGACAATGAAAGGAAATTTTTCTTTAAAGATGACTGGAGCCAGGATTTGAACCTGTGATCTCACGCATGGTAGTCGCGCGTTATAACCTCTATGCCACGGCCGGTCTCTAGGTAAGTATCTAATAATTGAGTTGGAGCATTATCTCTGTAACGTTTTTGTCAACCTAAATACATATCTTTAAATTTTAATGTAACACATCATTTTGGGACCCAATTCCGAGAACTGCACGTGAAAGTAGTAAGAGAAACAACAAAATCAAACAAAAACAAATAATTTATTAAATTCACGAAAATATGACATACGACACAAATATCGGTCTTTATTTAGCACAATTATAATGACAGTTCAACTCGATTGTGACCTTAAAGTTCTATGTAAATATTATTGAATCCCCTTTGACCTCGTTGTCCACTGTGCCACTCTAATAACATATATCACATTTCCACTTCCTTTCCGAAACAACTGAAATTGCACAAGTGCAAGTGCATATGTGTCTTGTAAATGTATTGTGCATTATATTTGTAAGGGTATGTGTGTGTGCGTGCCGTTGTCTAAGTCAACAACTGTGTGTTTTGGGGGTGTTTATTACACGTTTTGTGTTCGAGATTACTTTTTGCTCCCTCGGTTGCAATATGATTTATATTTGCCACAACACACACGCCAATACACACACTCACCAACATACATATTGCTATCTATTGATCAACATAAACTTACCATTTAGAACGTGGACCACAACAGTACCAGTGATATCATTACCAAGTATGCATGAATAGTTGCCAGTGTCATGACGATTCGCATTGGCGATATAGAGGCGACTAAAAGCACGTCCCGGCAGCATATCGGTTTTCACACTGAAAGTATAAAGAGACATGGAATAAGACAATGAGATGACGACAACAACAACACAGAATCGAAAAAGATGGAATGTCAAATGAATTCTCGATTTTAAACTGAGAATAAGTTGTCCCTTCCCTCTCCTCCGACAACCGAACCCTTGCGCGACTATTCACAATCGATGAATGATGTTATGACATCTTAAGATGAGGGGAATTGAGAGAGTGAAAGAAAAAAACAACAGATTTTTATGTACGAGTTGTGAATTTTTGTTTTATTTCTCTTCTGGTGTTTTCGCATTGTGTGCACAGTTCTCTGTTGCTCCCTCCCTTGTCACTGCATTTGATGTATTTATACGTTGCCTTTGTTTGTTTGCGATATTAATTCAGCACGAATGACCTTCAGTGGAAAGTGTGCAATATTTCTGTAGATTTTTTTCAACTCCCATAATTTAATGGAATTTGAAAGCAACACAATAAAAAAAAGGGCAGCGATAAAAATTGAATAGTATGTTGTAAAGAGTGGGGAGGGGGCGAAGAACAAAAAAACACATTGTCATGATTCAATAATATACGAGTGCGACATGACGTATGAGTGACGAACATAAGATATCGAATATCACGTATACGCCATGGCTCCCATTGTTATCCTTTGATGAGTGGTATGAAATTAAATAGTACCACGAGTACGAGTATAATAAAGAAATTCAAATCATAGCTGATGGATGACACAAATGAATTTGTTAAAATGAAATTAATATCATCACACACAGACACAGATATGTATTAGCTAACTTGTATTAAGTTTGAATTAGCAATGAAAAATCATATATGTAACGGAGGGCGGTTGAACTGTCTTTAGTTCTTGCATATTACATCTTAAGATACTCCAGCATTCAAGTGGCAGTTTGTTATACATTACTTTTGTTTACATCTTTAATTAATGTGATTTAGTCTAACACTTTAATTAAATAATAATTTAAGAATGAAAGAAAAACAAATAAGGAATAAGGAAAATCATAATAATGCAAAATAACGTGGTGGGTGTTCAGCCATTTGACATGGCTTTTGTTATTTTAATTTGCAATTTTATTTAAATTTTACTTTTCGCCATAATTAACTATCCTCCCTCCTTTTGAATGAATTATTTAATTTAATGTCAAATATTTCCTTAAAGTCCTGTCAATTGTTCTTCTACTTTTCCTTTGTATTCATTCGTCCAGCTTGGGAAATTTTATTGTTGTAATTTTAAGCCATACATTATAATAAAAACACTTTTGAATTTATACCCGAAACTACCGGTCTTATAACTATTTTCGTGCGATTTTTTATATTTTAAAACAGCCCCATTTTGTTGGTTTCAACTTTAAGTAAAAAGTTTGAGACAGCCGTAAAAAGCATTACGGAAAAACAGTGGGTATTTTATAAATTACCTGGGCGCGCTAGTGCGTAATAGGTTTAGCTACCATGTTAACAAGGGCTATTATGATGATATGACGAAAACGCTTACACCACAAAGAGCAGTCTGGCTGAGCTGCAATCATCTCAAGCTGCATCATGAATTCATCATACTATTGTTTCTTTCCAGAAACAGCATGATGCTGCAGCTTGCCCCAAATAACTCGGAAGAAGTTCAAAATAATGAGGCACAAAATGATAATATTCTGTCCTCCACAGATTTGGTGGGTGCAACCTTTACAGATTTGGCCACAAACAATCAGGATATTCTGAGAGGTAGGGTCGAAATCGGCGTGAAAAAGGTGGTGAGAACTCGGCAGGAGTTCAAAATAATGGGCCAAACAAATTATAGTGTTCTGTCCGCGAAAGATTTGGTGGGTGCAACCAGCCCGGTGATTTCCCTGTCGGAAAAGGACATGAAAGATACGACCACCCAGCGCTCTGTAATAGACACCATATGAGTCTGAACCAGAATGTGATACGGAAACTGACACTAGTACTGCGGAAAAACCTGTCTCCTCGTCAATCTATATGGATCCGGCCACAACCAATCAGGACAACCTGAAAGAGTCAATCCTTCCTTCTTGGGAGTCAATCCTTCTCTTCAAGTAACTATGGTGGACAGGGTTGCTGATCCCGACGGGAAAATCAGCACAGTAAACTAGGCAACAGTTGAACGAAACAGAAACCCTCCTTCACCGTTACCTGGGATGAATCCTCGGTGCCATATTCTGAAATGAAGGAAGGGATCCCCGGCTGCCAATCGATGCGGAAACATTTTCCCAATTGGTTGCTCAAGAGGGTATGATGAGAGTTGGAGAAGGGACTGTAAGATTTCGTCATCCCTCCATCACCATTAAGAAATAAACCAAAGGGATAACGAGTAGTGCAAATTATTTTGCACCACTAAGTAGTTACTGCGACAAACCTCCTTTCTAACTACCCTCAAGAGCAAAAGTGTGCATCAAGTCCAAGAATCCGGGATTATTGGCAATAGCGTCAGAGGGTTGGATGATGACAGCTACAGCCTTCTTGTGAAGTACACTCCCTGAAAAAAGTAAGAACCTGTATTGTGGCTACGAAGGGACTTAATATAATTCTTTCTCCAGATTACAGTACCGGTGATATGACGGTGGTGTGTTTGGAGGACAAGCGTGATATGAAACAGAGCTGAGGCTCTACACAATCTAACAAGGTACACAGCACCAAAAAGGTGTCATCTGGTCCTTGGATGTGATGCCAATGCTCACTATGTGCAGTGAGGCAGCAAGGATATAAACACGAGAGGGTAGTCAGTCTTGGATTTTATTATTCAATATGGATTTCAGAGTTGTAATGTGGGAAATACCCTATCCTTTAGAATAAGGAAAAAGGATGCTGTCATTGATTTAACACTGACAAATAAAGACACTTCCATTGTAGGTGATTGAAACCCTCCAATTGCCTAAATTTCAGCAATTTAATCGCAACAATGGTTATTCTCTACTTATCATAAGGATATTGGTACTTTATAATTCATTTTTGGAGCTTGATCAGGAATAGTAGGAACTTCCCTAAGTACCCCTGGTACCCCTCTCAGCCTTTTTGTTCAAAAGTTTGGAGAGATTAATTGATATGTATATAAGGACACTTTAAGACCTGACACTCTGAGCATCTCTCAACATGCGTAAATCGTAAGATCTGTTAGAGCGCTCTCCATGTTAGAGCTGGTTATAGAAGAAGCTTTCAGTAATGTAAACAAATGCGCAATATATCACTTCTACGGGTAAATTGGTTGGATTGTATTTAGGGAAGAAAGTTATTAAAGGAATCGTCGGGAAACGGAATTGGTTCTCTTTACCCGTAGATATAAGTTCAAGGACTTCAGGCCACCTAAACTGAATGATGTGGAAATAAAGATCTCAAAGGAATCCAAGTATCTAGGTGTTGTTCTTAATTAAAAGTTAAATTGGTCAATGAATATCGAGGATAAAGAGGGGTGTCAATGCTCTTTATGCATGACGGAATTCTATAGGTAAAAGCAAAGGCTTAGCACCAAGGTCACAATGTGGCTGTATTTTGCGGTAGTCCGGAAAATTACTACATATGGATATCTGGTTTGGTTGAGGGGCCTAGATAAGAATAAGGTCCATAGGATGTTTTCAATGGGGTTTACTGAGGAAGCGAAGAGCTCAACACAGGCGGCTTTGGATGCGTACCTGGGCCTTGTACTTCAAGGCTTTTGCAGTCCAAAGGGACTATAGACTGAGGAAAGTTGGCGATTGCATTAATCCACACATGGTAATGCGAATATTCTCCAACTTTCGGGTAATAACGTTCCTTTTCATCTTCCACCATTTACCATTTTTTCCGTAAAGTAAACGTTGAAATTGTGAAAAGATAGGAATGGAATGACGTTGGAACTCCTTATGTTGACTTCAGTTCTGCATTTACTGACAGGTCGAAGATGAAATAGGTCACAGAGACCGGTATTTACATCGAAGACTTGCAGCTAAGCCTCTCTTTCAGTCTACAAAATTAATGCTGTGTTTTTAACGCTGATATATTAGCCATTCGGAAAGCTGCTTTATGGGGATGTGGAGTTGATACTAGCAGACAGATAACCATCTGTGTGGATAGTCAACATTGGTTAAATGAAAGTTGGTGAGAAACTGTAAGGAGAAGTTTGAACTAAAGCTTCTGGATATCAGAATCTGTTGCGTCCCAGGGTATTATGAGATGCCTGGTAATAAATCAACAGACCTACTGACAAATAGGGGCACTGTAGAAACACTGTGGAGGCTGTACTATGCCTGATCTTGACTCTCTGGAAAATGTCCGCCAGCCTATTTGTTACATTTTTGTCTTAGTGGTGAATTAGAAGTAGAAAACAGCCAACAGAGGTTGGATCTTTAGAACCGACTGTACAAGTGCTAGATAGCTGTTGCCCTATTACAGCAGATCTCGAACGGCGTAAATGCATGGCCATTGCATTATATGGCACCCGACAGGCAAATGGTATCGATCCATACTGTGTGTGTGAGGACGACTAAGAGTCCGAGACGATAGAACATCTTCTTTGTAGCTGTCGCGCTCTATCCCATAGAAGGCTAAGATACTTTGGGAAATGTTATGTAGAGGACCAAGATTCTCTCTTCTCAATTGAGGAAGGAAAATTAATATGTTTCATGTGGTGCGTTCATGGGTAATTGGGCCAAGATAATGATTGGGGGTTTCCATGATTTGCTTTTTTTCTCTATCCTTCCACTTTCTCCTTCTCTCTCTCTCTCTCCTCTTTATCACAATGGATCCGCAGATTTCGATGTGTGGTGTGTTCTGGTACTTTAAACGCATTCTCCTTGCTGTTACACTTGTTGTCGCACCAAATGAAGTATAACATCATACCGAGCTGGACCAAAAGCCTTTTTCCATTTGAATCGGTAGCAGGACCAGTTAATTCGTATTTAATTCCATGACATTGTTTAGCGGAGCAGAATTTCAAGAAGAGAAATTCAAAAATTCAACCTATAGAAAAAATTGCACCTAGGGGCATCTCTCTTCCCAGAATTATCAATTACTCACCAAAGGCTTTCATTCCGTAAAGGAATTATTCTGTCCCAGACAATTACCTTCATCTTGAGGTACAGTGTAATGTTTTAGTGTGAGGTAGCTTAGAAGGAGATACTTTACCTCATGTTATACACATTGATCATCCTTTTTTATTATTCTTTGTCACTTATAATAATATGGTCAAATGGCCAGCGTTAGAAATGTTTTGTTCTCCAATTTGTGCCTCTTTAGTACTTTAGCAAAGCATGCGATGTTAAGATGTTAGATCAACACATTAAGGTGCGCAATATACTAATAATATACTCGCTTCAATTGTCAATAGAAAAACAGCAGCAAGAAAATGATCTGCTAACTTATTTCTGAATGCTGCAACTTGTCGAAAAGTAATCAAGCAAATCTAGCAAACAGACCACGTATGTGCGCCTTATACGCTCTGCCATTTAAGCCACATAATAAGCCATTCGTATCTGATTTGTTTCAATTAAACTTTATGGACTCTTATTGACTACCTAAGGAAATCACTTTTTCTATTAAACGAATCTATCTTCAACCAAATAATCCTCTTATGCTGATTGCCGGAAAATTCTAAGGAATGCTAAAAAATCCCTCTAAGTGTTACGACTCTAATTGATTTGGGATAAATTAGATTAACACCGGCAGTCGGGTAAACAAAATCATGTTTTCTCTGGTTTTTTTTTCTGGCAGACATCAATTGAGGTCAAATAAAGTAATTGAATCAATTATTATGTAAATGTGTGTGTGTTTTTTTACACATTAAATTTTTTTCACACTTTATATTACATTTACACTCTAATAACAATGGTCTGACAAAAAGGGTTATACACGAACATGTACAGCAACAATGGCAGCAACAAAAAAGAAAAGAAGAAAAAAATTGTTAACTGTTACAATAAACAACAGCCTCAGAATGTTAATATCCTGCGTGAAGTCAGTAAGGATAATGTATTCATGTTGTCGTTCTTATTGTATTGTTAACTTTGTATATACGAGTGCGTGCGTTCGTGTGTGCGCGCAAATACATCTTATTCATACTTGAGTAAATGTAATATTTACCCACACAAACGCACAAATATTTTATGACATAATAACATTTTTATTTACAATGAAAGAAGCGCAAAAAATAACACATTTCCATTACTCTAACAAATTCTTTTGGGGGTCCTGACAATGAATGGAATATTTAACACTTGGAATATTAAAAGGAAATCATTTTTTTACGAGAAAGAACAAAACTTGACGGATTCTTGGGCATTTTGTAAGCTTAATATGCAAAACAAAAGACACTTTGGGGATCTATCCTTGTAAATAGCGCAGTCAGATACGTTGTGGTTCATAATGTTTGTTATCAAGATGTCATTGATTTTGAATATTACGAAAACATTGCGAGGGTTGTGTGCTAAGTCAGGATAAGGCGATTCCATGGACAAAAACCGGATTTTAATTGATAGCGTATGTATATACAAATTATAATCGTCATTGAATCACATGAAACAAGAAAGTTTTTGTGTTGATTGGATTTTCAGTTACACAACTTTTGATGGCGGCATAAAAATAACACAAGGGAACAAGATATTTGTTATTAAAGAACTGAATATTGTTTTAAAGGTAATTTGGGACGCTGAATCCAAATCTGCACTTGGTTTTTTCGTATCAGCTTAACTTTTCACGATATACCGTTATTTCCAAAACTACGGTACTTCCACTACAAATATTTAAATAACTTGAAAACGGTTCACCATATTCAATTAAAAAAAAAACTTAAACTCGTGAACAAAATTATCTTTAACCCGTGCCTACATTGTTTTTAATTTGGTCTAGTAGTTTCAGAGATATCGTTCTAGTTTTTTTAAAAAAAAAAAAACAAAAATTTTACAAAACAAAAAAATTGTTGTTTTTTAAAAAATCATAAAAAAAAATAATGCAATAAAAATCACAGTGTTGGTCTTAAAACATTTAGTTTAGTATAGTTTGAAACAAATGAGCTTTATTTCATTGAAATCTGTGCACAACTTTTGATTTTGTCAACAATTTACTGAGATAAATAAATTTACAAAAATCGCGATGTCCATACAGAAATATCATTTATTAATATGTTTGTGAAAGTGAACTTATGGGATTGTAAATGGGCGGAATAGCTTCATCCCTTCTGGTACCTCCCAAACAAATTACCTATTTTTGGATAATTAATATATCTTCGATAGCTTCCAAACAGACAACCGGAGGATATTTAAATTTGGTCAGTTTATTTATCTTGCAAAAGTAGACAAACCCTAAAAAAACCGAAACCATTGCCATACCCCTTCTGGTACCTCCCATACAAATGACCGAACTCACCCCAATAGTCTTACATACATATCTTTTCTGAAAGTACACTGAATTCAGTCAAACTATGCGTAAGTTTTACGGTTATGAAAATATGAATCAGGAATGAATTTGCACTATATCAGATCACCCCTTCTGGTACCTCCCATACAAAATGACCTATTTTTGAAAAATTAATATTTCTCCCATAACTTCCAAACGGACACTTTGGGGGTATTGAAAATTGCTCGGCTGATTAATATTGTGATAGGAGGCAAAACCTCAAAAAACCTAACAATTCGACACACCCCTTCTGGTACCACCCATACAAATGACCGAAGTCACCCCCATAGTCTTACATACATATCTTTTTTGTAAGTACACTGAATTCAGTCAAATTTTGCGTAAGTTGTACGGTTATGAAAATTGGACCCAGGAATGAATATCGACTATATCGGTTCACGCTTTCTGGTACCTCCTATACAAAATAACCTATTTTTGGTAAAGTAATATTTCTCCCATAACTTCCAAACCGGCAGCTGGGGGACGATCAGATTTGGTCAGTTAATTTATCTTGTAATAGGAGGTATAACTACAGAAAACCTAACTATTTGGCATATTGCCCCTGCTACATGCATATCATTTTTGTATGTACACTAAATTCAGACAAATTTTGCCAAGGTAAACGTTTATTGAATGTTGATTAACGAAAAAATAAGACACGTTGCACAGTGGCATTTCGGCGGAAAAAATAGGGGCTTTCAACATTCCAATATTAAAATTTTAATGATATGGTTTTGTTAAGAAGTATTTGGATAAGAACAATTCAACAAGGTTTTTTATGAAAAGTGACTTAAAAAAACTAACAGAAGTCAACGGAAATTTATTAAATGTAATTATATGAAAATTTTTGTCCAAATAAAGAACTTGTTGTGTGTGTAAGTTTGTAGCTATGGCTTTTGTTTTATTTTTTAGTGAAAATAGAGCACTTACTCTTTTATAAAAAAAAAAATTATTGAAATTGGAAAAGTAAACTAATTATTATAATTTATCAAAAATTATACTAAAAAATATCAACTTTTCACTTTTTGATGGAAAAAAAACTTTATGTGCTTTGTCTTGCTTAGCCCACTAACTATAAAAAAATAAAAGATCCGAGTCTGTACTTTCAATTAAGAAAAAAATACATAACCGCCAAAAACCGTCCCTTTTAGTAACATCGATTTTAATGTATGCATTTGTGCGATATTTTCGGTGTATTTGAAGGCTAATATTTTTCGCGGAGGGTTGTTGGGGATATTCTCTTCTTTTGTATGGAGACAACACATGTTAAACTTTTAAATAAAAATTAACATTTTTTAATTTATATGAAATGTTCATATAATTCTAGACAGGAAAGAAAAACACCTCAAAATCTACAACTTTCAATGGGCGTAAAATCTAAAGTAGGCGTGGCATCCCCAATATGTTTAATTTTTTTTTCATAAGGAGAACTCAATTAAGAAGTGTCCCGAGTGCCTAGGTCCAAAAATACAAATTTTGGCAAGTGCAGTTATATGGGAGGTGGGTGTGGCAGTAGGCGGTTTTCAAAGTTTTTTTTCAACATTTCTTAATTTAGCCCAGAGAAGTGTTTCTGCAAAATTTCATTGCTGTACGACCACTCCTTCTATTTTTTTCCAAGAAATGTATGGGGCGTTGCCACTGTGCGTTGTGCTGCCGCTCCTATACAAATAAGTAAAATTTTTTACGATTTTGCTCCACAAGCAGACAAAAAATAATATATAAGTATTTTAATTTAAATTATAAATCTATTAATTTCAATAACTCAAGACTAAAACAATATCTTGTATTGGATGATGGTATTTATCAGTCAGTTTACCTGACTGAAATTTCTGTACTGGTTTTAAAAAGTGAATTTACATAATTTTAAGCAGTTTGTTTTATAGATCGTCTAAACGTTTTAACTATGACAAATGGTTATAACAATGTCGAATTTAAGTTTGATTAATTGAAATTTTTAAACAAAATAATAGAATAAGAGCCAAAAACAGTTAGAATGAATGGATATATATGCAGTCAGTTTTCTTTAAGTAAGATGATTATTATTGAATTCAAAAAACTTAAGTGATGATTCAGGATATAAATATTATTCTATTTGAATAATTTAAATTTAGAAATGATTATTACGAACATTTGACTTTACATCAACTTTTTTAGTTTTAAGCATAGCAAAATTAAACTGTGTACATTACAAATAAATTATTATATCGCTCCAAATATAGATTGCGAGAAAATGTTTTTATTTTTGGTTTTATTACAAATTGTCAGAATATGACTCTAAAATTTGCATCTGGCAACACTACAGCCATGTTGTTATCGATGTATGGTCCAAAATATTTTGCGAATTTTTTATCTCTTAAAGACTCCCATTTGTGTCATTACTCAGGATTCTGCACTGTAGAGCAAGCCATGAAGGATCTTTGTTCGTGCATAGCTCATAGCGGCAGTGGATCAATAATAGAGACGAGCCAATACAGATAAATACATTTACCACTTTAAAGTTTAGTTGTCAACGTTTACACAGCGTCGGTGAAACAAATATCTTGGTTTTGTTCGCATTTTTCACTGGAAAATGCCGCAGTAACATTTCGCAGTCCTCGGCCAATGATATCTACATATATCATCAGCATACGCCAGCAGCATGTGGCTTTTATTAAATTATGATTAAGTTACAAAAATGTTTCATCTTTGTGGAGTAAAAAAAAGTTGTTGAAATGTCTAGTTTTATATTTGACGTCATAGTCAAAAGTGTGTTAAGGGTGAAAAGTAGTGTTCGATGAAACACGAACAATCATATGCATTTTGTCCCGATAGGACTTCAAATGGCAGCACAGCACAACAAAAGAATTATTTTTGGTGTAGGGAAAGCAAATATTTTTTTTAACCTCCATAACATTTGTGTTTGCGAATATAAGTTAATACTTCTAAAGTAAAAGCTTCATTGTTTAGAGAGGCCTATATGGACGTTGCAAGAAATGGGCATCATATGGATATAGACAACGAAAGACAGTAAGTTAAAGTCAAAATTGACTTCGAAGTCAAAAGTGACTAAAGGGAAATACGAAGCCATTTATATGCCAAGAACAATGGTATGACTTTTGTTTTGACATGACATCAAATAACAAGTCTGCTCAATAAAACATATTGGGGCCGTATGAAGGGTATGCGGATAAAAAAAAATTTGGTGTTCTGAGATTGTCTTTGGGTAATCTTTAATCGTAGGGGGTGTCCGCCTTGGCTTAATTTTTTTTGTATGGGGCCGGACCCACACTAATGTATCTGGGATGTGAGGACTATTTATAGGCCAGGTGTTTCTAATCAAACGGGCGGAAGACCTCGCAGCCTATAAAGCTGTGATGTATACTACAGCTGCCATTCAGACCGGTACGAATTTGCCATCTCGTCTCTCGGTTCACACCAGTGGACGACCTTATTGCTACAATTCGCATAAAGTCCAAATTCTTCAGAATCACATTGAGTTGTGCCTAGGGTGTTCAAAACCGAAACCGAAAAACCGTAAACGGGTTTTTTTTATTTAAAACCGTATGCCGGTTTTTGCAAAAATGGTACTCGGTTTTTTTAAAATTGTTTTGTAACAACTTTAAAAGGAGTTATTGAAAAAGTATAAACTTTAAAATTGAATTTGAAATTAATTTAGAAATCACTTTTTACATTTTGTAAACGAGAATATTTTTAGAAGCTTTGTAAAATTTTAAAATCAATTTCAAATTAATTTAGAAAAATTATTTTACGACGATAATAGTGACGATGATAAATGCGGTGAAATAGTGGAAGTCTAAAAATCAGGCGTCGTGCAATAAAGCCAAATTTGTTTAATGCCAGCATGGTTGTGAAATAATGCCATACCAATGAAAAATGCGACTTAAAGTAATGAATAAGCGTTACTAGGACGCGCAAAACAAAAATACTAGATAAATTGTATTCAAAATATTGTCAAAGGTGAAATAATGCCATAATGGCTTTATTTCACACCTTCTGTGGAAAATAAGGCAATATGGCTTTATTGTACGTCACCGAAAATCATACGAGCTCAAATGATCACAAAATTGCGGAAGCATATTAATTCATTTAACAAGTCGAGCGAAATAACAAGTCCAGAAGCACAATAAAGAATTAAGGCTCATTTTCGATGTGAAACATCGGCGGAGCTCCTTATCTGCAATGATTGAACAGTTTCTAAGAATTTACACATGTGTCAACCATGCGCTTTTGGATTTAGGGGAAACTCCATTCAGCTCAAAAGAAATAACAATTTTGAGAGATTTGAGCTCAGCACTTCAGCCTTTAGCGCTCGCAATTAAAAGATTATCAAATGATTCAGTGACTCTATTACTAAAACAGCTCAAGAATATGGAATCCGCATGCTCGGGAGTTGCGAGACAAAATTATAGCAAGATTTAAGGAAAGAAGAATACAAACATTGAATACCCTAAATATGTGTCATAGCTCCGAAAAATATCCTACAACTCATTCTCTGTAAAGTAATCTAAAAAGACTGAAATGATGGAATGTGCGAATGAACTTTTTAAAAGACTTTATACTGCAATTTTCCCAACAACGACAGTCTAGCAACAGTTCAAATTGTGAGATAGAGGAATCCCCTAATGGTAGTATTTGCAACGATTTAAACAACAATAAATAACATCCAAAATCTACCAGTAAAAACAAATTGCAATGACACAAGCCTATATGATAATTATAACTTTTCGATAGATTTAATAAAAGGACAGAAAATCTCAACACCCTTCTAAACACGCTTTTGTCAATAAATCCTACTTCCACAATTAGTGTGTTTTCTGTATCAAGCTTTATAAAAACGAAACGAAGATTCCTAAAATTTATTTAAAAGTAACGGCCTTATTCATAAAAAATTATAAGAGGTTTATAAACCATTTTTAAGCAAATTTCGAGAAAACAATATTCATAAACGATTTACATCTTCAATTAGTTAAAGTAGGGTTGTCTCTACTTTAAGCATGCTATAACTTGACGTTTGTACAATTTATTGTATTATTATGAATTTGAGATCTTTATTTTTAGTTTTTCACTATTTTTACTATTGGAAAGAGTTGTTGCATGTATTCATTGTGTAGAAAATTTTCTTCTTAATCATTGCGCACATAGAAAAGTATCTAAATCGACACTTTTCATTCATTAATTCCATTTTGAAAAATATTTCTCCAAAATTCTTCAAAAATAATTTGTAAATAATGAAGTAATATTCGTGATGTATAAACAATCAAAACAAGTAGACAATGTAATCGGTATCCGAATATTATTTCAACATGAGGAAACGAAAATAAAATTTTTAAATAAAATTTTTACTTTAACGTCTTTCTTTTCGTCATGAGAATCGTAGTCAATGAAAAGTAGAGCTACAATAATGTGCATAGTTATTATAAGTGCAAATAAATGTTTGGTAACCGATAATAAAGCTTTTGTATCCGATTATAAAGCTCTTTTTATACATCATTAACGACCAATAACAGTCGGTGTTGCCACCGGAATACATAAAGCTAAAGGACTGATAAAAATCGTTTATGAATACAGTTTCTTATTAAAGGTTTTTTAGAGCTATTGAATACTTTAGCTAGAGAACGCTTCATACCTACTTTAGAAATTTGTTATGAATAAGGCCGTAAAAGTGTAAAAAAATGCATTTATTTAAACCAAATTATTTTTTTTTATTTTTATTTTAACTTTTTAGGAAAAAACCGAAAAAACCGGATAAACCGGTTTTCTTTAAAATGTATTCGAAACCCGATTTTTCTAAAAAATCAATTTTTCGAATAACTCGGAAACCGGGTTTTTTAAAAAAAGGAGGTATTTGAACACTCTAGTTGTGCCCACGCCCCGACTGAAGGAAAAGAAGACGAGATTAAAATAAAAAAAAATGAGCGCCTTCTATTGGCAAATTCAGCGTCCACGACTGTGTTCAGTGCATAAAAATGGCGATCCCAGTGTCCGCTCCAACTACTATCAAGTATACTGTATTAACGACTAAAGCCTACAGTCAAGGAACTAATCGGTCATATCAGTGTGGCTTTAAACAGCTGCAACCTATCAGATATACACACTTCACAAACCTTTCGAAGCAATGTCTGGGATTGGTACACCTGCTAAACGTATTCGCCTTTGCAAAATGACGTTTACTGATACGAATTCTTCAGAAAAAATCGGTAAGAACCTCACCGAACCGTTCGATACGAAACGAGGCCTCAGACAATGTGCAAGTCTCAGGTGTATTTTATGTAACATCGTAATGGAAAAATAAATGAGAAAAGCTGTAAAAGGTTCAATCCAATCCAATCCATCAATGCTGACACCAACAACTTCGAAATAGTAAATTAATTTGCAAGTTGGTAGATAATATCCTATAAATTGTTATGTAAGCACTAGAGTATCTAATCGATTAATCGTTGTTCGATTAATCGAAGAATTTTTTTCGAATAATTTTTCGATTAAGAAAAAATAGTAAATTTCGATTAACGAATAATCGATCAATTTAAACCGATTAATCGATTTAACTTATTATATAGGCAAATAATTCGTTTTCAAAGGATTTGACTGTCCACTAGAGTTTCTCTTCCCGGACTCTTCATTTCCCGGGATGTGAATGTACATATATATTTATTTGTTAATTCATGAGATCATATAGTACAAGCTGCAAGTAAAACAAAAACATTACAAACAAAAACATAATAAACGAAAAACATTGATTTTAATGTTTATGTATATAAAAATATTAGTTAAACAATAAAGGTTAATTTGTCATTTTGAAAATACGCTTTTAAAACGGATAGAGCGTTAATGGTTTCAGCAGACAGTCTGTTTCTAATTCTCCTTACAAATTGGTCTGCTGTTGAAAATATTCTCTCGCTTTCAACTGATTTTGGGGCTTATTGTGAGAAGAGCATTCAATAAAATGGTAAAATTTTCAGTTGCTTTTCCACTTGCTTCGTAAAATTTTAAATCCTTTTTTTATCAAGTTATTAAGTGGTCCATTACTTGATGCAACATTTGCATTTGTTATGACATCGGTTTAAATATCCTCAAATGCTCTTTCGGTACTAATGTCACAAATAGGAATTTCGTCTGATTCCAGAACTACATCGATAACGTCTTCTTTAAAAAGTCGAGTATTAATCATTTGTTTTAAAGAAGTTTGAAATACACTAAAATATAAAGTCGCTTGTCCTTCCTTTCTTCAATTTGCTTCTTTAAAGCTTCTAAAATTTTCTCTGCATAAGGTGTTTTAATTTCCCGGGAATCCCGGACGAATTTCCCGGGAAACCGGGAATTAAAAATGTCCGGGAATCCCGGGAATTCCCGCCCGGGAAATCCCGGGAGAGAAACCCTACTGTCCACCTTAAGTCTAGAATAAATGATAGATGAATAAAAGTACTTAACACACTTGTTTTATACCCTAACTCGGGAACATTCCCCATAAATGATAACTTTTTAAAATATAGCTCCAAAACGGAAACAATAGACTTTGCCTCGAAAATGTATGATCGGTTATTTCAAACTGAAGCTAATCAAAATATATCAGATGATGATATTGTGTTGGAAGAAGAAGAGGAAATAATTCATATCAATGAAAGTAATCTTTTACTAAAATTGAACGATACTATAAAAGGTATTCAAAACTTAAAAAAATCGAATGTAAACCGTAATATAATTGATGATTTTCTGTATCTGGATAAAACAAAAAAAAAGATCAGAAAAACTAGAAAAACTTTTCAATGCAATTCTTTCAGTTTCACCAACATCTACTTTAAGTGCAAGGGTGTTTTCAAAGTCAAGCTTCATTAAAACAAGACAAAAAAATCGGCTAAAAGCCAAACATATTAATTGCATATTATTTTTAAAAGATTATTTTAGAAGATGTGACTAGAAATTTTTAAAATAAAAAGATCTCATTTTGTATGTACCTAATTAATTATTATTTTTATTAAACGTTTTTGAATTCACATGAATTATTATTTTACGTTTGTTTTTATGTTTTATTATTATTTTTTATGTTTTTTAATTAATAAAATTTAACGCCCACATTAAATTTGTTTATTTTTCACGTAAGGTATACAGATATACAGAAATTATTCGAGTTATTCGACTTATTCGATTAATCGAATTGTTCGAGTAATTTAAAAACCTTAATCGATTAACCGAGCAAATTAAAAATCCCAAAATCGATTAATTTTTTAATCGAACAAAACCTGAACCCGATTAATTGGATACTCTAGTAAGCACTTCAAAAATAATACTTTTCCGCCGATCTACTTATGTCAACTCTCCGTGGCAAACCTTAGCCCACGGATGGTGTGAAACGAAGGCAACTGACAAGCAGTAAGACAGAACTGCGAATATATCTTGTATTTGAAAACAACCGCCAAATTTGAATGCAACAGACAAGCAACGAGCGGATGCATGGTCGAAGGCCATCACAAAAACTACTGGTGACACAGCCAATAAAAAATCGCCCAGAAGTAATACAAACGCTTTTATGGGTGCGAAATTTATCTACGAGTAGAATGGTTGACTCAAATATTCATCTCATCGATGAAATACTTGTATGTAAGTAATACTAGTACCGTTCGACCAAGATTCCACCTCTTGCCCTTGCATATACATACAACTGACACATATTTTGTTATCATATCCCTTTCAAAATCTTAGAAGACACCTAGAGTATTTAACCATTTGTCCTTGTAGTTATCTCTATATAGCACTTAGTGTACTTTCAACCGTTATGTCCTTGACATAAGCATATTGTGACCTACTGATGAAGTTATCCTACTTGATGCTGCGCTTTTATTGTGCATCATTGAGCGGCAGAGCATTTACTGTTCCACAATTCAAGCCAAAGTCGTCCATGGATATTTTTAAGGCCCAACTTTTACTTCTGTCTATCCAACAAATATATGTAGTGATTTCCAATGCTTCTATATAGAACTTACTCATTGGAAAGAGGAGCTTTGCAAATGCTTAAGTAATTTTATTCCAAAACTACTAAAGTTGCGGCATAAACATCTACAGATTCGCCGCCGCTAGACATTTACCGTTTACACTTTGACGTCACTCGATGTTAGTAAGTTGCGTTAAAGTTTTGTCTTAATATTTATCCTTATCAGGACATCCATTTGTTTGCATGATTGCGTTTGGAAACCCTTCAAACATCAATCGAAAAGGAGACAAAACAAAATTGCATTATTCGGCAATATTGTCAAAGTGAGAAAGGAAAACGGAATCCTGCTTTCAGTTTCCTATTGGTTTTCTTTTCAATGTTTTGTTGTTGTCATTTTCTTTTTTCATCTTTGTTTGCCAAGCAAGAAAAAATCTCAGAATAACAGAATACGCAAAGATGAAATTTAAAGTGTACGAGAAAATTGAATACGATGACGATGACGACGACGACGATTGTAAAGTCCTCCCTGCCATTGATGCCAATTGACAAGGATGGGTGGGGGCGGGGGTTGGTGCTACTAAAGTGGAACATAGGAAACACTAGTTGACAAAATTGAATTTTGTTTCTGAGAAGCAGTAGAGAACTGACAATATGGTGTGTAAAAACAATAACAATTTTTCTTATCCTTTACTAAGTTTGTAAGAGGACATGCAAATAGTTAAAGGATATGAAGTGGGAATACATTTTAGAGTTGGAAAAACAAAAAAATCTCATGTGATGGCTGGATGCAATTGGATGCAAATAGCGCAAAATTGTTTGGACGCAACTGACATAAAATCTTTAAAGCACAGAAAGCACATAAACAAAAAGAACATCTATAATGTTGGGAAATGAGTTAAAGTGAGGAACATGAAATATGCAGTTGGTGGTCATTTTTAATTTTTTTGTTAGTAATTGTCATGAATTCTGATTAGGACAACGAGCCACTTATTCTAAATAAAATTATTATGAATTCACCACAGAAAAGCATAAAGTACTGGAACCGTCTAAAAAGTGACAACATCCGCAAACTTCTCAATAGTTGTAATATAATGATATGCATTTAAAATGTCTTGCCCGTCCCGAGAGAAAGTGAATTTAACAAACTGGAAGATGGATGTCCTCGGCAAATATAAAACTGGATGGCTGATATGAATGAGTCGAGGGCAGGACAACAAAGCGTGTGATATATTCTATTGTCTACATTCGAATGAGGAATTACAGTTAATTTAACATAAAGATTTTTTAAGATGTTTTAAGGATCGAACATGGATCATTCGCGTGATAGTCGGTCGGCCACAGTAATTGTACTATGAATAAACCTAGTTTCTTTTGAGTCAACCTCCAAATGTCAAACTTTAAGTTTGCATCCTAAAGTGGGATGGGTGAAACTTGTACATTCGCACAAGAAGCGACAATGCTGTGGAAGTGTACACGGGGAAAGTACTGTGATTTCCCAATATTCGTTAAATATTGTTTCTCTATCTACACTTGTGTCTGTTTTTGTGATAAATGCGAAACAAGCGTGTGTGGTGTTGCTTTCATAACACAAGCAGAAACTCATATAACTTTCAAGTACGTGTGAATTGCCAATCGTGTCTATGTTAGAAACCATTAATTAACGGCCTCGTGAGGCTATGAGATGCCTATTACTGAAACAAATGCACCATCTGTGTCGCTCACCTAAGTTGTAATTCCTCGGCATTATCTTGTGGTTTACCTAACTAGTTCAACCTAACCTACTTGATGCTCGAATGTAACGACAGTAAAATAATGCCATTATAACTATTTAACATTTTTGTCGTCTAGTGTAGAGTAAACATGCCAATAATGTTTCCTCTTGCTAAGCAGCACGAGGCAGCTCGTCTGAGAAAGCATGACAATTGAATGAAATCTTAGAAATGCATACAATGGCGCACATACATCATTCTGTCATTTCAATCGAACGATTCCTTATCAGCGATTTAAGATTTAAGACTTGCCAATGAAGTGGCAACCGGTATCCGCAAATTCTTATAAAGTTTCATGAAACTTTACCTTGGTGCTCTTTGGCATTTGGCTAAATTTAACATCTTTGAAATTTCGAAGCATATCATAAACCATTTTTTCGTTTATTCTTTGAACTCACCCGCCCACTTTGCCATAATGCCAAACGCTCACTTTCATATGCAAAATGTAATTTTAAATATTTATTTGAATTTAAATTGTAGATATAATGAATTAGATAATAGAATGCAATTTAAATATTAAGTCAGACCAGAAATTGACGTCTGTTTGTGGATAACAAAATTGGTTTAGGCATTTACATAGTCATATATCGACATTTGCCCAGTCATCCAGAGGCTTGACAATGTCATGTTAAGTGCAATTGTGATTTTTTATGCAAATCCTATTTATAATAAATTTGTAAATATAAAAAAATTTTGGTATCTCTTCAAATTACAAATTCATTGTTAAATGTAAACAGGGTGTTCGGTATTTAGGGGTGATATATTTTGATGGCCTAAAATGTGTTTGAGTGTGTGTATAAGCATATTTGCTAGTAAATTTGTATAAGACATTAGAGTGGATTCAATCGGCGCTACGAAATAAGTCCCTACGAATAAACTCGCACAAAAAATTAAATTAGTCCCAATGAAAGAAAAATGAAATAAGAGCCAAATACGAGGAATCATCTCTCAACAGTGAAATTAAAAAAGTCCCGATAGTATGTATACTGAGCAGTAATAATGCATTTAAATGTCATTCTAGTGGGATATTCACAACAACGCGAGAAGCATCCAATACCTCGTTCATGGGTTTCAAGGGAAATAAAGTAAAGTGGGATACCGATATATCAGATATTCCATAGGCAATGCCTTTTCCTCATCCTTTTGTCCGTTCCAAAGAGATAAACAACCTACAAAATTGTATTTGTCCTCAAAGGGGATATTCCATACTAATGTGCCATTCACTCGGAGATACAAAATTCCTCAGTTTGCCGAAATGGAGTCGCACTTACAAGCTCTGATATCGCCAAATACCTTGGACTCATAATAAACAGTAAACTTTAATGGAACCTTAACACTTAGGCCAAGACCAGCAAAGTGGAAACTGATACAAAAAGGCTATCGGCCTCAACCGTGGGATCACCCCAAAAACGTATACTGGTTAACCGATTTTTTATTAAAGCAACAACTGAAATTTTGGGCGCTTTATAAGACTGGTGACAATCTTGATATCAGTGGCACTTAGAACTACTTGAACTAAAGTACGGCTTATCATCCTAAACTAGTTACACCCAGCCATTAAGCCGGAGAAGATAGTAGCGAACACCGCAACACAGTGGCTGCCATTTCATACAAAGAGCGGCCAAAAACAGAAGGAGTTATTATAGGTGCATAATATTTGGCACATCTCATAGTCTCTTTAAATGACACTAACATTTAAAATTTGGTTAAAATCTGTAAAAGAATTCAATGACCTCTCTTAGATCCTGCAAATTTAAATTTCATAGTAGGCATACCGAAGTCGGTATATCCATTGATTTCATCAATCTATGACTAAATCTACTGTTTGGTCAATGTCGGACAAAGGATTCGAGGACCTCTCTTAGATCCTGAAAATTAAAATTTCATAGTTGACACACCATCAATCCATGATTAAATCTAAAATTTGGTCAATGTCAGACAAAGGATTCCAGGACCTCTCTTAGATCCTGAAAATTTAAATTACATAGTAGGTATACCAAAGTCGGTATATCCATTGATTTCATCAATCTTTGACAAAATCTACTGTTTGGTCAATGTCGAACAAAGGATTCAAGGACCTCTCTTAGATCCTGAAAATTTTAAGGCATACCAAAGTCGCTTTGTTCTAATGAAGATAACTCAACACCTCGGAAATTTTCGCAGCTGAAATTTTCATCATATAATCTGTAAATATTGATAAACATTTTACAACAAATTTGGTTGTCAACTTCGATCGACTAAAACTCTAAGTGAAATTTAAGTCTACACCCGAGTTAGTACTGAAATAGTCACATATAATAAATTAATTTAATAAAATAGACTCAACATGCTGATAAGTTTTTAATACTTTGAAATAATAGTTAATACCTTTATTTACAATATTTAATTCTTCCATTGTATACGCAATCTTTTTTAAAGAGGTTTTTACGTTTTATTTTGGACCTTCGCTTGAAAGTTACTCACGCTGCGAAACATAATTATTTTCATGGTCTGCCTTTTGCAGCTATTCTTAAAGAGGACAGGATGAATAAAGCAAAAACAAAAGTAATTTGAAAGAGCAAAATCTATTATGAGATAGTGTTACCCAGTGTTATTTTTGGCGATTATGGGGACGACCTCTGTGCGCAATGCGTTAAGACGCCACCAGAGAACTGAGGCACAGGGACTATAGTCATACCAAAATGGACTTAATCAATGTAAGGTGTCACACGGATTTTACGGTACCAGAATCCCAGAGAGAACCTACTACTATGATAATAATGATAATACCCTACTCGTTGGGGAAGATGTCATCCAATTTTTCACAAACGGATCAAGATTGCGAGAAAGGATGGGCTGTAGAATCTTTTCTGAGGAGCTGAATTTGCAACCTCGCCTTAATAACAAATGGGTTGACCTAAAATGGCAACAAAAACGATAAATGGATTTTTGTTGGAAGTCAATTTTAAATTAAAAATCCACTTGAATCAATATCCTAACTGATCCTTCTTTAAGATAGAAGGATTTTTTGTTTTTTTTTATCTCCGTTTTATGCTTTTTTTAAGAAGTGACTTTTTTTGCCCCCTTTGCCCCATGATTACACCATCAAATCGTAGATCTCATTGGAAGTATATTTAGCTTTAAGACACTTCTGTTCGAATGAATCATTTCTGGATAGAAGTAAGTTTTGCGGAAAAATACTAAAAATCTCTTTTTTAACTTATTTATTTAACTTGTTTAACTTATTTATTTAGAAATATCAACTAATTATGAACCGATTTAAAAAATTTTTTGCATTTAGATACTGCTTTGAAAACCGTAAAATAATGCTAACAGGTACACATTATCTCATTTAGATCAAGAGATATTTACGAAAATAAAAAAAATGGCATTCAGGCGAGGTGTGTAGGATACCGAATATCGGTAGTGATGGTTTTGGTTCAGTATCATAGGACATTGGGCGGCAATATTAATTTACTAACTTTTAGCAAAGCGGCTATAACATCCTCGGAGAACATGTACACGACTTTGAAAAATTCTCAAGAATGGCGGTACCAAGAGATGGGACATAAATGATAACCAAAGAGCCGATGCATTGGCAAAGGCCGCCACCATCGTGAATTCGGCAAAATTTACGGATACATTACTGTTCTTATCACAAGTGGCTAATTTCGGGGGAACTGAACCTTCTTGCTAAGGAAATATGGGTGAAAGAACCCAAATGCACAGCGATCAAACAGATTTGACCTACCATGGATATGCAGAGGACACAAACCTATCTAGAGTTTATCTGACGAAACCATAGCTGTAATAACCTAACAACCGGTACAACTATTTTTGTAGAAGTTGCAACGATAGGATGAAGAAAAGACCACGGGGCATCTTCAATGTCACTGTCCTGCTTTTGGTGACTTTAGATATTAGAAGTTTGGTCAACGCATTATGATCGCTAGCGGGCCATGTAATAAAAATGGTTATAAGAAATACATATAAATGATAGAATAGAAAAGAAAGTTGCTATTAGTTTAGGATGATAGTGATTGAAACCAGATTTTAGGTCAAAAACATCCCCAAGGACAAAACATCCCCAAGACGACAAAACAAAACATGTCCAGTGGTATTTGATGAAAGACAGGTGTCAAGGGTCATAGACGTGCGTGGTGCAAGTATAGACTCGGATCACCACCTTGTTGTAACCATGGTACGTACGGTATAAGCAGTGCGAAAATCGCTCGTTAGCATATGCAAAGAATGTTTGATATGAAAAAGCTGCATACCCCCGAGATAGCCTATGCGTATCCCAACAAACTTCGTAATTACTGCAGACAAATACTTGAATTTTTTAGATAACCGCTTTCGGTTTTATTCGAAAAAATACATTTTTCCAATAATTCGTTTTTCAAATACCTGATTTAGTAAAAAACCGGGTTAACCGGTTATTTTGGTTTTTTCGGAAATCGTAAAATAAAACTACTCAGTAGGAAGTGTCTGCAAGACATCCTCAAGGATAGGTGCATCCATAACGACATTTAGGGGACCGTCCACACAAATCTTCGACGAAATTTTCATACAAGAGTCCGCTTTGTCATGCACGACCTGATGAGCGACAATGTCGGTCAAATTTTCGTTGATGCCAATACAAGCGACCTGTCGCGCACACAATCATGCACGACATGATGGGTGACAATGTCGGTTAAATTGTCGTTGATGCCTACGTGTGTCTTGAATTGTCATTCAAGCCATATAAGTATGACTTTGTATTTTTAAAAGATGGATTTTTAGCTGTTTTTAACTTTTTATTAGTATGACAAATTGTTAGTACTTTTGGAAAACTACTGATCAAGAGAAAGGTGAATGAGATAAACTTTTATATGGCATTCACCTTCATTCGAGATTTAAAACTATAAAATTGCTTATGTTTTCTCGTCAGTTTAATAAACTGAAAATTTTTTACGTCAGATTCAATTTTTTTGTTCCCATTATGATAGCAATACATTTTTTTTCCTTTGAATTTGTTGAATATGTTTGATGCACGACAACATTAGTATTTTGTCGGTCAGCTTGTCGTGAACCGAGTGTTTTTACAACAAGTACATCAATTTTTCACATTTTTCTTCCATAGATTTTTTTGATTGTGTTTGAGGCACGACAACATTAGTTTTTTTTGTCGGTCAGCTTGTTGTCAACCGAGTTGTCGTGCATCAAACACATTCAACAAAATCAAAGGGGGAAAAATGTGTTGCTATTAGGGTGATCAGTTCGGTTTTCAAAAACCGGCTACTCGGTTTTTTTCACTCATAAAAACCGTCGGTTTTTTTTAAATCCCTATTTTTCGAATATCGAATAATCCGGTTATTTTTTGTCGAATCTCGGTTTTTTGGCGTTCGATATTTTTTATTTAAATTTATTCATAATTGTGTAAAATGTTTTCGTGTTCTCGTTGTTTTTCCAGTGTTTCGGAAGAACAACCTAATTGTTAGTTTTATAAATCTTCAATGTTTAATAAGTCGGCTGAAAAGCGAAAGAAATTACAAATGTTTGTAAAAGACCAATTTAATAAGGAGCTTCAACTTATCCATGATGTTAAGCACCACTGGAATTCTATAACCAATATGGTTTCTCAATTTTTAAAATTGCACAAATGTGTGAATCATACTTTATTGAACTTAGGACTGACTCCATTTAGTGAAAGTGATATCGAAACTTTGTCTGTGCTTAGTGACATCCTTAAACCATTGGAAATGTCTATACAAAAACTTTCTGGAAACTCTTCGACTTTAGCTGATGCTGAAGGTATTTTTAAATTATTACTTAAACACTTTTTAACAATTCAAAACCAATTATCACTAAATTTATATGAAATTTTAAAAAGACGTAAATGAGAACGACGTGTTCAATCTCTGAATACTCTCATTTTGTATTTAAGTACGAGTAAACTCCCAATTAGTGGCGCATTTCTAAAATATTCAAGGAAAAATGATTTTTGATTTTTAATATATGGATAAGAGCGGCAAAAGGACTCGAAACCTTGACAGACGGGCATTTTCAATGTCAAGTTTTATAAAAACCAAAGAAAAAAATAGGTATACACCCACGCACTTAAATTGTATCTTATTTCTTAAACGTTACTTTAGGGAAAACTAAAGATTAAATTAAATATATAATATTTATATAAAATCAATCAATTTACAAATTAATTGTTTTGTTTTGTTTGTCTTTGTTAAAATAACAAACTGATCTCACTAATGTTTTGCATTGTTATTATAATAAAAATAAAAGTTTACTTTTTATAGGTATAATTGATTTGTTTTCTGTTATTTTTTAATACAATTGCTTGTCAAAAATTGTGTTTTAATTTGTTATTTGGCATAATTTTGAAAACCGGATTATCCGGTTTTTTGTGAATTTCAAAAAAAGCAACCGGTTTTTTTTAAATGCCATTTTTCGAATAATTCGAAAACCGGTTTTCGCAAAAACCCGAATTATTGATCACCCTAGTTGCTATGATAATGGGAACAAACAAATGAAATCTGACGTAAAAAATTATTAGTTTATTAAACGGACGACCAATTTTATAGTTTAAAATCTTGAATGAATGACATACATTGGCATCAACGACAATTTGACCGACATTTTCACCCATCATGTCGTGCATCAACGACAATTTTACCGACATTGTCACCCATCATGTCGTGCATGATTGGGTGGGCGACATGTCGCTTGTATAGGCATCAACGAAAATTTGAACGACATTGTCGCTCATCAGGTCGTGCATGACAAAGCGGACACTTGTATGAAAATTTCGTCGACGATTTGTATGGACGGTCCCCTAAATGTCATCAACGATTTACTATGGTCATGCACCTTTCCTTAAGGATGTCTTGCAGACACTGCTACTGGGTGATTGTGAAATTAAATATGAAAACATATGAATATCGATACTTTAATTCTGAAGTATGCTAATAAGTAGACTTAGCCTGTTCTCATTTACTAACTTCAAATCGATATTAAATTATTATGGCATGTAACTTGATTGCTTATCGCCCCCTGAACAGTCACATTATCCATTTCACACAGCTCTTTATTAATAACTCTCGGGTTTTCTAGGAATACGGTATTTGTAATCTCGTTATCAGAGAAATCAAACAGTCTGTCAAACTCCAAAACTTAGTGTTAATCAATCGTTAACGACAATGATTCAAATACTACCATCGATGGTTCCAACGAATCAGTTTTTGAGGTCGTAATTTTTTGTAAAAAAAACTGGCATTATGTCCATGGGAGTACAACAGCCGCTTCTCATCTCCTATCTCCATACAGCATATGTGACACTCACAGTGTTAAGCTCGAAACAATTGCAGAATATAAAAAATATGTCTATTTGATTGGATTTAACTTAATAACTTTCAATGTTTTACATTATTGGTTTTTTTTTAACAAGCTGGTAAAACATTTCCAACAAAGTTTCTACAATGTATTTAATACTATTTTACATGAAACGTATGTTGAAAATAATTTGTTTTGTGAAAGCCAAGCGCTTTTCCTACAAATCTCCCAATCCTCTTACAACAATCTGTTTAGTTGTTTCAGATGTGCATAATTATTATTATTGTTGTTTGTGTTTCACCGCCGCTCGATCTGGATTATCAGTCATTGTTAATAATGTTGATGGTGCAAAAGAATATTCTTTTTGTTTTTTTTGCAATAGTATCGGGAAATAGTGTATATATTTAAAATAGTGTGTTTTAGTTTAAATTCAACAGAATAAATAGAATGATTTGTAATACTGAAAATAAAATTACCTTAGCTTAAGTCGATTTACATTTGCAATTCTAACATAAAAATATTAAGTATTTAATCCCTGTGTAGCAAAAATCATTTACATGAACTTTGTATGTTTGTTGTATCAAAAACCGGCATGATGGTTAGTAAAAGCGACTAACGTGTCGGAATTCATCAAAAGGTTTTTCTTAAGGTTGATGCTGTTGTATTTAATGTAGCATTTTCTATCGTCGTTCCGTTTGAATATCACATGATATTAATTTGATGTATGAATCTCGATATTATGGTCACACTTTATGCATATGGTTATTCATATACATATAAATTAAAATAGGTCATGCAATTAAATTCCAGTACAACCCAGAATTAAGCAAACTTTAAACAGCCACTAACCATAGGTCGGGGTTGGGGATCAGACTACAATTTTGCTATTTATTTTGAATTCGATTCTGAAGTCCATCAGCATTTTATTTGTAAATTATATCTTATGACTACTAAAAGACAAATGTAGATGTTTGTTCAAACAATAAACTTGTTGGTAAACTTTTTTTTATTAAATTTTTTGTCACCTCATTGGCACTTGTATGATAAAATTCGGCCACCATAAATACACATAATATCCATTATGTATTTACTCTATGTCTATTTTCTTTTTTATATCAATTTATGTGAACTTATTAAATATTCTATTCATAATACCCAATCGATAAAAAAAATCTCATTCCTTTTCGAATACTATCCAAAATAATGTGTAAATAAACAATAGCTAAATTTCCCCATGAATTTTGTGTTTTATTTTTGTCAAATTTCCATTTACGTATATAAAACAGATTTCCATTATTTTCTTTATTCTTGTCCATTAATTATTTATTATATTACAAATAAAACAATAAATATCATTTGTCCCATCAAGTCGAGAGAACAACAATAAAACCTATGAAATGATTCAAACTAAGGTCATAGAATATTAAGTTAAAAAGATTTTGTTGTCTTGAATTTGGCAAATTTTGAGGGATTCAAGTGTTTTTAATATCTGTTGTCCAATGGTGTGTAACGAGTGCTGAGTTGGGTATTAGATAACATAAGAGATATTTTGGTAGTGGAGAGTTTTAAGAATGATTTACAAGAAAATTCTAATAAAAAAGAGAATAATTCAAGACGTTACAAGTGTAATTCCAGAAATATCCTTACTGGCACTTAGACTGGGTTAAATGCTTGAAGAACAAAATTACTATGGTATAAATTACCTAATACTTGGTTTAGGATTTTACAGGCAACTACCCGGATTGGATCCCATCCGGAACCCGATTCGGATAAAATGTCCTAGAATCGGATCAATATCGGATCAGAAACGGCTTACTATGCTTACTAATATAATATGAAAACAATTTTGCCCCTAATTCAATAAACTAAACTAATATTATATATGTTTATATTATATAATTCAGTAACAATTATTTAATACTTTCTACAATAAAAAAAAAAAATGAATCCATTTTCAACCAAGTTTCAGAATTTTTACTATAACTATCATTTCACGGATTCCCTTTTGTCGGATCTGCGTCCGCATTTGGGCACATTGGGTATCAACAAAAAAGTCTCTGAGTGGGTATGCAAACATGGGAAATATTAGACCTCGTTATATGATTAAATATTTTTATTTGGAAGGCAAATAATAAAAATCACAAATAACTCCTTATGAGGGAATTTCATAAATTTAAGTTAGAAGCGATAAGTGCCTGAAAGAATCCAAAATTGTTATTTATGGTGAAAATATCATGAAAAATATCAATTTTTTTGGGTCGGTCTATTTGAGACTTTTTTTGCTCTGTTTTAGATCTACAACTTTGCCGAAGACGAAAAGAAAAAAATCCCGAACAGTTTATGAAATATGGACTCCCTAAAAATGTTCAAAAAATCGTATTGAGGTAAAAATATTGGAGTATCCATAAAAAAATGTTTCGATGTAATTTTTTTAGTCTTGGTATATACTTCAAAAATAGCTGGGTACGAAGGCGGCACCAATTTATGTGTTGCATTGTGTAATACTAATTTAATATTGCAATATTAGTCAACTATGCAATAGCGAAGCATTGCCGGGTCCACTAGTACTGTATTGAAATTACCGTAGGATATATATTTTTTACATTTTTAAGAGCTAGAGAGATAAATTTCGATACCCAAATAGCACTCGACAACAGAAATATGAATGTATAGACGAAATTTTAATTTTTGGCCAAATAGGCATAGTGGGCGTGGCAAAACTTTTTTTTTATAGCTAGAGAGATGAAAATTGTTACCTTGATAGTACTCGGCAGCAGAAATATGAGAAACTTAAAACATAATTTCCCTTTACACCCCATGAATGAGGTACGGGATAGCTTCTCGCGTTGTTGTGAATTATCACGCTTTCTATTTTTAGATTCACAACTAACGGCACCTACTTGTTTATCGACGAATGCGAACGTCACTGTTTGAGAAGCTCTTACTAGACATGCCGATTGACTATTTTATTTTTTTTTAACGATGGAGAGATAAAACTTGATATATAGACAGTACTCGGTACAACAATTATAAATTTTCGATCAGTGGGCGAGATTAAACTGTGCTTTTGGGACTAGATTGGTACAACTTACTACGAGTATACAGATATTACTCGGCAATACAGGTTTAGTTTTCGGAATAGGCGTGGTGAAATTTTTTTTTTATCCCCAGAGTGATGAAATTTGGTACAAATATAGCACTCCACACAACAGATATGAATATGTAGACGAAATTTTAATTTTCGAATGGGGGCGTGACAAAACATTTGCAAGGGTTACAGCGATAACATTTCATATGCAGATAAAACGTACCACAACAGATATAAAAATGTATTCGAATTGTTTTTTTCTGATCAGTGGCTGAGTTTAATGTGCCTAAAGTGTATTTATAACCATAGAGAAATACAATTTTATACACCAATACTACAATTTTGAATAGTGGACGGAGGAGAAAATTTTTGATTTACATATATGGCCGGCAATATAGACAAGAATATACGGACAAAATATTTTATTTCGATAAGTGGGCGGAATGGTCATGACAAAAGTGTTTTAGGTCTACACCAATTTGTTTAATCAATTCGATACACAGATAGTACTCGGCACTACAGCTATGCATATGAAGAAGAACATTTTATTGCCCCTCGGTGGGGAAAGGCGGCATGCGAAATAAAACAGTTTTATATAGGTAATATTTGTACAGAAGAAAGTAAGCAGGTCCAACATATTGTTATCGTGCTTAGGAAGATTTCCCAAAGTATGTTTAAAAGTGTATACTGACAGCACTTATAACTGTGAGCCAATTCTGTAAAATATACATATATCATCGGCATAGTTCACATTTTTCAGTCGACCAGTCATGCCCCACGTGATAACCCTTCTCTGCATGACCGAGTTCAGTACCATGTTAAATAACAGCGGTGATACAATGCATCCCTGTCGTACTCCAGTGGTAACATTAATTGGGTTGCTCAACAAGCGTTCATGCAGTCCTCGGCTCTTATGTGGTCAATTAATTCATGTGGAACTCCTTTATATTAAACTGCGTACCAGATGATGGAAAGTATCGAATGCTTTCGTGAAGTCTATGAAATTAAGATATATTGGTTGTACAGGCATTCCCTGAAAGCTGTTTTGCAATCTTGTGCAGATCTCTACCCATGTGTGTATTGGCAGCGGCCTGGAGGCCATGTTTTCTTTTCAAATGCTCTTTTCTCGCCGAGCTCCCTTTTTGATCAGGCGCTCTAAAGTGGCAAGTTATGCTTGCAGATACAAACGCCCCTATTCCCGTTGTCGTCGTCAATGCAAAACGACGTCGGTATTCTCATAGTCGTTTTCGATAATTATCAACGGCTACTGACACAAATTTGGTATTCTGTAAGGAAATGTGACGACTACGTTGAAACGAAACGACTCTGACTCTGTCGTCACAGTTTTTGGGAACGACTTGAATCAATTTCAAGGAAAAATTTTAGTATGTAAATTTTGAAATGTTTTGTTTAATGACGTCAAAAAATAAAATTCGGGTAAATGGATTTCGGACAGGAACAGTTCCGACCAATTTTAAGGTGCAATGTAAGACAATAATTTCTTTGGGCCGCCTTTAAGAGATACTAAAAAATCCTTTGCGGTTGTAGTAACAATTTTGGTCTTCTTTGTTTGGAGCGAAATCGGTTCCATCAACACATCTAAGAATTCCAGGAAATCCTATTTTATTCAATAATTTGCACCCGATTTTTCATCTTTCAATTATATCCATTGTGGACAAATGACCTTTCTTATGCGTTCAGTGTTTCGACCAGAATCTTGCAATTACTGGCTGCGACCAGATGTTGTCCTGAGTTCACTATTCATTATAGGAACTATTTCTTCCAGCATGCTGCTGCAGCAGTAGTTCTCGAATCTAAAAAAATAGAAAAAGATGGAAGGCCGGCCAGCAGGTAACAAATGTATGTACATACATGCTATCTGGCAAGCTTGAGATATCTGATCTCTGTTAACGTATTTTCCTTTCCAGTATATTTTTCTTGCTTTCCTCATCATTGGAATATGAATCGGACACAATAATAATCAAAATTAATCAGCTGATGTACAAATGTTTCATCAGCTGTTATTATTTCTTTAATGTTATCGATAAACAGCCGACGTCGTCTCATTGTAGTTACAGAAAACCGAAATAGAGTTGATGAGACGACAATGTTGAATCGAAGTGATGTTGACATAAAAACGACGACGATGTCGACGACGACAACGGGAATAGGGTTGTATATTGAGACTCTAGTTCGGGCAACGTTAATGGCGCCATTCAAGAGGCTTCTGTCTTAAATAAGTTGCCAGATATTGTCTGATATCCATATTTTCCGCTAACGTTCCGGGTGCCCGAGATGTTTTTTCTCTGAAAACATGCTTTATAGTTCATTTCACAGTCTTTTACAGTTGTTAGGTACACATTTACACCGGGTCCTTAAGGAAGCGATGTAGCTTTCGCTCACATGAGTAGACTTAAGTTTGACTACGTCATATCGTCTTGGCAAAGACTGTGTTTTTTGTCGCAGGTCGTATCCCCCTTAAAAGTAAAGTGGTTATCTGAAGCTCCGAGTGCACCATACCTATTGCGTACATCCAGTAACGCACCACGGCAATAACTGCTTATCGTAATATGGGCAATTTGAGTTTCTGTTCGGTGATTAGGGAAACCCATATTTGTATATGTCCCTGTAACGGAAGATAGTTAGTCGCACAGATTCCGATGAAAAGTTATGCATTCTCGTTTATTAGTTGTAGTCCCTGATGCCATTACATTTTCCATAGTTGTGTTATCTGGATCCAATTGTGCGTCAAAGTCGCCGGTTAGTATATTAATGTTGCTGCTAGGTGTGGCTTTCAGATGTGGAGACCGAGGAAGAGAATATTGTTTTTCTTGAACTCATTTTATATCTGGGTTAATTTTGATTGTTCTAAAAGCGTTTTAATATTCCATGTTTCACATCGTGTCCTTGATTTTAAGCATAAGATCGTCAACAGTTGGGGATCATTTTGGTATTCATTTGTTTCTATAATCAGAAAAATTTAAGATGGACCGGTGATCGGCAGATCGTATCCGAATAGTATAGTATATATAGTGGTTATTTATTGCAAATTTGGCCAACAAATTTGTAACCTAATGTGCTTTCAACTATAGCCCTGTGCACATGTATTAACATTCCGTTTGTAACAATAACAAATATTCATATTGTATTGAGTTGCTTTAATAGTGGCCTTAATTTTGATAACAATAATAATTTATTCGTTGCCCATGTTTTCCGAGATTATAGTTCTTTTTATACTACACATGGTTTCATAGTTTTTCGCAAAATAATTTAATTTTGATCTTGTTATATGTTAGGTAGGAAACCAGTTTCATCTGCACGACCAGTGAGCTTTAGGTAATCTTAGAATGTCAGCATCATGTGTAGTTACTTATTCCGGCCATGTTAAGGCAACATATCAACACACACAAACATATATACACACGCTCATACAAAGTAGCAAGATATCTTCATAATTTTAACTTCCTCTTCCGCCGGCTAAGAAATGTCTGTTACAGTTTCCTGCTGTTAGAAGAGCTTTCCGCTTTTTTGCCTGCGACAGCAGTTTGCTCAGCAACTACTCTCGATACGCCTGGCTTCATCATTATTCATTCCCTTTCACACTCCAACGAAAAGTTATACAAGTAAGTAAAGTTTCCCCTTGAATTTAAACTGAGATTCTGCAGCAGAACAAAAAGAAGTTTTATTGTTAACCGGAATTCAATTTAACCGGAAGGCGTATGGTATAATTACAAACATGAATACGAGTGAGTGATTGCGTGTGTGAAAATGACACATTGAGAGGTGACACGACACGACAAACAAAGTGAATATATAATTAAATTATTTTATGGAATGTTGTTGTGCAATACCAGATGATATTGCACAGCAATAACTCTGAAGGTACAACCATGGGTGGGCCGCAATAAGACGAACTACGTGCTTGTATCACATCGCACTTTGGAATTTATACAAATGAAGAATATCACAAGAAATATTAAACAATTAATTGTATGCGAGAACTTTTGAGTGTGCAAGTAATTTTTTTTTGGTTTCACTCGAATTGTAGTTCGTTGAATTGTTGTTGTGTTGAAAACTGAAAACGTACAATACTCCTGGGTGGTTTTCACATCACGTAGTGATGTTGGAGTATATATTCAATTTAATAACGTCTTATATATGATACGTTCATAATTTAAATGAAATGGTCAAGGTAATAACGTGAATTCTTTGAATAAGAGAGCTGTGACGGTGTCTTTCAAAAATGACGAAGGATAGCGTAGAGTGCTTCGTTACCATTCGGATATTAGAATAAAACAGAATGCGTGGTCATGTATTGTTTTCTTGGAAATACTTCAGATGAAAACCATATTTGTACTTAATCGGGCCATGTTAACACTCAAAGAAATGGATGTGTTTAAAAAAATCCTTTTTAAATTTCATTAAAGGCATATTTTGATCGAAAATTCACTAAAACGCTAAGGATCAATTTCAAACTCTTTTTGAATTTAAACCGTTAACTTCATCAGAATGTACAAAAAAGTTTTAGGCTACCATTCAGTAAAATAATTATTGCTACACAGTGTAATTTTTGTCTGTGATCCCCCAAGCTAATGACAATGTCAACCACAGTTACTTGTGTGACTTTGTATTGGAATTTCCCCACATGAAGCATCTTACGCGCATTAGCGTCTTTGTAATACTTGTAATCCAGCAGATCGTGGCCGTGGTAATAGAAGCGAGGAATACACAAAGCGAAGATGTCACGAGTAATTTGTAATCATAGTAAAAGAAATAATTATAATATAATTATGTGTTCTGCCATCTTTGCTAATGGATCGATGCAAAAAGCCGCAACAAAACTGGCTGAAAAGCAATTATCTCCATTCAATTTTGTTCAATGCGTTGGCTCTAGATTAGGTTGTGCACTATGTACGTCTCATGCGTAACGTTGAACATCCATATGTACCAGCATTTACATACATGACTACATATATCCCAGAGGCGGAATGTATGGCAAGGAAGGCCTATCAAGGGACTCTTATAAGCATTCGGTATTTTCAAAAAAGGCCAATAACAAATTTCTAGTAAATGTCTAGAGTTCTTCTACGATTATATCTGGTCTCTCGAGGAAAATTTTACTGCAGCGGTCTATAAGAAGAGGTGCATTATACCTTTGCTATAGTCCTTACAGAAAAATGAATATTAGGGAAATTAATAGCTAGCTGCATCTGACTTTTAATAAAGATGCTACCAGTCGCGTTTACTGCTGCCATCCTCATGATCATCTCCATTATGATGTTGTCTGAAGACTCGCTTGGCAAAAATGGTTCTTTTAGATGTTTGCCCATTTTCACTGAAAACTTCGTGTCAGTCAGTGTCATCCTGCAAAGTCGTATTAGCTTCGCGGGGATACCAAACTCAGCCATAGCATCTAATAGTTTCTGTCGTATCGGACTGTCGAATGCAGCTTTGTAGTCGATGAACAAATGGTAGGTGTGGATCTGCATATCTTGGGTCTTCTCCAGGATTTGTCGTAGTCGGTGGTGGACAGTCTATTCCATCGTCGATAATTGGTGAGATTTCGTCACTTATGCTGCCTTCGGGAACAAGTGGAGATCGAAAGTGTCCCCTCTATATTTGCATCACAATCTGAATGCCAGTGACCAGATCTCCGTCTCAGTCCTTACAGGTAGGGATCTCTGGTTCAATCCTTTTCTTTTCATCTTTTGGTAGAACCTCTATCCACACACGCCTTTTCCTCCAGAACTGGCGTTTCATCTCCCTCTTATTCTCATTGTAACGCACCGTCAATGGCTACAGTTTTGCTTTGTATGCAGCAGCTATTTCCTCAGACATTTCGCGATATTCATCATAGGACCAGGGCTTGTCTGAGCGTGGTTTTCATAACCCAGTACGTATGCTGCCATTGGGTGTCGGGAACAGCAGAATAAGGGGGCTGGTTCGAAGTAATTGAGTGAGTTGGTTGAATGCATTGGCTATCTCGGTAGTATGCAGCCTTGTGATGTCTAGCTTTTTTGGGTTTGGTTACGAGCTCCTTAATAGCGTGCATAACTTGGCTGCAACTAAATGGTTATCCCAGCCAATATTTGCACCGCTCATCACAAGCACGTCCATAACGCTTGGGACATAAAACTTGTATAACTTAATTTCCCTTTACACCCCATGAATGGATATGGGATGGCTTCTCGCGTTGTTGCGAAATAACACGATTTCTATTTGATCGCTTTCTATCGACGAATGCGAACGTCACTGTTTGAGAAGCTTCTGCTAGACCTGCCGATTGACTCGACACTTATACTGCGAAGTTGCTGTCGACAACATTGGGGGGGCCGGCAATGAAGAAAAATGTAGATGACTGGAGGCGGAAATCGAACACGGGATCTCACGCATGGTAGTCGCGTGTTCTAACCACTATGCCACGGCCGGTCCCAACGCTTGGGACATGCCTTTCATCAATTACTACGTGATCAATCTGGTTCCTTGTATTTTGGTCAGTAGATATCCAGGTTGCCTTGTGGAAATCTTTATGCGGGAATCTGGATCCACTTACTACCTTATTCCTTGCCGACGCGAAGCTAACTAGTCTGAATCCGTTATAGGAGGTGTTGTTGTGCAGACTGAATTCCCGACTGCTGAACCAAGAGCTTCTTCCCTTCCTATTCAAGCATTAAAATCTCCCAGAACAATTTGAATGTCATGTGCAGGGCAGCGGTCTATATTTCCTCCATTCGCTCATAGCGTAATGTAAAAATATTTCGCCTTGATGCAAAAAGTGGCTTTTCGATTACTTATAGGTTTCGTGTCTTTCTGCATCGCAGCTATAAAAGATGTCATAGTTCTTTCAACGTGTGCATCCCTATTCCGTCCTTCGCATTTCCTGTTTGGCGGTGATGTCAGCCTTGTATTTGTCAAGGACATCCGCCATTTGGGATCGAACGTGGCATAGTGGTTAGAACACTCGACAACCATGCGACATCCAATCACCTACATTTTTCTTTCATTGCCTTCCCACTCGATGTTGTTGACAGCAACGTCGCAGTATAAGTGTCGAGATAATCGGCATGTCACTGCTTCTCAAGCGGTGATGTTCGCATTCATCGATAAACAAATAGAAGCCGTTAGTTGTGAATCTTAAAATAGAAAGCGTATTAATTCACAATAACGAAATAAGCTATCCCATACCTCATTTCTGGGGTATAAAGGGAAATAAAAAAAATCCGCCATTTGGATACAGGCACCTTATCTGCAGAGAGTTCGGACATTGCCATTAGCTGGAGTGGTTTAAGCAAAAATTTTCTTATTTCTTCCTAAAAGAAATTTTCTTATTTCTTTCATTATCTTTATGATATAGTAAATGAGATATAGGACAGCTTCTGCATTTGAGTGAGTTAACACGCTTTCATGTATAGACTCTAGGGTGATCAGTTCGGTTTTCAGAAACCGGATACTCGGTTTTTTTCACTCATAAAAACCGTCGGTTTTTTTGAAATCTCTGTTTTTCGAATATCGAATAATCCGGTTATTTTTTGTCGAATCTCGGTTTTTTGGCGTTCGATATTTTTTATTTAAATTTATTCATAATTGTGTTGGGCGTCGGGAGTGTGATGCAAGGCAAAGCTTCTGATCGGTTTAACTTGGCAAACCCAGAGTGATCCTTGCCAATTGCACTTCAAGTCTACTCACAGAGCTCCGTATTCGTGGTACTACTGCGAACGGAGTACCTCCACGTGGTGACGCCTGGAAACGTGCTTCTGACACCCGTCAGAGCACGGCTAACTGTGAGGGGCGAAACCTAAAACCCAGGCACGTCAGCTCAGAGTGAGCGGTACCCTGGTCAGCGTCTGACCCAGAATGGGCGGCTGCAATAAAATCCTGGCAGGAGGAGAAAACTGCGACGTGGTGCGCTGGGCTTGCAACCCGCCACTGACGTATAACCGATTGCAATGAAAAGAAGTAAAATAAGAATAAAACGGACCCCCCAAAATATTGACGACCACCGCAAACGAATTAAGGACCATGATTTGAGGATATGCACCTGGAATGTTAGAACACTGTATAGACCAGGTGCCTCCATCCAACTGGCGGAAGTCCTCGAAAAATACAAGGCTGACATAACCGCTTTACAGGAAATCCGGTGGACGGGACACGGGTGCTCGCGCAAGAAGTCTTGCGACATCTACTATAGTGGCCATGCGGACAAGCACGAGTTTGGTTGTGGATTTGTGGTTGGCAAGAGACTGCGACACCTAGTCTCAAGGTTCAACCCGGTGTGTGAACGTATAGCCACCATAAGAGTCAAAACTAAGTTTTTCCACATAACACTTATATGTGCCCATGCTCCGACAGAAGAGAAAAGCGATGAGGACAAAGACGAGTTCTACGAGAGCCTAGAAAATGTATATGACCGTAGCCCCAGCCATGACATCAAAATTGTACTAGGCGATTTTAATGCTAAAATAGGCAGGGAGACCGCATTTGAGCCTACAATCGGAAAATTCAGTCTGCACACCGAAACGTCGAACAATGGCATCAGACTGATTGATTTCTCTGCGGCAAGAAATATGGTAGTTAGCAGCACTAGATTTGACCATAAAAATATTCATAAGGCAACATGGTTATCTCCAGATCATTTGACGAGGAATCAGATAGATCACGTGGTAGTCGATGGAAGGCACGCATCGAGTGTTCTGGACGTACGAGTGATCAGGGGTGCGAACATTGACTCCGATCACTTCCTTACCGCAGTTAAGGTACGCACTAGGCTAAGCATGGCGAAAAACGTACGTAACCAGGCACAACGAAAGCTGGACATCGGTAAACTGCGGACCACAGAGGTAGCGGACGCCTACTCCAACCACCTAACTCAACTGCTGCGGAATGCTCCAACCCCTGATAATATAACCTCGCAGTGGCAATATATAGCCGACTCCATAGAACGGACTGCGAGAAGCGTACTTGGGTACTCAAAGCCGTCTCAAGAAGATGCCTGGTACGATGATGAATGTCGCAATGCCACGAGAGAGACGAATGCTGCATACAGGGCAAAACTGCAGCCAATGGCAACGCGAGCTGTTCGTGAACGGCACAGGGAGAAGAGACGAGAGGCAACTCGTCTTTTTACAAGAAAAAAGAAGGAGCTGAAGAAGAGGCAGGATGAGTGCACTGAGTTGCTCCGAAGTAGAGGGGAAGCCCGAAAATTCTACAAGAGAGTTAAAGCTAGAATGCGTGGAACAGGGTTGCCCTCCTGCAAGGACAGCGATGGTCAGCTAGTGACGGATCCGGATAACGTTCTGAAGATATGGAGAGATCACTTTAGAAATTTACTGGATACTGACACCACTCCAGAAGACCCCGCTTCAATCCATGACGATGGTATTAACTGTCCACCTCCGAGCCAGAGCGAGATACGTATGGCCATCTCCCGCCTTAAAAACAACAAAGCTGCTGGAGCCGATGGTCTCCCTGCTGAATTGTTTAAGGCTGGCGGGGAGGAGCTGATTAGGAGCATGCATCAGCTCATGGAGAACATCTGGCAAGAGGAGAGCATGCCCGGGGATTGGAGTCTCAGTCTGTTATGTCCCATATACAAGAAAGGAGATCGTAGTGAATGTAAGAACTATCGTGGAATAAGCCTATTACCAATTGCGTACAAGGTCCTTTCAAGCGTATTGTGTGAACGTCTAAAGCCAATTGTAGAAAAACTAATTGGACCATATCAGTGCGGCTTTAGACCTGGCAAATCTACGACGGATCAAATATTCACGTTACGACAAATCCTGGAAAAAACCCATGAAAAGCAGATCGACACCTACCACCTCTTTGTCGACTACAAAGCTGCCTTCGACTCTCCGATAAGGAATAGGCTTTATGAGGCTATGTCTGAGTTTGGTATTCCTGCAAAGCTAATCCGACTTTGCAGATGTACCCTAGAAAACACCAAATCCTCGATTAAGATTGGTAAAGATCAGTCTGAACCATTCAACACGGAAAGAGGTCTCAGGCAGGGCGATAGCCTGTCCTGTACACTATTTAATATAGTTATGGAGAAGGTGATGAGAAAGGCTGGTGTCAACATGTCTGGCACCATATTCCACAAAAGCCACATGCCACTAGCCTACGCCGATGATATAGATATCATTGGCCGAAATCTGCGGGACGTTACTGCAGTCTTCTCATCCCTAGAAAAGGAGTCGGCAAAAATGGGTTTAGCGGTCAACGAGGACAAGACAAAAATAATGATTTCGACGAACAAAGAGTCCTCTCGATGGGGACGCAGCGTCAACGTTGAAGATTATTGTTTTGAGGTAGTTGATGAGTTTACCTACCTCGGATCTTCCGTCAATAAGAAAAATAATGTCAGCCAAGAAATTAAGCGGAGAATAGTGCTAGCCAATAGATGTTTTTACGGACTTCGGCAGCACTTTAGTAATACCACCTTATCTCGGAATACTAAGAAACAGCTTTACCAGGTGCTAATCTTACCCGTTCTTTTGTATGCTGCCGAATCATGGGTGCTTACGACAACGGACATACAAAACCTGGGAGTATTCGAGAGGAAAGTACTCCGAAAAATTTATGGACCTATCTGTGTCGACGGCGAGTTTCGCCATCGGATGAACCATGAGCTGTATGAGCTTTACCACGACATCGACGTAGCTAAAAGAGTCAGAATGCAACGACTACGATGGCTGGGTCATGTTGCCAGGATGGATGTAAATGCTCCAGCGAGAAAGGTGTTTGAAGGCGAACCTGAAGGACGGCGCAGAGCAGGGAGACCCAAACTCCGTTGGAAGGACCAAGTGATAGGCGATGTGCCATCATCTGGTAGGACTAACTGGAGAACACACGCACAAGACCGAAGCGTGTGGAATTCTTTAGTACTTCAGGCCTCAAACTGATAAACCATGTTTGTAAGTTGTAATGGGCCACTTAAGTAAGTAAGTCATAATTGTGTTAAATGTGTACTCGTACATGTTTTTTCCAGTGTTTCGGCCGAACAACCTAATTGTTAGTTTTATAAATCTTCAATGTCGTATAAGTCGGCTGAAAAGCGAAAGAAATTACAAATGTTTGTAAAAGCCCAATTTAATAAGGAGCTTAAACTTATTCATGATGTAAAGCACAGCTGGAATTCTATGGCCAATTTGGTTTCTCAATTTTTAAAATTGCACAAATGTGTGAATCATACTTTATTGTACTTAGGACTGACACCATTTAGTGAAAATGATATCGAAACTTTGCCTGTGCTTAGTGACATCCTTAAACCATTGGAAATGTCTATATAAAAACTTTCTGCAAACTCTTCGACTTTAGCTGATGCTGAAGGTATTTTTAAATTTTTACTAAAACACTTTTTAACAATTCAAAACCAATTATCACTAAATTTATATGAAATTTTAAAAAGACGTATTCAATCTCTGAATACTCTCATTTGGTATTTATGTACGAGTAATCTCCCAATTAGAGGCGCATTTCTAAAATATTCAAGTAAAATTGATTTTTGATTTTTTATATATGCATAAGAGCGGCAAAAGGACTCGAAACCTTGACAGACGCCTTTTACACTATAAGTCCAACTAGTACATTGAGTAAAAGGGCATTTTCAATGTCAAGCTTTTTAAAACCCAAAGAAAAAAAATAGGTATACACCCACGCACTTAAATTGTATCTTATTTTTTAAATGTTACTTTAGGGAAAACTAAAGATTAAATATAATATATTTTATATGAAATCAAGTATTTACAAATTAATTGTTTTGTTTTATTTGTCTCTGTTAAAATAACAAACTGATCTCACTAATGTTTTGCATTGTAATTATAATTAAACTAAAAGTTTACTTTTTATAGGTATAATTGAATATTTTTCTGTTATTTTGCAATAAAATTTTTTGTGTTTTAATTTGTTATTTGGCATACATTTGAAAACCGGATTATCCGGTTTTTTGTGAATTTCAAAAACAGCAACCGGTTTTTTTTAAATGTAATTTTTCGAATAATTCGAAAACCGGTTTTCGCAAAAACCCGAATAATTGATCACCCTAATAGACTCACACAATAGTACCTAGAACTTAAAGAAAAATCCGAACGTCAGCTTTTTTTAGAACTGTCTAAAACGTCAGGAGCCGATGGCAGGTCTCGAATCCAGGTCATCCGAATGATAGTAACGTGTGTTTACCATCATGGTGAATGTCGAAACGATGTAATCCTTCTTCGAATATTATTTTTACTACTATATTTAGTCATGTTCGCTATTATTGTAGTTTCCTAATATATAGACAAAACCTGCAAAAAATTTGCAAACTAGTTAGGTAATTATATTCGTCTATAGCTCAGGTCGATAGCTCTTAAGCTACGACTATATTTGCTCGGTCAGTCTCCGAAAAGGGGCAATTTGTATTGGACGTGGGAGTAGTTTTTTTACTGATCTTGCTCATCTTAGAAGTCAATCTCCACTTAGATGGCAAATTTTACCATACAAAGGTGAAGGGTATAAAAATACTTTATTATTCAGAAGGAAAATAAAAGTAGTCTTACTCTTATATTTTTCTTTTAAATATCGTTCTCAGATGTTTCCTTTTTTGTGCTGCTATTCACTCATTCATTTTTCTCTCGATGCCTTTTTACATGTCTGCTTAAACTGGGCAATATATAATAAAACAGGAACTCGCCTTATCCTGCAGTTTTTTTGAGATCTCTCAGATGGATTGCGAAGGCCTAATTTAGGCACGCCTTGAAATTGTTCCCGTTAAGGATCATGGGTTACCTACATATTTGCGCTAATATGTACATTAGGGTAATAACTTTTTGCATTTTTTGCAAATATCAAATCTCCCCAGACAAAATCGTGTAGGGCATGGAAAAATATTAAGAACTGCGTTTTTAGTTTTTCGCTATCGTTAAAAAAGGTTACGCACCAAACGCGTTAAAGTTTTGAATCAAGAAAAGTTAAAAAAAAAATTTTTTTTTCATATGAAAATAGTACAAGATATTTATCCGCCTTGTAAAACATCGCGTACTTTGAACCTAAAGTTTATATCTTACAACACCTAATTATTATCATTTATTGTTATTATTTGTTTACATACTTACATATGTATAACACATATTTAAAAAAAAATTTTTATTAAAAAAAATTAAGAATACATATATTAAAGGCATTTTAGAAATCGCTTTCGGTGCGTAAGGTTTTTTTAGCAAATTGAACTGAAAAAGTTTTTTATATCATTAACACAATATTTGCCATTAGAAAAGCCCTGGGGAGAATGTTGTCCAAAAAAAGTTATTACCCTAATGTACATACACCATTACATACATGTCACGTTAGAGATTTGCATGTGTAGTAGGTATGTATGTAACGCTATGCGGTGCTGTGTATACATCTCTGTCACTTATTTTGCTCGTAGATTAAGTCATCTTCAATTTTAAACTAAATTTGCCATTGTGACAGTCTGCCACCAAATTCTATTCCCCAAAAGGCAGAAACCAGCCGTTTTTCTACATTCATAAGATTGAGGCCATATATTCTAGTTCCAATTTCATGTGAGAATGTGTTGTGCTGCACCTAATTGGATTTGTGTCATCATCCCGTATGAGCGCATAGAACAAGGGTTGGTGTGTCGGTGTTTTCGGAGTCCCACCGCTCTGTCAGAGTATGTGTGAATTTTATTTTGTACTTACCTAATGCCACCGCGACTGGTGTCATAGTTTAGTAAACGCGTATTATGCCGCCATGTTATGTACGATGTGGGCTGTGGTATCTTCGATATGACGCACTGGAGTTCAATGGTACTGCCGGCTTTGTAGTATTTCTCTGGTGTCGCCGAGCCACGTTCATCCAGTATTTCCACATGAGGAACTGAAAATATAAATGGGAAAACATAGAAAACACCACAACGAATTGAAATGAGTACAACAACAGCAGCAATAACAACAACAGCGAAAAAGTGATTATTGAATGGCAATGAAAACAACAAGAAAATGCCTAAGGTCGTACATAAACATTACACGCCGATTATGTGTACACACGTATGTATGGGGTTATGTGCGTAGTGGTACATATATACTTATGTATAACGTCTAAATAGATAAAAGTTTATATACGTACTTACATACATGCAAGTAGGGGCCTACTTATGCACACTGACACACATACACTGCCAGCAGGGATGGCAACCCAAACGATGATGTTATGATTTTGCAAAAGTGGCCACTTTCAGGAGCGAAACTCTTTACGTTCTCATGAAGGCCGGAAGCCTTAAAGACAGACCCAGAATGTGAATCTCATTAAGCGCAAAACACAATGTGCCGCAAACCTACCACCAAGCCACAGCGCAAGTGGCAACAAAATGTTGCATATTACGAGAATCGCGAACAGGGAAGCGAGCACTGGAGGCAGCCTCGAGCAAAGCTCATTTCCCTGTACACGCACTCGGTGCCATTGTGTTTAACTGGGTGGGAGTTTTAATTGAGAGGTGGGGGAAGGGGAAAGCCACAGCAAGGATGGGGTAACACAAGGAATGCGGACGAACCAAGTCGTTTGCGGATGGAAGCAATCATGAATTCAAAATTACAATATAATTCTATCATTCAGAACTGCAGGACTACAAAAGATACGACGATGACAAATCTGTACCTAATGGCGATAAGACGATATACATAAATGCGGCATGCCAAGACCGCAGGATAATTGCAAACTCAATGAATGCAATACTCTATAACACAGTGAAACACAAGTTTTGGGCGGGGGAGTGAGGATGTTTCGAAAATGCAAAGCTAGTTAGCGCTGCAGATTAAATTAAGATGAACGATTATAATATTATGTTGTGTTACTGTCTAAGTGATTGACATATCACCGTTCAGGCCGAACGACTTAACTTAGAATTATGATAATTTGCGGGTACGTTACCCTTATAGAGTAGGTGCGTGATAAGAAGTGATTTTTCGAAATTTCTACTCAAAGGTATGAAAAAATGATTATAATTAAGATCGTGTCCTCATGATTGTGTATTTTTATCTAAATTTCTTCCATTAACTATACAGATTTGAGCAATAACACTTTGAAACAAAATCAAACTTTTTGATAAACACCCGAACGTCATTAAATAGGTTCGATAGTACTACCGGAGCTGAGTAAAACCCTACCTCAGTTCGGCTAGAGTTGCATTTAGCTCGTCGTCAAGCATAATTAGGAAGTGACATAAGAAAGCCCAAATAGATTTAAAAGTGAAGGTGAAGGTATATCGCCGTTACTATTGAGTTAGCCGTTAAAGCTTCAGTACGGGTTATCTCATCGGTGCTAGGCGCGATGAGTTAAAAACTGCATCCGCTGAAAATACAGCTGCCATTCTTATAAGTTCGGATTGTTGGACCTGTGGAGGGCAGTTAACAATCTCCGAAAAGTATTCAAACCACCCGTTGAGTTGGTCATTTTTGGATAAATGTAGATGTCCCACTTTATGCCTTATTGGATAGATGCCCCACTTTATGCCGTATTGGAAGAGTAGGGCTTTAATCCTTGCCTGCAAGAGGTCTGAGTGGTTGTTATTCCTATCTGCGTCTTCGGCATGGTAAGCGAAAGATGAGAACCAAGTCCGGTTTTCTGTTCGGCAAGAATGTTTGACCTCTTTGCACAGAGCTCTGAATTCCGAGTCTACCAGTTGCTCAACGAGAGCTTGTAACGCTTCACTAATTCACGCCGGTCTTGCTTTGGACATTTGTTTAAGGTACACTTTGATTAACTGTGAATTCATATTTTATTGTGTACCAAATCTCATTAACATCAGAGCTGAGGCTCGGGACAGACGGTAGATTATCTCTCAGTTAGGACATACATTTTGACAGGACGTGTGTGTTCTTTAATGCATTAGAATTAAATAGAGCCTTAGTATTTACAGATTGCATTAATTGAATGCGGATTCTCGCAATGACCAGGAAATGGGGAAATGGTCGGATGCGACACTGTTTTAATCAAAACTCACACTACTTCGTGCTCACGCTTCCTTTCTTTTGTTTTGCTTTTTTACCAAAACAAAATAAATGTGTTGAAAAAAAAATAAATAGGCTTGAAACCGTTTAATAACACGTGTGTAGGGCTCAAGTAAATACGTTTATGCGTTATCTGTAATTAGCAACAAAAAAAAAAGAATATCCTTTGCATCATGAATGCTCTCAAATCATCTAGCATGTTCTTGAAATAATCACATTGACTGCTTTTCTTTCCGGTTACATTTTCTATTTTAGTGAGGCGCTGATGTGGTGAGCGGGTTTGTTGTGAAAGTGTAAGGAAGAAAGAGAGAGCGAGCGGGAGACTGATTAAATATCATCATCATAGTTTCGCCAAGTTTTACCTACATACCTTCATTCATCTTTCGAATAATCATTCTAACCCCCTATTTACTACCAGATTATCCGAATTTCCATGAATTAACTTATATGACATATACTAGACAGTTCAACAAAAATTCCTGCATAACGGCGACTTAAAGAATTTTAAACATTTTAATGTAAATTATCAAGAATTTCAATTATTCACACAACTAACAACCCAACAGCGCAGAAATTTTATTAACATAAAGCCTCAATTATTCATGCCTACAAAACTGTAGGTAACTGAATAAATTCAATTTGAGAAATAATTAATAATAATTACAGCAATTAAATTCTAAAATTGGAAATCTAAAATTTCCAAAGTATCTGCCAACTTTGAAATGCAGAAATTCCATCTCTAATTTCCAGTCACGACCTCAGTGCATACTACACAACGAACGATGAATGAATTCTTTGAGAAGCCACAGACTGATTTGCCCTAGAATGCAAGCATGTAGTTCAGATATCAGTCATAAAGAAGCTTCTTATCTTTGCACCATTACATTCATTGGAATGAGGAGCAAGCAACGCAATACATTCAGCAAAGCAACATTTGACCTTAGGATAATTTCCTAATGAGAGGGGAATATTTTCAAAATTATATGAAATGAGTGAGCGAATAAATGATGGACTGACTGAGTGACTGGATGCCTGACTGTCTGGCTGGCAGAAAGAGCAACTGTTGTGGGTGTGTGTGTGTTTATTGCCATTGCTTATGATGAGGTTTCGCTTGAGTGATGCTTTATCTTACACCGCTCGTACTTGACGCTTTTGCTGTAAGGATCAACATTGAATGTTAGAAGTGTCGCTGGTGGTCGGTGCTTTCGAATACTGGTATATGGCTGAAGCCGTAGGGCGACAAGTGCCAAATTACAGCAAAGTTGTATCTGTGTGTTTAGGACAGTTACTTGCACCATTAAGCAGACAACCATGTATGTGCTCTCGGGGTCCTCCAGTCATTCTGTACACATGACAACATAATTTTGCTGTATGATAAACTCTATACAGTATCAGTTTAATTGAGGTGGTGGTGTACACTGTACAGCGCTATGAGGTAGACATAATCATTTGCAAGATTTTCATTTTGAGTCGAGTAAAAAGTTAAAGCAAACATATTTCAGGCAATAAGATAATACATGAGCTCAAAATTTGATCCATCCGAATTTCACTAAAGCTTGACAAGAACATTTATAACAATTGCTTATATCACTTATATATATCACTTGCCACTGTGCGCTAGGATAATCGGAAGGTGGTGTTTTTAGAACATAGGGTCTGAGCAAAGGCGTGTTAGTAGACTCTAGATATCTCTGGGTAATGCAGCTTGCAAAATCAGTGCCCACTACACTTGTATCTTTAAAAATTTAATATTATTGACATCTTAAAGAAGTTACAATCTAGAAGAAGTTACAATTTCAGTAGCGGAGAAAAGTGTGTCCAATATTATAGACAATATTTATAGCAACACCCTTAGGAATGAGGGTGTATGTCATTTTATAGTCTGTAGTAGCATTTATTAGCAAGCAGGACTCTTCGAGGCTGACATTATTTATTTTGTTGATGACGGAGCCTATGTAGATAAAATGATCCACCACCTCGAAATTATAGTTGTCAACGTTCACCCAGTTTCCCAAACGAGTAGATTCTTTGTTTGTTGAAACTAATAACTTCATTTTGTCCTCGTTCACCGTTAGACCAAAATTCGTTGATTCTGTATACTTGAGAAGGCTGCAGTCATGTCTTCGTAATCAGCGTACGCGAGTAGCATGTGGCTTTTGTTGAATTTCGTGCCACTCGTGTTTACTGCAGCTTTCCTCATTATCATCTCCATCACTATGTTGAAGAGGTCACACGATAGGTCGTAGCCTTGTCTGGTACATAAGGGCTCCGTGAGGTCCTTCACTGAAGACTTCGCGTCAGTCAGCGTCATTCCGCGAAGGCGTATCAGCTTCGCCGTACTCGGGCTGTCGAAGGCAGCTTTATAGTCGACGAAAAGATGGTACGTATCGATCGGTTTCTCTTGGGTCCTTTCCAGGATTTTCCGAAGTGTGAATATCTGGTCAGTTGTTGATTTACCAGGTATAAAGCAACACTGATAAGGCCAATCCCGCGGTAATTGCAGCACACATTTGGATCACATTTTTTCGGCACAGGACATTATACGCTTAGGTTCCAATCATCGGGCATGCACTCCTTAAGCCAAATCGTGCACAGGAGCTGGTGCATGCTCGTTATCAGCTCCTCGCCACCGGACTTGAAGAGCTCTGCTGGAAGTCCGTCGGCACCGGCTGCTTTATTGTTTTTCAGTCGCGAATTGCTCTTCATACCTCGGCTTGACCTGGTGGTGGGCAATCTAAGCCGTCGTCGACAATTGGCGTGATACCTTCACGTGCGCTGCCTTCTTGAGCCAGCAGTTGCTGGAAGTGTTCTCTCCATATATGCACTCTGCGTATCTGTAACCAGATTTCCATCCTTGTCCTTACAGGAGGGGAGGCCATTACCGTAGCCTTTTGCTTATACTTTCTGGTAAAATTTTCGGACTTCACCTCTATCTCTGTATCGCTCTATATTCTACTATGAAAATTTACCGGTAGTTATATTTTATCGGAATAGTTCACCCCTTGTTGTACCTCCCATACAAAATTACCTATTTTTGGATAATTCATATTTCTTTCATAACTACCAAACGGGCAACTGGAGGATATTTGAATTAGGTCAGTTTAATTATCTTGTCATAGTAGACAAACCCCTTCTGGTACCTCCCATATAAATGACCGAATTGACCCTCCTAGTTTTAAATACATATCTTTTTTGTAAGTACACTAAATATATATAACGTTGGTTTAGGAAAAAATCTGACACTTTGTATTGCCCCTAATGGTACCTCCTGTACAAATTAGTCAAATTTTTAAGGTTCTGCTACATTTCTCTAGACCGCTGGTATTATGACCGAAAGCTCTATCTACAACCGTTTACGCTCCACAAGCAGGCAAATGATAAAACATAAGAAATTGTTTTTAATTAAAAATCGTTTAATTGCAATGACTCAAGACTTAAACAATATCTTATATTGGGTGATGGAATTTATCAGTCAGTTTACATGACTAAAATTTCTGTACTGGTTTTTATTTCAGCGCTCTCGTTATGCCCTAAAACGTTGCTCAACTTCATCCTATGCGGATGTCACACTAAACAGAAAGTGTACTAAATTTTTTCATATCCAACCATCGATCTTCGCAGAACCCAAAATTGAAGTGTTTCGAATTTTAAACTAGCAACTGCTGGTTAACTAAGCTCGTTATAGCTAACATAGAAATTAAGCATGGAATAGTTTCAGACCGATCAAATTATCGATCTACTGCTAACGCAGAAACAATTTAATCACCTGTGTTTTTCTAGAAAATCTCTAACACTACAGCTATGTTGTAACACAGATATGCTTCCTTATCCTTAATTCCCAGTTGTTTAAGCACAAACACAATGAACCATCTCTCTAGTTGTTAAATAAAACTCCATCATACTTTTCATGCCATGGGTGGGATGGGTGTTTCGCAAATCTTAGCTCTCGCCTGTTGGTCCAATATAAATCTCTATGAATAACGAACCATATATGTATTTAATAATGAATTGTTTGCCTTTGTCTTTGTATTTGATATCTTTTTTGCATGTCTGATTAAATTAAGAATTTCGTAGAAGCAACAAAGGCAAATGTGAATGACTGACTGACTGACTACTACACGCTCGATAAGCGATGATACTTCCGATGCTGAGGCGGGATTTGGGAAGATTCGATGTGCCTCTTATACGGTCGGTTCCCCTATGACTTGAGTCATCTCCCAAAGACACATAATGTTAAGCATGTGAACTATTCATATAATAAATAAGGTCATATGTATTCATATTTATGTGTATATACATAAGAATGAGCTTATATACACACACAACAAATATATACATAAATACATATATGGATATTTATATATGGTCGTATATAAACATTACTGATAAACGGCAAAATATTTTATGGTCGAAATACTACAACATTTCCAGCAACATCATCGTCATCATCATCATCGACGACTCCATCAGAAAAAGCAACAAAAAAAAAACGCAAAAATTCCCTGCCAACAATTATGTTCATTTCTATACAAACGAGTGTACTCTGTGTGTGTGTGTGTACATGTGTTGGTTTTGCAAGTGTTGGGCAAAATGTTTTGTTTTCATAAATAATTAATAGATTTTGTGTGTGTGTGTGTGTAATATGCTGGATGCTATGTATATGTTTGCTATGAAATTTTAAGGGGATTGTAATCATTATATTGAATAGATATATTGATTATAGATTTTGTGATTGCGTGTCCAATAGATTTTGTGTGCTATGGCAAAAATAAGTTTGCAGTAAAGCCGGATAAATGGTACGACAGTTCTAACACTTTTAAATGACAACCGTTTTATGACACGAACTGCTGGCCATGGTTGTTGTGCTCGCATACAGAGCTAGACAATGATGTGCTGAAACAGATATTTGAAAAATCTCCATTGAGTCGAGTCATAGAGTTTAATAAAACTACGATATAGAAGTGGATGAAAAGGTAAAATGATCTAGTGTTTTATTTCAGTCTTTAAGGGGACGGACAAATATCTACGAACTCTTTTAAATGTCGCACAAAGGGCCAGGAATGAACATAACACAGTACAACATTTTTCAGCTCATTGATTTGGGACTCAATTCTGAGAGCTACACGTGAAAGTAGCCCGAAAAAGGAGATGTTTTGCATTATTCGTTTTGTCAAGTTAGAAGTTATTATGGTAACTTGTGTAACTTGTCAAAACGAATGACGCAGAACTTCTTCTTTTTGGGGCTACCTTCACGTGCAGTTCTCAAAATCGAATCCAAAGTCATGTGTTGTACTGTGTAAGTTAAGATTAATTTTAAAAGTAAAAAAAATTAAAATTAAAATTGTTGAAAGTAATTTTTTGTTTCTGTTACCTATGAACGGCTGCATTTTTGTGACAGCATTGGTGGATTCAAGGGTTCTTGACTATGTTTCAAATAATTTATTTCATTGTAATTCTAATAAAATTTTTAATGAAAAAACTGAATATTTGTTGCAAATACGTATCTCCCGTCGAAAGTGTTTCACTTCTAAATTCGTAGCTTTGGAAGACTCTGTAACGAGTTTTTATCAAATGGCTTTAACATTTTATATCTTATAATTATTCTCCATATCTTTCTAAATTTTGTAACACAGCGACATTCGAAACAGTTCTCTACTCGAAATGAACCGATTAGCAAATCTATATGGGTATTTCAAGAGGAAGGAGGACGATTTCATAGCATAAGTTTGTTATATTTTTTACTTTTTTTTAATCATATGTTATTGTGATTGAACTTTAACAAATCGAACTATAAATACAATTGGCATGCGTCTTCAACGTTAGGAAATACCCATATACATGTAAGCTTATCACAAAAAAATATTTCCACATTCCTATCGTTGAGTGTTCTTTCTCTAACAAGGAAACCGAAAGTTCAAAATCTTTCGGAAAAATTTTAGTTTTAACTATGCAAAGATTTAGTGAAAATATCTTCAACCATTTAAGAATATTTTGGAAAAACGTGATGTGGAACTACTGTGCAACCTTTGATATTGTAATTCTCGGAAGAATAATAAAAGTTTTTCAATGGAAATTATAGCCGGTCTAAGAAACAAAATAATTTTCTCTGTTGGTCATAAAAAAAAACTTAAAAGTCAGTGTACATGGCTGTGGCTGCTATCAGGTGTCAATAATACAGATATAGGTTTGTGTGTAAGTGTATTATACTGACTTGTGGTCTATGTTGAGAAAATATTTTCCTAATGAATTTTTTAATAAACTCATACTCGTGACGTATATAAGACAGTAAAGCAAACAAGAAATGCGATGGACGGGACGAAGATGCACACAGCGAAGGAATTGTGACATCTTTAAAAACTTTCATGCTAAAGGTCATGCATGTAGTTGTGGCTTCGTAGATGGCAGGCGACTTAGACATCTGTTTAAACTTCTTTGTGACCGATAATCAACTATCCACATCAAGGCGAAATATATTTATATATTTTGCTAAGTTGTGCATAAGTAGTGCACGAGTTATTGGTTTCGATAGGGCTAATCCCCAAATTTTATAAGGTTGGGGGGGGGGAAAATTATGAGCCAAAAAATGGGGTAGGTGAAGGTACCGTCAATGGTCCGGAGTCATCCCTAGCATTTTTATACCATCACCCTTAGGGATGAGGGTATATATCATTTGATACGAAAAAAAGTGTAACGCATTAAAGGAGACGAGTTAGACCCTAAGTATCTTAAGACGAAATCCGTTTCAGAACTTTTTAAGACGAATGAGCTATGTCCGTCTGTCTGGCTGGCTGGCTAGATGGCTGGTCATCAGGATAACTTGAGTAATCCTTAACGGATCGGTATGAAAATTTGCCAGTATTAATATTTTTCGAAACGAACTTATGGGATTGTGAATGGGCAGAATAGCCCCACCCCTTCTGGTACCTCCCATACAAAATTACCTATTTTTGGAAAATTAGTATTTCTTCCATAACTTCCAAACGGACAACCGGAGGATGTTTGAATTTGGTCAGTTTATTTATCTTGCAATAGTAGACAAACCATAAGAAAGCCGAAACCTTTGCCACACCCCTTTTGGTACCTCCCATATAAATGACCGAATTGACCCCCATAATCTTACATGTATATCTTTTTTGCAAGTAAACTGAGATCACTCAAACTTTGCGTATGATGTTCGATCATGAAACATAGACCCAGGTATGAACATGGACTTTATTGGTTGACGCCTTTCGGTACCTCCCATACAAAATTACATATTTTAGGAAAATTAATATTTCTCCTATAACTTCCAAACGGACACTTGTGGGGTAATGGAAATAGGGCGGTTAATTTACCTTGTGATAGGAGGCAAAACCTCAGAAGACCTAAATGTTTGCCACACCCCTTCTGGAACTTCCCATACAAATGACCGAATTCACCCTCATAGTTTTACATACATATCTTTTTTGTAAGTCCACTGAATTCAGTCAAATTTTTCGTAAGTTGTTCGGTTATGAAAATTTGAATCAGGAATGAACATGGACTGTGGAAAATTAATATTTCTCCGATAACTTCCAAACGGACACTTGGGGTTGTTGCAATAATGCATAAGTAATTTTATTTTATTTATATCTTTTAATAACTCAAGACTTAACAATGTCTTTCACTGGGTATTTATGGTATTTATCAGTCAGTTTAAATTTCTGTACTGGTTCCCATATATGTCTACCCTTAAGGGGGCTCCCATACAAAAATCTAAATATTATAAAATTTGCTCCCAACACTCTAACTGCCCCAAAGCTGCCCCCAGGTTAGGTTAGGTCAATTCGGTAGCCACGTTCAACACAGCTCACATGGGTCCTAGCATTAGTCCCATTGTCCCATTTTAAAATATTCCTATTCTGTTCGGTCAACGTCCTAATCTTCATCTCTGATGAAGAAATGGATATTCCGCAAATCGCCAACTGATAGACAGGTATTAAGTTGAAGTGTCAGATGACCTTGCTTTTCATATCTCAGGTCACCAAAAGCAGGGAAGTGACATAGAAAATGCTCCGTGGTCTCTTTTTCTTTCTCATCATTGCAGCTTCAAAAAATACCGGTCAGTGACCGGTTATTACAGCTATGATGTACCTCAGGTTGACTCCAGACAGGTTCAGCACAAATCGTGTCCTCTGTACATCTATTGTAGGCCAAATATGTTTGGTCGCGGTGCAAGTGGATTCTCTCACCAATCTCTCATTAGCAATGAGATTGAGTTCCCCCGCAATTAGCATTTTCCCTCTTGTGAGAGGGATCCCGTTGAGACTGTAAACTACGCCCCAGTTCACGGTTGTGGCGGCCCTTTGATTACCATATATGTCCCCATGTCCTTGAACCCATGTAAGAGTAACCGTCGAATGTCTCAGTATCTCCTCAAGTTACTTCCGGCATTCTCGAACATTTCTCGAAATGGTGTACACGTTCCCTAGGGATATGAAAGCCGCTTTACTATCAGTAAGAATATAAATATTGCCGCCCAATATTCCACGATACTGCATTTTCTCTATAGCTATTCTAATGGCCGCTATTTCGACCTGAACTATGCTACAGTGATCTGGTAGTCTGATTGATAGTTGCAAACTCAACTCCTCCAAAAAGATTTCACGGCCTGCTCTTTCCTTTAATTTCGAACCGTCCGTGAATATTAGGATGACATCCTCCCCAAAGTTTAGGGCATTATCATTATCATCATAGTAGGACCTATCCGGGATGTTCCTTATAAAACCCGGATTGAAGACAGGTTCTGGTATGGTGTAATCCCTGTGACAGCTTACATTGATTAGGTCCAGAATTTTGGCATAGTCATGGTGCCCCTAGAGGAGAAATGTTTTTAACCGACCCCTTATATTTTTACTACCCCGAGGGGATTAAATGAGCTTAAAGAAGAATTTCGATATGACGTTATACGCCTTACCTGCAGTCACATAATACATCTCACAGCACTTGATAAAAACACTATTGATAATAATAAATTGTCAATAGTCATAAATCTTAAACCGAACTCTGGAACAATATCACAATTTCCTACAGATCAATAAAACAAGGAAAAAAACATGAGCGAAAAAATTTCTATAAATTTAGGGACCCACTTTAAATACCCCAAAGCATCTTCTTCTGAAAAAGCCAACAGCTGAAATTCGAAATCTAATATATTTAGTATTAATCGTTGTATTGTAGTGGCGGAAATAGGCAAGTAAATAGATTTTAAGGTGCGACTATCTTCAATTTGGCCATATGTTTACAGCGATTATCTGATGAACATAGTATCTTTATACAATGTATTGACTGTTCTCAATGCAATTTTTTCACTTATCACCACACGTGTTCAATGTCACCTAGTTTATATACTACCCCCGTTTCTATTGTGTAATTACACCTAATGTACATAGTGTGCATTGGCAATGTGTTGACCATGCTCCACTCTATTGATTTTGTTGGTGAAATACATACGTGGGGGAACACATCGCCATCACGAGCCGCCTCCAATTACATCGATGGTCCGTTGTGAACAATAACAATTGATTGGGATTTTGTTTACTCAACAAACCATTTGTTGCCTAAAGTACCTTCTGTGCGCCACAGGTATTCCCAACAATTAAACGGTAATTGGAATGCGGCGAAATCCGCAGGGCTATTGCACACCCGTCCGGGGGATAAATGGATCGGTGAATTTATTATTGCTTCATGGAAAATTGATGAGGATTTGGGTGACTGATTGCTGATTGAGGTAAATGACGGATGGTTGACCTTTAAAGGTAATAATTATTAAATGAGACATAAAATAAAATTATATAAAGTTGAAATGCTTGCAAAAGTTTGACCTTTTTTTGACATTACACAATGATTTCCAGCAATTATCTTCACAAGAAATCTGTGTAATGAGCAGTGGCGACGGTCAACCAGCAAACTTTTTAATAACTTTTATTGTATATTTGGTGAATATTTTACTAAGTCTGCGGCGCGGTTGGTGTGATACTAATGTAAGGATTAGCGTTTTGGTGGAATTACTTATGTAAGGTAGTAGTAGAGCAACGAGTGTAAATTAATATCTGGTTAGATGTATGAATTGCTTAAGATGAATATAAGCCATTAGACAAGAATCGCTGTAATATTCGTTTTCTTTAACCAAATGCGGAAATCTGCAGTAACCACGATTGGTGCCACCGATCAACTGCCTTTAAAGGATGCCTTGAAAAGAATACGAAACTTGCAGTATTCTGGACATACGAGTGATCAGGGGTGCGAACATTGAACATTTTAAGAATAAGTATACACAATGCTAAGCATGGCGAAAAACGTACGTAGTCAAGCTGGACACAGGTAAACTGCAGACCACAGAAGTAGCGGACGCCTACTCCAACTACCTAACTCAACTTCGGAATGCTCCAACCTCTAAAAATACTACCTCGCAGTGGCAATGTGGACTCTAATCTTTAGAACGGACTGCGAGAGGCGTACTTGGGTACTCTAAGCCGACCCAACACTATGGCTGATACGATGATGAATGTCGCAAAGCCACGAGAGAGACGGATACTGTATACGCGAGCTGTACGTGGCATGACCAGGGCTGCCAACAAAAATTCAAGAAAAAACGTCACTTTAAAAAAAAAAAATCGTCATAATCGGTACTTGCATTTTAAAAATCGGCAAAATAAACGGCAATGTAAACAACATCAAAATAAAACATATTTTTATTTATATAAAAAACAGAAAATAAATATAACTATTTCAATAAAAAAAACAATTTATTTTTCTATTTAAAATATATATAATATATATATAATATATATATAAATAATATATTTTTCTAAAGTAATGTTATTACTTCAGGTACATTAGGGCGTTTCACCAAACGCGTTTTTTGCGATTTTTCCATCTCTTGAAGCGGAATATTAAGGCTTGTGATTTAAAAGAATTTCGGAAAATTTTTTGGATTTTTTGAAGATGGGTATGGGATCGCTGAAATAGATTTTTCAAAAAAATTAGGTTACGGAGAAAAAATTGTATATTATTTTTTTCTCGTGCTTTTTGTTCACACAACTAAACAATTCTCTTCTTAAGGATCCGATCCCACGACAAAAAAATTATTGGTGTGAAAAATTATTATATTATGGACCACTTTGATAGTCTTAAAAGTGAAAAATTATTTTTCCTAGATTTCAAACCTCGATAACGTGAAAAGTTTTCAACATTTTTTCAAGATATAAAATGCGTTAGAAAGATAATTTAGATACCTTAATTTTGGTATATATCCCAACAAATTTTCGAAATTCTTTTAGATCACAAGCTTTAATATTCCGCTTCAAGATTTGGATTTTTTTTTTGTGAAACGCCCTAATGTACATAGTACATTTTTGTTAAAAAATAAAAAAATGTGTAATTAATGAGATCTTTAAGATTAACGTATAATTTTCTTACAATTAGTTCATGCTTCTATTACACATTCTGAGTAAGTCATTGTCAATTTTCTATAAAAAAATTTGAGTTATGAAATTTTAGGTAATCTTTTGAATAAATAATTCCTTCCAATGAGTCATTCTCAAGCGAGCTTCTAATTTTAGTTTTGTTAATGTTTACCTGACTAAATATTCGTTCCACATTTGCTGTGGAGTGTGGAAGAACCATGATTGTTTGTATGAATGAATTGAATTGTTTCCCAAAAATTATCAAATTTATTTCGTTATTTTCAAAAATTTCTTCAAAATTTAGAAAATTTAACTCCCTAAACTCTGAATCGAATGATTGTCTTTCCTTTTCTGAAATAAAAGTGGGAAATTCCATTAATGAATTATTGCATTTCATCATTACTCTTTCATGATGAATAAGTTTTAACGATTTAAATGAATTTAAATTAAAATCAAAGGGTTTACATATTTGGTTTTCTAGTCTTCTTATATATAAAAATGAATTGCTGTGCAGTTGTCTCGCTAAAACTCAAAAACGGCTGGACCGATTTTCAAAATTTTTTTTTGTATTGTTCGCTATAGCTTCCGGATGGTTTAAAAGGTTTTATTTTTTCAAAAAGTGGGCGGCGCCACGCCCCTTTTTTCAAATATCGCTCAGACGGCTTTTATAATAGACCGATTGATACAAAAATTTTACCATGAAGTACTGTTGACCTGTAGATAGTTCCTGACTACATTTGGTTGTAATTGGATAAAGGTGCGTGGCACCGCCCATACAACTTGAAAATTAAAAAGGCTATATTTCATGAACTATCAGAGGTATGAAGATGAGATTTGGTATATATGTTGTTGGAACAGTATAAATTACAGCCAGGAAGGAAGTGGGCGGTGCCACGCCCCCTTTTCAAAAATCGCTCTAACGCCTTTTCTAATGGATCGATTGATACAAAACTTTTACCATGAGGTACTGTTGACCTGTAGATAGTCTCAGGCTATATTTGGTTGTGATTGGATAAAGGGGCGTGGCACCGCCCATACAACTTGAAAATCGATAGGGCTATATCTCATGAACTATCAGAGGTATGAAGATGAGATTTGGTGTATATGTTGTTCGTACAGCTAGAATTACAGACAGGGTGCAAGTAGGCGGTGCCACGCCCTCTTTTAAAAAATCACTCGAACGGCTTTTCTAATAGAACGATTGATACGAAAATTTTACCAAGTGGTACTGTTGACCTGTTGATAGTCCCTGGTTGTGATTGGATAAAGGGGCGTGGCACCGCCCATACAAAGTAAAAATCGAAAGGGCTATATCTTATGAACTATCAGAGGTATGCAGATGATATTTGTTATATATGTTGTTGGAGCAGTATTAATTACAGCCATGGTGGAAGTGGGGGTGCCACGCCCCCTTTTCAAAAATCGCTCTGACGGCTTTTCTAATATACTGATTTATAAGATAATTTTAAAAAGTGGTACTGATGACCTGTTGTTAGTCACTGGCTGTAGTTAGTTGTGATTGGATAAAGGAGCGTGGCACCGCCCATACAAGTTTAAAGTAAAAAAGACTATATCCCTTGAACTATCAGAGGTATGAAGATGTGATTTGTAACATATATTGTTGTTGCAGTATGAATTACAGTAAGGGTGGAAGTGGGCTATTCCACACCCCTTTTCAAACAAACAGTAATAACTGTCAAAATTCCATAAAATATTGCGCCTAGAGATATGAACAGTAAGGGGGGCCAATTTTTTTATTCGCAAAAATCGTAACCAAAATCGGAATCTACGATGAATTGTAAGAAAATTTCACCAAAAAACTTTGTGTCTAAAATCAATTCCTAGCTCGCGTTGGGAAGCATGAAGATTTCAGATAGAAATTTTTTTGGTTTTTAAATGAGCACAAACCGAAAACTTCAGATATATATTTTTCGAGATCTTCTGCGTAAAACTAACTTCCCAGCAAACTAAATAATGCAAATCTATGCATTGGTTAAAAAGTTATGGCCTCTGACGGTTGGCATACGGAAATTAAGTTTTTAATAATCATTTTTCAGAATATTGGTCGGGATCCAAAACAATGTCAAAAATATACTATTCTCTTCGTCTTGGTCTCCAAACATCGGAATGGTAGCTCTGACGTAACTGAAAAATTGCTAAAAATATATCTCAACCTGAAATCTTTATGCTTCTCAGCGCGAACTAGGAATCGATTGTAGACATATAGTTTCTAAGTGAAATTTTCTAAGAATTCATCGTACATTTCGATACTGGTATACGATTACCACGTTTTTTTAGTGCGCTGCCCACGCACTTCAATAGTTAAATTTTTAAACTGTATCAAATAATGGTCCATACACCAGATACTTTTCATTTACTTTTCAAGAGGGCGAATCGTTAATAAATCATACATATAGAAAAATAAAGCAATATTCATTGTAGTTATACTGGAAAACACCTTTTGTTTTATTGGGGCACAATTTTAATTTTTATAGTATGTCAGAGGTAACATTAGCAAACATTTGTAAATATAGGTTAATTTTTTTTTTTTTTTGAATTATAGAACTTCTGATAGTTAAAAGTTTAAATCTAGCTGTCATACTAATGAAGTGTGATAGACTTTCTTTTAGTATATTTTGGAAAATCACCATGTAAAAACTACACAAGAACAACGTTTACAAATCTTGCAAATTTATTTTCAAAATGCACGTTCTATTCGCTATACTTATGGACCCCTTTGTGAAGTTGAGGGTGCATATAATGATCCATCTGAGCAGCTGAAAGAGATATGGTTCCAACACGACGGTGTAATATGCCATACAGCGCGTGAGACCATCACTTTGTTAAGCCAAACGTTGGTGAACGAATTATCTCAAAAAATTGTAATGCGAGTTCAATACAAAAATAGTATTCCGGAATATTCTTGATCCGTGTGAGAAGAAGACATGACAAAAAAAGTTTTTATGGCTAAAGGCATGAAGCTTCAAACTGAATTTTTATTTGCGGTCAAGGCACAACAAAAGTGTTTTTTATGTTCAAAGAGATAGTTAGTATCCGCTACTACAGATCAAAATAAAAATTAAATTTTGATCCTTAGCGGACTGTAGGTTTCTGATTAGTGGAAGAAGTGGTTTTTCGCCCTACATACAGAAAAAACTTAATCTACATGTCGGTACTATAGATATGACTTTGCTGATGAACTTTTTATTAGCATTTACAACAATAAAACGTAATTGGTTAACTTCCATGTTAAGGAGTTACTTCAAATTAGTTATATAAGTTAATTAACTCAACATATTATTGTCGAGCTTAAGTACCGTTTTCAAAGTACTTTGTAGACCTAAATGTGAAATATATTACAAGTTAATATGCAATAGCGAAGCATTGCCGGGCCCACTAGTTTTATATAAAAATGAATGCAAGTGTTAACTATTTTGTTTAATTTATTTTTAGGAAAATTGGCGGCACTGGGCATGACACATGGAGAAGATGCGAGAGACAACTTGTCTCTTTAGGGGAAAAAGAAGGAGTTGAAGAAGCGACAGTAGTTACTTCCAAGTGGAGGGAAAGCCCCAAGATTCTATCAGGGAGTCAGAGAACGACAAAATGTATAATAAGAGTACTGTTGAAGTATTAATGTCCAAACATGTACATGTGTAAAGACTAAACGATCAAACCATGCCCATACCCGCACACACTCTTGCATTGGTATACTCAAGTATACGAGAGTCCAGCACATGTTGTTACAAGTGTTGGTTGTGTTCAGAGCTGCCAACATTTTCTATCGAAAAATCGTCAATATTTTCGTCAAACAAAAAAAATTGTATTTCCAAAATTTAAAATCGTCAAAATTTCGTCATGTTCTAAATAATTTGAATTTTAGGGAATAAAAAATGTAAATGTGTAAAAAATTCAAATAAATCTATTCATTTTATGTGAATTTTTATATAAAATATTATTCAAAAGTTTCCCAGAAAATGAATAACTATTTCACAACATGTGTTAAATGTACATTTGTTAACTTTGTCGAACCTGTAAGTTACAAGTCAAATATGAATTTAAGTTATAACAGTATTTTAGGTTGTTAAACAATTAATGATAATACTTTAATATAATATTCAAATTTCAATACAATATACAATATAATACAAAACGTTTAATATTTCACCAAAAGGCGAAACATGGTATATGGCTTAAGCTTTATATAAAGCAGAACAGTTGAGTGCCTAAAGTTTCAAATTTTTAAATTATTTAAAATAATTAAGATACAAGCATTAAAAATTATCTGCTATTTCAAATAAAATTAAATATGTATGCAATGAATTGTAGTTTACTTGCAACTTTTTCTTAGTTCAATAACGAGTATGTGTTTTAATACTTTGTTGTACATACATAGATGTTGTATATAGAAATTCAAACATTTATTAACTCTTTCCGAATATTGGGTTGGACATAAGCGATGTGCTTACAACCTTCTTTTCGAAATATTCCATAAAGGAAATATTTTCTAAATATATAATTTCATTGAAAAATTTGTTAAAATCAAAATTGTCTCCGAATTCTTTGTTAGTAAAAATGTTAAATCTATTCAGTTCCGAGTAAGTTTTTTGAATTTGTTTTATTTTTGCTGTGAAATAAATTACTTATAATTTTTTGATTTTTGAATTTTTTAAACTGATAGTTTCGTTTAGAATTATAAGAGAAATATTTCATAGTTCCCATTAAAAATGGCAACATATAATTTGCTCAGAGCCAAAGAATGTCAAAAATATTACATTTGATGGTGTTTTCTCTTAGATATATTCTATTTGTATAAACTACGTTTCTACTTATAATTATAACTTGAATTGAATTATTGTAACGATCAAAAGTACCAAACCTGAACTAAAAATGTACTTTTTAAAAACCTGTAAGAAGTTGTACTAAAAGTACACTTCGTTTATTCTTTATTGTGAATTGTTTTCCAACATAAAATTAACGAAACTTTAAGAAACCGTTACGTAAACCAACATAATTTGTTAAATGAAATGTAAAAGTTAGTTCCTCAGCTCAACTCAAACGGTAAGCACCTATGCTTCCAAAAATAAAATCATAAATTGAATTAAAACTAATTCTTCCCGATCTCTTTTGTTTATTCCCTCTCTAAATAATATCTCAAACTTCCTGAGTTATTATTTGGACTTAACCCTATTCTCAGCTTTCGCAGGTGCTAGCCTTCACATCGGCCTACAAGGGCAAAACAACGAAATACAGTCCACATCTATTATTCCTATTGGGTCTACTACTGGTTCTCAGGCAAATTTATTAAGGCAACAACAATCACTCGCAATTTGCCTAACCAGCAATCAATCAACCCCAACACCACTTTATTCACTATTATAACAACTTTTCTTAGTTGCAGTTAAAAATTTAACAATATTTGATAGTGGCCACATCAAAAGTAAAAAATCGTCACTTCGTACTAGTTTTAGAGCCAATATCGTCAAAATCGTCAAGTCCAAATTTTATGAATAATATCGTCAAAATGACGAAAAATCGTCACAGTTGGCAGCTATGGTTGTGTTGGGTGCTAGTTATACATGTCAAATTTCTATTTCTGTTCCGTAGAGTATGGGATTGTACAGGAGTACACATGAGTACTCATGTCACCCGTAGTGCTTAGAAAAGAAGACGAATGTAAGAACGATAAAACACGATGATCTATAATGATCATTATCGTAGCTAAAAAAACTTCATAATTAAGTTGAGTCTGCTTCGGCTTCTGCTCTCGTGTGCGTCGAGTGTATTTTGTGTATACTTGTGTATGAGAAACAAACGTAAGGGTAGGCTGAGGTAACGTTCGTTATAAATGGTGTGCAAACATGTCTTTTTCAACGCAAATAAGAGTTTGTAAGAGTTTCACTGTGTGTTAGGTATTGTTCCACACAACTATACAAATTATGGGTACTTAAGTATACGTTATTGCCGAGTACTTATTGTCATTCTCTGCAGGGAGTAAAGGCGAAAATGCGTGTAACAAGACTACCCTCCTGCAATATCAGTATTGGTCAGCTAGTGACGGACCCTGATAACATACTAAAGATATGGAGAGAACATTACAGCAATTTACTGGATACGTACACCAATCCAGAGGATGATATTAACTATCTATCTTCGAGTCCGAGCTTAATACGTGTGGCAATATCCAGCCTAGAATATAACAATGCGGCTAGAGCTGATGTTTCCCCGGTTGAAGTATCTAAAGGAGGTGGGGAGGAACTGGTTAGGATTATGCACCAGCACATGGTGAACAACTGGCTAGAGGAGAGCATGCTCGGGGATATAAGTCTCATGTCTGTTTTGTCCCATTTACAAGAAAGGAGATTGTAGTGAGTGTAAGAACTACCGTGGAATAGGCCTGTGTGAACGTCTAAAGCCAATTGCAGAAAAACTTATTGAACCTTATTAGTGTGGCTTCACACCTCGCAAATCTACGACGGAGAAATATTCACAAACACAAAACAATCCTGGAGGAAATTCATAAATAGCAGGTCGACACCTTCCACCTCTTTGTCGACTACAAAGCTGCCTTCGACTCTTCGATAAGGAATAGACTTTATGAAGCCATGTCTGAGTTTGGTATTCCTGCATAGTTAATATGCCAATTTCTAATCTTTAGTTAAGGTTGATAACGATCTTCGTCAACCATTCAATACGGAAAGAAGTCTCTGACAGGATGATAGTTTGTCCTGTACACTATTTAATATGGTAACGGAGGAGGAGGTGAAAAAAGTTTTGGTCAAAATGTCTGGCACCATACTCCATATCTGAGTAATGTTACTGCGGTTTTTTCATCTCTAGAAAAGGAGTTAGCAAAAATGGGTTTAACTGTAAAAGAGGACAAAACAAAAATTATGATTTCGCAGAACAAAGAGTCCACTGGGTGGGGACGCACCGTAGTTTGTCGATCGTAATGATTATTTATCCATTTTTGTTAGTGTATCATTCGATACTTTGGCTAAACGATCAGAAAAGATTTTTTATTGTTGATATTAATGGTCAATTCATTGTCAAGCACTAGGATGACGCTTTTCGAACTCCATGACGAGTTCATCTTCAGACCCCTTTGACGAATTGATGTAATCTGGTACATCATCAGCTGTATACATATCTATAATTATGTCAAACATGTACATGCGAAGTAGATATCAGCCGAAAATGTCCAACATCAATTTGAATTTGAACGTTAATATTCAACATGAGAATGGAGGATATTTTTCCCCACAATTCCTTTTTACCTCAAAGCATGTTTTTTTTCAAGGAGATTTGTTGGTAAACTAAGCCTACTTGCAGTTTTACGTCAAAGTAAACCATAGTTTTTTAGCCAGTGTATTTTCATACAATGTTGTTCAAGAGAGTTTGTCGAGAGTTTGTTATTGTTTTGATGTAGTAAATGAATTTACCTACCTCGGATCTTCCCTCAATAAGAAGAATTGTGTGAGTCAAGAAATAAAGCGTAATCCATAGAAACAGTTATACCGTTTGTTAATTTTACCCGTTTGTTGTATGCTTACAACAACGGATAAACAAAACCTGAGAGCATTCGAGAGTAAGGTATTCCGAAAAATATATGGACCATCGGATGATGGTGTTTGAGCTTTACCAGCACATCGGCATAACCAAAATTGTCAGAATTAAACGAATACGATGGCTGTGACATGATGTCAGGGTGGATGTAAATGCTTCAGCGAGAAAGTTGTTTGAAGGCAAACCTAAAGGACGGCGAAGAGATCGACAATTCGTTGGACGGACCAAGTGGTTGTTGTTGTGCCACCACCAGGTAGTACAGTGCATGCAGAAGAATGATGCGTGTGGAATTCTTAAAACTTCAAGCCTGTTATTAAACCACGTTCGTAAGTTGTAATGGGCCACTTAAGTAATTTTATATAAGTATTATCTATTTATATCTTAAGAACATGATTGAAAACAGCCAATTGGCCCTTCTTCCGCAACTCCATCGATATGACTGTTTTACAAAATGATGCAATCTGTAAATACATTTGTAATTTTGTAAAAAAGTATTGCCAAGGATTTCGAGGCGGTGTTAAATATAAAATAATATTCATATTTTATTTATGTATGAAAGTATGAATTGCCGCAGCGGTGCACAACACACTAGATTTGAGAAAAGCGACAAATTTATTACATTGGTTGAAAATACAAAATTAAACAATTTATTTTGTTGAGGTTGAGTGCTCAGAAATTGTGGATATGGATTGATGAGTTTCACAATAACTGAAAAACTGCACAAGCCTGCGTACGACGAGTAAAGAGAAAGAGAGTAAATTAATCACTTATCGCTTTTCAAAAATTTATGATAATAATCGACATTAATATTTTATTATTTTCAGCGGTTTTACAGTGTGATCTGGTCAATTTGTTGTTGTTTATGAAGTAAATTACATCCGTTGGTACTGCTCTTATGCAGACTATTTATGTCAGCTTTTCATCTCGCGTTTGTTGGACGGATACTGGATATTTGTTTTTAATTAAACTTTGTTCTTGTATTTTATTCCTTTCTTGCTGTGTCATATTCCCTGCCACAGATTGAGGCACTCAGGCAATGCAAGAGCAACGCGCTATTATCCTGTGGGTTATTGGGGCAACACGAGCAAGTGAATAATCAATCATCAACAAGATATTACATGAATAATAAAATTATTTTTTAATGAGATTTTTTTCATAAACATTTACAGCACACTTTAGATGGGAAGCGTGTGTAAGTCATATCTGAGTAAACTGATTGTTGAGCTTCCTACTCGCCGTCACTATTGAATGTAGTAATATTAAACATCCGCCTCCAACAGACAACAGCTATGATGGACGTAATTTATGTGAAGGCACATTTTAATATCAGGATTCTTTGCTGGGTAGGTGCTTCGGAATGTCCTTAGGTATGCGTATGATTAAGATCACCATTGAAAAGAATGCGTTTACACTGAATGAGTGAAATTGTTAAATCAATATGCAGTCTCAAGTTTTAAAAAGTGCACCAAATTGACCACAAATCGCATATTTTACTACTAATTTGACCTCCCTTTTCTCATTAACTTAGAGCGTATACCTAACGTGTCAGGTTTACTGTTACTCATACGTAAAACACAATAGGTGAAATGATTAGATCGCTTTGTGTAAAATATATATAATACTTTTCTTTAAATCGCATTGAACTTATAAATCTACATGTTTAAAACTAGCAAAAGTACCATTAAGTTTTGACGGTCGATAGCATCAAGTACAATCTGTTACTAAAATTTGTCTTTACTGTTCGTTGAATTTGGCAGTTGATTCTAAGTGCATGTAAACTGGTACAATGTGCTGTTGTAGCTGGCAATACGCTGGTGCATGAAATAAATAAATTACGTTCTATAAATTTACATAACGAGCCAATACTTCAGGTACATCAAGGTGACTGCTGTTCCTGTATTGTTTCTAAGTTAGTGTTGTTGTTGTTGCTGTACCTTAAATGTGTCAGACTGCGAACTCGACATTTTGCAAATAACTGTTGAGTGTGTGTAATTTGTTAAAATACGTCACAGTTGGAGGGAGACATGTTAAGTCTGGGGGTTTCAACTATTTGATGTCAAGTATGTCAGATTTAAAGCATCGGCGCAGTATCGTGGTTGACCAACTTATACTAGTTTAGTTTTGATTACATTTTATATTTAATATTTTGTAACGTGACGCCATTACATATCTAGTAAAAGCTTCTCAAAGAAGCTGGCGTTCGGTATAGTCCCGTTTTGCAAAACTCTTTCAAATGCTAGTATGGTAACTACGTTAGAATACATATATTCATTCTCCAGATCTATCAATTTCTTCTATTTAAAAAGACATAAAGGTATAGCTTTACCTCTTTCTACGATTCCCTTACATCACGTATACGACTTTTGTCAAGTAACGTTCTTTATTAACGGTTTGAGGTGATAGTCAACACTTGAAGGATTCCGTTACATTCTTTACTGCGAGTTTTAAGGTAAAACTAGGTGTATTGCTCACATTTGTCACTGCCCGTGGAAGCATCACTGAGCACTGTTGGTTCAAAGCTATGGCATATTATTACCATATTGTTTTTTATTAAATTTATAAATTCTTTTTTCTGTTTGGGTTCGCCTCTCACTATGGCTACCGTCCATGGAGCATTTGATACAAATTTGACTAACAAGTATGAAATGTTTATTTTTCACTGAGACTTCCTCCCTGGAGACTGCAAACTAAACATATACGATCTCTTCACACATATCAAATCATACTCACATCCGCCCAGTCCCTCTAGGTGAATCCCTGGTCTTTCGGATGAATTCACATCTAGTTGTGGCAGACATAGTTGGCTGATGGCTTATTGCGTTGGATGGTTTATCTTGGATTTACAACAATATTTTGTTTTACGGTCCATTCTGACATTCGTCTCGCTTATGACACGAATGATATGGTCAAGTTGATTGGGCTGGCAATTTGGGCAAAATGCTCACACAAGTTATTCATGACGTGGGAGCGTCGCTCATCCAGTAGCAGCAGCAGCAGCAGCACATAACACAGAATCGAGATGTGAACACGAGAGGCGAAAATTGAAAAATCGTAATCTCCAGTGTGAAATCTGTACAGTGGACTTTTAGAAATCACAAGGATAATGTGGACGATGATGATGGCAATGGTGATGATGATGTGGGGTGTGAATGACGCTGACGATACTGTGATGACACGCAGAGAACGGGCGAAGAAGTGTTAAGTGTTCGTTCACACGCTCATATCAACGTGATTGATTGTAACACATTACTTGTATCACAACTGTATAAACTGTGTAAGGACTTTTTAAGGATACCGCCACAATAGTGGTGTGCATGTTAGGTATGACACAAAATATAAACATATACGAGTATGTGTGCGTGTGCGCGCGTGTTTCTCTGTGTGTGTGTTTATGGTACTTACCAATTACAGTCAAGTAGACTAACAACACTAAAGGCGGATGTGATGAAACTTGACACTCATAAGGACCCTCGTCACGTTCATTGGCGTATTGGATTAAAAGTTTCCAATCGTTTGGTTCTTCAAACTCCAACGAGTAGCGGGAGTCACCGCTGTAAGTGTGACGGCCAAATGTGATGAGTGCCAGTTCGTCGCCTTTTCGCCGCATCCATGATACCTAAAGAACAAAACAGAAAAGAGGGAGAGAGTGAGAGGAAGAAAAAGAAAATAAGAAGAGAGAATATTTGAACCGGAAGGAAGCACAATATAAACATTTATTTATTCCTACAAAATTGAGATAAAAGTGGAAAGAAAACGATGATGAAATTAACAACAGAGTGAGCAAATACTGTTAAATTACTTAATATAGAAAAATATGTAATTTTTTCTGCTCGAAGCAAACGTGATTTACCATATCCTCCCGCTAACTTCTTTACATCATCCCTACATCTGCCGCAAGACTAAGACATCCACCATAAACAAATCTTGTTGAGCTGGCACACGGGTGCTTGAGCATGTGTGTGTGTGTGTGTCGTTAAGCATATTTACACTAGCGCAAGGATATTAAGATATACATAGCCCTTGTACGCAAGCATGCGTTGCTGTGTGTAGCCATGCGAACGTCACTGCCAATTCGCACTCGAGTACGTGTGTGTGTGTGTGTGGGTGTTTTAGGTCTTTTCACCTCTAAGCGAGAATCAACATTCCAGCGATATGTTACAAGTAGGGAACCACTTGCTTCGAAGGGTCTCCGTCAATACACTTGACACTCCACTAAGTTGTCTCATTTGTTATTCTTGGTACTACAAGAAACGATAGTAGCAATGAAACTGTGTGTTTTTTTTCAGTTTAACGAGCTCACAATCTAAGTTTCATAATCAAAGTAAGGACGCATCAAACAGACAAAAGAAAAAACAGCTATACGGGAATATGTAAAATTAGCTTAAGGATACGTGTAATTTGCGTAATGTTGCGAACGTGAAAATTGTCTGTAGCAATCAGGAAAATAAACGAGGTTAAGTACTGACACCGGATGCCTATCTTAATTGTTAATGCAATTAACCCCAGATTACGTGTACTCCATAGTTAACAATTAGGAAAGATTTTAGTGGCTGTGTTTTACCGAAACAGGATTTTTGGCAGAATATAGTTGTCATCAGCTGAGTAACCTGAAGCTCTGAGCTACCTGAAGCAGGCGTCAAGGAGAAGTGACATGACATGGAAATGACTTTGTCTTCCGTGCATCGCGGAGACTGCAACGCACAAGTGTAACGCTCGAACATTAACTTGGAGAGCACTATCGGACGACATGGAGTAGGAACAAAAACGGTAAACTATTCCCTGAAATATGTGGCAAGCATAACATGGTTATTGGAGGCAGCTTGTTTCCGCAGAATACTATTCACAAAGTTACATGGGGCTTTTTCTTTTATACAAAAAAAAATACCTTAAATGCAATACAATCGCTTTATTTCACTTTATAATAATAAAGTCATATGGAGATATTTCCCAATCGAATAAGGCCATATGGCTTTATTGCCTATGGGCTTATTGCCTGGCAACGTACGCAACATAAGAGGTACAGATATTGGTAGCAGCCACCACCTCTTCGTAAAAATAATCCGCATTAAGCTGGCTGCTATCACCGACTCAGGTCTAATATCTGCACGGAAATTTGATGTCGCCAAATTATCAAATAGCCGAACAGAATGTGCGCGATTGGAAATGGGTGAAACCAGCATCCAGCACTGTCATATGCACCTGCCCCACATCAAACAGTTAGGTCGGATATAAGGGTTTTCCAATGAGAGGTGTTATTGTGAATGGCCCGCTATTTCGGTAGCTGTCACTTTTGCAGCTTTTATTCTTGGACATTTGACAAGTAGAAACTACGCCATTACTAAAACTGGAACGATACAAGCTTCAACAAGGCATTGAAATTACTAAAATTAACTACAAAAATGGTGAAAATCTTGCAGTCACAGTTCGCAAAACTAAGCATTTTTTGGTCGTCGTGAAGCATTTTGTCGGACCGCAATACAGAAATTGGTGGAAAAATTCAAGCTGTTGGGACAAGTTAGTGATGTTAAGAATAAAACCAGCCCCTACCGTTCAGAGCCCTGTTAGCAACATCTTAGATTCGATCGAATTTTCAGAGGATGTTAAGCAAGAGAGGTTTGATGGGAAGTTTCGAACACAGCGAGGTTCGAATGCAACAAAACTGAAAAGTGTTAAAACATGAATGAAAACGTTAAGAAATTTATAAAATTTAGATTGATATGAGTGGGGAATGTACAAAATTATGTTTATACAAGGTACAAGGTGATTATATTGCGTAAAAATTACATAATAATTGCAAAAAAAGAACATTCCAGGTTGCGTGGTACGTTTAGTGTTCCTTTACTGAACATACCCAATACTTGTACATTTAGTTACATACAACCCAACACATGATTGATTCCAGTCACCACAAGTATATTATGGAAGTTTGTTTAACAAAAATTCGCTCGCACGTCATTTTCCAGACATTTTTTGAGATAAAAGTTAACAGCATGGTATCTTGGACACTCTTTATATATCTTGCTCAGTGGAACAACTGAAAATATTGCTGCTGTAGCCCAAAGTGTTAAAAAAAACCCAAGTTTGTCCATTCCTCGCCGTTCTTAGGAATTGTGCACTCCACAAACGTCATTACACCGTATTTTTGCATAAAGACTTGGGTCTTAAGGCTTATACAGTTCAGTTAACACAAGAACTCAAGCCGGCCAATCATCAATAACGTTGTGTCTTTGCTGAGTGGGTCCTTAAAATGCATGAAAATGATCCGGACTTCCAACGCAAAAATCATCTTGACTGATGAGGCCCATTTTCACCTCGGTGGCTACGTCAACAAGCAAAATTGTCGCATCTGGGGCTCGGAAAACCTAAGAGTTATTGTTGAGTAGCCTCTCCATTAGACCATTTCATTTTACCAATTTTTTCGAAAAGTCATTGGGATAATATATTTTCTAATTCTACTTAAAAAAACAAAAATTTTGGTATATAAAACTTGCAAATTGATCAACGTTTAGGGGTCGCGCAAAATCGTTTAAGGTTTTTGGCTGCAAAAAGGCATGTTTCAAAAATACTGATTTACTTATATGATTAAAAGTTGTGATACGCTTGACCGATTTTGTTCAGAATAGACTTGTTTTAAAGGTAATAATATTTCACACATTTTCTGTGAAGACATCAAAACATTTCAGATAGTAGTTTGAGTTTAAGAACCCTTCAAACCTAAAAATTTTAAAATTTTAATTAAAAATTTACCTACTTTTGCCCATTAAAAAATTATTTTTTTTAGTTTTGGCTCTAATTTTTGTATATCTTTAAACGCACAATTGACAAACACTTTCTAACGATACTTTTGATGTATGGCAGGACCATGCAAATGACATATGTTCAGCAGCAGCAATAATAATCAATAGTGATAAAAATTAAACGAAAACTGTGTACTATGTATATTTTTAGTAAGGAAAACGATTTAGGTAATTAAAAAGAAGATTTTTTTTCAAATTGGATACGATAACACCTTTTGTGTTCTTTTTGTATGTTTTATTGCGTTTTTCGGTGACTTGTACTAATTAGTTTTGCTGGTTATTATCCTTCGTCAAAGTGTTGTTCGCAGTTTTAATAAACCCAATAGCAATCGTTGACAACGCTGATGTTTTTCACAATTTCTTTAATCCGTTTAAAATTCTCATTCTTGGGCCAATTTGACGGGTGGATAGCAAGAAAACTGCTGTCTACTCTAATAATATTGAAGAATTTCATAGTATTTTCTGAAATCATTTTTGTAACATTTCCTTCGCAATCTTGGTCACCAGGATGCTTTAATGCAGATGTAATTTTAATTAAAGTTCCTTCGGTATGCGTGGGATCGAAAAGAAAAAAGACGAACGCGATGTCACTTATATACCATAAATGCCACACAAATGTTTGAGTGCAACATTTGCTATCATTTCATTTGATTTGCGGTATTTTTTTTAAGATTTTATCAACAAAATGTCGTTTAATGGGGCTTGTGTTGCAAGGGGACACGTAAACCAGATTTGAACGTAAATTTTGACCACAAAAATGTTGATCTGAATTAATCCATTTAGCTCATCACTAGCGAAATAGTAAAAATTTCAGCAACAATTAAAAATTCTATTCATTATATTATACATCAAAAGTATCGTTAGGAAGTGTTTGTCAATTGTGCATTTAAAAATATACAAAAATTAGAGCCAAAACTAAAAAAAAAAAATTTTTAATGGGCAAAAGTAGGTAAATTTTTAATTAAAATTTTAAAATTTTTAGGTTTGAAGGGTTCTTAAACTCAAACTACTATCTGAAATGTTTTGATGTCTTCACAGAAAATGTGTGAAATATTATTACCTTTAAAACAAGTCTATTCTGAACAAAATCGGTCAAGCGTATCACAACTTTTAATCATATAAGTAAATCAGTATTTTTGAAACATGCCTTTTTGCAGCCAAAAACCTTAAACGATTTTGCGCGACCCCTAAACGTCGATCAATTTTCAAGTTTTATATACCAAAATTTTTGTTTTTTTAAGTAGAATCAGAAAATATATTATCCCAATGACTTTTCGAAAAAATTGTGAAAATGAAATGGTCTACTCTCCATCCTCAACGTTTGGTGACTGTTTGGTGCGGTTTATGGTCCGGCGGGGCAATTGGACCTTACTTTTTCGAAAATGAGGTTGGATCAACAGTTACGATGAGTGGATTGCGCTATCGAGGGACGATTAGTGATTTTTTATGGTCGAAGTTGGATGGTTTTGATCTGGACAACGTTTACTTTTAACAAGACGCCGTACGTGCCAACACAAGCGAGAGGTGCTCACAATTGGCCACCGAGATCTTGTACTTTTAACACATTGCGACTTCTTCCTTTGGGGCCACGTGAAAGATAAGGTCAACGTCAACAGCCCAGCGTCGATTCAAGATCTCAAAGATAAAATTCGTGAGGCTATCGAGGACATAGGGCAGCCACTTTGTGAAAATTTCATAAAAGGATATGGTCCTGTAAGCGTGCTCGTGGTGGCCATTTGGCTGATGTTGCTTTTCATTATTAAAGGCATACAATAAACAGCCGATTACACTATGACACAAAATCAAACTTTTTGAAAAACACCGGAACATGACTATATAGGTTCGATAGTGCAACCGAAGCTGAGTAAAACCCTAGCTCAGTTTGGCTAGATTAGCTACCAACATTTTTTTTTGGCCCCCTAAACTTTTTGAATTTTTGGCCAACAGTTTGTACAGTTTATAATCTAGCTCTTTATCTTCTTAAGCAAAGTTGTAGCTAATAGTCCGCTTAAGAAATTGAAAATTCTAATTTTTTCACTATTTTGAATATAAGTCGTAGGGAGTCCAGATTTTTTGCATACTCTATTCAGTGAAATTGTAGCTTAGGTAACACCGAAAAACTTCTCTGAACAAACCCATGCAATCTGAACAAGTCTAGGAGTATTAAATGGCTCTCAAAACACACTATCTACTTTTGGGCCATTGTGCAAAGTTTTTACTTGCTATCTTTACCAAAAACGTACTTATTGTATAACTGAACAACTTCTGTAAACAAATAATATGATCGGAGTACTCTACCCCTTTAATTGTTCACAAGAGCATTAGGGTGTTCCTAATATGACATTTTTTCGAATTTCGTTAAAAATATGTATTAATTGCGATGTTGGTCACTTAGCTTCACTTTACATTTGTTTTTGTATTTGTGTCGATAGTTAGGCATTAGGGTGTGCCGCAATGAGGTTAAAGTTCGAATTTGTTCTCAAATCAGTTTATTGCCGCTGTGTATTTTTCTTTTGTATACAGACTAAGTAGTAATAAGGCGTTCAATAGCTGAAGTGAAGACCTAAAATAGTATGTGTTTACTTTTGCCATATCTCTTATAGACGCCGAGATATTTGATGTAGAAATTGGGGTATTTTTGAAAAATATTATTAAAAATTTTGAAATTGGATTCCGATGTAGTTTATTATGGGCTACTATATGTTTCAACTTTTTAAGGTTAATCAAGTTAAAATGTATATGTTCAAATAGTATATGTGTATGTTATCAATATCTCTATCAATTCTTGAAATATCAGGCATTTTTGACTGTAGGCATAGCAATGTGTAATGAACTTTTGTTCCATCTGAATACTCATTGTGCCTACTTACCAATAATGATATATATGATACAAATATACGAGGGAGGTCTAATCTTTTTGGGAAATTTTATTATATCAATTTCTTAAGCGGGCTATTAGCTACAACTTTGCTTAAAAAGAGAAAGAGCTAGATTAAAAACTGTACATACTGTTGGTCAAAAACTGATGTCACCTTTTTTCAAGGGATCCAGGGATTTCAAAAAGTTACGAGGGCCAAAAAAAAAATGTTGGTAGCCAATCTAGCCAAACTGAGCTAGGGTTTTACTCAGGTCCAGTTGTACTATCGAACCTATATAGTCCCGTTCGGATGTTTTTTTTTCACTGTTGCACTGTGTTATTTATCTCAAAAAATACATTTTTCTTTGAATACTAAAATAACACCTCTTATTGGAAAACCTTTTACATGCAGGAAGGATTAACCCTTTAATGACGAGAGCGCAATAATGAAAATTTTTTAAAGATTTTGTCAGTACTATATGTAAATTAGTCAAAAAACGAATTTTACATAAAAAAGTAAGGAGAAAAATTTCAGAAAAATATCCATTTTTACTGGTGTTATGCCGACTGTGACCATATGGTAACAGCTTTAAAACAAGCAAATAAAAAGAACCAAGCACAAAATAATTAATGCAATACGTTTTTATGACACTTTATATTCTTCTCAAATAACAAAAACTGAAAGTCTTTAATATATCAGTCTTTAAGCAGCCAAAAAATATTCTTGTTATAGATTGGCTTTTTATATCCCTCCGTATTGCTGTTTAGCGCACATGTGAAATGTAGATGACTGGAGTCGGGACTCGAACTCGGGATATCCAGTTGATGGCCATACCCAGGCAGGTAGGCAATAGTTTTTAAATAAAGATTCCATTTTTCTTGTTTAACAAAATTAATATTTAACAGTATTACACTTTTGTTGTAGCTGTCTGTCCAATGTAAAGTATACACAATAGAAATTTACATTTTCTACATTCCAAGACATGTTTTTCCCTTACATTCTTACATTTTTTGGTGCTGTCAATGTAATTTTAAAATTACCGGTCATGGCAAGGCAAGAACTCGCCAGATATTTTATGTGAAAGAAACTTTTTTTTTTTTCTCATCGAAAAGTCCCTTAGGACAGTTTAACTACAAGGTCATAAATTCTCCCTTCGTTTTAGAGATTTATAGCTCTACCGTAATGGAATTTTATTAGCTTTCATATGATATAATTACCCATTTTAGATATTATCACTATGTAATAACTTAATTCATTTTAAATAATGTGCAACAACATAGAAAAATGATTGCGGCATGCGGCATATTTAAGAAATTGATTAAAACAAATGACTTTACAGCTCATCGCCCATATTAAGTAGCTGGCATTTACCAGTTTCTTTTACCACACTGCCAACCATAAGTTTAGCCCTTATTGGTAAAATTGTCTTGTTGGATGTATAACCCCTCCCCTCCTACATAAGTACATCATGACTCTGTGGAGTGACTGCTGTATATAAATGCTCCAAGGGTAATATTCCCCTCATGCATTTGGCTGCTGATGCGAAAGAAAGAAAACTTAATTATGCCACAAGAATATCCGATAACTGGATTCCTTAGGCATTCAAGGCCGCCGCACCATAATTTACGTAAACCAGTTAACGTAGTTAACTATGTCGTCGTCGACGCAGCCGTTGTCGTAGTTGTGTGGGCAGAACACTGAGCCAATGCCAACCGCCAAACAATTTGCTAAATTTCGTTGTGTAATTTCAAAACTAAATGCTGCACACAAAAAATAATTAATATTTTCAATTAGTTGAATTTATTTTATTCCAAAATGTTACAGAATACAACGATGTACAGTACTCGTATCTCAACAGTGGCTGTTCCAATTTGCGCCTGTAAATTGATAATCATTAAATGCAATTCATTACCAAAGCAAAGAGATGACAGACAGAGAGGGAGAGCGAGCGACTTTATCTACTGTGAGAAAGAAAAGTTTCTAAGAACAACATTCATTAAGAAATCCCACCACAAACAACTGCGTTAATGTAAACAATGTGTTTGTGATTAATAAATCCTTGGAGGATTTTGTATTAAGTTTACGCGAGGGGATTAGCAAGAGCATGTGAAATTTATGCAAAGCAAAACATGTGTTTCGGCTTAGTTTGTGACGAAGCACAATGCCTGCCGCCGCATCAAGGCTAAAGTACGCGGAGTTGTCGAAGACCAAATATTTTCCAAAGATGATTTTGTGGTGGGAAGCGCATGAAAATGCTTCAATAAGTTTCAATTCTTATTTGTTGAATATTTTAATACTTAAATGAAGATTTGTCGAGCCTTAGGCCTAGTAGGCTTGACGCAATGTTTTCACATTGGTTTAATGTAAGCTTGCGGAGGGATTAAAATTAGGATTTGTTTAGCTAACAGCAGTAATATTAAAAAATATTTGTCTTTAGTGTGTATTGTGATGAACTTAAATCACGAAAACGAAAATATGAAGATTATATGATTAAGTGAACAAATAGTTGGTTAATGTGACACCTGCAGTTTGATATTAGAGTGTGCCACAAAGAGGTGAATTATATTCAGTTTGTTTTTACATAATGCTCATAAGGAGGAGTTATGACAAGATGTCCGAGATGTCCATCTCTCACCGCGAGTTGAGAACAATTTAGCTTAAATTTGTAAGCTTCTTTTCTCTTAGCGGAAGCAAATTTATAAGATTGGTATGGTCGGGAAAAGCTACTACTACCTACCGTACAAACCCTTTTTAGGTACGATTACAGCCGTAGTTAAAGAGCAAACGTATGTAAACTTCTATTTTTTAAGCAAAAGTTAAGTTCTAAGATGAGCAAGGCAAAAACTTATCCCACCTCTAATACAAACTTCAATTTTTTAGGCGTTTCCGTCTGCCTGACCCCGCGTTTGCAGACGTTGTTTAGGAGCTATCGAGCAGAAATTCGGTATGCCTTCTTCTATCCTCGAAGCAGAGATTAAGTTCTTATGTTAGATGGGAAAGATCTGACAAAACTTACTCCCACCTCCCATATAACTCCCCTTTTTTGGAGCTGTCCGTCCGTCTGTCCCATGATTACAGCCGTAAATTAAGATATTTATTAGGGTTATCGGAAGTTATGTGGCATGTTAACCCATGACGCTTTGGGCAGGTAAAACTGCAGCCAATATCAATATGTGCTATGACGGAGAGTTGTAATGAGAAAAGGAGGGAGACGACACGCCTCTTTAGGTGTATAAAGCGTCAAAGAAAGAAAAGACAGAGCCAGGATAGCTTAATTATAATAAAGTTGGAGGAGCCGATGAAATGCCGATAAAGCTTTTTTAAACCGGCCGTCACATACTGTGAGATTTAATCAATCTGGCATCTCGAAATTAAAAAAAAAAATGTTTTCGTAACTCGCTCATATTTTTTTTTAACGTGAGAAGAGACCCCAATTGTTACGAAAACAAACACAAAAGAGAATAAAAAAATGTTATTGGCGTGGTAACAGCTATCAAACACGAGCAATTTCATAGCATGAAACAATTGATTTTCAAGCTTGCATTGATCACAAAAGTTTGCGTGATCAGGTCGAAGTTGTGAGTGTTTTTTTTGGCCTAAAATATTTTTTGTATTAAAGGTTATTACTTAAACTTAAAATTTTTGTTTTATTCAATATTTATTTTTGCACTCAAGTATTTTGAAAAAATTGTTTCATAACCACCTAAAAGGTAAGACAAATTTTAAAGCTTTCAAATTTTTGATAGACTAACACTTCCAAGTCCCACGGAGTTCCGTGATGGGAATGCCAGCAGAATGTTTGTTAATGTGCCCAAAACATATTTAAAAAATAAAATCCTGCCCATTTTTTGCCTTTTTTTAGTATGAGTGAAATATCGCGAGAGGAGCTATTTTGGATTTGGTTGAAATATAGAAAAAACAGAAGCGGTCGAAAAGCACGTTATATCAATTTTTGGACCAGATGTTGACGATACCAAAATTAAAGATCGTATAAAAAAGCTTTGCTTCGAATTTCAACCGCGATGGAGCAAATCTCACCGTGATAAAGCAAGATTTATGCATGACAATGCTATTTGGCTAAGTTCAAAAATTTCTGCTGTTGATTTTGCTCTTGATCACGCACCATCAACTTCAAAACAAATTCCGCAACGCGGAAAGCGAGAAAAAGAGTTTGCTGAAAGTGCTTCGAGTATACAAAAACGGAAATGCAAAGAGTCAATATCTTCATGCATTCTTCCCATAGGAAACTTTTCTGAAGAAGCGCAAGAAGCACGCAATAAAGAGTCGAGACAGTATCGCGAACTGTTCAGAAGAAAAACGTCCCGAGTTGACACCAACATAGAATTATTGCATAGGTTGCTTATCACGTCAGACCCTTTGATTGCAAGTTTACGTTCGCCCCCAAAAACCAAGCGTTCTACTTTACCTTCTGAGGTCATTCCATATTTGTCTGACACCCAACTAAATGATGAATTTGATAATTTAGCATAAAAAACTTTGCTTGCAGCACTCTGGAATTTTTATTTTTGTATAAATTCCTTATTTTTTTTTTATTTCTACTTTTTGCTTTTTACTTTTGTATAATTTGTATATAATTTCTTTATTTTGGTTTTTGATTAATATCTTATTTTGAATATTTTCCATTCTTTTAAGAACTTTCGTCGAATTTTTTAGTTTTTCCTCTTTATAATGTTTTAGATATAAATAAATTTAACATTGAAACAACATTAACTTTTTATTTTTCTCATTTGCAAAGAATCATCGAAAACTAAAGTTCGAAACTTGAAGCATTTTATAGAAATGGTTGTATGTGGGTACTTATATCAATATATCGACAAGTTTTAGTTAGAAGTGAAAAAAAGAAGAAATATTGAATATAAATGTGTAAAAAAAATTTTCTCCAACTAGTGTTTTTGAGGATAGTTCGGAACTAGTCCCCTTTGACACTAGTTGGAACTAGTTATCTTTCACCATATTGAAGCTTATAATCTCCTTAACGATCGTGCCAAATTTCAAGTCGATATCTCTAAAACTTCATATAAAAATTAATTTTGAGACGCTAGATTGACTAAATCTCACACTGTGCGTCACCAGCTTTTTCTGTGTCCTGTTGTTAAGAAAGGCGAGACAAGTATGAGTACCAACTACCGCTGAATCTGTCATTTTCCCATCAAGATCCTATCTAGTGTGTTATGTAAGACTCTAATCTCCATTATAACGATCCTGAAGAAGCCGGGTTCAATTCCCGGCCGGGGCACTGGCGAAATCAACATCGGTGAAACATTACTTTTCAAATGCTTCAAGTTCTTCAGCCAACAAAAGTTCATCCTAGATACTTCCACTACAAAAATCCAGATTGCGCAAGGACCAAAGAAATATGGAATGATTAATCACCATCGCAGAAAATAAAAAAAAACAGCTGGCGCCATCTTTGGAGGAATTTGCCGGTTAAAACTCATAATAACACCTAACAATCCCTTGACACAAACCTTGTTATCTACAAAGGAACGAAACAGAGTTGATAACAATGATCGTATGATAATCGGATTACATGCCCGATCGAGCGCCGATAAAATAAAAATCGGTATAAAGAATTATCGCCCCAGCTACTTCCTGCAGCTGATACAACAACAACAACTAAAGTTTCGTTGGATGTACCAAGTGAAAGAGCTGTTATCTAAACTTGGTGTGACGAATTATCTGATGAGCGCAAATGGCCGATGCACTTAAAATTATTTTCTATGTGCAGCTACTGTTGCTGCTGTCAAATAAGAATTATACTTGACCGAGTACTTATAATTCTGAATATCCAAATATTTTTAACATAATTTTAATGGTTATGGGTTTCTGAACTTTCGCATAGTCGAAGATAATTATCTTACTAGCTATAGATTATTTCATTAAAATGTTGGCCGCATCTACTCTTTTTGAAGGTCCAACATTCGATCACTCTTTTCAGTATTGCTAGAGGTATCCCACGATTTACGCTTGGCATGTATCGCAGCTATAGTGTTCAAATACAAAATTTTTTAGAAAACCGGTTACCGGTTTGTTCGACAAATGCCTTTTTCCAACAGTAAAAAACCGAGTTAACCGGTTTCGTTCGGTTTTCGGAAATTGTAAAATAAATTAAAAATATGTAATTGGAGTCTTCTTATATGTATATAACTCAAAACCTTTAATCGCGTTTCCTTTAAAACTTACATTTTAAAGGTATCGATTTCATTCAACATTTATGCCGTCTTGCTCAGAACTAACCAAGCAATGTTCTGGTGAAATACTCCTTTTTAAAAAACCGGTTAACCGACATCAAAAAACCGGTTAAACCGGGTATTCAAAATTAGCATTTTTGAAGAAACCGGCATACGGTTTCGGAGAAAAAAAACCGGTTGGGCGGTTTTCGGTTTCGGGTTTGAACACCCTAATCGCAGCTGAACTATCGTTTTCGGTTTTTGACTTCACAAAATCCCAAACAGAATATGAGTGATATCACACGATCTAAGCGGCTTGTTGACAGTTCGAAACGCGAAATTAGGTGCCTCGTCACTCAGAAAATTCAGCAAAAACAGAGGATCTCCTTGAGAATTCATACAAGAGGTCACGATGGTATTGGCAATAGTGGGTGTTTATAGTGTTGTGTTTATAGCATGAAAAATATTAAATAAAAAATATTTTACACAGAACTTTGATTTCATAATGGCTAGGGTTCGATTTCTGTCTCAGTATCTTAAGACCAAATTCATTTCAGGACTTTTTAAGACGATTGAGCTATGTCCGTCTGTCTGGATGGCTGGTGAGCAGGATAACTCGAGTAAACCTAAACTGATAGCTATGAAAATTTACCAGTATTAATATTTTCCAAAGTGAAGTAATGGGATTGCCCCACCCTTTCTGGCACCTCCCATACAAATGACCGAATTGACCCTCATAGTTTTACATACATATCTTTTTAGTAAGTACACTGAATTCAGCCAAATTTTGCATAAGATGTACGCTTATGAAAATTTTACTGAGGAATGTATATAGACTTTAACGACTGACCACTTCTCGTACCTCCCATACAAAATGGCCTATTTTAGGAAAATTAATATTTGCCCCATAACTTCCAAACGAATTATCCTGGGGGATAATGAAATTTGGTCAGGCTATTTATCATGTGATAGGAGTCAAAACTTTGGAAATCTGAACATTTGGCACACCCCTTCTGATACCTCCCATACAATATCCCCATATTCGGATCAAAATATGGACGTAGTATTGAAAAAATAAAGAGAAAATGAAAACAAGTAGTAGAAAATATAAAATAAATATGTAGGAATTTTTGTTGTTCCCCGAGGAAAATATAGTTGTTAATTTTCATCCCGATCACCACAATCAGGTTTTCATTAAAATCACATCCAAATGTCAGCTATAACTAGACATGCCGATTGACTCTCCTATTCAGAAATTGCTGTCTCGTGCTTTATTATTTATTCCATTGTTGGCACCAAGGTTTGGCAATCCATTCTGTATATCTCGGACATGCTGAGTTAAAGAAGATTATATATTTACATACGATAAATAATATGTGCATACATATGTCGTGTAACAAAAAACAACAAAGTGGATACGCGTATAAACTGGGAAATTAGATAGCATTGTACTACAATTTTGTTTCTTTTTCACATTCTTATAAACATCTGGTAAAAAGTAAAATATTTTCTTTTCCATATTTGCAGATCGAGATAACATCTGTAAAAAGAAAAATGTGCCTTTACAAGGTTTCATGTCTTCGTAATTCCTAAACGTAACCATGCGACATACCCCAACTACTATAGGTGAACCCACACCCACCCAACTCATTGGTACTCGCTTAAAACAACGGATTTATTCTCTCTTAGTAATTTATCGCACAAACACAGTCTACTAGACTTCAATGTGTTACCAGATATATGCCATACATTAGCAACACTTACCTTTATGACAGCAAAATGTTAGTAAATATATAAGCCGATATAGTTTAATTAATTTAAATATTTGTGCTTAACTTTGAAGTAGTAAACATCCAATTATAAATTATTTCTTTTAAATTGATTGCACTTAACACTCTAAAAAAGTAAGCAAAAGTTTTGGTGATTTTGTTCAATTGTCTATGTCATTTGCTAGTTAAGATTGAATACAGTTTGATAGAAAAATTAGTAGGAAGATTTGTATACGTATTTATGAAATTAAACTATTAATTAAATAATTGGTATAAATTTAATTAAAAAATTATAGTTGTTGTCATAAATGTTGCATAATTTTCATAAAGACAGTTCATTGAATTATAAATGATAGACTAAGGTGCATACACTGTGGTGCAAAAATGAGCCAATGTTTTAAACAAAGTTTGTAATTAAATATTTTTTGTAGTTTTTATTAAATTATTTTCAAACTTTTTGTTAAATTTAAAATATGCATCTGTAAACTATGTAAAGCTGTAGCAAAAATATAACTAACATAACTGTTTGTATATTAAAACACAACATTTTCTAAATCAGACCATTGGCACACTTTTGCTCCAAGGTTTTTCTCATCTAAATTTAATAATTAATCCAGAATACTTTTAGTTTTTTCAACTGATCTATCCTAATTACCGTAAAATGGCAAATTTTAGAAACATAATATATACATGAATTTTGTTTCATTTACCCTGAACCCACTCCCACAGCTCATTAATACTTTTCGCGGCTCCTTCGTTTCTGCCAGCCCTCGTTTTAGGTATGCCCACAGGTTTTCAATCGGGTTTAGATCTAGACTCTGCGGTGGCCACTCCCTGACCCCAAACACCTTAGAACTAAGCCATTTCGTGACAATTTTTACAGAATTTTTTGGGTTGTTGTCATATTGGAAGATGACATTCTCTAGTCTTTCTGGCATTTTAGCCAGGGTTATGGGGCAAATTACCTTGCAAAATGCTAAGATAGTCTGCCTTTCGTATTATACCTTCGATCCGTATAAGTGGTTCTACACTATCTAGGGTTACACATTACCAAACCATAATAGAAGGATGTTACAGCTTTACATAGTTTACAGATGCATATTTTAAATTTAACAAAAAGTTTGAAAATAATTTAATAAAAACTACTCAAAATATTTAATTACATACTTTGTTTAAAACATTGGCTCATTTTTGCACCACAGTGTACATTTAAATAATTAATCGAGCACCGTTTCTTAAGATTGTGTTAGTAAAATGCCATTGTATTAAAAAAGTACCAAAGAGTTGGTGTTTGTGTGTTCGTGGTTAGCTTAAGTATGTGTTGTACTTATCACAGAATAGCATAGAATAAAGATGATCTATGTTAGTCTTCATAAATTTCTTCATAAATTGATACTAAGGTGCTAAAGAAATTTGGAACTTTGAACCCTATCAGGTTGCTTTTTGGTTAATATATGGCAATTTTGATTTGTTACATAATAGACATAATTGCTGAAACAACGACAGTCATTAACTGTGTAAAAAAACACATTGCTATAGAATGGAAAAAATTAAAGGAACTTGGGCAGTGACCTAGTGTATGTTGTAGGTCTGATCGAGTATTACATGAATTTGTATATAAACATTTTCCAAAATTTTTGGGGCTTTCCGTTGTATTATGTACCATGCGGGAGATCCATAGTTTAATTCGATAGTTCGACATTTTTATTTCATCGCCGGTACCCTCGATTTTGTCGACAGCAACTTCGCAGTATAGTGTCGAGTGTCTACACCATTTCCAATTAAAATTCAAAGAAAATCAATTGAAATTCAAAAATTTTATTTGATTTTCAAAAATTCCATTTGAAATTCAAAAAATATCAATTCAAAATCAAACTCATCAATTGAAATTCAAAACACATCAATTGGTATTCAAAACTCATCAATTGAAATTCAAAATTCGACATTTAAAATTCAAAATTCGTCAATTGAAATTCAAAAATCTTCAAAACTCTTCGACTGATGTGTTTTGAATTTTAATTGACGAGTTTTGAATTTCAATTGATATTTTTCGAATGAAAAATTTTAATTGGAATTGATGTTTTTTGAATTTCAAATGGATTTCTTGAATATCAATTGACGTGATTTGAATTTCAAATGGTGTATTTGAATTCAAATTCATTTTCTTTAGTACAATATATTGTACTTTGTGGTACAATTAATGTACTTTTTTGTACAATAAAGGACGTTTATTTGATAATTATGGTGGTAAATTTTTCGTATCGAGTATTATCTGTGTATCAAATATTATCGCTCTACGGCTAAAATACACGCCCTTCGCCCACTGATTGGTATAGCAATTTCGTCTGCAAATTTGAACTTTAAGTACCGAGTATTATATGTGTACCTAATTAGACCTCTCTGGGGTTAAAATATAGTTTTGCCACGCCCACTCCGAGCACCGATCCAATATTAAAATGTCGTCTACATATTCATATTCGTGTTGCGATGTACAACGTCAAATTGCATCTCTCTAGGGCTGAAATACAGTTTTGCCCACTGAAATTTAAATTTCGTCTGCATATTCATATTCGTGTTGCCATGCCCAATCTGTGCATCAATATATCCCCACTCACCACCCAGCCCATAAAATCAAATATTTAAAAATGTAAAGCCTACGGTAACTTTCAGATAGCACACGGCCTATCATTGTCATCAATTCAGCCTTTTAGTATACAAATATTACCTTATAATACAAATATACTTAAAAATATTTTTTTAATCGTCCCTATTGCCCACCGATCGGAATAAAAAAGTTATCTAAAAAAAAGTTTTGCCACGCCCACTCCGCCAATTAGGTCAACAAGGGAAATTTGTAATGTAAAGGGAAATTAAGTCTTCTTTACAGGGAACTTTGGTATACAGATTCATGTTGTACTATCCTAGACCTACAATGACAGCAGCAAGGTATAATATATCTATTTCAATACTTTCAAGAGTCTAAAAGTACAGTGTCTGCCAATTATTATTAGTTCTAGCATTAGTTTTAAGCTTTAATTCTTGCTTTAATTCTTGCATTAGTTGTGTATGACAAAATCTCTTCCCGGTCATGACAGATTTACATTGTAATCTATCATAAATCACTAATACAAAATTGCCTATAAATGAATGTTGTTTTGTGTGATTATCTCTTTAATGAAATAATCTCGACTAGAAGTAAAACAATATCAATAGGCATGTTTTTAGTTAAAAAGCAATCCAATTTTAGTATGTATACAGAAGATTTCTAGAAATCTCCCCCATTAGAACTACCATGTAAGCACAGCTTCTCCAATAACTATTGCCATTTACTAATTAGCTTCGTTTTGCTTGAATTTGCAATCTCCCTCTTTAATTTAATGATATCGCATTTCATGAGGGTTAAACAAAATGGTTCGATTTCCGCTGCTGTTGGTTAACTCAACATATCAAAATGATGTATAAATAAGCAAAAAAAAAGCAAGACAACAACAAAACCAAAACTACAACCAGAGAAACTTAATTAAAAAGAAAAACAGTGATATACGGGCGTGTGTGTGTGTGTGTGTTCACGCAGAGATTCAGCCTTCAGTTGGTTTGTTATTTTTTCGTATGGGTGTGTATGTGTGTGTGTACACAGTCATTGTACAACGATACTACACTACACGTCAAAGTGTGATTTACCATACGCACACATCTTAAGTATATAAATGATGGTTTAATTAAATTTATGTACGTAAGTAGGTAGTGAATATACAAATATAAGTATTTGAGTACTTGTGTGAGTGCGTGTGTGTGTGGGTGAGTTAAAACATATCAACTTACACATATCTTACAAATGTGTACGGCTGTTGCATACACGAAGGCGCACGCATACGCTTACAAATGTAGTAGTATGTGGTAGTATCAAGCTACACACACAAGGATAATGTGATTTAGTTCCTTGGTTATGCGATGGTATCAGGTGAAGACAATAAGAACTTTGTTATACCAATTGAAGCAAATGTAACCGAGCGTTTTTTTTTTGTTATAATTGATACGAAGGTGTAAAGGCTCTTTTGTCAAAGGACTGGTTTTGTTTTTACGACTATTTACATAGATAGGTGTAAAAGATATCTGAAGGAGAGCATTAAAGTTATAAGTAAAGATGATAAATAGGAAACACTTGTAGACATAAGTTAATTAAATGATGGCCAGGGATTGTTTTAGAAGTTGTGGAGGCGTAGTACAACATTTTTAAGCTCATTAATTTGGGACTCAATTCCAAGAACTGCACGTAAATGTAGCCCCAAAAAGTAGAAGTTCTGCATCATTCGTTTTGTCAAGTTACATGCCATAATAATGTAATATTGATTTGAAGTTAGTAAGTATCATTATAGGGGAATTTGTGACGTTTTAGGATCTTTTGTTTGATATAACTCGAGAACCACTATTTAACTGAAACAAAATTTAAAAAATAAGAACGTTTCCCTACATAAGCAACAGTTTCACTTTTCCATTCATCAAATGATTTTGAACTAGGTTTATTTTGTAGCAGTTACAATAAAACGGTTGTACTCCGTGGCGTATGATTTACATGGAATATTACTTATGATACCCATACCCCACCATAAAACAAAAGAGCCTAAAACGTGACAAATTCCCCTATACGTTACTTACTAACTTTTAATCGATATTTAGTTATTATGACATGTAACTTGACAAAACGAATGATGCAGAACTTCTACTTTTTGGAGCAACTTTCACGTGCAGCTCTCAGAATTTAGTAAAAAAAGTGTGTTATCCAATTGGAATTTTCTATATTGTATTTGTTTCCTCAAAGGACACAACTGCAACAGGGGTAAAAGGACAAAGGTCAAAACATTTGGCTAGATTTAGCAAAACTCTTAGATACATGTTATCAACATTGTGTATTCTAAATTTCAAATTTTGTATTTAGTCCACTAATATATATAAAACTCGATGTTATAACTTTGTACTCTTATGTCTATATCTTCTCTCACTTACGCACCTGTCTCAGCTATTTATCACCCCTTTTCATTTACTTGTCAACTGCTTGACAGACATATCTTTTAATCCTGTGGCAGAATCGTAGAGAGCCTACGACAAAACCTTTTTCCTGTGGCGGCTGTATGTAAATACTCCAAATAAATGTTATAAACTGAGTTAAACCATAGTCAATATTTGTTGTAAATATCCCCACAAACGTACACGACACACACACACACACTCACATCACCAACAAGCAGCCTCAAACAAACTTTTCAAATCTACTTCACAACAATATGAAGTGACGCATGTCAAAGAGCGGTAAACCACATAAAAAATCGCAAAAGTTGTTGTGGAAACAATCGTACGCAGTTCAGTACAGTAGTCCTCCAGTGGAATTGTAATGAAATGCAAAAATGATGAAGTTTGTCGGTGAGATTAAGAAGCATTAAAAATGTCGATGTTGACGAGAAATACATCACGCATACCGACAATGTGAGGTTTGTATGATACATTTTTACAAATAGTGACAAAAAGTCGAGTCAAAGAAAATCTTTATATATAAAATTCTACCGTACGTGTGTTGTGACTGAACTCCTCCTAAACGGCTGGACCGATTTGCATAAATTTTTTTGTATGCGTTTGGGTGGCGCCCCGGATGGTTTAGATTTACAATTCGGTCCAATTGGACAAAGGGGCGTGGCACCGCCCATACAACTTGAAAATCAAAAGGGCTGTATCTCTTGAACTGTCAGAGGTATGAAGATGAGATTTGGTATATATGTTGTTGAAGCAGTATTAATTTCAGCCAAGGTAGAAGTGGGCGGTGCCACGCCCCCTTTTCAAAAATCGCTCTAACGGCTTTTCTAATAGACCGATTGATACGAAAATTTTACCAAGTGGTACTGTTGACCTGTTGATAGTCCCTGGCTATAATAGGCTGTGATTGGATAAAGGGGCGTGGCACCGCCCATACAACTTGAAAATCAAAAGGGCTGTATCTCATGAACTATCAGAGGTATGAAGATGAGATTTGGTATATATGTTGTTGGAGCAGTATTAATTACAACCAGGCTGGAAGTGGGCGGTGCCACGCCCCTTTTTCAAAAATCGCTCTAACAGCTTTTCTAATAGACCGATTGATACGAAAATTGTGCCAATTGGTACTGTTGACCTGTTGATAGTTCCTGGCTATAATTGGTTGTGATTGGATAAAGGGGTGTGGCACCGCCCATATAACTTGAAAATCAAAAGGGCTATATCTCATGAACTATCAGAGTTATGAAGATGAGATTTGATATAACTGTTGTTGGAGCAGTATTAATTACAGTCAGGGCTTTTCTAATAGACCGATTGATACGAAAATTTCAAAATTCAAAGTGGTACTGATGACCTGTTGATAGCCCGTGGCTATACTTGATTGGATGAAGGGGCGTGGCACCTCCCACACAATTTTAAATGGGTACATCTAATGGACTACAAGAGGTTCAAAGATGAGATTTGTTATACATATATGTTGTTGGTACATTATGAAACATCCAGGGTGGAAGTGGGCTGTGAGACGCCCCTTTTTAAATAAACCGTTATAACTAAATTAACACAGTATGTTGCAGTTCGCCTAGAGATATGAATAGGATATTTAACACGAAATTGGTCAATATTTGACTATGTAACTGTATCAAACAATTGTCCGTACACTAGGCAGTTGAGGACAAATCGAATCTGCGCCGACTAAAACAGTAATGTGTTTTGCATTTACTTTACAGGTATGTGTGTTTCAATTACTTTACACGAGAGAGAATCGGTAATAAATCAAATTAAGCAATGTTCTTTGGAGTTGGATAGGGAAATAGCTTTTGTCTCACTGGGGGCACAATTTGAATTTTTTTAGAATGTCAGAGGTAGCATTATCGGACATTTGGAAAGAATCTATATATGGGTTTATTTTAGACCTATAGAACTTCAGATAGGTAAAAGTGTAAATCTAGCTGCACAATAATGAAGTGTGTTAGACTTTCTTTTGGTATACTATGGCAAATCACCATGCAAAGTCTTACACCAGAACAACTATTACAAATCATAGGAATTTATTTTAAAAATACACGCTCTGTTCACTACACTTATTGAGCACTTTGTCACAAAATCATCTATCTGATCAGCTAATACGCAATACTATGGATCGACAACATATACTATTTCCGATAATATTTATCCAAATCAAGCGCGTACCATGCGTACAGAAGAAGCCATAGTCTTAGCCGGTGGACGAACAATTGTTTTTTTATATTTATCATGTCATTGCAAAACATTCGGAGGAGAAATCGTTCCAACACGACGGCATACATGCCATATAGCGCATGAGACCATCACTTTGTAAGCCAAACATTTGGTGGCCGAATTATCTCAAGACATGGTAATACGAGTATATTATACAAAAATAGTATAAGCTAAATTCTTGATCAGTTGGAGAACAAGGAATAGAATAGTGTTTTTTATGGCAAAATACTTAAAGTTTGGTACACATACAGTTCTCGAAAATAAATTCATGAATCTTTAAACGAAATTTTCATTTGCGGTCAATAGGCGGAGAAGGCATGCCAAATGTGATTTTTACGCCCACAGCCAGTAGCCAGTACAACACATAAAAATATAACATTTATTTTTGATATTTAGCGAATGTCCGTTTAAGATTAATGAAAGAAGTTGTTTTTCTCCCTACATACAGAAAAAACTTGATCTACATGTGGGCAGTACAGATATAAATTTGATGATGAACTTTTAACGATCGTCATAGAGCCTAAGATAGTTAGTATTTAAAAAAAAGTCTTCCATGGTTAACTTCCATGTTAAGGAGTTACTTGAAATTAGTTACATAAGTTACTAAACTCAACATATTATTTTCGCTTTAAAAGTACTTTGTATGTTAGATCTACAAATAAATAAATTTGCGTTTACATAGCACTTAGGGCAGTTAGATATGTGAATTATATTCTAAGTTAATATGCAATAGCGAAGCATTGCCGGGCCCACTAGTATTATATAAAAATATAAACCAATTTATTGTTACAAAGTTTTAAAACAGTGCACAACAGCTTTCTTCGACAGATTTTATTTTACTCTTCTAATGTATATGCACCAAAAGTTTTGGAAAAAGTTAAAATATACCGTCGAAAATGATGATTCCATATGTTTGTCGGGGCATATTTCTCTGGATGATGTCCAGAACAGAAAGAGTTTTGACCTTTAATTGCTTATTGAGCCCATGATAACCGTGGTTTACTGTAACCCTCACATAGTAGGACTTATTTACCATAATGATTTCTAATATATGTAGTAGCAACATATATGGCTGCCTGTATTATTTGATGTGTCATTTCTGCTGATCGTAGCAAGATGGTGAGAATCCGCGACTATAATGCGGGTGACATAGGTTCGATTTATGTCACAGCCATCTACATTTCAACGATCGGCGGTTTGCTCGCTGTTGGCAACAGGATATTCGTAATAGTAGATCTAATCGGCGTGTCTAGTGCAAGCTATACGAAATAGATGACGATCGGAATCGTCGTTATACCATAGGTCCCGTTGTGTGACTTTAAATATTCAAATGTATTAACCACTCAAATGCGAGAAACTCTCCAATAGCTGTAAACGTTATTACACTTTTACTACATGTCTCTTAAAGTTCGGCCATACCACCGAAAGTCCTATCTCTAACCGTTACGCTCCCTTACCTGGCAAATTATAATACATACATACAAAATGTTATTTAAAAATCGTTTAGTTTTTATAACTCGAAACTTAAACAATATCATACATATGGTAAGGGTTTTTATTAGTCAGTTCACCTGACTGAAATTTCTGTTCTAGTTTTTATTACATTAATCTGTTGAAATGCGTAGACAATTGAAAATCAGAAAATAAGAATCTATGAAAAGAAATTATCGAAAATTCTGAATATCATCGAATATAGAGAATAATAACTTATGCACCAACTGTAATCAGTAAGCTTATGAAACCATGGTAATAAACAAACATACCAATTATATATCACATATCAATGAGAAAAATAATTAAGTCTCTTTGTGGACAAGTTTCACTGTATTGCAAAGAATTCATCATACGATAAAAAAGGAATTAAGTGAATTATTCAGAATTTCCACTTGCAGATGTATCATATTATAGTGTAGGCGATGTAACTGCTTGGATGACCAACAGATATCACAAACTTCCGGTGAATTTTTCTTTGATCAATACGATAAAAGGATGTTTCGTGCTCGATGCTACATTGCAAATAAAATGATAAACTTAATGGAAATTAATTTAAAACTTTAATTTATGTTTTGTTTATGGTTTTCCCAGACCGTTCCCGGTAAACCGGGATTGATATATTTCCCGAGTATACCGAAATTCTTGGGAAATAAAAAAAATATTTTTTCTTCGGTTTGGTAAGCAAAGATGCGCAGAATAGCATGAAATTTTGCATAGATTATAAACAGATACTTCGATATAATGTTCCAAAAAATTATGAAATTTGATGGAACGATGTTTGAACACCGCGTGCGATTTCGTTTGGAAGCCTTTGCTACTGGAGTATTTATCATTAAATTGTTTTTGTTGTCACAGAACAACTACACAGCTATACGTAAAATTATATCCTTGGCACCCAATAACACCTACCTATAATAAATATGCGTTACTGCCTATAGGACAACTCTCTGAAGAGGCAGCAGAGGCTCGAAACAAACATTTTCTAGCTTGCAGGTAGGAATCGTGCAAACTGGACATCCTAAATAGGTTTCCCTTGAGCTCAGATCTACTTCTTAGTGCATCAACAACTAAAAATAAAACAATGTTTTTTTTTCATTTCTGCCAGAAACTATAGAGATGTTGCCCTCAGCTTAACCGAATCTAGCAGCTGAAAGTGATGTGATCGACAAAATTAGCGATGACGGCGAATAAAAAAGAAATTTGGAAATATTATGTTTTAAATGTCCAATATATGAAAATATAACTGTTTTTACTATAAAAATCAACTGTTTGTGTTTCAAACGTAACTCTCAGCTTAATTGATAATTAAAATATTTTTGGCCGCCCAGATCATCAAAATACCTCTATGTGCACCGGTCCGGGAACGAAAAAAATTTCTATTATTTTAATACATTTATATTTTTGAAAATTCTCAAAACGCAAAATTCCAACTACACCATTTCCAATTGAAATTCAAAGAAAATTAATTGAAATTCAAACAATCCATTTGAAATTCAAACATTCCATTTGAAATTAAAAAATTCCAGTTGAAATTCAAAAAACATCAATTGAAATTCAAAATTTCCATTACAAATTCAAAAAATATCAACTGAAATTTAAAAATCGTCAATTGAAATTTAAAATACATCAATTGAAATTCAAAACTCATCAATTGAAATTCGAAAATCGTCAATTGAAATTCAAAATTCGTCAATTGAAATTCCAAACTTATCAATTGAAATTCAAAAGTCGTCAATTGAAATTCAAATCTCGTCAATTGAAATTAAAAAAACATAAATTGAAATTCAAAACTCAACATTTAAAATTCAAAACTCGTCAAATGAAATTCAAAATTCGTCAATTGAAATTCAAAAGTCGTCAAGTAAAATTCAAAACTCATCAATTGAAATTCAAAACTCGTCAATTGAAATTCAAAACTCGTCAAATGAATTTCAAAACTCATCAATTGAAATTAAAAAAATGTTTTGGTAGTTTGAATCATTAAATACTCTACTCGAACTGAGCTATATGTGAATGTTTTTAGTACTTGTATTTAATTTATAGTTTAAAGCACAAATATAACTGCAAATGGATCAAATAATGTTCTCTTAAGTCATACTGGCACTATTCAAAGATGTGTATTTTATAGTTAAAAAAGAAAAGAATACAATACAATCAGTATAATATTATATACATATTCATCGTATAATAATATTATGAGATTTAAGAAAGAAATTTTGTTTTACAAGTTAACTTATGTTCCGACCGGCAGATCTTCTAAAGCTAGGCCATGTGGTGAAAAGTGGTGGATTGTTGAATGGCATGACAACAATCACCAATGGATATTGAATTCTTAGATTGGTCAACAATAATTTCCATATATTATTGAAGATGAATGTAATGAAGGGTCTGAACAGAAAAGTTTGCTATTTTAACAAAAATTTAAGATAATGTCAAATAATTTATGGTGCTTAAATTAATATAAGTTACTACATAGGAAAAATATGTTGAAGTTCAAATAAAGCAATAAATAATATTTTAAAAGATGTGTTTCAAGAGGTAAATTTTTACCTAATTTTTCCCTTTATAAAAAATTTTGTTGTTTGTTGTTTTAAGTAATTTTTTCGATTGTCACCCATTGCAAATTTTGTATTTGTTTTCATATTTATCAATGACATTATCATATATCTACTAAGGTGTAGTATATTTTACGGTCGCAGTGAACCTACGATTTATGATTCAATTCTTTTTCATTTCAAATAATACTTTTTGAATTTCAATTGATGAGTTTTGAATTTCAATTGACGACTTTTGAATTTCAATTAATAAGTTTTGAATTTGAATTGACGAATTTTAAATTTCAATTGACGAGTTTCGAATTTCATTTGATGAGTTTTGAATTTCGATTGATGTGTTTTCAATTTTAATTGAGTTTTGAATTTCAATTGATGAGTTTTGAATTTCAATAGGAAAATTTTGAATTTCAATTGACGAATTTTGAATTTTAATTGACGAGTTTTGAATTTGAATTGATGAGTTTTGAATTTCAATTGATGTATTTTTAATTTAAATTGACGAGTTTTAAATTTCAATTGATATTTTTTGAATATCAAATGGAAAGTTTGGATTTCAATTGATGTTTTTTGAATTTCTAATAGAATTTTTGAATTTCAAATGACGAAACTTGAATTTCAAGTGGAATATTTGAATATCAAGTGGATTGTTTGAATTTCAATTGGTTTTCTTTAAATTTCAATTGGAAATGGTGTAGAAAGTGGATAATATATTTTTTTTTAACATTTATATGGACTAATTAAACATAACGTATTTCAACATTCAAATTTTGGAATTTGTGTATTTTGTTAAAAAGATATGACAACACATCGTTATTCATTGATTTAAGGATAATTTGATGTATATTTTTCCAAAATTTCGTTAAGTTATTCGAGTCCGTTTGAATTTTACGCTATTTGTCATATGGGTAAATCCGAAATAATGTATACCAAGAACAGAATTTCAGAGTTGTTAAAACCACATATATTTGTTAATCCATAAATGGGCTCTATATTTAACCCTCAAAATATATAAAGAATAAGCTTTTTTAGTGATCCATTTATGAATGGCAGGTCAAAACCTACACCTACCTCGTGTTTTTATTTGTTTTTCTAAAATATATGTTTTGGAAATGTTTATAAAAAAGGTAAAAAGTACCATATTTTTCTCATATATGAGATATTATTTCTCAAAATAATACTTTTTGCCAAAATTTAAAATTTTATTTACAATCATGTTTTGCCCTTTCCCATGGTATATGATACTTGTATATCAAGTGTTCATTTTTCCTTTACTAGCTTTCCCGGCTCACGTTTCTTCACCCGTGCTTACAATGATTTTACTTAAAAGCAGAGCTCGCAAAATATGGTCTAACAAATTTTATAGCGCGATCTCCTCACTTAAATGACCGAAAAAATGAGACGGAATCGCTCAGTGTCTGAACAGAAACCATTTTTTCGTTTTGTTCGTGTTCTTGCTCTCAGGTTTCGGGTTGAACGTAAGACTCTCTTACTGACCGCTCGGTACGAACAGAACCATCCGTCGCTCAGCTACTGAGAATCAGTAAGTGAGTAAAGCAAGCAAAGTGTCCGCAAAAAAGGTGTTTATTTTTATTGTTGCTTTGTCTTATGTTGTTGCCCTAAAAATTTCGTCACAGGCATTAAAGAGGAAGGGAGAAAAAAAAGGGGAAAGGGAGCCCATTACTGTGTATATGTGAATGCGTATGTTTGCCTATCCACACGTTCAACACAAGTTTTTGCCAAGTTTTTACGAAGTAAAGGGTCTCGAGTAGGGTGATCAGTTCGGTTTTCAGAAACCGGCTACTCGGTTTTTTTCACTCATAAAAACCGTCGGTTTTTTTTAAATCCCTGTTTTTCGAATATCGAATAATCCGGTTATTTTTTTGTCGAATCTCGGTTTTTTGGCGTTCGATATTTTTTATTTAAATTTATTCATAATTGTGTTAAATGTGTACACGTACATGTTTTTCCAGTGTTTCGGCCGAACAACCTAATTGTTAATTTTTTATATCTTCAATGTCTAATAAGTCGGCTGCAAAGCGAAAGAAATTACAAATGTTTGTAAAAGACCAATTTAATAAGGACCTTAAACTTATTCATGATGTTAAGCACAGCTGGAATTCTATGGCCAATATGGTTTCCCAATTTTTAAAATTGCACAAATGTGTGAATCATACTTTATTGAACTTAGGACTGACACCATTTAGTGAAAATGATATCGAAACTTTGTCTGTGCTTAGTGACATCCTTAAACCATTGGAAATGTCTATACAAAAACTTTCTGCAAACTCTTCGACTTTAGCTGATGCTGAAGGTATTTTTAAATTTTTACTTAAACACTTTTAACATTTCAAAACCAATTATCACTAAATTTATATGAAATTTTAAAAAGACGTAAGTGAGAACGACGTTTTCAATCTCTGAATACTCTCATTTTGTATTTAAGTACGTGTAAACTCCCAATTAGTGGCGCATTTCTAAAATATTCAAGTAAAAATGATTTTTGATTTTTAATATATGGATAAGAACGGCAAAAGGACTCGAAACCTTGACAGACGGGCATTTTCAATGTCAAGTTTTATAAAAACCAAAGAAAAACCAGTACAGAAATTTCTGACTGATAAATACCATCACCCAATAATTATTGAAAATAATCGATTTGTAATTAAAACCAGTTAGAAAGTTTCAGTCGGGCAACCCGACTTACATTTACCCTTACCCTCAGTAAAACAAATAATTTTCTATTTTATTGCTATTATTACTCGATTTCGAAATTGGGCGGAGTGAATTTGCGCACGATTGCGTTGGGTGTACTGATATTATTACTACATCCCAAAAGTGGGCGGAAAGGTACATTTGTATGGAGGTACCATAAGGGGCGTGTCTAGACTTCCAATTTTTTCTCCAAAACTTTGTCCTGCTATAATATAACAAAATACAGAATTTGGGCACGATCGTGTCGAGTGTATTGATATTATTACCCTATTTCTAAAGTGGGCGGAGTGGTACATTTGTATGGGAGGTACCAGAAGGGGCGTGTCTAGACTTCCAGATTTTTTCTCCAAAACTTTATCCTGCTTAAACTTTACCAAATACAGAATTTGGGCACGATCGCGTTAGGTCTTTTAATAATATTAATCGATTTCTAAAGTGGGCGGTACCAGATGTGTATGGGAGGTACCAGATGGGGCGTGAATAGACTTCCAATTTTTTTCTCTAAAACTTTATCTTGTTATAGCTTTACTCAAAATAGAATTTGGTACGATCACGTTTAATTTATTGATATTATTTCTCCATCTCTATAGTGGGCGGAAAGGTAGATTTGTATGGGAGGTACCAGAAGGGGCGTGGCTAGGCTTTCATCACGTAGGGTGTATTGATATTATTACTCGATTTCTAAAGTGGGCGGAATGATGTATTTGTATGGGAGGTACCAGAAGGGGCGGGGCCATGTAGCCCATTTGCAATACCGTAAATAGTTTTGAGAAAATAATAACTCGTGCAAAATTTCAAAACATTTGGTTGCGTCTTTCGAAAGTTATCGTGCGAACCAGCCGGACAGCCACCGGACAGACAGACAGACAGACGGACATGGCTCAAACGACTTAAAAAGTCATGAATCGAATTTGGTTCAAAGAAACCTAGGGTCTAAAGTGACTCCTTCTATGTGTTACACTTTTGGGTCGTATCAAATGATATACACCTTCATCCTACGGGTGATGGTATAAAAATAGGTATACACCCACGCACTTAAATTGTATCTTATTTCTTAAATGTTACTTTAGGGAAAACTCAAGATTAAATTAAATATATTTATATAAAATCAATCAATTTACAAATTAATTGTTTTGTTATGTTTGTCTTTGTTAAAATAACAAACTGATCTCACTAATGTTTTGCATTGTAATTATAATTAAAATAAAGGTTTGCTTTTTATAGGTGTAATTGAATTGTTTTCTGTTATTTTTTAATACAAATTTTTGTCAAAAATTGTGTTTTAATTTGTTATATGGCATACATTTGAAAACCGGATTATCCGGTTTTTTGTGAATTTCAAAAAAAGCAACCGGTTTTTTTTAAAAGTCATTTTTCGAATAATTCGAAAACCGGTTTTCGCAAAAACCCGAATAATTGATCACCCTAGTCTCGAGTAAACCCATGAGCCGATCTAGTGAACAAACACACTCGTCGGTTGAGCGAAGAGCAAGCCAAAGAAGAACGAAGTTTGAGGGTTTTTGCGCGACAGTGGTTTTTTCTGACAACAAGTACACGAGAGACCAATTAATGCGATTTCTGCTTAAAAGTAAAATTCCAAGGAAAATTCCAACGCTTCATCATCCCATTATGTAATTGTAGCTTTATCCTATTAGATAAAGTCTCTTTAGTCCCTTTTTATCACTGAAAGTACGAATTTCAAAAGAAACATTCGAATCGCACAACTAATATGGACTGGTATCCCCTTCTACTTCTGTAGGTAACGTGCCCTTTAGTCTGGGTGATGTTACAAGTTATCCTATCTGGTGGCTCTGTAGGTAGCAATTCTATAGACATTTTCGTAACCCTACCTTAAGCATTTTGCCAGGGCTATAGTACCAGTTCTATCTTTTTATACCATCACCCTTAGGGATGAGGGTATATATCATTTGATACGACCCAAAAGTGTAACACATAGAAGGAGTCACTTCAGACCCTAGGTTTCTTAGAACCAAATTCGATTCATGACTTTTTAAGTCATTTGAGCCATGTCCGTCTGTCTGTCTGTCTGTCTGTTTGGTGGCTGTCCGGCTGGTTCGCACGATAACTTTCGAAAGACGCAACCAAATGTCTTCAAATTTTGCACGAGTTAATATTTCCTCAAAACTACTTACGGTATTGCAAATGGGCTACATAGCTCCGCCCCTTCTGGTACCTCCCATACAAATACATCATTCCGCCCACTTTAGAAATCGAGTTATAATATCAATACACCCAACGGGATCGTACCCAAATTCTGTACTTAGTAAAGCTATTACAGGATAAAGTTTTGGAAAAATAATTTGAAGTCTAGCCACGCCCCTTCTAGTACCTCCCATACAAATTTACCTTTCCGCCCACTTTAGATATGGAGTAATAATATCAATAAATCCATCGCGCTCGTACCCTAATTCTTAATTTAGTAAAGCTATAGCAGGATACAGTTTTTGAGAAAAAAACTGAAGTCTACCAACGCCCCATCTGGTATCTCCCACACACATCTGGTACCGCCCACTTTAGAAATCGATTAATATTACTATTGGAACTACCGCGATCGTGACCAAATTCTGTATTTAGTAAAGTTCAAGCAGGATAAAGTTTTGGAGAAAATATCTGGAAGTCTAGACACGCCCATTCTGGTACCTCACATACAAATGTACCTTTCCGCCCACTTTAGATATGGAATAATAATATCAATACACTTGACACGATCGTGCCCAAATTCTGTATTTAGTAAAGCTATAACAGGATAAAGTATTGGAGAAAAGATCTGTATGTATAGACACGCCCTTCTAGTACCTCCCATACAAATGTACCACGCCGCCCACTTAAGAGATGGAGTAATAATATCAATATTCTCGACACGATCGTGCCCCAATTCTGTACTTTATTAAGTTATAACAGGATAAAGTTTTGGAGAAAAAATTGGAAGTCTAGCGGCGCCCCTTATGGGACCTCCCATACAAATGTACCTTTCCGCCCACTTCAGAGATGGAGTAATAATATCAATACATCCAACGCTATCGTGCCCAAGCTCTGTATTTAGTAAAGCTATAACAGGATAAAGTGTTGGAGGATAAACCTAGAAGTCTAGACACGCCCCTTCTAGTACCTCCCATACAAATTTACCACTCCACCCACTTTAGAAATCGAGTAATAATATCAAGATAATAGCAATTTTTTTATTTTACTGAGGGTGATGGTATATGTAAGTCGGGTCGCCCGAGTGAAACTTTCTTACTGGTTTTTTCGGTATTTTTACACATAAAGAACAAATTTCGAAAATAGCTTCATATTTCGAAAAATTACTTCTCTCCTTGCCTCGTTCTAATTCTATAGGGAGCAAGCCCATATAAATTATAATGATTATATCATTAGTTGTTGTTGTTGTTGTAACAGCTTTACTATTCAAATATTACAAATTTAATCCGAGGGTTCTTCTTCAATGTCCAGTCCTAAACATTGGGCTACTTCCACTGGATTGGTCCATAGATCCAATGGGCTAAGTGGAGTAGGGTGGGCTGGGCAATTAAAGATGTGGCAGGTATCGTGGGGACCCTGACCACATGCTGGGCATATATTGGGGACGGTACGGTCTATGTGGGACCAGTAGGCATTGAGCCTGTTGCTCCACCCCGATCTGAGTTGTAACAGGGCCACTCTTGTTCTACGTGGCAGGCTTGTCTCTGTTTCGTCTACAGGGGGTGGGCGACCTCCAAGAACGACATTCATGCGGTAACTTGAAACCGCGGAATAGGTGGCGTCTCTATGAATGTCATACAAAGCTGAAGCATATGAGGAGTGATCCAAGGGATCCTGTACGTGGTTGCGTATATTATCCTCATATACTCGAAGGTCCTTCTGTGTGATGTTAAAGTTGGGATGACTCCTCCGATGACATCCCAGGAGGAATTGTTTTGTCAGCATGACATTGTGTTCCTTGCCTGGGAGCACCTTCGTTTCCTCATGTAGATGATGCTCAGAGGTTATCTGCATACAGCCCGTTACAGTCCTCAGGGCGGCATTTTGGCAGCTTTGAATATTTCTCCACTGGGTATCACTCAGCGAAGGAGACCACACTGGAGAGGCATAGTTAACAACTGACCGGCAGATAGTTTTGTAGGTAGCTAACAAGGTTTCTTTATCTTTACCCCAAATGCTGCCGGCTAGCGCTTTGAGGACCTTGTTCCTACTTCGAAATTTGTGCGTAATTGCAGTGGCGTGAGCTGAGGAGGTAAACAGACTGTCAAAGGTGACCAAAGTTTTTGGGTGGTTCACAGACGGTATTTGGACGCCTTCGACTATGACGCCTAGATTTATGTTTACCTCCTTTGTCCAGGTGGTGAATAAAGTCGTTTGGTCTAGGTGACAGTAAAATTTTTGTTTCCTTTTTCGATTTTTTTACCCAGAAATATCGGATTTCGAAAAACCCTTCAATCAATTTTGATAGCGGGCTTGCTCATATCAATTTTTGCGATAAAAGCTTTAGCCGATTGGTCTGGGTTATTGTACCAGTTTTATCCCTTATCAAGAATTTTTACCAATAAAGGTACGAATTTCCATAAATGGATTCTTAGCTAAAGTTTACTCGAAAATGGGAACAAACACCCCAAATTTCAACATCGTATTTACAGCCATTTAAATTTTTTCAATTCCCCATATAGCAGTTATATATGACCGATTGTAATTTTGGTTTGTTGTGGGCGGTAAAACCCCAATTTGTTTTTTTGTGTGTTTTCTTGTTGCCTATGGTAGAGGCCCTGCGGACAGTACTAAACAGTGAAAATTTTATTGCAATCGGTCCATTTATTTCACCGAGAAAACGGTTTTTCCAAAAGGGGCGAGGCACCGCCTGGGGAATGTTGTGGGAATGTACAAAATGATTAAGCTCGAAAAGTATGCGTTAACAAAATTGATAGCCGTCGCAAGAGGGGGCAACTAAAACATCGTTAATTGCATAAGTTTAAGGATTATTTTTCAAACTATCTACGGGACGGGAAAACTGAAGCTCTTGTAATTCTTTTTTGCATAAGGCAAAGATACATAGCTGTTTTTAAACACCAAATAAGAAAAAAAACGAAGATAGGGTTAAAAGTGTGCAGTGCTAACCGTACATTTGTTGTACTTCTGTCTATATAATCCTCACTAAAATATCGAAAAAAGTAATAGTTTTGTTTGCGGCATTTTTGTGGAGTTAATAATTTGGGGTCTGACGTAACCCTAACATGTCCTGATACGTGCTACTCTACTGACATCGTTCTGTCGTTCACAACGAGTGTTCCATCCCAATATCATCCGTGTTTTCTAACCATATTACCGGGGTGGGCTAGAATGTCTTCAACTCTGCTGGCCCGGGCCTTAAAGGAATTTAGTGCTTGGAATCACTATAAAAAAGTGACAAGGTCGTGCCAATTTATCAATATGTAGTAATTTACAATCTTTCTCAATGCACTGTAGCTTTTTTCTTAAACATTTTTTTTAAGTAATTGCTTCAAAACCATTTATCAAATGATCTACCCACAATCCTTTAACCACTGATTTACGAACGTTCTTTGAAACACCACCATCAATCGTTATTAAGCATCAATTTCAGTATTTCGATTCTTGAAAATCTTGCAAAATCCAATATTGAAACCCAAACTACTTCGTTAGTAACTTTAACAATTTTGGCACCATTGATGGACCACAAATGTCCGATGGTATGCAATTTTCCCATTGTCCATTTGCTTTTATACGAAATTCATTGATTAAGTGAAAACAAATATACAAACTGAAGTAAATATCTAAACCATTGGCTTTTGTAATAGTTTTTCCTCTTACTGTTACTTTCCAAATATTCACTCTACGAATGTTTATATACTTAAGTCGAATGGATTTCATTGTGTTGTTGCGGTTTAGTATATAAACATGTTTACACATACATACGTGTTTAGTTGGCCAAAATAAATTTCAAGGTATTCTTCTCACGAAAATGGAAATTGTCAGCAATTCCGCACACGTTTCGCCACAAAACAAAACAGAAAAAAAGAAAGCAACAAACAAATAACAACAACAAAAAAGTACTCGAATAGGTACATACATACTCTTACAGACAGGCTGGCCGACACGTATGTATGTATGTGTGTCTGTGATTTTTGAGTGATTGTGCAAACAGGCAAACATTGAGGTAACATCACCATAACCAATCCAACAGCATTGGGACAACCAGGATTGCTCGTACTCGTACCAGAGTTGTGAACAGTTGGGGGAACCATTTGTTTGATTTGCATGAACGTGTGTACTCTCGTTCGTGTACTGAGGAAGCAGACAGCCAGCCAGTACCAAGGGAAGTGAAAACAAATAATTTGCATCATTTGTTTTGTCAGATACCATTTAGATATTTTCTTAAACATTTCATTTCCAAGACTGATAGCAATTTCAGGGATAAATGGATAATTTAATTACGATACATCACAGGTCTTAAGAGGTTCTGAGAGGAGAGCGAATAAGTTTTCATTACATGTCGTTTGGAAGCTTATTATATTATTGCATAGGATTAAACCGAACGGTATCCCATAATGTTTAGGTAAACTTGCTTTTAAAACCCTCACCCTAAGCTCTCAATGAGCTTGCACAATAGTAATTAGGTGCTTAATGTACGATTTGTCTTTATAAAAATATACAATCACCCATCAAACTAAACAACCAGAGGTGCTAATTTGACCGAAACATCACTGATTTTAAAATTATGTTGTCATGACTGTTAATCAGTATTAAATATGTAGCAATGTTAGGTTGATATAAAATTACTTTTGGATAGACTCTTTAAACATTATTTATTTTAAGCTTTAATTTAGCTTATATTGTTTTATCTTTGTGTTATATAAAAAATTTGGTATTTCTAACAAAGCTAAAATTAAACTTTATATAACTTTTACTAATATTAAATAATATGAAACTTTGTTAAGATTGCTATTTTGATATAGAGTATAGACAAAATGAAGGTTCTCTACGTAAAATTGTTCGTAACGTGTTTTGACGGCGTATAGTTGTGTGTGTGTGGAAGAATCAATGCAGCCTGAATGAAATCTTCATATATATACAAATAAATGAATCGTAGATTGTTCGGATGCTTGAAGCTTCACTCTGCGGGTTTGTTCGTGATTGCTACGCGGAGGTTTAGGAAAAAAGAGTTGGCACAGTAGGCAGTAGGGTGAGTCTTAAAAAATGTTTTTGGATTTTTTCATGGGCCAAGTAAAAATTTTATTAAGACGTATAAAAAAACTCTATGTGAATTTTTTTAATTTTTTCCTTAAAGGTTAAGGGGTCGCTACCGGGGTTCGAAATTCAAAATTTTACCGTCATCCTGAAAGATAAGCTGAATAACTCGAGTAAACCTTAACTGATCCTTATGAAAATTTTTCAGTATTAATAATTTCCATAACGAAGTAATGGAATTGTAAATGGGCAGAATTGCCCAACCCCTTCTGGTACCTCCCATACAAAATTACCTATTTTTTGATAATTAATATTTCTCCCATAACTTTCAAACGGGCAGCTGGATGGCATTTAAACTTGGTTAGTTTAATAACCCTGTAATAACAGATAAACCCTCGGAAAAATCAAAACCTTTGTCACACCCCTTCTGGTACCTCCCATACAAATGACCGAATTAACCCCCACATTTTTACCTACATATCTTTTTAGTAACAATACTGAATTCAATAAAATTTTGTGTGACATGAACACATGCAAAAATTTGACTCGTGAGTGAATATGGACTATATCGGCCAATCCCTTCTGGTACCTCCCATACAAAATGACCTATTCTTAAACAAATAATTTTTTATCAATAATTTCCAAAGGGACAGCTTGATGGCATTTAAACTTTGTCTGTTTAATTACCTTGTAATAACAGATAAACCCCCAGAAAATCAAAACCTTTGTCACACCCCTTCTGGTACCTCCCATATAAATGACCGAATTCACCCTCATAGTTTTACATATTTATGCTACTTATTTGACAGAAAATTTTGATTTTTTTCATAGGTTAACTTAAAATTTTGTTAAGACGTACAAAAGAATGCGCAGAAGTCATATAATATGACTTATGCATTGTATTTCGGGAATATCAACCGGTCCTGAAATATTACTTTTTAAGAGGTTTTAAAATGCCTGGACAAAAATTGATCATTCCAATTTTAAACCTGGCATATCGGATGATCTCATATTAAGACAAGTAAAGAATTCTGCGAATGCTTTTTGTTTTGCCGAAAATCAGCTTAAAGAGTTTCAGCCACGAGAGGACTACAAAGAGCTACTTAAGCTGACAATAATATTCTGCGGGATGTTTCAAAAACACAAATATTCTTCAGAGCACCAGCAGGTCTTCACCGTGCTAGATGGAAGGCTAAGGCAATATATTCCCTAAAAATATATTTATTCAGAGAGCAGTTTAAGTTAAACGAAAGCGAATTATGTGGAATACAGCATGTTTGCATTTTTATAATTAATATTTACCTTAAATATTGGTTTGAATCCACTTCGGGAACTTCTGCTTCAAGAAATGACCTCCAGTTATTAAAAGTTTTGAAGTCTTATGCAACAATTAATAAAGAGATAGCGGCAATAGCCTTAAAAAAATTCTAGGTCATCTCTGGTATTTTTAGGAAGAGCTAGTTGGATTTGCATTTTTTATGACAAAGTTTCTCATTAAATTAAGAAGAAGATGGTAAATGCTTTAAACATAGAAGGAGTAGATCATCCAGAAAAACGAGTTACAGTGGATGGAAACCTACTACATTCCAAAAGTCTTGAGCATTTTGTATCCAACAATACTCTTAGATTTTTCAGCATAACGGGTATTAAATCGGGTTTCCTAAAAAAAATGTTGAAGATTGGGAGCAAGGTGCAGACTTTAAATTAGGTAAAGTTTAGGTTGAAGGTTGTTAATGATATTGCTGAACACGGAGTGGCCTTGATGCAGGAATACAATAAATTGCATATACATTATGGAGAACAGAAGCTTTTCCTATTATTATTGGTGAAAGAATTTAGAAAAAAATATTCAGATCCAAAAAAATCTACCATGTGTAAAAAATATTTTACAATATTTTAAAATTTAAAGAAAATTGTAAGCAGTAATACAGTTGTTTACAATTAAATTTTTTAATGTTAAGTTTTTCATGCAATGAATTCATGTTTAATATTAATATATTAAATTTTAATTTTAATATTATTTTTTAACTGTTTTATTTAATTTTATTTTCGAAATGTACCTTTTTAAATAATAATACAACAAAAACTGATGAACAAATTTGAAATAAATCATTTCTTATTAACTGTACTGTAAAAATTCCTAAGTTGGACTGCAAATTAGTGGAGGGGGGCAAGACAATAGCGTTGCATTATCTATGTTTAATATCTAATAACATTCATTAAACTAGATTTATATTTAAGATACTTACTTACTTACTTAAGTGGCCAGTTACAATTTACGAAACGTAGTTCATAAATTTGAGGCCTGAAGTAATAAAGAATTCCACACGCTTCGGTCTTCTGCGTGTGTTCTCCAGTTAGTCCTACCAGATGATGGCACATCGCCTACCACTTGGTCCTTCCAACGGAGTTTGGGTCTCCCTGCTCTGCGCCGTCCTTCAGGTTCGCCTTCAAACACCTTTCTCGCTGGAGCATTTACATCCATCCTGGCAACATGTCCCAGCCATCGAAGTCGTTGGATTCTGACTCTTTTAGCTACGTCGATGTCGTGGTAAAGCTCATACAGCTCATGGTTCATCCGATGGCGAAACTGGCCTTCGACACAGATAGGTCCATATATTTTTCGGAGTACTTTTCTCTCGAATACTCCCAGGTTTTGTATGTCCGTTGTAGTAAGCACCCATGATTCGGCACCATACAACAGAACAGGTAAGATAAGCACCTGGTATAGCTGTTTCTTAGTATTCCGAGAGAAGGTGGTGTTACTAAAGTGCTGCCGAAGTCCGTAGAAACATCTATTGGCTAGCACTATTCTCCGTTTAATTTCTTGGCTGACATTATTCATCTTGTTGACGGAAGATCCGAGGTAGGTAAATTCGTCGACTACCTCAAAACAATAATTGTCAACGTTCACGGTGCGTCCCCATCGAGAGGACTCTTTGTTCGTCGAAATCATTATTTTTGTTTTGTCCTCGTTGACCGCTAAACCCATTTTTGCTGACTCCTTTTCTAGCGATGAGAAAACTGCAGTAACATCCCGCAGATTTCGGCCAATGATATCTATATCATCGGCGTAGGCTAGTGGCATGTGGCTTTTGTGGAATATGGTGCCAGACATGTTGATACCAGCCTTTCTCATCACCTTCTCCATAACTATGTTAAATAGTGTACAGGACAGGCTATCGCCCTGCCTGAGACCTCTTTCCGTGTTGAATGGTTCAGACTGATCCTTACCAATCTTAACCGAGGATTTGGTGTTGTCTAAGGTACATTTGCAAAGTCTAATCAGCTTTGCAGGAATACCAAACTCAGACATGGCCTCATAAAGCCTATTCCTTATCGGAGAGTCGAAGGCAGCTTTGTAGTCGACAAAGAGGTGGTAGGTGTCGATCTGCTTTTCATGGGTTTTTTCCAAGATTTGTCGTAAGGTGAATATTTGATCCGTCGTAGATTTGCCAGGTCTAAAGCCGCACTGATATGGTCCAATTAGTTTTTCTACAATTGGCTTTAGACGTTCACACAATATGCTTGAAAGGACCTTGTACGCAATTGGTAATAGGCTTATTCCACGGTAGTTCTTACATTCACTACGATCTCCTTTCTTGTATATGGGACATAACAGACTGAGACTCCAATCCCCGGGCATGCTCTCCTCTTGCCAGATGTTCTCCATGAGCTGATGCATGCTCCTAATCAGCTCCTCCCCGCCAGCCTTAAACAATTCAGCAGGGAGACCATCGGCTCCAGCAGCTTTGTTGTTTTTAAGGCGGGAGATGGCCATACGTATCTCGCTCTGACTCGGAGGTGGACAGTTAATACCATCGTCATAGATTGGAGCGGGGTCTTCTGGAGTGGTGTCAGTATCCAGTAAATTTCTAAAGTGATCTCTCCATATCTTTAGAACGTTATCCGGGTCCGTCACTAGCTGACCATCGCTGTCCTTGCAGGAGGGCAACCCTGTTCCACGCATTCTCGCTTTCACTCTCTTGTAGAATTTTCGGGCTTCCCCTCTACTTCGGAGCAACTCAGTGCACTCGTCCTGCCTCTTCTTCAGCTCCTTCTTTTTTCTTCTAAAAAGACGCGTTGCCTGTCGTCTCTTCTCCCTGTGCCGTTCACGAACAGCTCGCGTTGCCATTGGCTGCAGTTTCGCCCTGTAAGCAGCAACCGTCTCTCTCGTGGCATTGCGACATTCATCATCGTACCAGGCATCTTCTTGAGACGGCTTTGAGTACCCAAGTACGCTTCTCGCAGCCCGTTCTAAGGAGTCGGCTACATTTTGCCACTGCGAGGTTATATTGTCAGGGGTTGGAGCATTCCGCAGCAGTTGAGTTAGGTGGTTGGAGTAGGCGTTTGCTACCTCTGTGGTCCGCAGTTTACCGATGTCCAGCTTTCGTTGTGCCTGGTTACGTACGTTTTTCGCCATGCTTAGTCTTGTGCGTACCTTAACTGCGGTAAGGAAGTGATCGGAGTCAATGTTCGCACCCCTAATCACTCGTACGTCCAGAACACTCGATGCGTGCCTTCCATCGACTACCACATGATCAATCTGATTCCTTGTCAATTGATCTGGAGATAACCATGTTGCCTTATGAATATTTTTATGGTCAAATCTAGTGCTGCAAACTACCATATTTCTTGCCGCAGAGAAATCAATCAGTCTGATGCCATTGTTCGACGTTTCGGTGTGCAGACTGAATTTTCCGATGGTAGGCTCAAATGCGGTTTCCCTGCCTATTTTAGCATTAAAATCGCCTAGTACAATTTTAATGTCATGGCTCGGGCTACGGTCATATACATTTTCTAGGCTCTCGTAGAACTCGTCTTTGTCCTCATCGCTTTTCTCTTCTGTCGGAGCATGGGCACATATAAGTGTTATGTGGAAAAACTTTGTTTTGACTCTTATGGTGGCTATACGTTCACACACCGGGTTGAACCTTGAGACTAGGTGTCGCAGTCTCTTGCCCACCACAAATCCACATCTAAACTCGTGCTTGTCCGCATGGCCACTATAGTAGATGTCGCACGTCTTCATGCGCGAGCACCCGTGTCCCGTCCACCGGATTTCCTGTAAAGCGGTTATGTCAGCCTTGTATTCTTCGAGGACTTCCGCCAGTTGGATAGAGGCACCTGGTCTATACAGTGTTCTAACATTCCAGGTGCATATCCTTAAATCATGGTCCTTAATTCGTTTGCGGTGGTCGTCAACATTTTGGGGGGTCCATTTTATTCTTTTCTTACTTCTTTTCAATTCAATAGTTTATACGTCGGTGGCGGGTTGCAAGCCCAGCGCACCACGTCGCAGTTTTCTCCTCCTGCCAGGATTTTATTACAGCCGCCCATTCTGGGTCAGACGCTGACCAGGGTACCGCTCACTCTGAGCAGACGTGCCTGGGTTTTAGGTTTCGCCCCTCACAGTTAGTCGTGCTCTGACGGGTGTCAGAGGCACGCTTCCAGGCGTCACCACGTGGAGGTACTCCGTCCGCAGTAGTACTACGAATACGGAGCTCTGTGAGTAGACTTGAAGTGCAATTGGCAAGGATCACTCTGGGTTTGCCAAGTTAAACCGATCAGAAGCTTTACCTTGCATCACACTTCCGACGCCCTATATTTAAGATAAGCATTAGTAAAATTACAATGAGCGTATATCTTTATCAAAATATGAATGAATTCAGCATACTTACAAAAAAATGTATGTAAAAATATGGGGGTAAATTCGGTCATTTGTATGGGAGGTACCAGAAGGGGTGTGACAAAGGTTTTGATTTTCTGGGGGTTTATCTGCTATAACAAGGTAATTAAACTGACCAAGTTTAAATGCCATCCAGCTGTCCGTTTGGAAATTATTGGTAAAAAATAATTTGTCTAAAAATAGGTAATTTTGTATGGGAGGTACCAGAAGGGGTTGGCCTATATTGTCCATAGTCACTTACGAGTCAAATTTTTGCATGTGTTCATCTCACACAAAATTTTATTCAATTCAGTATTTTTACTAAAAAGATATGTAGGTAAAAATATGGGGGTTAATTCAGTCATTTGTATGGGAGGTACCAGAAGGGGTGTGACAAAGGTTTTGTTTTTCTGGGAGTTTATCTGTTATTTGAAAGTTATGGGAGAAATATGAAAGTTATGGGAGAAATATTAATTATCAAAAAATAGGTAATTTTGTATGGGAGGTACCAGAAGGGGTTGGGCAATTCTGTCCATTTACAATTCCATTACTTCGTTATGGAAATTATTAATACAATTTTTACTTGACACATGAAAAATTCCAAAAACATTTTTTTTTTGCCAAATAAGAATCAACCTAGTAGGCAGTGTTTTAGTGTACGTATGAGTAATATTATTAATTAATACTTAAATATAATTCATTCGTAAGGAAAACTCTAAAATCTATCTTAATATGTATGCGTATGTTTGTCCGAGCATGAGATCTTAACGATAAGAGCTACAGAAGTCATGTTAACATCATAGGTTCGGTGCGTGCCAGAAAAATTTAGTTTCGACCCGGTAGTTGGCGCTGGGGTGGATTTTTGTAGAATATTCTAATCTATGAAAAATTGTTACCGAAATTCACAATTTATGTTTGTTTAATCATTCTCTAAAGTAGATGTTGATATTCCTTATGGGGACGCTATTTCTGTCTTAACCGACAGATCGAAGATAGAATAATGCACATAATGTGATATATACGGCGAGGCTATATAATGAATGCAGTGTTCTTCAGGCTGAAGAACTGGCCTTACAGAAAGCCGCGGAGGCTATCTGCAAGCTGCAATAAAAGCGACCAACTCTACATTGTGTAAATCAAAGTTGGTAAGGAACTGTAAGCAGAGGCTAGAGGATACTGTACTATGCCTGATCATGACACTCTGACAGATGTTTACTCGCCCATTTGTTACCTTTTTGGCTTAGTGGATGATTGAATATGGAAAACAGCCAGCAGATGTTGGATATCCAGAACCGACTATATAATTGCTAGATCGTAGCGACCCGAATATATCAAATCCCTGTACATGGTTGACCTGTACAGGAATGATTTGAGACTGGCCTGGAAAATTCTAACAAGTCACTGCACTAACAGGCACCTGGACTACTGCGATGTGTAAGAGGACGAGAAGGTATCCAAAAAGGTGGAACATCTTCAGTGTACCTGTCCCGTTCTAGACCGTAGGAGGCTGATATACTTAGGTAGAGGACCTAGAGTCTCTCTCCTCAGGCAGAGTCAGTAATTTAATAGGTTTAAAACTTTGCCTTCCATAGTTGACTGGCCCAAAATGATTGGCGAAGGTACTTTTTAATAGGGGAAGTCACCACCATTACTAAAACATAGCGAGTTCGGAGACAACTGTACAAAGTTAATACGAGTATTAACACAGAAATATAATGACTGTTTTCTCAATTGGTTCGTACGGAAATTAAATTAAGTAAATTAAGTACTAACTATCCTTCAGGGACCGGCCGTGGCGTAGTGGTTAGAACACGCGACTACCATGCGGGAGATCACGGGTTCAACTCCAGGCTCCAGTCATCTTAAAAAAAATTTTCTTTCATTGTCGGCTCCTCTCCAATGTTGTTGACAGCAACTTCGCAGTATAAGTGTTGAGGTAATCGGCGTGTCTAATAAGAGCTTTTCAAACAGTGACGTTCTCATTCGTCGATAAATAAGTAGGTGCCGTTTTTTGTAAATCTAAAAATAGAAAGCGTGTTAATTCACAACAACGCGAGAAGCTATATTACCTCATGCATGGGGACATTAAGTTTCTATCCTGTACTCGACCAGATAAGGTCTCTCTCAAAGTTCCTTAACATTTTGCCTCTCTGTAGCAGGATATAGTGAAAATATTTTTATAAAATGTTGAAGTTATGTTGTTTTAAGCATAAAAATTGTGTAATGGTACATTATTTTGGGAAAATAATTAGACATAGGATGACAGTGAAAAATAATGCAATTTGCCATTATTAAATCAAAATCGACAAGAATTCAGCCATGACGCCTTAATTCGGCATTACACCCGTTGGCGGTAATGCTGTACAAAAAGCATTTGCCCTTAATTCAATCAGTTTTCTTCATTGCTTTCTTTGCAATTGTTTAACTCTAAACATTTCCGCTTCATACGACTTTAAATTTTCCCTCCTCCATCAATATTGTACACAACGAACATACCAAACTGTAGCAATTGTCTCCATTCCTATGCCCTGTTATTCACACACAACCATTGACTTTGTTGACATTAATTTCTTTGACATTTCTCAAGCTTTTACTTTCAGTTCTGTTTGTTAAACACAAATCAGACAATGGCTTTAAATGCATTTGACTTAATATTTTTATTTTACTGTGTACTGACATACAATCATCGAGCTATCTCTGTCAATAAAATGTCTAATTACATATACAGATGACCGAAGGGTTCCAGTGAACAATGAAACAGTTGAAACAGAGTATCGCATAGGAACAAAGCAAATGTTAAAGGCCAAAGGAATTTATGTATTGAAGCTGGTGTCGTGTTAAATTAAATATATTGAGCGCATGAGTGTGAAAGCCTATACAAATGCTAGTTTACATTTCACACGAATTTTGTGCTATCGGTGTGAATATCATTCTATTAATTTAGCACGAAAACCATACAACAGAGAAATGCAGAGATTTCATGGGAATTTTGTTCTCCGAACATAACTATACTGTAACTATGCTCTAATGTCATGAGTTAGTTAGTTAGATATAATTTGTGAAATGTCACATATGAAAAACCGATTCGTAAATAAATATGCACAGAAAGGAAAATCCAATTGTTGAGGGAAGTCGACAAGTATTTGCAATTCCAAATTGGATTCTTAGTGGTGAAAATACTGGGAGACCTATGTATAGTTTGAGGCTTGGTTATCTTTTTTTGGGATACAATGTGTCACTCGCAATTTGACTCTTTAAGTGACCATCAGGCAACAAATTAGAAAAGCACTATGCTTTTTTACAAAAACGAAAAAAGTTTTTCTATGAAAGCGAATAAGCTTTAAAAAAAATGTCAACAATTGTTTGAGTAATTTGTCATACATCTGGGATCATAGTGATATAACATGTTTTATTTAAAGAAAATGCATTTATTTAGAAGTTATGGTCCATTGTATATTAGAATGGATTGAGGAAGTCGATGTTATGTATAGAGATAAAATTAAGGCTGACTGGTTGATAAAATAAAGTAAAGAGTGTTTTTATTATTGTAAAATAAGAAACAGAATTTATTCAGAAATATGAATAACATTAATTTAAATTCTATTTAATTACAATACAGTAGACGCTCGCAAATTAGAACTCTCTCAAATTAGAATCTTCCAGAAATTAGAATCAAGCAACGAACGCTCGAAAATTAGAACTTGATTCTAATTTCAGAGCGCTTTTTTCGTTTTACCTTATTTGACGAAATAAAACTAAAAAGGGGAAGCACATCAATCAAACTAACTGATGAAACTCTCTTTTTTATGATTGAGTTAGTGGGAAAAAACTCACACGTATGGTTTGATATTCATCAAATTTACTGGCGTCGCTGCCGAGATTTTCGGAGAGACATATGTTTTTTGTTTAGTGACGCAGTTAGTGTTTGATGTGTTTGTGTGTGTGTGTGTAGCAATAATGAGGCATCAGATGATGGCGACGACGATGTTGTTGATGCCACTCTAGCTATATCTCACTTAACAGCTATCGAAAGCGTTAATAATTTGTTAAAATGGTGCAAAAATCATGAGCCTTGTTTGTCAAAGCACACTAGCAGTCTCTTAGCCTTGCGAAACGATATCGTCCCAGAAAGCGTACAAAAACCGCAAAAGCAAACAAGTATTACTGATTATTTGCCAAAATTAAATTAAATAATTACATATTAATAAAATTTTACTATCATATTGTATCGTTTCTATACTTTTGGGGTAAAAAAGAAAACGTTTAAAAATTAGAATTTTTTCGGAAATTAGAATTACCCTAATTACCAAGTGGTTCTAATTTGCGAGTGTCTACTGTATTTGTCTTTTCCATTCATCAGGATGATTGTCTAAGTTTGAAACTAATTTGTGCGTATTGTAATTCTCGAATCTCAGTTATCTTAGCATCGCCTTTCCCACTGCAAGGACAAATATTTTTATGGGAGCCCCCTTAGGAGGTGAAGTTAGGGCGTAGGTAAGTTTGGGAAAAATTTTAGGATGGAAGGAGCTGATTTCATAAAAAAAATTACAAAAATACCCAAAATTTTAATTTAAACCACCTTTAAGGTTGGAGATAGAGGGTAGGTATGTTATGTAACTCCTCTAGTATAATCTATGGAGCAGTTAGAGTGGTGGTACCAAATTTAATTTTTGTATGGTAATATGGAGGGAGGTATGTTTGAGGAAAATGTTATAAGTGATAAAATGATTGGTGGCCGGTCATACATTTTACCCCTCTAGGGGCGACTCCGTAGCAGTTACGGGCTTGATGGTTATTTTTTCCTATTCCTCACCAAATTTGTCCACGATGCGCAGCCATTTGCCCCGACCCCACCTCCCCCAAACTTTGGTTTCTAAATATTTACCAACTTCACACAATTAGGGGTTGGTTCGACTCTCAGACTATTCCGCGCGAAACAGTTGATATGACAACATTGGAACAAGTGAGATGTTACACAAAGAAGTGATAAATTGGACTTAGCGCTTTTGCTCATTATTACAAAACAACAACTTAAAATTAGATAACTGTACTATTTTTTGTTGTAGTACATGTATTTTTTCTTTTTGTACAATACTGCATTTAAATCTCAGTTCCTTTGATCCTTTGCATGTTAAGAGGTAGTCGCGAGAATTCCAAGTGCTTCGGTATTTTCCACTTCGTATATGATTCGCCTCACCAAGCTAAGATAACAGGTCCTTCATTTGGTCCATCCAAAAAAGCTTTGGTCGCCTCCACCTACGCCGCCGGTCAAGTTTATTGCCAGAGACTCTTCGAGTCGCAGCATTTTTATCTATTCGTACAACGTTTTCAAGCCAGCGCATTTGGTCTACTAAAACGCGTTTGACAACGTCGATATCGTCATGCAGCCCATACAGCTCAGGGTTAAGTCGACAACGACACTTGCCGTTAATGATGATGGGTGCAAATATTTTGCGAAGCATTTTTCTCTCGAAGACTCCCACATTAAAATTACAGTTTTCAACGTTCTTTGCTTGCAAAAACAAATAAATGGATTTTGTCCTTATTTATCACCAGACCACTTCTGCTGATTACTTCTCAATGCTGCAAAAGACCGCAGTAACATCACACAATACTCGGCCTACGTTGTCTATTTGATGAGCATACGCGAGCAGCATGTGAGTTATGTTAAAAATGGTACCTGACGTGTTTACTGCATGATAATCTCCATTAGGATGTTAAAGAGATCGCATGACAGCATCGATTTAAAGAAAATGTCTCTGTCAGATTTTTGCTTATTTTTACTGAAGACTTCGTGTCAGTCAGTGTTATCCCGCGAAGTCGTATTAGCTTTGTAGTGAGCCATAGCAACTTATAATTTCTATCGTATCGAATGCAGCTTTGCTGTTCATATAAGGCGATGTATATTCATATATTTTGTTTCTCTCTTTAGACGACCCGACTTATTGTGGTAAAGAGGAGGTAAATAGGTTTTTCGATTATTTGCATGTGAGGTACCTTAAGAGTGGAGGTAAGCCTCTTAGTTTTATTAAGTTTTGTGTAACAAAATAAAATAATAGAGGACCTACAGTCTCTTCCTTCAATTGATGTAAGTAATTTAATAAGTTTCATGCGGTGGCTTTTATGCTTGACTTCGCCAATATGATTGACTAAGACTATTTTTTGTAAGGTTACAACAGTATTGGGACCGGCCGTGGCATAGTGGTTAGAACACGCGACTACCATGCGGGAGATCGCAGGTTCAAACCTGGCACCAGCCATCTTAAAAAAAAAAATTCATTGTCGGCTCCCCTCGAATGTTGTTGACAGCAACTTCGCAGTATACGTGTCGAGTCAATCGGCGTGTCTAGTAAAAGCTTCTCAAACAGTGACGTTCGCATTCGTCGATAAACAATTAGGTGCAGTTAGTTGTGAATCTAAAAATAGAAAGCGTCTTAATTCACAACAACGCGAGAAGCTATCCCATACCTCATTTATGGGGTGCAAAGGGAAATTAAGTTTTTTTTTTAAGTTAACAGTATTCCCTCTTCATAACTTATCTATACCTAGTACACTTTCATATCTATATGTTTTTTTTTCTTCAATTTTTTATCCTTGTTAGTCTTCTTTTCCTTTCTTCTTTTCATCGGACAATCTCAATTGATCAATAGATCATCGAGTGTAGTGTGGGATCTAACAGATAACCCTTACCTATGCCCGTACCTACACAACGGTGCTATGTTCAACTCAAGATAAATAAAACCATATATCTAAATTAACATTTTAACTAAGGTTAACAAAAAAAAAGATTTGCACTATATTCGTCTGAAAAATCAGTTTGTAAAGTTTTTGTATATATTTCAATATATATGTACATAAACTTCCTTAAGGACCGCTTTGTGTGTGACATTTAAATATGTAGGTAACTGCAACAACAACGTGTTTATTTAACCATCGATCATTTTATTGCTTTGCAGCGAACTTTGTTAAATATTTACTTAACTTAAACTTTTGCTTACCTCAAACGATATTTACTTACTCTAATCTCTATGAACGAGGGTTTAATAAATTCACACAAAATATATTCTTATAAAAATTCTATTACTTAACATATATTGCGTAAGATACCTCGCTAAAGGTTCAAATGCATGACGAACCACAAAATGATGATTAAGTCAAAAACCCAATAAACCAAATTTCCAATTTCGGTTACATATAAAACTCTAGTGATTGTGTTAAAACTCAATTAACCGGATTTCTGTTGCGGTTTCCAGTACTCTAAACGGAACAACTTGTGCCATTGTGAGATTTAGGAAAAATAAACAAAATTTAACCTAACCGCAAAATGGGAAAATTTCTCCCTGTAACCATTTTACTACCTGAAATGTTAATAAAGTTGTTTTATTTATAGTTAATCCATTGTTACGCATAGAAAGTTTTAGTTTATGTTCTCTCACAAACACACATACACATTAAAAACAAAATACACAAAACATGTGTTCACCTTCCGACAGAGCCGAGTGATGGATGGCTGAAAGATCTGGATTTCTACCTTTTCTAAACCTAAAAGGGCAATCACAAGACCTCAGGATTTTAAACAATTAAAATTATTGCTCGTTATTATTATTATTATGATGAAGTTAGAGAACCCATGTCACTGCTCGTCGTCGTTGAGTTGTGTGACAAATGTCACTCGACTGTGATTTGATGTGATTATTTAATGGCCATTAGCAATTTTTCATCATTCATCAAATATTTTGCGGTTGCTTGAAATACTCAGGGTATTTTGTTGATTGCAGAGAGTGTTTGTTGAAAGTACAATAGCTCAAGTGTTAACTGAGTGTGTGTGGGTTAGAGAGAGAGAGAGAGAGAGAGAGAGAGGGAGAAAGGAAGAGACAGCTTCGGGTACATTAATCAGACATTGATGGGTTTATAAATTAATATTTGTGGCCAAGTTTAGGGCACATGAAAATGAATCCACAAATGCTTATGTCCCATGGAATGCAAGTAAACACATTTGGTAGGGTGGCAATTAATTTTAAACTTTGGATTGGAGTATTGTGTCACCTGAAGATTGTCAGTCGACTGTGAATTTCTACGATTATTTAATGACCATTAGCACTCTTTCACCATTAATCAAATGTTTGCGGTAATGGATTATCGGGTTGCAAGTCTCAAAGGGTTTTGAATGTTGTGTTCAGTACGAGTATGTATGGTTTGTAGGTTGGTTGCTTGTCGGCAGGTTAGAAACTTTTTACTTTAAATTAATGTGTTGTAGAGTAAAATTAATAGACATTACATTTGGTGGTTTGTGAAAATTAGCCCCAAACTGTATTTGTTGCTAATGATTGAATATAAACAAACTTTTGATTTAAGTGTGGGCAATTGTTGTACTGTGGGTGTAATTTGATTGAACAAAATAGAGGTGTGGTTTTCATGTTGTCTGACGTAGGAGAATTGGTTAAGGAGGTTGTCATAAGACTGCACGAAATGTTACACATTTAATTAAAAGGTATTCCGCTGTTCTTTTAACACACAATTTAAACAATGGAAATGGAAATCTGAATGTATCCATTTTTTTCTTTGAAAATATACAGATATATACAACTTTTTCATACGCGAAGAGCTAGAAAATCCGTAACATTTCTAACTAATAATATTGTGTTATAGTTCGGTTAAAGATCTATTCTATTGGTAATTAATAATTATTACCAATAGGTTTTTGTTTGTTTTTTGGTAAGGCGTAAAACGTTATTTCGGCATTCACCACAATGCCTCGTCTAACTTATTTAAAAAGAAATTTCTTACGTGGCAGTGATACTAAGTTAGTTACTGAGTTATCTTCGCCATTAAGAGTGCCATGTATTCCAAGCATAATAGCTCTTAAAATTTGGGAAAAAGAAAAAAAGTTAATTTCGAGTGATTCAGATCGGATAAAAAAAAAACATTTAAAATTGTAGGTGTCGTAAGCGTATCATACGGCTATGTGATTAAAACTTAAATATCACAATATGAATTTAAAAAAGTTGTCAATAAACCGGTGCCTCTTGTACCCACAATTTAGCATTAAAGCAGTGGAGAGACAGCTTCAAAGTGTTTGGTGTTGTACATTGGTGCGAAATTACCTTTTTAACCAAAAACAAAACAAGTACGGCGATCATATTTTTAGTACATCAATAAAAGTACCATGACCATGTTTTACTTTATTAAGACTATGTCCTTTAAAGTTGGTCACATAGGGTTTGTCAAATTTCGAAATGTGCATATAAAAAACCTATTTAAAAAAAAAAACAATTTTTGAATTTTAAACAGTGCAGAAATTTCGGTCATGTAAACTTACTGATAATTTTGTATAGGAGTACCAAATTCGCAAAAAAATCTCAAAAAAAAATATTATTGTTTTTAAAGGGTCGGGTCAGCCTCCCAGTTTCTTAAATTTCAACTAGGAATACAAAATATTAAAAGTAAGATATTTTTTATACCTTAAAGAGTCTCTTTTAGCAGTCATTAGAAAATTGTAAAATTTCGGGAAATTACGTAAATACCTTAATTTCCCTTAACACCCCATGAATGAGGTATGGGACAGCTTCTCGCGTTGTTGTGAATTAACACGCTTTTAATTTTTAGATTCACAAGTAACGGTTTCTAGCCGCATCCCAGAGATGGCCCACTTGCCGAATGCTAGTCCATTGCCTTATATTCCGTTACCAAGATAGCTAATTACGCCCGATTCCTCTTCTTCCTTCTATTTTTCCTAGCAGTATAAGCTGTAGCGGGGGAATGGGACTTTGCCCAGAGGTGGATAGTTACTGATTGTCACTCACTTGGGAGTGACCAGAATCGATTCCTTTGTGGCACTGTCCAAGCAGCTAACTACTTCCGGTCTTAGACCAAGTATTCCCTGGGCAATGACTTTAAAGCAACCGCTTTGAAGTTAGCTACAGTTTGAAGGCGAAATGTTGAGTAACCTAATCGGCATGCTACCACCGATGCGTCTTAGGAACTAGGTAACAGAAGTTACTGAAGCTCAACACAGGCTCTCTTAGTCGCTTTGGCAGCCCCAAGAAACTAAGATCGGGAGCGGTGGCCTAATAAGCCACTCTCCTTAAACAAAAATGTATTATGAAAACACGAAGAAAACGAAAAACAAGAACCCCCCCAAATGTTGACGACCCCCGCAAATGATATGATTTAAGGATATGCACCTGGAATGTCCGAACTCTATACAGAGATGGTTTCTCTATCCAACTGGCGGATGTCCTCGACAAATACAAGGCTGACATCACCGCCATATAGGAAATGAGATGGACGGGACAGGGATGCACACGACGGAAGAACTGTGACATCTTTTACAGCTGCCATGCAGAAAGACACGAATTTGGATGTGGTTTCATAGTCGGCAAGAGACTGCGACACCTGGTCTCGCGGTTTAACCCTGTAAATGACCGTATAGCCACCATTCGCATCCGGGCGAAATATTTTAACATTACGCTGATTTGTGTACACGCCCCGACGGAAGACAAAGACGATGACATCAAAGATGCATTCTATGAGCGCCTGGAGGATATATATGACCGCTGCCCTGCATATTACATTAAAATTGTTCTGGGAGATTTTAATGCTAAAATAGGGAGGGAAGATGCTCTTGGTTCAGCAGTCGGAAAATTCAGTCTACACAACAACACCTCCGATAACGGATTCAGACTGGTAAGTTTCGCGTCGGCAAGAAACATGGTTGTGAGTGGAACCAGATTCCCGCATAATGATTGATCACGTGGTAATTGATGGAAGGCATGTCTCAAGCGTTATGGACGTGCGTGTGATGCGCGGTGCAAATATCGACTCGGATCACCACTAGTTGCAGCCAAGGTACGCACACGATTAAGTAGAGCTAAAAACACTCTTAATCAAACGCAAAGGAAGCTAGACATCACAAAGCTGCAGACCACTGAGATAGCCAATGCCTACACCAACCAACTCTCTCAATTACTCCATACAAATCCCCATAGTTCTGATGTTCCCGACATGCAGTGGCAGCATATTGCGAATTCTATGACCACTGCCGCAACAACCGTACTGGGTTATGAAAAACCACGCTCAGACAAGCCCTGGCACGATGACGAATGTCGCGAAATGTCTGAGGAAATGGATGCTGCATACAAGGCAAAACTGCAGCCAATGGCGACGCGTGCGGTGACGGAGCGTTATAAAGAGAAAAGGAGGGAGATGAAACGCCTGTTCAGACGGAAAAAGCGTCTGTGGAAGAAAAGAGAGAGCCAGGATATCGAAAACTACAGGGATAGAGGTGAGGCCCGAAAGTTATACCAATAGGTAAAAAGTAAAGGTTTTGGAACAGGGATCCCCACCTGTAAGGACAGAGACGGAAATCTGGCCACGGACACTCAGAGTGTGCTGCAAATATTTTTCAATCTCTTCTCGTTCCGGAAGGCAGCATAAGTGACGAAATCGCATCAATCATCGACGATGGAGTAGACTGTCCACCACCGAGCCAAAACGAGATCAGCACGGCAATTGCACGGCTTAAAAATAATAAAGCTGCGGGAGCCGATGGACTGCCGGCAGAGCTTTTTAAAGCCGGCGGCGATGACCTGGTAACATGCATGCACCAGCTCATAAACACGATTTGGCTCAGGGGTGCATGCCCGATGATTGGAATCTGAGTGTCCTATGTCCAGTGCTTAAGAAAGGCGATCCTAGTGTGTGTACCAGCTATCGCGGGATTAGCCTTTTACCCATCGCATACAAGGTCCTGTCTAGTGTGTTATGTGAAAGACTAAAGCCCCTTCTGGCGAACCTGATTGGACCTTATCAGTGTGGCTGTAGACCTGGTAAATCCACTACCGACCAGATATTTACGCTACGACAAATCCTGGAGAAGACCCCAGAAATGCAGATCGATACCTACCATCTGTTCATCGATTACAAAGCTGCATTTGACAGTCCGATACGATAGAAATTGTTGGATGCTATGGCTGAGTTTGGTATCCCCGCAAAACTAATTCGACTCTGCGGGATGACACTGACTGACACGAAGTCTTCAGTGAAAATTGGCAAAAATCTGTCAAAGCCATTTTCTACCAAGCGAGGCTTTAGACAGGGCGATAGTCTATGCTGCGATCTCTTTAACATCGTAATGGAGATGATCATGCGGAAAGCAGCAGTAAACAGGAATGGCATTTAATAAAAGCCACATGTTGCTCGCGTATGCTGACGATATAGATATTATTGGACGTGGATTGCGAGATGTTACTGCGGCTTTTTCGAGCATTGAAAAGCAGTCGGCTGAAGTGGGTCTGGTGATAAACGAGGACAAAACCAAGTTATTTGTTTCAACGAACAAAGAGCCCTCTCGTCTGGGACGCTGCGTGAACGTTGACAACTATAACTTTGAAGTGGTAGATGATTTTGTCTACCTTGGCTCCGCCATAAACAAAAATAATAATGTCAGCCTCGAAATCAAAAGACGATTATTGATCGCAAACCGCTGCTACTATGCGCTAAGCAAGCGATTTAACGACAAGGCGCTCTCTCGAAGAACAAAGATCCAGCTCTACCAGACTCTGATCCTACCTGTCTTGCTCTACAGCGCAGAATCATGGGTAATGACACAAGCGGATCAATCTATTCTGGGGGTCTTCGAGAGAAAAATACTCCGCAAAATATTTGGACCCATCATCGTGAACGGCGAGTACCGTCGTCGAATGAATCATGAGCTGTATGAGCTGTACAACGACATCGACGTGGTCAAGCGCGTTCAAATAGACCGAATGCGCTGGCTTGGACACGTTTTACGAATGGACGAAAACGCTCCGGCTCGAAAAGTCTTCGGCAGTAAACTCGATGGGCGGCGCAGGAGGGGGCGACCAAAACTCCGATGGATGGACCAGGTGACGGAACTGTTAAATAAGCTTGGTATGACGAACAATCTACGGAGCGCAAAAGACCGAAGCGCTTGGAATGGTTTTCTACGTGCGGCTACTGATAGATGAATTTCTGTTGTTGCTGCCAGTAAAGAAGAAGAAGAATAAGCTGTAGCAGTTCGTATTTTGATTTTCGGAATATATGACCCAGATTCGATGAAAGAAAGAATTCTCATTTTGTTGTGAATTCTGATGCATAAGACACAATAAACATTTTGCAATCATTATATCTAAGTCTACCAAAGTCTAATATCATTCTGCTAAAAAAATTCTTTCAATAAATGGTCGTGAGCTTGAAATAAATTCTAAATCAATGAATGTTACTTTCTTTAAATCACTGTATATTAGATCTGGAGTTAAAAAGTTTTTTTGAAATCTTAAGTGTGGGTAGCGATTAAAATATGAGAATTGATGCCAAAATTGATATACCAAATTTTCAGGCTGATCGGATGGTGCCAACCCGTGCCCTAATGAGGTCAAAGGTCAACATTTTTTTAAAAACCACCACAAAACTCTTGTTATTGCATTATATTAGTTTTTTTTAAATAAAATTACTATAGATATAATGCTTTTTCCGTAATTTTCATTAAAAGGGTTTATAAGTTTTATTTTAAATCAGTGAAGATTTTGTATAGACTGGGAGATCTTTACGTTAGCCCTCTAAAATGTGCAGCATACGAATAAAAAATATTTTGTTTTCGTAGTCAGAAAAGAGCTTAAATACTTGGATGTGAATAATTTGAAATTATTAACATCATCACCGATATAATGGTCTTTATCAGACTTAGACCATCTTTTATTTTATTTCTGAGTCTACATGTGGGTCAAAAAAGGCAAGTGCAACTGTTTTCTTCGATAAATACCACTGGTGGCTCCGAATTTTTTCCAATAGCACTGTATATATTTTAAGTATCAAAACAGCCATTAATCCTCTTTATTAGTTGCATATTACTATTTGGACTATAGAGACTTACTGGAAAAATTCACATATTACGAGTTCCATTCAATTTTAAAGTGTGTGTGAAAAATATACATTTTTAAACAATAGATGTCCTTGTACATGAAACTTTAATGTGACGTCACTCCAGGTGCACGAAATGTCAAACTAGGAATGCTACCACCAAGAAATATAAATGCAAGTTTTAGAATTTCTCTATAATCATGCCGAATATGTACTTTCGCTTAATATTTAAGACAAAAGGGCCGTTTTTGGCAGCAGTTGTATCAAAACATAATTTCTAATAAAATCAGAATATCAATTCTTAGCAAATAGGCGTAGACTGATTGAGCTACTGTAGAACCAGTTAAATCTTCAATGCTGGGGATAGCTATAAATATTTCATAGTTCTATCACGTCAACCCAGTAGCCAAACGATCAACTTTATCTATTCCAGCAATTGCGTCTCGTGGCATGATGGTTAGAAAACGCGACTACCATGCGGGAGATCTCAGGTTCGATTCTCGCCCACATTTTTCTTTCACAGCCGGCCCACATGGTATTGTCGACAGCAAAGTCGCAGTATAAGTGTAAAAGCTTCTCAAAAAGTGACGTTCGCATTCGCCGATAAACCAGTAGGTGCCGTTAGCTATGAATCTAAAAATAGAAAGCGTTTTAATTCCCCACAACGCGGTAAGCTATCCTATACCTTATTCATGGGGTGTAAAGGAAAATTAAGTTTGTTAAGTAAGTGGGAAGTAGCTTTTCGTCCCAAAGCAAAACTAATGTTTTAGGGATCTAGAAAACTTAATATAAAAGAAATACTTATAACTTGGCCAAAATAAAAAAAAATACATTGAAATTTTCAATACTTTCTTTGCCATGACGCCGGCGGTGTTTTTAACGTTGCTCTTGCAAACTTGTGCAATTCAGAAGTAGATCCTCAATATTGTGAACTAACGCTTTAGAAGTTTCACTGATGAAGTGTATATCTAATGGAGATGACATATTGCCGGCATCCATGCAAGCTAGCATTCTGTCGTCTATAAAATTTTTCTTTCTACGTTTTTCAATCGGCATATTTCAGCAACTTGGAATGTTATCAATCTGTTATTCATCCATCGTCTGCATATCATCTCCCAATTCATCACTCTTAAATTCAAAATTGTTCATAGTTAAGTCTGAACATGAAATTAAGTGCACAAAAAATAGCCACTTTGTGGCCAAGTACTACATTAGAATATAGTAATTAAACCAAGTTCGGTTTTTCCTTCATAATTTTCTTTTCGACGTTTTTCATCTTCCTATCATTGTGTCTTTATTTTTTCTTCATTTGTGACATTGTGATCGACACAAGCCATGCTACCAACACCCCCATTTTTTCGCTGTTTTATTAAGAAGTCACTATCTTGCTATATACTAATATAAGCTTGAGAACGTCCACGTAGGCAAAGTCAAATAAATTGTTTTGAATTATACTTCGTTCCGGAGATTTCATAATGTTTAATGACTTTTGCAGCACATGTACTTTGGTCTGGATGTAGGATTCTAGCTTTATCACAAAAAGGAAATATTTCATTTAACACTAATCTTGCACTTTCTTTAACTGCTTTACATTTATATTATAAATTATAATATAATTACATTTACATTTATACTATAAATTATATAAATTATTATATATATGTAATTGATTCTTGTCGCATAGTGTACTTCAGAGTTAATGAAACTTTTAACTAATTTACAATTTATAAATGATGTTCTAATTTATAGTATTTTTATTTATAGAATTTCTCATTAAAGCAATTGATAAAATGTAAAAAAACAGTATTTTGGTGGTTTTTTCCAAAATTTTGATCTTTGACCTCATTGGGGCACGTCTTGGCACCATGCGATCAACCTGAAAATTTGCTACATCGGTTTTGGCATCAAATCGCATATTTTAATGAGGTCTAACAGAGATATTTAAATTTGGTCATTTTAATTATCTGGTAATAGTAGGAAGAATTTGCCTCTCATACAAATGACCGAATAAACTCATGTCTTTATCGCAGATGCATTGAATACCATCAAATTTCACCTAATCGATTTAGGGTGAGGGTATTTATCAGTCAGTTCACCGAACTGAAATGTAAAATGCATTGCTTTGAGTGATAATGAATTTCTAGTATACGATATTCTTTGAAACCGTTGCAATACAACGGTTCAATGCCAATAACATTCTGCCATGTGTGATGTTCACAGACCATTTTAACATCCACAAATCATATTAAAATTGACGTGAAATATAACAACTCTATTATATTCTTTATACATTTATAGAGTTATAAAATATTTCGATGGGATAAGAAAAGGTTGCTTATACGTACAAAATATACGGCCGTCTTGCCGTTTATTACGGTTACTTTTATTAACCTATAAAAAATGATTGCCTTTTAACACATGCTACAGAATATCTGCGGAGTTAATTTCATCTTGAGTTGATAAAGTTCATTGAAATGTTAAAAAACGCATGAAAAAAATACAAAGTCGTCCTTGTGTTTGTAAATGCCATAGGCGATTTTGACGATTCATGAAAATCGAAGAAAGAGTTGTTAAAAACGTGTTAGGAGAGATGCTTTGATGATTTCATACATAATTTCAGGAAATTTATTTTGAAAAATATAAATTTTATTAAAAAAAATCAAAAACCGTATGTCTTGGTAGGGAGAACCCGAAACGAATGAATATAATTGTGTAATTTCGTTTTTCCATGTGAATCAGAAATGCTCCATGCCGCTTAAGGTTTAAATAGATTTTAACAACAAGTCAAATATCCAGTTTAAATAATCGAATTTATCCATTATGTTTTCACAAAACAAAACTTTTGTAATCCTACAGGAAATAATTGGGAGGTGTTGAATCGCACTACCTTAGAGGTCCGTTTCTCAAAATCAGCTCACTTTCAAATTAAGATTTCAATAAATCAATGGTTGCAGCACATAGCGCCATTATGTTGAAACCTCATCTCACCCGGATCAATGTCATATACATTTTCAAACAAATATGTTGTGGATTGGTCTCAAATCATATGCGACAATATTGCTTATTAACAACCCCGTTACGCCCACAATTAAATTATCCTTATCGCTGAACACATTAAAAATTACGAAGTCATCTATAAGTTGCCATGACTGATTTTCAAAGTAAATTTGGATAATTTGGCAGCGTTTATCAGACATGAATCTGTGATGTTTGGTCAGAGTATACTTATCACAAACGTCAAAATGTGAATGCAGTATAACAGTTTGTTTGGCAGATATATCTAATTATAGCAGTTTGGTATGAAGGGTAATCAGTCAGGCATTATATTCCAGGTGTGTTTAAATAATACGGAAATTATTAATTTTTATTTATTAATGAACATTAAAGTTATACACATACCCTTTAAAATTTAACCTACTACATTTTTATTAGAATTTTTTTTAATTAGTTACCAAATTATCATATTTAGTCCTCCTACATTGTTCAAGGTTATTACATAATTATTTTCCGTTTACATTCCATAAGTGATATTTCTAAATTTTAAAGGTTCATACGACTCTACTTGTTAACTCACATAAGGTTATTGAAAGGAAGTTTATCATTCTCCACCCGTATTTATGTTAAAACGGAACCCTCTCACGCTAATAATTTTCGTCAAAGGATACCCAAGGCACTAAATATACAAAATATACATCAACTTATGTTAGGCCTTTTACCTTCCAATTTATGCAATTAATGTAAATTATCATAAAATAATATTCCGCCATAACTTCTGATTTCCAACCAACATCGTTCCGTATTTTGCATATTGAAGATATGACTTTAAGATATGAAAATCGACACAAACATGCAATGAATGTTAGCCCATTTTTGGGAAGAATTTGCTTTCATATACCAATTGCATTTCGTTGGCTTTACTATAGAGCCCAAATTTATTTATTCATCGAATTGTTTTTCGATTTCCGTAAGAATTTATACATCCCGCAATGTTGACAGTTTCTTAAAATGCCGCTATTTTATTGTTGACAATCTTGATAACTAATCTGTAGAATACAAACCAATTGCTGTACGTATGTAGTTATTATATAATCTTTGTATGTCATAAATGTAAGTCTAACATTTCAATTGCCAATTATTGTAAAGAAGTACAAAAGTCTCGTATTGAAGTAAAGATTTTGTTCATGTAATTTTAAACCACGGCTTTTTAACTTCCAATTGACTTCGGAATACACGTAACTTCCACGCGTGTTGGATGACTGAGACATATGTCGAACCCTGACCTCCCTCTTGATGGTCGCTTCTTATCTTAATGCCAACTTGGGCGCCTATTTTTAAATATAAATAAATAAATATAAATATATATAAACTTTGAATAGATAGTAAATTATTATGGCATGTAACTTGACAAAACGAATGATGCTGAACTTCTTTTTTTTGGGGCTACACTCACGTGCAGTTCTCAGAATTGAGTCCCAATCAATGAGCTGAAAAATGTTGTACTGTACAATAAGCTCAGATAGCTTTCACCATTTTTAAAAATGGTGATAAAAATATTAGTGGCATTCACGATCATTAGCATTTGGTCAAGTATTGCATTATTTTTACAAATTCTTACAATTCTCTTTAAAACCTTGTATTATGATTTTTTTAAACCCCAAAAAGGGGTAATTTGTATGGGACGTGGGAGTAGTTTTTTCCAGATCTTTATCATCTTAGAACTAACCTGCCGCTTAGGGGACAGAATATGGCATACGAAATTTTAGCTCGAATACTCTTAATACTGCGGCTGTAATCGCACGAACAGACGGATGGACATCTTTAAATCACCTCAAAATTCGAAGTTGATTATTTATATATACTTTATATATGTATAAGTATTAGAGTGGGCCGATTTTTATGGCGTAAAAAAATGGACTAAGCTGTTACTAAAATCGTAATCTACGATGAATTCTAAGAAAATTTTCGCAAGAAACAATGTATGTTTAGAACAATTTTATTGATAACACACTGCTACAGAATGGAAAAAATTAAGAAACTTGGGGAGTGACCTAGTGCATGTTGTAGGTGTGGTCGAGTACAACATGTATCTGTATACCAAATTTCGATAACATCCTCAAAAGCCTGAATTACGGGTGTAACCCCGGTTTTTATTTACTTTCTCAGTGAATTCTTAACCGAGTTTTGTTATGTTAATGGTTCTGGAAAGAAAAGACATACTGTCTTTCCAACGATACATATACACATAAATAGTTAACTTGTCATATATGTCTGTTTTGGCATCGAAACTGCAAACTTGTTGCACTTGAAAGTTGCGGGCCTCGAAAAACTTTAATAACTTAACCACTGTGTAAACAATTTTTATAGAGAAATATGCGTTAGACTCGTGAATGAATGCGCTTTCTAAATAAAATAATAAACTTAAGGAATCCTAATTAAATCCTAATAAACAGGGCAGCCGGAAATATGCCCTAAAAATCGTGTTTTATGCGCATAAAATATGACCTGAAAAATGGCAAAATTTGACCTAAAAATCAACAAAAACATGCCCTCAAAAATTAAAGTCATACAATTTTTTGCATATGAATTAGAAATATTTTTATTAAAAATAAAAAAACAGCTTAAAAATTAAAAAAAAATATTATTTTAAATTCAGACTTTTAGTAGTTTAGGTAAATTTACATACACAAATTTTGAGTAAAATAAAATAAATACAAATAATGTAGGTCTCCGGAGTCATGAACTATCCCAAATCTATTTTTAAACATGATGTATCATTTTCTTTTATTTGACATTTGACCAAAAAAATCTCACTTCAAACCACTGTAAACCAAAATTGTGACTTATTGGAGCAAAATGTAGTTTAGGGTTTTGTTACTGAAGTCAAATGCTATTGTTTGATTTTGGTTTGGTTCACTCCCGAAAAAGTGCGTTGCACTGTTTGCCTGAAAATAGACTTTTTAACATTTCATTTTGATTTTATTTTGGAACCTTTGACTCATAGAGGTTATTTGTCTTCGGTGACTCCTAGTAAAGTTTTCCGGAGAATATTTCTATATAATATTCTAATCCTTGACCTCCGTCCAAAGTTGACTTTTAAATAGTTTTTCAAAATTGGGCCAAAAATGTCCTATACGGGTGGGAGCTGGAGGTTTAAAATGTTCCGAGAAAATATTCCCCTGATTGTTTTAATATAGGTCTCCGAAGACATGAAATACCCCAAACGTATTTTTACAGATGATTTTTCATATTCTTTGATTCGACTTTTGACCAAAAAAAATCAAACTTTAAACCACTGTAAAAAAATTTGAGACGTATTGGAGCAAAATGGAGTTTAGGGTTTTGTTACTGACGTCAAATGCTATCGTTTGATATTGGTTTGGTTCACCCCCGAAAAAATGTGTTGCACTGTGCTATCTATCAATTTAAAAGTGTCTTCATTCACCTGAACTTGTTCAACAAGCGTAAGACCTGATGTTTGCAAATTTTTAATATGTTTTGCAATAAAACTGTAATTTGAAGCAATATAAATCAAGTCAGATCTAGTTTGGGGGTCTGCCAAGACATCCTTTGAAGTTTTAATGAATTGTGCATCCTCATCGTTTAATGCACTTAGGACCAATAAAATGTCTTCATAATTGTTGGCATAGTAGTTAACTGCTTCAAGCCATGTTACCCATCGTGTTGTTATAGCTTCTGGAGGTAATGGAAGGAATGGAATGGAACATTTGTTTAAAAAGTTCCTCTCTACATGGCGCTTTTAAAAATAACTTCTTCACATTAGCAATAGTTTTATTTACGTTTTCATAAAAATTCCTAATACATTCACACAATCGATGGACACCATGAGCAATACATGTCACTACGTCACTTTCGGATAAAATGCCACTATAGCTTTTGCAGCCTTTGCCATGTATGGAACTGCATCCGTCACAAAAAGCTTAACATTATTCTTATTGAAGTTGACGTCCAGATTTTTGATGGCGTCGTCCCACAGTCTAGCAATTGTTGAGTAATTAGCCCTTTCCAAGGCTGGTGTATTTAGTAACAATTTCTTACTAGCAATTACCTTAATACACCTGCTAAAATGTTTGCCACATTTCTGCCTGTTGCATCTATAGTTTCATCGATTGACATCCATATAAATTGATTTTTTAGTTTTGCTCGTATATTGTCCATGCAGTCGTTGTATAATATTTTTAAATGTTTAGTTCAAAAAACTGTTTCGGATGGCACTTTGTAGTCCGTGTATTCCTTAAATCGTGTTCTTATATTTTTATTTTTCATTTTGTAAAGTAGAATGTCACAGTTTTTTCTTGAAAATCATGTTCTTTTTAAAGTCTACCGGAACATTCTGGCAAAAATAATTGTTTGGTCTTGTTATTTTCACTTCTATGACTTAGTTAAATAAGTTTGCGCTTTCCGCATGTTGCTTCACTTGAAATCTGTGATCTGCTGCAATAACTTTGCTGCAGATTTTAGAATAGAGGAATCCACCATCAGCTCGTAAGTCTGGAAACTTTTCTACAACCGCCTTTAGATTTGCTGCTTTTTATCGGATTAGCTTTAGGCATTATGTCCAGGGTCGTAATCGGTGGTGGTTGAAAAGCACCTCTTTTTTATGTTTTGTTTACTTATTGAATAAGAAAGCGCTTTTAAAGATTAATAAACGTTTAACATTTCACAGTTGTGTAAAACATGATTTGGCACTTGCTTATACGAACAAAAAAAAATGTCAAAAACACAAAATATGCTTAAAAAGGGATATTTTTGAAAAAATATGGCCTAAAAAATATAAATTATGCTTTAAAAAGGGAGGTTTTTTTTAAAATTATGCTCCTAAAACTAAAATTTCCCTAAATATGACGTTATGGGTAAAATATGCCAAAATATGCTCTAACAAATGTGTCTCAAAACACTTGTAGGACCATGAAACGTGTAAATACATTACCCATTTGTTAATATCTCGTTGTAAAAAAAACATGCTGTAGCTTATTTCCGGTTGCCCTGCTAATAAACTTAAAAAAATAGTGAAAAAAATCCAACATGTTTGCGGTTTCGTGGCAAAACCAGAAAAAAATCTTTATAAATATATATATCGTTGAAAAGGCCGTAGAAATCTGAGCTCAGTTAAGAATTCGGGCACGATCGTGTTGACCGTATTGATGTTACTACTCGGTTTCTAAAGTGGACGGAGTGGTACATATGAATGGGAGGTACTAGAAGGGGCGTGGCCATGTAGCCCATTTTCAATACCGTAAGTATTTTTGGGGAAATATAAATTTTTGAAAAGTTTGAAAAAAATTGGTTTCGTCTTTCGAAAGTTATCGTGCAAAGCAAGTGATTTAACACCTTGCGACTTCCTCCTTTGGGGCCACGTGAAAGATAAAGTCTAACCCAACAGCCCAGCGTCGATTCAAGACCTCAAAAATAAAATTTGTGATGCTATCGAGGACATAAGGCAGCCACTTTGCGATTTAGTTATGGAAAATTTTATGAAAGTATATGGTCCTGTAAGCGTGCTCGTGGTGGCCATTTGGCTGATGTTGTTTTTCATTATACCTTGCATACCTTCCTCGTTATTATGAAATAAACATCCAATCATTTATCTCAAAAAATTAAATTATACTATGAATACCAAAATAACACCTCTTATTGGAAAACCAACAGAAAGATTAAAAGTAACCATTAGAATATAATTAAAATTTCTAATACGATTATTTGTAATTACGATATATCGTCCCCTCTATATAACAATAGCGTATAATAGCTCATTTACTACAGAACATAGGCTTGATAATATTTAGGGGACGATATACAAAGGCATAGTGGTTAGAACACGCGACTACCATGCGGGAGATCGCAGGTTCAAACCTGGCTCCAGTCATCTTAAAAGAAAAATGTTATTGACAGCAACTTCGCAGTATTAAGCGTCGATTCAATCGTCGTGTCTAGTAAGAGCTTCTCAAACAGTGACGTTCGCATTCGTCGATAAACAAGTAGGTGCCATTAGTTGTGAATCTAAAAATAGAAAGCGTGTTAATTCACAACAACGCGAGAAGCTATCCCATACCTCATTCATGGGGTGCAAAGGGAAATTAAGTTTAAGATATACAAAGAAACTAAAGTGTCTAATTTTTTAAACTTATATAAATGCTTTGAAACAAAATTCTAATCATAATCTCAACAACAACTTTCTGTGTTGATGTCACACAGATTTTCGCACTTCATACATCAAAATACTGAAAACTTAAGTTTATAGGTGTGACCTCTTCCGAGGCCATTATTAATAATATTTGATGATACAACTCAAGCTTACATAACTTACTGTTTTTCCCTGCAAATCATTGACCCGACAATGCAGATAGACATGAGCCCCCAGTTGGGTGCTCACATTTACTGTTGTATAGGGATCGGCAAAGAATGGAAAGGGTTCGTGTGTTGTGGTTTCGGTTACTTCGAGTTCTTCATCCTCTGGTGTGTCGGTGAAGGGTGAAGAGAACTCTTGCCAAAAATTTTTGGGAAATGTATCAAAAGGATCTCCGGCTCGCGGTCTTTTTACTACGAAAAAGAAATATGAGAAAAAAGATACAATTATTTTCAATTAAAAGTCTAAAAAGGTAATCATAGAATTAATTACACTTTACAAATTAATATTCGATTGACTTACGCGGTGTAGATGTGGACGCAAAATGTTGTATCGCTGAATAGACAATTGCAAATATCCATATGTTTTTCGATTCCATATCTGAAAGTAATAAATTACAGTTATAATTGAATAAATTTAAAATTATTAAAAATTTTAGGCTATATGAGGCAATGTGAGGGAGGCTCTTAATAAAAATAATACATGACATTACAATCATTATGATAAAATTGTATAGTTTTCGCCATAACTACCTTACTTCTATTTAATTACTTGGCACTTTCAGCTGCCATTTCAAATTTATCCAAATAGATAAAGAGGTCACAAACTGTTAAAAGTGTTTAATTTACGATTCCCTCCCATCCCTCTTCTGTTGTCAACCCTTTCCTAAATATATATTGAGGGTTTTTAATTAAATTAGGACCGTGAAATAACGGAAATTATTGAAGATAAATTATTGTGATAAAAACGGGTTCAATAACAAAATATTCATTGAAACAAAATCAAAGAGAATTTTATACTTAAAGCACACAAAACCATGAACATTTTAAAAATGTCTATCATGGTTGGGTGGGAAATTGAAAGTAAATGACAATTTAAAGGGTTCGTCGCCTCTTACCACAGAGCGAAGGAGCGGAAACTCAGTAAAAATGAAGAAATATTGCAGCAATTGAATTACCAGCCCAGACCAGACCGTAAAGAGTTTACACGGTGAACGTGGCGAACGAACAGATTCAAGAAGGCGGAATCGTAAAAATAAATTCAACTCTTAATTGGCTGATTCATTGCAGTCATGAAAACCGAGAAAAAAAATACTGGAGAAGGTGTGTTAACGCCTACATATTTGTATGTGTTACAAAATAATAGACATTTTTTTGAATTCTTGAATTCATTAATAATTTAATATTTGGATATTTAAATATTTGAATGTTTTGCAAATATTTATGAAAATTTGTAAATATTTGTGAATTTTTGACTACTAGAATATTTCTAAACATAAATATTGAAGCAGTTTGTTTCAGATACCGCAGTTATTGTCTGTTTATTCACAACTGACACGTGCACAACTGTCATAACTTTTATATTCACACATTGATCAATATGTGTTCCATGGGTTGGGCGTAAAAACACTCCAGCACACCCCACCCACTCCAACACCCACTGAACATAAATGAAACGAGTTCAATATTCTCTTGCAAAGAGTTTGTGGCTGAAGTGCGTGTGCAAGGAATATTTGAAATAACTCACGTACTATTTTTGAAAGCTACAGCAATATGTTGCATGCTTCATATTGGTGACTATCCCAGCATACAGACATTTGTGGCTGTAAGTTGCTCATGCTGTCTGTTGAATTCCTCTACAGAAACATTAATTTAATGGAATCGTTTTAAAAACAAAACAAATTGAGTTTAAAGAGCTTCTCGAGTCCTTCAATCATCGCTTGGGTGGGTGTGATGGCGTGAAATGATGGCAAATATTGCTGCATGGCATCTTGAGACTTCAGTTATACATATTTGCTGTAATTTCATTTTATTACTGGCAGCTGAAATTGGAAATTCTTACTTCAATAACTCCATAAAGGAAATTTCAATTCATTAGTTCCAATCATCATTTTAAAGCTTAACATTGTTTAGTTATATGTGGGACAAACAAAGCTATTCACTCAAATATAAGTAAGCAGGACCAATCTGTTCGATATAGGTGTGTTCAAAAAGTAAGCATTAAGTCATAACTGTCTATGTCTGTCAGCGAACCCAAACACATAAAGTAGTCATAGTCACGAAAAAAATATCTTCTTCAGGATTTAGTGCCTTTGCACCTGTACGCATTGGGTAGTTATGCGTCTGTTCAATAGTAAAAAATGTGATAAAGCGCAACGTTAAGTAACACACATGTCTTGCCATCACTGATGAACCATGATTTAAGGAAGTGTACCTAGAATGCTCAAACTCTGAACAAAGACAATGCCTGTTTACAATCGGCGGATGGTCTCGGCAAATATAAGGCTACCATTACAGCCAAACAGGATATGCCATAAAGTGGATAAGGAATCACAAAAGTACTGCGACAACTTTTGCACCAGCTATGCAAAAAAAAAACAAAAATTTTGATGTGGATTTGTAGTTGGTATTTAGAAGACGTAGACATCTGGTCTTACCGTACACTGCAAGACCTCCGATAACGGATTCAGACTGGCTACTTTCGAGTCAGCAAGAATTGTGGCATTGAGTGGAATCAGATTTTAGTTTAAAGATGTATCCACTACAACTAGGTTATCTCCTGAATAAAAGCCAAGTAACGAAACTGACCACGAGGTAATCGATGGAAGCCATGTTGCAACTACAAGACTCGGATCATCCGAATCTGGTCGGAAGTTATATGGAAAACAAGTTGCTGAATTTGTGGGTGCCACCCCCCAAAAATTATAAATCTTTGCATATTTTAGGACAGACAAAATTTGAACACGATTGGAGTATGTTTACCCGTGCCGCTCTAGGCTTAAAGCTTTTAAGCTCCTACAGCCAAGTTTGGGGGGCATAATTCAAGAACGACTACTCCAATTTTATTTTTTCCAAATTATTGTTGGTGTTGAACCAAATTTGCCTCAATTTGTCTCTGATATATTACGGACAACTGTGTTGAATTATATCAAAATATCTCAAAGGACGCGACCACCTTACATATATCCTGAATGGAAAAAACTAATATGTTCCAAGTTGAGATACCTTCACTTCATTATGAATAAAAGCGAGATGCTTTCATCGATTTTCATAATCTATGTCTAATTTTGTTCATAGGTTATGTGACATTACGTGAAAGCAATAAGACTTGAAACTTTTTGGGTTTGTTTTTTTACTATTGTTTTACAAATAAAAAAAGTGATTTTTTTAGGCAATTTTTTTCATAAATTTATTTAAAAGTGATATATGAACATTGAAGGATTTTTAATTTCGGATTTTTCTTTCATCAAAATTGGACTACTTGTTTTTGAGTTATGTTCCCCAAACGTGACTGTAGAAACTTGAAAACTATAATCCCAAAACGGAACGGGTTACATACTCCAATCGTGCTTAAACTTTGGCTATCCTAAAATCTGCAAAGACTTTTAATTTTTGAGGGGTGGCACCGAAAAAAATGCAACATCGATTTTTACGACCACCCTAGCACGAGTTAAATAGTGCAAAGAACGATAATAGCTGACTGCAAAGATTATGACACATAGCATGGCTGCATACCTCCTATATAGCCAATGCCTATTTCAACCAAATCTGTCAATTACTGCAAACGAACGTTTGTATTCCCATATTCTTGACGCGCAGTGGCAGAATATTGCACAGTCTATGGCAACTGCGCATTGATCGTACTTGGATATGATAAACAATGTTAAGACAAGTCCTGGAGCGTTAAGAATGTAGCGTATTGGCTGAGGAAAATGATGAGCAAATGAGGGAGACGAAACAAAAAAGGTGTTTATGGAAGAGAAAACAGCCTAAAGACACAGATGGATGTATAGTTTCAGACGTGGAGAGTATGCTGAAGATATAGCGGGTTTTTCGGCTGAGAAACAATAAAGCTGCGGGTATCTATGGACTGTACTCAAGCCTGGCGGCGATGATCTCGTAACGTCCACTCACTAGCACATAAATATGATGTAGTTAAGAGAGACGATTAAAGTGTGTGCACTTTGATTGGATCGGTCCCCATAAAAAAAAATTAAGCCCAGGCGGACACCCCTAAGATTAAAGATTATCTAAAGAAATTTTCAGAACACAAAATTATGCACCCTACGTACGGCCCAAATATGTTTTATTGAGCTGCCTTGTTATTTAAAAGCAATTTCGAAACAAAAACTATTAAGGCGGTTATCTTCGGCTATGCCGAAGCTCAGATACCCTTCACCATTTGTAAAAACGGTGGTAAAACTGGTTATTTGCACTACAACTATATTTTACTAAACTTTGTACCACAAAACAGGGGAGTTGGTGAGAAGTGGACGTTACTTTTAGCTTCACACATCCATTTTGTCAGTAATTTTGTATCGATTCACCGATAAGTTTATAAGTTGGTGAGTTGGAGCTTATTTTTATGAGTTTTGTAACTCCCCAAAAACGGGAAGTTGTGTGGGGTGTGAGAGTAGTCTAAATTCGATCATGCTTATCTTAGAACTTAACCTCTGCTTCTGGACAGAAGCTTACATACCAAATTTCAGCCCGAAAGCTCATAAACTATAGGGACATACAGACGGACAAAAAGGACAAAAAGGGGGAGTTTGTATGAAAGGTGGAAGAAGTATTCGTCCGATATTGCTCATCTAACAACGTAAGCTCCTATTATAGGATTAAAGCTTGCATATACAATTTCTGCTCAATATTTCCTAACCTACGGCTATAATCGCGGGGGAAGTTACGTGGACACCCCAAAAAAGGTAGTTAGAATGGGAGGTGGGGGTAGTTTTTGACCGACATTGCTTATCTTAGAAAGTATCCTCCGCTTAGATATTGAATCTTAGGGTACAAAATGTAAACTATATACCTCTTAAAATACGGCTGTAATCGCAGCGACAAACCTAAAAAAGGTAGAGTTTGTATGGGAGGTGAGAGTAGTTTTTGACCGATCGGGCTCATCATAGAACTTATCCTCCTTTGAGGATAGAAGCTTGCATTCCAAATTTCAGCTCGATATCTCTTAAACTTCGGCTGTAATCGCGGGGACAGACAGACGGTCACCTTTAAATCGACTCAGATTTCGATGCTGATCATTTATATATATACTAGTGGGCCCGGTAATGCTTCGCTATTGCATATTAACTTGTAATATATTTCACATTTCTTACTATCCTAAATGCTATATAAACGCTAATTTATATATTTGTAGGTCAATAAAGTACTTTGAAGACGGTACTTAAGCTCGACAACAATATGTTGAGTTTATTACCTTATGTAACTAATTTCAAGTAACTCCTAAACATGGAAGTTAACCAATTAAGTTGTATTGTTTTAAAATCTAAATATCAGAGCATCTATACCGATAGTCATATCTATAGTGCCGACATATAGATTAACTTTGTTCTGTCTGTGGGGGAAAACCCCACTTGTTTTACAAATAGGAAACACACATTCCGCTAAAAATTAAAATTAAATTTTTATTTTTACCTGTTGTAGCTGGAACCGTATGTATACTAACTATCTCTTAAGGCGTAAAAACACTTTTGTCATGGCTTCTCCGCCTATTGACCGCAAGTGAAAATTTCGTGTGAAGATTCATGCCTTTAGACATAAAACCATCTTTTGCCAGGTCTTTTTCTTCCACGGATCAAGAATATTCCCTAATACTATCTTTGTATTGAACTCGTATTACCATTTTTTGAGATAATTCCGTCACCAAACGTTTAGCTTAACAAAGTGATGGTCTCACGCTGTATGGCTTGTTACGCCGTCGTGTTGGAAGCATTTCTTCACCCAATGATTTGCAATGACATGAGAAATAACAAAATCAATTGATTTTGTTCTTCCACCAGTTGGATATTATATAGATGTAGGTCAAGATCTTTCCTCAGCATTTGCAGAGACCTTGTTGCTGAAAACGGCGTTGTTTCGATAAATTCGCACTTACTTCTACAGCGTCGATGGCTTCCATTAGCCGCTCAGATGGATGATTATGTGCACCGTAATCTTGACAAAGGGCTCCATAAGTATGGCGAACAGACCGCATTTTAAAAATAAATTTGTAAGTTTTGTAAACGCTAAGAAAGTATATGTCTAAAACCAATTCGTAGTTCGCGCTGAGAAGCATGAAAATTTCAGGTGGAGATATTTTTTTAGTGTATGAGCAATTATCGAAAACTTCAGACCGATGGGCCCTAATTTTGACCTACTTTGTGCTCATATAAAACCAAATAAAAAAATCTCAATCTGAAACCTTCATGCTTCCCAACGCAAGTTAGGAAGTGATTTTAGACACAAAAATTATTGGTGAAATTTTTGAGGACGATCAAACTATTACTTTGGCGGTTATAACTGATTTTTTTTTAAAGAGGTGTGGCACAGCCCACTTCCACGCTTTCTGTAATTCATACTGAAACAACAACATGTGTAACAAATCACATCTTCATACCTTTTTTACTTTCAAGTTGTATAGGCGGTGCCACGCCCCTTTGTCCAATTGGACCGACTTGTAAATCTAAACCACCCGGGGCGCCACCTAAACACATACAAAAAAAAAATTTATGCAAATTGGTCCAGCCGTTTAGGAGGAGTTCAGTCACAACTTGGCTGTTCAAAACCGAAACCGAAAAACCGTGAACCGGTTTTTTTTATTTAAAACCGTATGCCGGTTTTTGCAAAAGTGTCATTTTCGAATAACCGGTTTAACCGATTTTTTTCCTTCGGGTACTCGGTTTTTTAAAATTGCTTTGTTACAACTCTAAAAGGAATTATTGAAAAAGTAAAAATTTTAAAATTGAATTTAAAATTAATTTAGAGTAAACTTTTTACATTTTGTAACCGAGAATGTTTTTAGAAGCTTTGTAAAATTTTAAAATTTAATTTCAAATTATTTTAGAAAAATCTTTTTACACGTTATTTAAGTGGATTTACAATTCGAAGTGAATCTCGCCGACGATGATAGTGATGATGGTGATGCGGTGAAATAGTGGAAGTCTTTAATTATCGCAAAATTGTGGAAGCATTGTAATGCATTTAACAAGTCGAGCGAAAAACAAAGAAAATTGCAGAAATATGCTTTACAGGAGCACAATAAAGAACTCATTGTCGATGTGAAACACCGGTGGAGCTCCTTATCTGCAATGATTGAACAGTTTCTAAGAATTAACCCATGTGTCAACCATGCGCTTACAAGAAATAAGAATTTTGAGAGATTTAATCTCAGCACTTCAGCCTTTAGCCCTCGTAATTAAAAGATTATCAAATGATTCAGCGACTCTAATCGACGCTGAAGAAGTATATGCGTTTATACTGAAACAGCTCAAAAATATAGACTCATGATATGCTCGGCAGCTGCGACACAAAATTATAGCATGATTTAAGGAAAGAAAAATACAAACATTGAATAGCCTAATTATATATCTTAGCTTCGGAAAATATCCTACAAGCTCATCCTGTGTAAAGTATTCTAAATAAAAGGAAACGATAGAATATGCGAACGCACTTTTTAAAAGACTTTATCCTGCAATTTCCCCAACAACGGCAGAGTCTAGTAACAGTTCAGATTGTGAGATAAGGGAATCCCCTAATGGCAGTCTTTGAAACTATTTAAACAGGACAATAAATAACATCCAAAATCCACCAGTGATAACCAATTGCAATGACACAAGACTATTTGATGATTTTAACTATTTCGATAGTTTTAATAAAAGGACAGAAAAGCACAATATCCTTCTAAACGCGCTTTTGTCAATAAATCTAACTTTCACAATTAGTGAGTGCGTATTTTCCGTATCAAGCTTTATAAAAACGAAACAGAAGAATAGACTCAAAATTTTACACTTAAATTGCATACTATTTCTTAAATACTGTTTGAAAAAACAAAATAAAAAAACACATTTCATATTTTTTGTAAATAAATGAATTTTTTTAAACCAAATTATTTTTTTATATTTTTATTTTTAACTTTTTACGAAAAACCGAAAAAACCCGGTTAAACCGGGTTTCTTTCAAATGCTGTATTCGAAATCCGAGTTTTCTAAAAAATCAATTTTTCGAATAACTCGGAAACCGGGTTTTTGAAAAAAGGAGGTATTTGAACACTCTAGTCACAACACACGTACAGTAGAATCTATATATGTATATAAAAATGGTGGCAAAAATGTATAGTAATTCATCAATTGAGAACGGCTGGACCGATTTTGCTGAAACTTTTTTCAGTTGTTCGTAATTGCCAGGAGAAGGTTTATGTAAAAGAAAATTTTGGGAAATTCCTCCGGAAAAGCCGGAAAATTGGAAAAATCGAAAATTGGTTTTTTGAATGGAATTTTGTGTGCAATTGTGGCGAATGGTTTTTCGAATAGAAAAATAAAACAAATTTGTTGGAAAATTCGGAAAATTCCGGAAAAATTCAAAAAAATTTAATACTATTTTCCGACGATATTTTGCTTTTTGTCGTACGATTTGATAGTTTTGAACGATGTAACTTGCGAAAAATTTCGGATAATTATTCCGAAACGACTTTCCGAATGGAAAATTTGATAAATTCTCGGTGGAAAACTCGGAAAATTCCAAAAAAATCGGAAAATTTTAATTTTTTCGGCAAAATTTTGCATTTCATCGCCTGATTTGAGGTAATCGAAAAATAAATTTTTGTCGGTTTTCGAATGAAAAAATAGAAAATTTTAGTTGGAAAATTATGGAAAATTCCAAAAAAATTTTCTTTTTTTATTCGAAAAAATGTTGCATCTTATCGTATGATTTGGTAATTTTGGGCGATGTAACTGTGAACAATTTCGAACAATTATGACTTTTGGAATGGAAAATAGAAAAATTCTTGGTGGAAAGTTCCAGAAAAAATCAAAAGATTTCGATGCCTTTGACGAAATCTTCCATTGTATCGCTTGATTTGACGATTTCAGACGACGTAAAGGTGCAAAATTCGTTGTGTTGCTGAAAAATTTCGGATTATTGTGAAATATATAAATATAAAAATAGTGTGAAAAATGTTTAGTAATTTATCAAGAGAGAACGTTGGCCCAGTTTGCTCTATTTTTTTCAATATTGGCAGGAATTTTTTATGACACAAAATTTTGGGAAAATCCTTAGCAAAAATTAGGAAAAATTTAAGTGCAATTGTTACGAAATGGCTTTTCGAATGAAAAAAAAATTATTAGCAAAAAACTCGGAAAATTGATTTTTTTATCGACGAAATTTTGCAGTTTTCGCATGATTTTGCAGTTTTCGCATGATTTGATAATTTCGATGTTGGTTGGAACATTTTACGAGATAAATCTATATATATAAAAATGGTGGCAAAAATTTATAGTAATTCATCAATTTGCTGAAATGTTTTTCAGTTGTTCGCAATTGCCAGGAGAAGGTTTATGTAAGAGAAAATTTTGTGAAAATCCTCCGGAATAATAATTGTGCAAAAATTGCGAATGACTTTTCCAAAATTTGGATTTTTCGAATAGGACATGGTTGTTTTTAGGGAGAGTTATTTACTAGACTAATTTTTCCTATTAAACAATCCAACTTTGGACGACGTACGCAATGTAATAATAATAATCAAACAATAAAGGAACGTGCCAAAAAAATGAATGGAGACGTGCCCATATTGCACAGTTTCACGCTGCACAATCACCACCTCAAATTCGACAAAATGTTACTAGAAGAAGACCAGTCGTAAATATAGACTTGAATTGCGCTGCTTTTGAATACGGTTCCACAATCGCCTACAAAGATCTTCGCTGCGTTGATATCGGTTCATTGTCTGTCGTATGCCAGCATTGCAATGCATTGAAGTTACAATCGGAAACTTCCGGCTTATGCTGTTGCACCATATGCTGACACTTTGTTGAAAGGCGGTCTTCTCATAGTTGACAAGCCATTGGGCACAATATCCAGAAGTTCGGCGACAGTTAAATTGTTTCGAGAATGCAAAATCATCATTTGGGATGAATGCACTATAGCGCATCAACGAGCTTTAGAGGCAGTTGACCGAAAGATGAAGGATTTATGTGGTGATTCGAAAAGATTTGGTGGGGCTATAATATTTCTGTCCGAAAATTTTCGTCAAGACCCATCCCGCCATCCCAAAATCTACTGCTGCTGAAGTTAATGTCTTTGTGGCGGAATGACAACGAGTTGAAATTAACTGCGAACATGAGAGTCACGTTGCAAAACGACCCATTGGCTACTGCATTTTCAAAATATCTACTGGCGCTTTGTAATGGCCAAATTCCTGTTGATGTTTCAACTGGACTGATGACGTTCCCGTCAAATTTTTTCAAAGTAGAGGAAGTCCTTATACCTCGAATTTCTATTATTCCAACCGATTTACGCTTCCAATTCTAGCGAATTCAAATCCCCATTTGATTGGCTTTTGCGATGACAATCAATAAATCGCAAGGCCAATCATTGGAAGTTTGTGGGATCAACCTCGAATTTCTCAGTTTTTCGCGTGTTGGCAAACTGTCTTTATTGTTTGTTTTAGCGCCGGAAAACAAATCGAAAAACATTGTTTATCAGACCGCTCTTTATTGATTTCGAATAAATTCAAAAAAGTCACATTAAAATTTGAACTACATATATGTGTTTTAATATTACTCTGGAGCTTATATGAAGGCGTTAACTTGGAGCGAGACGAAGTTCGCCGAGTCAGAAGTTGTATGGCAGAACAACGTTTGCCGGGTCAGCTAGTTTTATATATAAAGATTGTACGAGAACTGCCGGATATTTCTGTAGAATGTTAGAGTATTGAGAAACAATCTGCAAATTTGGGTCAGGTGATATGCTGCGTTAACAGTGAAATGTTAACTTAAGAATTTGTTTAGAATTTTTTTAAAAATGACTAACAGTAAAAACTTTCATAACACCAGCCTGGAGACATTATTAAGTATTGCTTGAAAACTGTATTTTAACGACAAAGCTCTCTCTCGAAGAACAAAAATCCGACTGTTCCAGAACCTATTGTCATCTGTTCTAGAAGTCATTGACAGAAAAATACTACGGATAATAGTTGGACCCATCACCGTTAACGGAGAGTACCACCGCCCGTATAACGGCATCGACGTAGTCCAAAGAGTGTCTAAAAAGAGCAATCGAAAATTCTTAGGCGATAAAATCCTTGGGTGGAGGAGAGGGTCTTACCGTTTACTTAATGTATTGGAATAACGTATAGCTCATTTTGCATATACGTAGCAAGATTTCCGTTAATGGCAGCCAATTTCAGCCAACACAAAAAAAATGGAAATTTTTATTTTATGCATGCACTAAAATCAAACTTTGGATTTCACGTAGATCCAAAGTTTGATTTTAGTGCAATTCCTTTAGTTCGCATGCTCTTTAATTGCTCACAGCTGTAGCCGTACTTGTGTGAGATGCTCATTTATGTCTGCATTTATTTGTATTTTCTATGTCTCTGTGTACGCGTCTATTTATTTGATTATTTTTCATTTATTTTATGTTATTTCAATGTTTTTTTCTTGCATGGCTATGTGTGTTTGTGTGTGCGTTACAACTCCTTGTTGCAATACGTCTTTGCCAGAGGAAATACACGTCTTTTCAGTCGGAAACACATGGTTAAGCTGTTGTTTCTTTGGCAATCGCATATAATAAATATTTATACATAAACATAAATACAAACATACATACACACATACACATGTATACACACAAGTTCATTGTGCAACATTAAACATCAAATAGAAATCTGTTAGCACTCAAAGGAAATATTCGTTTACTATGGGGTAAGTAAATCGACACAACGACCGACCCCTTTCGCAGTTGGAAAATATTTGCTTTATGGCAACCGGTTTCCCCGTTTCCTTTGAACAAGATACTGTCTACTCTTTGTTATGTGGAGTAAAGGTGTCGTAATAGTTTATTTAATGCAATATTAAAATTTAAAATATTTACAAAAATTTGTGTAAAATGTAAAAACAAAAACAAAGTTGAATTTTTCAGAATAGCTTTCAAACAATGCTGTTACATCTTTTTGTTATTGTTAGTCACTCTTTTATAGAGTGGAATAAACATACAAAGGTTTCTACAGATATGAAGTGAATCGACATTGTTGATGTTACTAATCTTTTAATTATATATAATACTGCACTGCAAAAAAAGTTTAAGCCCGACACTTTAACCCTCCGTAGAGAATTGATAGGGGTGATATTCGGACTATGAGGTTTCGCTTTCCAGGGCATTTGTTTTGTTGTAATACTTTTGCCCACGACGATGTCGTTGTGGTTTATACAATTCAAGATTATTATGACGACAGGTGACGACGAAGATCTTTAGAACAGATTTATCTGCTTGTGTCATTAACCAGAGTTTTGCGCTTCTTGTCGGTCAGTGTCATCCCACATAGTCTTATCGCCTTCGCAGGGATATCAAAGACAGCCATGGCATCTTATAGTAATTTTTCATCTCGTACTAGTTTTTAAATGGACAAACATATGTCAAGTATTGATCTAGATTTCTTGTGCATTTTTCAGGATTTTTCAAAGTGTAAATATCTTATAAGTTGCGGATTGACTATGTCTAAAGCCATGCTGATAAGATTCAATCTGATTTGATAGGAAGGGAGTTAGTCTCTTTCATTACTCATTTGACTGCACATTATATGCGATGACTGAAAGGCTGATTCTTCAATATTAAGCACTTGTGGCATAACAATGGTCCTTTTAGGTTCCCCGCAAAAAATTACAAAGCGTTTAAATCGCAGCTCCGAGCTGGCCAATTGACTTTGCCAAGACGGCAGATAGCATGATTTGGGAATATGGTGAGTAAAATATCGATTGTGAGCTAGAGTGACAATGCGCGCCATCCTGCATAAACTAGAGGTCGCCCAAATGCATGTTTTCAATTTCAATAAAAAAAGTCGCAGAACATAGGTTTGTAACGCCCGCCGTTGACCGTAGAAAAATGACCCAATGATTCCAACCTTTTATAAGCCGCACCAAATCATTACTCTCCGTGGATGGATTTGCTTCCTGACAATAACGTGCGCGTTTTCCGACCCTATATGCGACAATTTTGTTTGTTAACGTAGCCGCCAAGATGAAAATGCGCTTTATCAGAAAGATGATTTTTCGCCCAAAATCGTTGCCCAATAAGTTGTCCATTACGTGTTACGGAGGTATGATACGGTGGTATGATTTTTGTCAAAATTTGACGCCAGAAACAGCTGTCAGTGTCAAAATAACATATGATTTGAAACTAAACTTATATTTTGCCCATCATGTACACACAGACTCGAGCATGCATTCCATAAGCCAAAGCATGCATTTCTTAAGTCAAATCGTGTAATGAACTGAAAAAGGCTCGTGTTATCAGCTTACTGCCGTCGGCCTTGGTCTGTCGAAAGTCCTTATGGTTTTATAGGCGTGTATTGTACTGAACTCGCTTAAAAAATCTACTCTGTCGTTGCCTCACATAGTAGTTTGCTATCTCGGGGATATGCAGTTTTGCGATGTATTTAACAAATTTTTCTATGAGCATTTGGCACACTGCTTTATCTGCTGAATCTTGAGCGTCCGAGTCCATATTTGCATTACGCACCACACACATATTCATGATTCTTCAATCGTCATCACTTTGGCTTCTTGTTGTTTGAGCAGGAGATATCCAGATTTCCTTGTGGGATACTTTGTACTGAACTCTTGTTCTACTCACTAACCATCTTCAATGCCAACGCGCAGCTATAATTATTTTTAATCTAGTATAGGCGGTGCTGCTGTGTTGCACCTTCCATTTTATTGTTAAAATGCTCATGATCATGGTATAGTCACTAATTTTTCCCGCCTACATTTTTCCAAAACATATCATATTTTCAAATATCAAATTTTTTTTAGTTTCCTGAGCGTTATTATTCAGGGAATTACCACGCACTTTCTCGCATCTCACGACGTAAGATAAATTACATATTTCAAGAAAAATGGCATTGGACATCCGGTCATTTAACATTCATAAGTGTGTTATTTCTGATTATAGGCCATAGCCAGTACTGTTGATTAATTGTTGACAAATGGTTTTGTTATTTTGCAACATTCTGATACTGTAAGTGTGTTTAAAAATAGATTCGTGTTACCTAACTGCATGCGAGAAAGCTACGCCAAATCTTAATAAAGGGAGATTAGAATAACTTATAAGCTCTGATATCATAACTTTAAAGTTGTACTATTTTCTGTTTATTTAGTTTCGAAAAACTTTGTCTCTGCCTTGTTAACGCTTTAATACAATTATCTGATTATGGGGAATAAATCTCCACATTGCAACTTATCCCCCAAAATTATCATTAATTATACTCCATCCCTCCCACCGCGTAGTATTCTCAGAAGTATCATACCATGATATGTAGCTGACCTAAACGGTGAAAGTCCAATTCTCCCCTGGGATCCATCCTCAGCAGCCTTATATTTTATTGGCTCCATTCAAATGTACAGAAAGAAATTCATGAGCATTACAGGACTTAAATAGCATGAATAACATTTTCATAAATATTCATAGGAATACATTACACAAAGTGTTAATTATGTCAATTAATTCGAACTTCTGTTGAACAATCTTGTGTATTTACTCTCGAAAGATTTCCTTTGCTGCCATCGTTCATTTTGAGCACGCAGTGCGAACGACGACTTGCAAATTCTACTTAAATCCATTAATCACGTAGTTCTAAGTGAGTAGAAAAAGTGCCACAGCATAAAGTGACACGAAACCTTGACCTCTCCCATATGTCTGAAAAGTTGTCTTACATTTATTTGTTGCCATAATTAAAAAGTCTAGTAAAGTCTTAACCATGACAGGGTGCCAGTCAATGGGTGTGTGTGTGTGTGTTCGTGGAGCCCTGATGGGCTTTTCTGTATTCTGTAGCGGTGGGTTTGCCATACCTTGCATGAAAAACATGGTTATACGGGTGCGTTCAATAAATATTTCAGAGGATTAGGTGAGGAGAGAATTCTTGTGCTACACTAAGTCGATTAAGTCATGTCTGTTCGTCGATGCGTGGGAAATGAGCAAAGGCGTTTGGAATTCAAGGACATCATGACGGGTTATTGGCAGTAAATTGTCAGCCTGTGATGTATAAGAGAGTAACATTTGAGTATGTTTATGTTGGCGAAAGAAAATTAGGGTCAATAAATGTAAAGTGGTTAAAATGAGTTTGTTATGACAACCAGTCAACCGAAATTATATTCAATGATTGAAGTATCCGAGTGAATTGAACAGTAATCGTATTAATGCAGTATTATGATAAACAAAATTAGGTTTCCAATATCGAATATAATGTTACATACAGTTACAGAAATGAGATGTAATGGCTTTAAGCAACTGCAATATAGTGAGTTGTGGTTTGGTATTTGCGGTCATAAGCCGAGTTAGGTCTAATTCCATGCCAAATCATATTACATACTTTCAATTATAAATAATGAAGGAAATGTAATTATTCTCATGCTTCGGTTATCACAAGACGAAAATTTGGTCTTTGGTCACTGACACCAAATTTCTTGCCATATATAGATCGTCTCATAAGATAACCGCTACCCAGCAGCAAAAAATGGGGCTTTGAATGCCTTCTTACAGCCCTGCAATGGCAGTCAGAAGCCCTACCCTTCAAATACAATCTTCATTTCAAATTGACATAAGGTGTCATAGGCAGGCAAGGCCTGCACATTCCCTTTCACATTGAAGGCGTTTCAGTAGGCTTGCCTAGTATGTCCAGCTTGGAGTCCTAATAACAAGGGCCTTCTATGAGGCACTGCTACTGCAGACCAGCTTGCAGGCCTGCAAAAAAACATTTATAGAAGGACTTAAATAAAAAAAACATATGCGAATTATTTCCATATTAAATGATTTCCTACTTTTTATAAATTTTTAATACAATATTTATTACAATTCGTAATAACTAGTTTTTTTTAAACTCCAGCAGCGGGAATCGAACTCGCGACCTCAGTACTCATAGTTGGGTATGCTACCTACTCGACTATCACGTGATATAGTTGTTGTACGATAAATAACATACATGTGGTTTTCATAAATAACAGCATCTGTCTTACCTTCCCTTAAGAGGCCTGCCAACAGGCCTAATCGGAGAAGTGACAAGTGCATGGCTATGAACGTCAATTCTGCCTTCTACTAATAGGACTGTCAACAGCCCTGTTTAAGGCAAGAAAGTTTGCATGCCCTTTGAGAACAGCTATGGTATTTTTGTGGGTTACACAGTAGGGCTGCTCACAGGCCAGTTTTAAGAAGGGAAAGAGGCATGTCTGCGGGATCTATTCTCTTCCTAGTAAGAGGCCTCATTGCAGGTCTCATTTGAGAAGCGAAATGTGCATGGGTATGGAATTTTTTATAAGGCTTAGTGAAGGACTTATTATAGCCTGTATACATGCCTGGAAAAGGAAGGCGTATTTGAATGTCAACAAAATGCCTTTGAAGGCATGTTTTTACAATGCCTCGTCTAATTATGTAAGTACAACGTATGAGTAAAATTAATGTTATGCATGTTTAATATTAATCATACGCACGTTTTTCCAATAATGTAGATTTATGGTTCAATAACACAGTACAATAGCCAATATGGGGGTAAGAAATTCCAAGTTGTGGTGAAGGTATTAGGTCAGTATAGTTAAACGCCAAAAGTGTTGGCGCTCTCTACAATTCTGCCGAAGAATTAAATGAGAAATCATCAAACGTTCTTGAGTTATAGCTGATTAACTAATCGAACAAACGTCAGGAAAAAAAAATGTTATAAAAGGTCATAACTAAAGTTAGGCCTGAGAACGCCAAATTCTTTGGGGGTTTTACAATACTGACCTAGTACCTTCACCATGACTTGGAACATCTGACCCCAAAAATGTAATAAGCATCCTAGCAAGTCTAATTTAGTGTCAAATGTCTCAATGTGATTTTATCTTTATACATCTTCACCGTGTCTATCTTCATTAACCTATAATCAGCTGTCAGAAATATCAAATGTATGTGCGTATTCAATAATTTGTGCCGTGTGGACTTCTCAAAGTCCGCTCTCTCGTGGTGCTTAGGATAATTCTCCGTGATTCCTATTCAGGATTTTTATTATTTGTAAATATTTCGTTGATCCAAAAGTTTATTTTCGTGAAAATTTCTAGTTGCTGCTTATTTGCAAAGTTTAACTGATAAGCTTCAATGTCTGCAAACAAAAAGACAAAAATTGTTCACAAGAAGTGTAAGGGAGTGCTTCTAAAAGGCTTGATGCAATGTGTTCATACTTTACCACCATATTATGGAACAGACCAAGTATCTTAGTAGTTGAGGTTTGAAGCATCCAAATAATTCGATTTAGTTATTGCAAAAAAGAAACCAAAACTTACTAAACTGAATTAAGACATACATTTATATAAATACAGAATTTTGGTTAGGCGTATTGATAGCATTACTCGATTTCTAAAGTGGGTGGAGTGGTGCATTTGCATGGGGGGTACCTGAAGGGGCGTGGCTAGACTTTAAATTTTTTCTCAGATATTTTATCCTGTTATAGCTTAACAAAATACACTTTGGGTGTATTGATATTATTTGTCCATCTCTAAAGTAGACGGAATGGTACATTTCTATGGGAGGTACCATAAGGGTCGTGGTTAGACTTCTAGTTTTTTCTCAAAAACTTCATCCTGCTACAGTTTTATGAAATACGGAGTTTGGGCACGATTGATATTATTACTTGATTTCTAAAGTGGGCGGAATGGTAAATTTGTATAGGATGTACCAGAAGGAGCGTGGCCATGTGGCCCATTTCCAATACCGTAAGTAGTTTTGATGAAATATTAACCTCTGCAAAGTTTCAAAATAATTGGTTACGTCTTTCGAAATTTATCATAGTGCGTACCGGCCGGACAGACAGACGGACAAGGCTTAAACGACTTAGAACGTCAAAGTCAAAGAAACATAGGGTCTTAAGTGACTCCTTCTATGTGTTACACTTTTGGGTCGTATCAAATAATATATACCCTCATATCAGTAGGGTGAGGGTACAAAAACTTATTGTCATTTGAAATGTTTAATCCTGTTTTCCGTTAATTTCGTGCTAAAATATAAATATACCGGTTTGTGTAAGAGGTCAGCAATTTCAATTTTCAATCGTTCTAAAAATTAATTCCACAAATTTAAAATGCTGAGATAATTAGAGAGCTTAGCTCGTAGAAGGAGTTTAAATAGCATTTAGAATTACTGTCTCCTACTTTTGTTTATTAACAATTTTTTTATACATTAAAAAAGTATGCACTTTGCGAAATGGATTAGAAAATAACTCTCCCAATTAGTTGTACATTGTGTGATTTTCAATACATGTCCTTAAATTCAAATGGTCCACATATGTATTATGGTAGAGGTATACACCCACCCACCCGTTGCAAGCATGTACTCACAAAGTCAACACCATCCCCTACTATTCTGTGCCTTAGTATGCTGCAAGGCATAAATGCTATGAAGTCCTGTTTTAAATATACATGTGTTATTTTATAATTCGAATTCGTGCAATTGAGCGGTTCTTGAATACAAACAAACGTTTTATTTTTGCTCCAGGGGGGCACATACATAAGGGTTTATTAGCCAAAGAGTGTTTTAAGGAACAAACGATTTCACAAATCTTCCGATACATAGGAGTATGTTTGCATTTTTTTTTGCATACGACATGAGTTATGTGTTTGCATGTGAATGACATATACAATTAAATATGCATGGATATACCCTTTGCAAACATACCCATACACACACACACACGGACACAGTGCTAGGGTCCTTTCCAGCTTGGCATGTGCGTACATACATATGTAGCAAATTTTTATATTCTGTAAATAAACTGTTTCCTGTTGTTACTTTTTCAGATTTATTTTCTTTTTTTCCAACTTTCCATCTAATACAAACCAAAGGGCATATTTGGAAGTTCCGAACCAGAAGAGGAAAAAGTCAGATTAAAATAAAACTGAAGCAAAGTAGGATGAAAATAAAACACAACCGAATGTCATCTTAAAAATCTACCCAACGTTTGATACGATTACAGAATTTGTATTTTCCTTATCATCCCTTACTCTGCAAGGAAGCCATAGAAAATAAAAAGTTCAAATTTCTATAAGGCACGAGTGTTTGTATAAAAAAATAAAAACGGCACACACCAACACACAGAACGACTTTTCCTGCAAATACGTCTTTTATGCCATACATCCTACGAGGGGAGGACAACAAACAAGGACTTGGCGCAATGGCTGGCAATTTGTCATAAATTCCCCTGAGTCACATTCTAAACATCAACAAGGACTGTGTTAAGTATGAAATTTCTTACAGCAAATTGTAAATACTAGCAATGTGTGTATATGTGTAGGGGGCCGTGTGTATTTGCTAGCGTAAACACACAGTCGGTTGTATGCGTGTGTTTAGATTCATCCATCAAAAATGTAGCGTCCACACAATGCGGTAGAAACTTAGGGCCATACAGGTTACTAAAGTTTTCCACATGACATGAAGAGCGCGCGGCTTATGCTGCGTATGCAATGCCCAGTGGTGACCTAAAGGAGAGCAATCTTCTATGGAATTATGAATGTTTACGTTTATACCGGGGCAGCGTGTAAGTAAACTAAAATCATATTTTGTGTTTTTTATTTGAAACCCCCACTGGGATATGTATTTCCATCAAATACCTTTGGGGTGTGGAGAAGCCAATGGGAATTCTGTGAACCAGGAATATTTCAAACGTTATTCCGGCAAGTCGTTTGTTTATGAATCTAACAATTTATGCAGTAAAGATACAATACAAAACACAGCCAATTGTTGGCTGTGTATTACCCATACTTATACATGTAATTCTATTGTTGACTGATTAGTATTCGCCAGAAAATCTGTTAAATACAACAGATTACGAAATAGCGTAGGCAGAATTATGATCAATATATGTATACATTTGGAGGAATGTGCGTTAAAGTAATGTGTGTATGATTTGTTTCTGCTAATTTAGAAAAAAATAAGCTTATTGCGACACACTCTGATGTCAAACTATAGATGCTTGGAAAACATTACACATTGCAGCTGATACTAGTTCCTAGTGCACCGGACTAGGATAACCTACTTCATTTACCTGTATACTCACTTAAGAAGATGACCATTTCAAATGCGATCATAGTTCTTTATTTTTTTGCTGCAAATATTTAAGAACACTAAGCATGTACTTTAATTTTATGTTTCTTGTCGAATACTTATCGAACATAATCTATATATATAAAAGGCTTGGGTGATTGACTGATCACTCCCCAGCCCAAATGACTAAAGCTAGAATTTTGAAATTTGGAATGTAAGTTCCTTCTATGACGTGGGCGTGCACTTAGAAGGGATTTTTGGGGGTTAAATGGGCGTGACAATGCCTCATACAACTCGAATTTTGAAATGGCTGTATATTTTTAACCCATTATAGGTATGACGTCGATATTTGGGACGTATATCGGCCATGTAAGAAAAAATACTTTGATTGTGGAAAGTGGGCGATGTCCCCACGCCCCTTTTTAGAAAAATTGTTATCTGTGCCAAACAAATAGACTTTGTGTGATACTATCCGTAGGGCCTCTATCATAGGCTCGTGGAAGCATAATTAGACAAAGGTTCGTGGCACCGCCCACACAAACCAAAGTTTCGATCGGTCATATTTCAGGATCTTCTAATGGATTTGCTACATATGATACTGGTACTAGGAGGATTTCGTCTCGCCGGAAAAAGGGCGGCGCCACGCCCTTTTTGAAAAAATCGTTATCTCGGCGAAATAAATGTACCGATTTCAATAAAATAGAATTAGAGGAATTAGATTGTACTTTTAGGGATAAAGGGACTAAAGCGGTACAATAACTCAGACCAATGGGATAAAGCTTCAATCACATAAATGGGGTGTTCGTTCGTCTTATGAAGAGTTTTATCTGTATTGCTTTATTGTAGGTACGGGTGAAGCAACGCGAGCCGGGAAAGCAAGTTGTACATTAAGTGTAATCAGTATTTTTAGCAGTAGAAAGATCCAGTTTGATACCCAGATAACGTTCCGTAATGTTTTAGGGCATTTTCGATATCAAATGTCTTTAATGAAATTTGTGGAACAATTAACTCTCTACCTCGACTACTCACGTGTTCTTTTCGTCCTTATATCGAGAAAAGACTGAAAAGGACCTTAAAATGGGTCTTTAGAATATTTAAATGTTGTACAAAAATGTAGCATTGACAATTTTACTTGGGATGTTCTAAGACAAGAAATCAATACTAAACTAATAAGCAGGGCAACTGGTAAAATGCCAATGCATTTAGTTTTTTACATCAACATATTAACAAATTGATAAAGTATTCATTTCATTTCATTTTCATTTTTTTTTACAAGTGTTTTGGCACTCATATGTTAGAGCATATATGTGCATATTTTGCCCATAAAGGCATATTTTAGCATATTTTGGTTTTAAGAGCATATTTATTAAAAATTCTTCAAGTCTATTTGAAATTTTTTTTTACTTTTTCTCCGAAAAATAAGGAAACCTTTGCAACTTTGTATTAAAACCAGAACAGTTATTTCAGATGAATTGACCCATAAAAGCTTGCTCCCTGTCTGCTTGTGGATCATTAACAGTTAGAGATTGGATATGTCTGGACGTTCACAAGCATGTAGTGTAAATGAAGAGAAGGTTAAAGTCGAAACATGTTAAAAAGTTCAATTCAATACCCTGTTCATATAGTTATTTTGTATGGGGGTTTAATGTTTGAACACATCACAAACACAAAACAAAACAAAATGGAGTTTACATTATAAAATTTTATAAATTAAAAGTTAAATTTGAAGGGCCGATGTTGATTTTGTATAAAACACAAGGACATTATGATAATATTGGTATGGTTCAATTATGTATGGAACAAAATGTCGGCCAAATGACCGCCGCGACCTCCGCGGGACACCTCCATCCGATAGTCCAAATTTTCGATGACGCTGAGGCATTATTGAGGTTCTATGCCGTTAATGTGCCAAATTATCCCATCCTTTAGCTCTTGAATTGTTGCTGGCTTATCGACGTACAACGTTTCTTTCAAATTACCCCAAAGAAAGAAGTCCAACGGTATTAAATCGTATGATCTTGGCACCCAATTGACATCGCCACCACATGAGATAACATGTCCATTTGTCGCGCAAAAGAGCCATTGTTTCGTTAGCTGTGTGGCAAGTAGTACCATCCTGTTGAAACTACATATTGTCTACTAGGGCATAGCAACAAATGTATTTGATTTCAAATATATTTGGTTTTTCAAACTACTCTTCCTGTTTTTAAAATACTGTTCGAAGACCAAACCAAGTAAATTTAAACGAAAAATGAAAACAAACACAATTTGTGTTTGTCTTATTGTGCAGGAGAATTTGTATTTACTTATGTTTGGAAAAAGCAAACACAATAAATTAAAGCTTCAAAAAAAGTAAAGTAAGCAAAGGAAACAAAAAATACTCGAGTATTTTTGAAAACATTTGTAGTATTTGTAAAAACATTTGGTTTTTGGTTTCGTTTTAAAGGCATTACATTTGAAAGGGAACAAAAAATTGTGGAATGTATAAAAACTTAATGGAGATTTATGAAGTTAGTTATGGTTGTTGAATATGTGCATCATTGATAAAAATATAATGCAACATAGGGCATATCAAGGCAGAGTACGTATTGGCTCGCTCTTTTCGGCTCTCGGCTCGCGAGCCAGGAGCCTCAAAACTACGAAAGAGCTCTTGGCTCGCGAGCTAGGAGCCACAAATTTTAAACGAGCTCTCGGCTCGCGAGCTAAGAGCCAATTTTCAGGAAAAGAGCGGCTCGCGAGCGAGCCAATACGAACCCTGTATCAAGGTGTAGAATATTTTTTGGGGTTATTCAAAATTAAAATGGAGAAAAAATAAAGAATATAATATGATGATGAGTTTGTTTCGCTTTACTCAATAATGAAGAGGCTCAATTTTTTCCTCGACCAATCGGTTATCAAAATCGCAATCTACGATGAATTCTAAGAAAAATTGCCTTGAAACCATTGCTCAAAATAAAAAACGAGCCCCCGGTTATTGACGAGCAACTTTTCGTATTGGGAAACAAATCCACAACAAGACTCACAACTGCCGTGGGTCTTCCAAAACATACCTAAACATACCCAACTTCAACCCCTAAAGGGGCTACCACACAAAAATAAAATTTTATAAAATTTGTTCCCATCGTATGAGAGTCCCCCAATATTTTTACAACTCCAACAGTTTCTCAGAACATATCGACCCTCTATCTTCAACCCTTATGGTGGCCGCTACACATTTTTTTATTTTTATAAGATTTGTATGAAATCAGCTCTTGTCGCTCCCATGGAATCTCCTAGAGAAGAAAAATGTTAGGAGCGAAATACTAATCGGGTCGGTCATACTGTTTACCTCTCTAGGGAGCACCATGGAAGCATCAGGAGCTGATTTTGTAAAAAAAATTTTAAAATAAAAAATGTGTGCAGATATGTTCTGAGAAATGTTGGGGTTGAAAAATATTGAGGGATGGTCATACATTACACTCATCTAGGGGCGACTACGCGACAGATAAGCGGTGGGAGCAAATTTTATAAAAAAAATCTGTATGGGTTCCCCCTTAGGGGGTAAAGATTAGGGTTAGTTATGTTTGGAAAAAATGTTAGGAGGGAAAAATATCTGAGGATCGTTCATACATTTTAACCCTCTAGTGGGGATTCCGGGGCAGTTGCGGGACTTGTTGTGGATTTTTTTTCTCCAATATAAAAAGTTTCTCGTTAATTTTAAACTCTTAGAACATCTATATATATAAAAATAAGTTGCATTGTGTTAGAAATTGATGTTCTCTGGAATGCGTGAACCGATTTTTCTGCAAACTTTATATGAAAGGTGACGTTAATACCAAGGTTTTTATGTATAAACGGTCTTTGTATGTGCATTGGTTATTGAGTTATAGCAAACACTGCATTCATTTCGAAACATGTATGTGTGTGTGTGTGTGTGTGTGTGTGTGTGGGGATGTGTGTATTGTTGTAACGTATAGGCTCGAAAACGGCTGGACCGATTTTGATGAAATTTTCAGGGAATCTTCCGAATAACCTCGCAAGTAACATAGGCTAAACATTGTTTGAATTTTTCCACATTTAGGGGGTGAAAATAGCAAAAGGGATAAAAACTCCCCTTTCCTATATATATATGTTTGTATGTTTGCAACGTATGGACTCGAAAACGGCTGTGCCGATTTGGATGAAATTTTCAGATCATCATCAGAATAACCCCGCGGATAACATAGGCAATACGTTGCTATTGACAATTCGTTGCTATTCCATTTTACTCAAACCATTCATTCAATTTATATACTTAGCTATTGTAAATCACATCTTCGGGGATCTATGAAATAAATTAAATATAAACACATCACTAAAACCTTAAATATTTAAATACATTATGCACAGCAATGAGCTTTCTTATATGTTAACTTAACCAATATTTCAAACATCAAATCAAACAGCTAATATATACATGTAATACTGTAACGGACTTTTTCTCCAAGGCCGCTAGCTTTTGAGTATTAATTACAGGCAGCGTGGAAGTGGGGGGTTCCACGCCCCCTTTTCAAAACCGCTCTGCAGGCTTTCCCAATAGACAGATTGATACAAGTGGTACTGATGACCTGTAGATAGCCCCTGGCTATATTTGGTTGTGATAGGATAAAGGGGCGTGGCACCGCCCATACAACATGAAAATAAAAAGGGCTATATCTCATGAACTATAAGACGTATGAAGATGAGATTTGTTACATATGTTGTTGTTGCAGTATAAATTACAGAAAGATTGGAAGTGGGCTGTACCACACCCCTTTTAAAATAAACAGTTATAACTGTCCAAAATTCCACAGTATATTGCAGTTCGCCTAGAGATATGAACAGTAATGTGGGACAGTTTTTTTATTCGCAAAAATTGTAACCAAATCTACGATGAATTGTTAGAAAATGTCACCAATAAACTTTGTGTGTAATATCAATTCCTAGCTCGCGCTGGGAAAGCTTAATTTTGTGCAGAAAACTTAAATTTTGATAGAAGTGTCTTAAAGCTGAAGTCTGTACGCTTTCAATAATCATGGGGCAACGAACGTTACTTCTAAAAGAAGCGCAAAACGGAGACAATAAACGAAAAATCCTTTTATCTTAAAAAAAGTATCAGCTAGGATTTTGATTCATGTGGATTTTTAATGTACAATTGACCCCCAACAAAACCCCATTTACCGTTTTTGTTGCCATTTTAGGTCAACCAATTCGTCATTCAGGCGAGGTGCGTGAAGTGTGGTAGACTTTCATTGAGACTTTCTTTGAAAAATCACCATGTTAAGACTACACAAGAACAACGTTTACAAATCTTGCAAATTTATTTTCAAAATGCGCGTTCTGTTTGCTCTTTGTGAAGTTTATGGTGCATATACTCATCCATCTGAGCAGCTAATAGAAGCCATCGACGCTGTAGACGTAAGTGTGACAGGGAACTCGAATTTATCGAACCGACGCCGTTCTCAGCAACTCGGTCTCTGCAAATGCTGAGGAAAGATCTTGGCCTATATTCATATATCCAACTGGTAGAAGAACTAAAACCAGTGGACGATCAATTGATTTTTTTTATTTAGCATGTCACAGCACATTATTCGAAGGAGAAATGGTTCCAACACGACGGCGTAAAATGCCATACAGCGCGTGAGATCATCACTTTGTAAAGCCAAACGTTGGTGACCGAATTATCTCATAGAATGGTAATACGAGTTCAATACAAAGATAGTATTCGGAAATATTATTGATCCATGTGAGAAGAAGACATGACAAAAGAGGTTTTTATGGCTAAAGGCATAAAGCTTCAAACGAAATTTTCATTTTCGGTCAATAGGCGGAGAAGGCATGTCAAAAGTGTTTTTTACGCCCAAAGAGATAGTTAGTATACAGACGGTTACCGTACTACATTGATGAACTTTTTACTATAGTCATAGAGCCTATGATATTTAGAATTTAAAACAACAACACTTAATTTGTTAACTTTCATGTTAAGGAGTTGCTTGAAATTAGTTACATAAGTTATAAACTCAACATATCATTATCGAGCTTAAGTACCGTTTTCAAAGTACTTTGTAGACATAAATGTGAAATATATTACCAAGTTATAATGCAATAGCGAAGCATTGCCGGGCCCACTAGTTTATGTATAAATCTGATTAGTGAATTTAAAAATAAATTACAAAAACATACAAAAACGATTTTCCCGAAATTTAGCGCTATATTTATTGATTCGTGTGAGACGTGGGTGATGGGTGTGGTAAATTTTGCTGAAACGTCAAAATTTTGCATAGTTCTATCATATTAGGGTTCGTTCTTAAAATTCGTTTCTCTAAGACCTCTTTTTCAACTTTTGTCCATCGGATGTATTAAAAGGATGCACAGTGAGGTTCTTTACAATAAATTAAAAAAGGAATAGTAGAAAGTACAAATTTTTTCTCATTTTTATTTCCTTAATACAAACAGAAGCTTTTTGTTCAAAAATTTAAACAAATCCTATAAACGAGAAGCAAAATACTTGAGTATTTTACCAAAATACTCGAGTATTTTACCAAATTCTTCAAATATCAAATACAATAAATTGGGAGAATTTGTATTTACATTGTTTATTTCTGTCGTATACTCCAGTTTATTGTATTTGTTTCCCAACTCTTCCATGTTTTATAGTATTTGTTTGAGGGAAATATTGTAAAGCAAATTATTAAAAAAATACAGAATGTCTTGAGGTATTTAATATACGTACTCTTGCTAAGGCCTATTGTCTACATTCATATCTTCCAATTCGGGCCATAAAAGGTTCGTTATCATCTCACGATTGCGAACACCATTCACAGTAACTGCCTGACCGGTCTTAATTTGCAAAAAATACGGCTCGATGATGCCGCCAGCCAATAAACCGCACCAAACAGTCACTCTTTGTAGGTGCATTGGTTTTTCGACATAAATTCTTTGATTATCATTCGCCCAAATGCGGCAATTCTGCTTATTGACGAATCCACTGAGGTGAAAATGTGCCTCATCACTGAAGGTGATTTTCTTCGAAAATTGATCATTCACTGTTGCCATATCTTGCCACTATTCTGACCATTGGCGACGTTCTGAATGGTCAAGAGGTTTTAGTTCTTGAGTCAGTTGCACCTTGTAAGCGTGTTAATGTAAGTCTTTATGCAATTGTTGGGCACGACGCCGAGTTGAGGTGGACGGCTCTTCAAAAACACTATTGCGAACAGCAGCAATATTTTCTGCAGTACGAGCTGTACGCGCATGCACTGGTGTTTTCACATCTCCTACAGACCCAGTTTGCTCACGATTTTTCCGATTGTACGCACATTTGGACGATTAAATTGACCGAAAAAATCACAAAGTGCACGATATGCATTTTGATATTAACGCCCATTTTCATAATAACTCTGAATAACATTAACGCATTGCTCGATTGTGTATCTTTCCATGGTTCAAATTGAGTTAGTCTGAAATTGCGAAATGTCAAATGAAATGCAGAGAAAAACTTGACGTTTAGGTATGGTTCACATTCAACATCGGCCCTTACAATTTAATCACCCATTATTTTAAAGACATTACGTGTAGAAAACGCTACTCATGGTCAGGATTGTGTCAAAAATTGGTGATTTTATAGTAATAATTTGGTACACTAAGTAATTTATGGTTCTTGTGGACTTTAACTAATCAAGAATTTTGATAATAACTCATTGAATTTGCTTAATAAAATCCGGGGAAATTCCGGTCGCATTCTCGGGACGAAAACCCTACTTCCAATGGGCATAAAACATGGTACTAAGGGTTTTTTGGGGTCGATGCACAGTGGGTTGAAACATAGGTAAACTGGGGATTAATTCAGAGAAGCCCATTATTATTGATATTTATATTTTTTTTGAATAACTATACATCATTTAGTAAAAAAATGGTTTTTGAAAAAAAATTAAATAAAAAAATTTTCATATAAAAAATAAGAGAATATAATATGTGCATATGCGTTTAAACCTATTTTAGGTATTATTGTGATAAAAGTCATCATCACCATTATTACCATAATCATCAAAATCATCATCATGATCATCATAATCATCATCATCGTCATCATTATCATCTTCTTCTTCATCATCATCATCATATGTTTTTAGCAACTGTGGTTCTTTCACAATAACTTAAATTAGTAAAAAAACGCAGTAAATCCGCAAGATTTTTCTTTTGAATAAATAAGCTGACATCTCATATTATAAGAGCATTTAATAAAATTTGCTTGATCTCGCCCAGAAACTAGTTGAAACTCAATGTTTATATCGTAAATAAAAAATTTATGGACATTTATATTTGCAAAACATTTATCCAAACAAAATATATTTTAATTATGCACCCAAATACCTGAAGTTGATGGTTCCATTATAATATTTTTACTTTTAGAAGACCTAACAAAATTTATAAGTAATCGAAATATCTCAATTTTCTGTTTTTGCCATGACACGCAAAAATTGTAAAAATTGTTAACTTTGACCGCTCACTGCCAATAAAGTAATTTACTTAAAGCAGTAATTTTAGTAATTAGTGATGTAGAATTTTATTCACTATCACCCAATACAAAACATGTCAGTGCAAGATAAACTTCATTTTTTGAATTAATCCTCACTTTTGGTACATTTCAACCCTCTGCGCGATGACTTCGAATCCGGTATACAATTTTGAAAAAATAAAATGGAGGACATATTATACAGTAGAACTCCAGTTTTTTTGAAAAAAATGTTCGCCGTTTTGTTTTTTCACGTTTGATTCCGGATTCGAAATCAGCGACCCCAAAAACCCCTTAGTGCTATGTTTCATGCATATCAGAAGTCTCCTTAATTTTCGGACAACATTTTTTAAAATTTACTTTCACTATAATTTATCAAACGATAATATACAGAACTTCAGTACTACAAACGTGTGTGTAAAAAACGTAAATAATACATTCACTATAACATTTTCTCCGGTCAGCACTAAATATGGCACCTAAGTAGCTTTGACTGACAATAAACTTTTTTCACTATGGAATCAAGGGTAGCCGCGATGTAATGTTGCTGATGTAGTCCTGCGTTTCTTAGATATTTCTTCTTTCGTCGACCAACGAGCCAACAGAAATGTCTCAAGGGAGCTGTGTAACCAAACTATGTTCTTTCATAAAGAATACATGATGTTGCCAACAAAACGAAGAGCTCTTGCTTACAACACTCCCCTGCCTATGGTAGTGGTCATAAAAATTACCAATGTTTGGCATAATGGCCATCAACCTTTGCTAACTTGCTCATAAAGTTTGGAAATGAATTAACTGACATTTTTATGTTTATGACTCGCACCTCCAAAAGTTCTCCCGGGCGTATGATCATTAACGTTACGCAAAAATTACCTATTAATCATACGCCCGAGAACTCTTTTTTCCCCTCCCATACCGATAATCGTAATTGGTGTAACAAAATACAAACGAAAATAATTTTTATACAGCAGATATTTAAATGCATCAAAGTTTCACTAATCAAATCACGTAACACAGTTTGGTCATTACGGCTGTTGATAAATTCCCATCGAGGTACTTAACCAACATCGTTGACATTCTTCCCCTCCCGCCATCCAGTTTGTTCGTTTTCCTTTTTACTGGTGTATGTTTTGCTACTTTTGCCGCCACCAACAACAACAACGACCACACAAAGGGCGTTCATACCAGTGAATACACCCACATATCGCCAGATTCTTCCCCCTTCAAATGCGGATGAACAGGCGAACGAACAAGGCCTATTACCAGCAAAAAAAAAAATAACGAAGAAAAAAAAAGCAAAACAGAAAAACATTAACATTATTTGTCCAACTTTTCGCAACATTTTTCATTTCGAGCCTTCAGCGTCTTTGATGGTGGTGAAAAGTTAGTGGCATAAAATTCCAACATTGACACGGAATGGGCTGGGATGCTTGGTTGAGTGTGTTTCTTTCGTTTCGTGACATTCATGGTCGTCGAAGTGTTTTATGATCCCCAGAGTAACTGAGTAACACGTTGGGGCTGTAGTTAGGTATGGTCTGGTGATGAGCAGTTGTTACACCTGATTTTGTCCTCGAAATGGAGGGTTGGTGTCTGTGTGTCAACCACTGTACGACTGATTTTGGATCGCATCCTTGAAGAATTTTTGCATAATTCCGGCAACCTTAAGAGTTGTATAATTACTGTCTGTGCACAGGAAGAACTACTCGTAATAAATGTGAAATATTTTTAAAGCTATGCGAATTATATATTATTTGACACGGTATGAGCTTCCAGTCAGAATTCAAATTAATGTTATTTGTATGGAGGTAGTTAATGGACCTCAAGTAGAAAGTTTGCAACTGAAATGGTTAAGGGACTGACATGGTTGCTAAGAGACTAATTTAAATGCGCGAAGTAGAATGAATTACTGGCGAACGTTGTGGGTGGTCGGGGAAAGTGTTAATGACGAGGCTATAAGTTGGATATGGTTGGCAAACCGGCGAGGTTAAAACACCAGTGGCTGGTACATAATTGCCCGATATTGTATTTATATTTGATTTGTTTTCATTCAAGCTCATGACCGCACTGTTTTTGTCATGAATATTTGCAGAAATCACTTTGTCAGCATGGGGGCGTTTTAAATATTTGCCAGAGTTTTGAGGTCTATGTACTCCGAAAAGAATTCCAATTAAACTATGAGTTGGTGGCAATATAAGATTTGACGAGATGTAAGAAACACAAAGAAAACTGATTTAAGTTTTGTATCGAAAACTAAATTGAACATGGAATATTGCTGCAGTGTAAACAGATTAAACAAAGAGAGAGAAAGAGGGAAACATATGAAAGTAATCCGAAACCATTATAACCATTTAGAGCGTGTTCTTGTGAAATAAGCAACGTCTCTCTAAATATAAAGAGTAGTTAAGCGTTTTTGACAAGGTGCTTCCATTAGGACTGATGGTCAAGATTTGTTATTATTATTTACATATGAAAGACAATTCAAAATTGCCTCTTTTCACATTTTATTAAAACTTAGTGAATAACGTATATATAAATAACTAGCTGACCCGGCAAACGTTGTTCTGCCATACAACTTCGGACCCGGCAAACTTCGTCTCGCTCCTTAGGTAAGTTTTAAGGTGATTTATTTTGAATTTAATCGAAATTAGTGAAGAGCGCTGAAGAGCGATCTGATTAACAATGTTTTTCGATTTGTTTTCCGGCGTAAAAACAAACAATTAAGACGGTTTGCCAATACGCGGACAGACATCGTACGGCTGATTTTGCGAAAAGCAGGGAAATTCGAGATTGATCCCACAAACTTTCATTGAGGGGTTTTGCGATTTATTGATTGTCATCCAATAGAATGGGGAGTTGAATTCGCTTGAATTTGAAAGGAAAGATCGGTTAGAATAATAGGAATTCGTGGGATAAGGATTTCCTCTCCTTGAAATTTGCCCCTGAAGAACGTAGATGATCAGTTTCTTAACCGACAAACGCGTACCGTTGCATAATTTAAGATGATTCAGATTCCGCAACATGCTTATGATCGATCCTACCTTCAGCTGTAAATTATGCCACGGAGTTCCTGACACATATAAAAAATTCAAAATTTCTGTCGGATAGTTGGTCGCCTCATTCTCGTTGGTCACACTGCCAACGGATGTGTATGAATGCAGTTCTCCATCGATTCGACTTTGAATAATAACATTCAAGCTATCGACGACCTTATTCCTCGCTTCTTCGCTGTAAGGCCCGTTCACTTATACAATTTAGCTTTTTATCATTTTTTGCAATGCCGGGGAAAACGTTGGTGATGAGTTCCTCCTTTGATGATGTAAACTCGAAAAAAATTGCCGGGAACATCATCAATCCAGTTGAAACATCAACAGGAATTTGGCCGTTACCAAGTGCCAGTAGCTGTCTTGAAAATGCAGTAACACAAAGATAACGATTTCAGGAATGCGTTAATTTCATAAGCAGCTGTAGATTTTCGGATGACGGGAAGCGTTTGACGAAAATACTATAGCCACACCAAATCATCTCGAATCACCTCGTAAAGAATCGTTCGGTCAACTGCCTCCAAAACTCCATTATGTGCCATCGTGCATTTATCCCAAAGGTTGATTTTGCATTCTCGGAACAATTTGGCTGCACGTTGGCTTGTCAACCGTGAGAAGATTCATCAGCAACTTCAAAGCGGAAAGTACAAGTCGACCGCGTTTCAACAGTGTGCCAGAAATACCAGCGGATGCAACTTAAAAAAAAAAAACTTAATTTCCCTTTGCACCCCATGAATGAGGTATGGGATAGCTTCTCGCGTTGTTGTGAATTAGCACGCTTTCTATATTCAGATTCACAACTAACGGCACCTCGGATGCAACAGCTAACGGAATTTGCGATCTTGACCAAATGTTGCCAGAATCAAAGAAATGACGAATGTCAGAAGTTAATTTCAGGATCGAAATTCGAACTTAAATGGAAAATGAAAAAGAAGTGATGACTTGTAAACAAACTTTTTGTTCTATTGACCATTTTTTAATTGAGGTGATAGCCATCCTCTCCGCGACAGAACATCAACGGGTATTGAAGTGCATCATATGACCGATGAGTCATGCATCAGTTGTCTACCATTTCGACGCTTGAGAACAATATCGCATGATTCCACATTCTTCCCAACAATTACCACTGAGACTTCATTTATAGTGGGAGTATTGAATTGAACTGCATGGCAACCTGAAGGTCTTTTGTCTTGTCAATGTGGTTTTGAACAATCGGACCAATGCGTTATTCTCATGCAGGAGATTTTGAAATATTTCGATCATTTCGTGTTGAATCTTTTAACATAATAATCCTAAAATTTCCAACCATCATAACGAATTTTCCACATTTACGTCGATAAAAATCATTAAATCAAGCGATACAGTGCAAAAATTCGTCCAAAAATTTACATTTTTCGAGTTTTTACGGAATATTTCGAGTTTTCCACCAATAATTTTTCTATTATCCGAAATATTACAGATTAATCGTCCAAAATTATCAATCATACGATAAAATTCAAAATTTCTTGTAAAAAAATTAAATTTAATGGCATTTTTCCGTAATTTTCTGACAACAATTTTCTATTTTTCCATTCGTAAAATTCAATTTTTTATTTTTATCAAATTAAGTGATACAATGCAACATTTTGTAGAAAAAATCCAAGTTTTTCCAGAATTTTCCGAGTTTTTCACCAAAAATTGTTCTATTTTTCTATTCTAAAAAAGTCATTTTGGAATAATTGCCCGAAATTTTTCACAGTTCCATCGTCCAAATTTATTAAATCATACTATAAAGTGCAGAATTTCGTCGAAAAATTCAAACTTTTTGAATTTTCCATTTTTCTATTCGAAAAGCCATTCTGTAACAATTGCACACAAAATTCCATACAAAAAGGCAATTTTCGATTTTTCCAATTTTCCGACTTTCACATTTTTTTCAAATAAACCTTCTCCTTGCAATAACGAACAACTGAAAAAAAGTTTGAGCAGCCGTTATCAATTGATGAATTACTATACATTTATATGAATATATATATATAGATTTTTCACATTTACATCTCCCAAATTTATCAAAACACGATCAAACGGAAGATTTTGTCGAAAAAACAATTTGTGGCATTTTTTCATAAAATTTTGTCAAAAAAATTAAAATTTTTCGATTTTTTCGGAATTTTCTGAGTTTTCCACCAAGAATTTGTCTATTTTTCCATTCGGAAAGTCATTTCGGAATAATTATCCGAAATTTTTCGCAGTTACATCGTCCATAACTACCAAATCATACGACAAAAAGCTAAATTTCGTCGAAAAAAAAACTTAAATTTTTCGAATTTTACCGGAATTTTCCAACAAAATTTATTTATTTTTCTATTCGAAACGTTATTCCGTAACAATTGCACACAAAATTTCGTACAAAAAATCAATTTTCAGTTTTTCCAATTTCCCGGCCCAATTTTCCAATTTTCTTTCACATAAACCTTCTCCTGGCAAATACGAACCAATGTTTTGCCTCTCAATTCTTTTGTGGCCTTTTAACACCATGGTTTTTGATGATTGTGGATAAATTTTTAACATTTTTTTTGGCCAAAGTAAAGTGCTATTAAGATAACATACATATGTATACTGATACCGTATGATATTAGCAGAAAGAATTTTAGTTTCGGTTAGTAAACTGAGGGTGCGTGTAGAAAGTAAACTTTACCAATATACAGATACGTTTTAATATACAGAAAGTACTTGATACTAAATATAAGAATACTCGTATACATATATACATATGTAGAGATAAAACTTGATGAAACAGTAGTTGTCGGCGCTATAGGTATTAATATGCAGATGCACATTTTGTTTTCGTTTAGCATTAAAAAGAGATAACATTTGACACAATATAACTTTGGCCGTATAAAGAATTACTTTGAGTGACTTATTATTTACAGAGCGCATAAGATCAACACTTTAAATTGGTAAGAAAGCAAGCCCAACATATTATTATCGAGCTTAGGAAGCGTTCTCAAAGTTCGCTGAAGAGTGGCATATGTATGTATATTAGGGTTGGTAAATTGCACGAGTTTTTAAATTAATTACGAACCACGCCCTAAATTTGGTGCATGAGCCAAAATTTTGGGGAGGAGGGGTAGGTTAAAATGGTTGGTGGGGAGGGGGAAAAATCGACGTCAAGCCCTGCAAATGTCCCACCTAAGGGTAGGAGGGTATATCTCATTTTATACGACCCAAAAGTGTAACACATAGAAGGAGTCACTTTATGTTTCTTTAAACAAAATTCGATCCAATTCGTATTAAATTCGTTTAAACCATGTCCGTCTGTCTGTCCTGCTGGTACGCACGATAACTTCGAAAGTCGTAACAATAGGTTAATATTTCCCCAATTGGAAATGGACTACATGGCCACGCCCCTTCTGGTACCTCCTATATAAATTTACCATTCCGCCCACTTTAGAAATCGAGTAAGAATATCAATACACCCAACGGGATCGTACCAAAATTCTGAACTTAGTAAAGCTATAACAGGATAAAGTTTTGGAAAAACAATTGGAAGTCTAGCCACGCCCCTTCTGGTACCTCTCCACCCACTTTAGAAATTGAGTAATAATATCAATACACCCAACGCGATCGTGCCCAAATTTGTTGAGCTATAACAGGATAAAGTTTCTGAGAAAAAATTGGAAGTCCGCCCTTTCTGGTACCTCCAATAAAAATGTACATTTCCTCCCAATTTAGAAAGAGAGAAGTAATATAAATGCACCAGAAACGATAGTGCCTAAATTCAGTATTTTGTTAAGCTATAACAGGACCGGCCGTGGCATAGTGGTTAGAACACGCGACTACCATGCGGGAGATCGCAGGTTCAAACCTGGCTCCAGTCATCTTAAAAAAAAAGAAATAAAATTTTCTTTCATTGTCGGCTCCCCTCGAATGTTGTTTGACAGCAACTCCGCAGTATTAAGCGTCGATTCAATCGTCGTGTCTAGTAAGAGCTTCTCAAAACAGTGACGTTCGCATTCGTCGATAAATAAGTAGGTGCCGTTAGTTGTGAATCTAAAAATAGAAAGCGTGTTAATTCACAACAACGCGAGAAGCTATCCCATACCTCATTCATGGGGTGCAAAGGGAAATTAAGTTTTTTTTTTTTTTATAACAGGATAAAGTTTAGGAGCAAAAATTTTAAGTCTTACCACGCCTTTTCCGGTATCACCCATTCAAATGTACCATTACGCCCACTTTAGAAATCAAGTAATAATATCAATGCACACGTATTTTGTTAAGCTAATTTTTTGTTTTTACTAAGGGTAAAAGTACCTAAAGTCGGTTTACCCGGCTGAAACTTTCTCACTTATTTTTTATAAATTGTGCTCCCACCACTCTATATGCCCCAAAGGAAATTAAATTATCAAGAAATTCAGGACGTATTTCTTATGATGGGGCCTACGATACCATGGGCAAACATTGGTCAAACTGTTGGTGTAAAAATCCACATAGTGCTGCTTGGAGACATGGAGGAGAGGGCTATCCTTCATATTGGAGTTTAAAGACAGTTGCCTGTCGAGGATAATCCCTAGATACTTGAATTGCTCTGTCAACTGCAATTGCATCCCATCAAGTGACGGTGGTTTAAATATTGGTATTTTATATTTCCATGAAAAGGTTTTAAACGAGTGTTAAGTAAATTGACGCTTCTAAATGTACTCGTACAGATGACGATGGCAAGATCATGATCGTAGACAAATACCTGGCATTCGGCTGATGTTAACCATAGAACTTTAAACAGAACTGCTTCTGAGGTGTCCTTAATAACGTTCATAGCAATTGTGACCCCTTTCCATTCAGCTCTGACTGTACTTTCCACTAAAAGCATCCTAATGAGATCATGTAATGATTTTAGGAGTAATGTAGATAAAATGTTAATTAAAATATTAAAATATTCTTATTATAAGTAGTTAGAGTGGAGAGCTGCCTCAGTTTACCTTCGTGCTACGATTTTGTTAGAAAATTAAGAGACACTTGTAGAACTATCTTATTATTGGACATGGACAAATTGTCCTATATATTCCAAATAAGCTTCTAACGATATATATGCAGAAAATTCAAAAATGAGATATGGGTGTGAATGTCGCATTCAGTGAGGAAACGTACATTCAATTGTTTGGACTCTCTGAACTAGACCTATAGTGCGAACGACGATTGTAATTTGAGATTTTTATGAAGTTTCTTCAAGCACATGCCGAACACAACAATCTGACCTCCACCTATATTCAGCGTCAACAAATAAATTAATTACTTTTGTTTGAAGGACTATTCCAATACGTATATAAGTTTGGTTACTGCCGTCCATTACTGTGCGATAACATTCTTAGGGTGTGAAATACATTTCCCATCTCTTGTCGACATCAAAAGCTTAAAATTGTTAACATGTTTTGGCTTCCACCTTCATTCTAAAGTGTTTAATCCCCCTCAGGATATATTTCATTCAATTCAAAGGACACTACTTAACACAATCAACGATGACGTGTTTCTACCGTTCCTACACATTTTCCCCTCTTTTTGAAAAAAAAGGCAAAATATTTTTGTGAAAAAATAATAACAAGAAATGTTAAATTTTACAACAAGGGAAATTAAAAGTTTGCTGTTGTTTTTGCTCCCTCGCATTCGCATTCTTTGTATTGGATTCGAAAATGGGGCGAATGTGAAGCAAAGAAAAAGCAAAGGAACAAGAACTGGCAAAGGATATGTAGCGTAATTAGGAAAACAACTTTAAAGTCACTCCAGCAGAAAACATTGTTGTAGTCTACTACTATTTGTTCTGCTCCCTTGCAGGAGTCGTTCATCCGAAGATGTTCAAGTATCCTCTCTCTCTCCTAAGAAGCAGGGGTGGGTAAGGGGGCGTGCATGTTTGTTTAGGGGAGCATTAAGTACAATTTAAATAAATTTAAGAATTTACATAACTAAAATAAAAAGCTATAGAATTTCAAGAAAAGGACGCGGCAGTCGTTGTTGCCCTGTCGAAAGTTGTTACTTTTCATTATTTGAGGTTTTTGTGCTTGTGCTAAACATCAACGGCTTTATAATTGTAATGGGAGGATTTTGGGTTAATAAATGATGGCGGCAGCGGCAACGACAACGGCGATGTTGTTCCAGATAATAATGGTGTTACCTTACCCTTTATAAGTGCCTTTTGGTCAAAAGTTTTTGGTAGGAATATCGCCGTAAAGGATTACGAAATGTTTGATTGTTTTTCTTCATTTGTTCTCATTTGCCCTTTGCCCTCTAAAGAGGTTCCCTGATTGAGAGTGGTGATTCCATGGTAATGAAATACTTCAACGTGCCAACAGTTAGGTAGCAAGATAATAAAAGCCAAGAAAATGCTTAATTTAGAATTGTGAAGAAGCAGTCATTAATGTTTTTGTATTCCCTTAAGTTTCGTGACTTTTGTGTAATATGATTTACATGAACCTCCTCTAATGGTTGTCATTAGGGTGAGTTGGGTTTTCAGTTTTTGCTTCCGTTTAATCGACAGACCTTGGTTTAACAGCTACACAGAGAGAGTGAGAGAGAGAGAGAGCGAGTATCTATGACGATTATGAAACTGTTAAAATTTTCAAACTTTTTGCTGCTGTCATTGCCATTGGTTTTAATTTTGAAATTTGGTTCGTGAAAATGCACGGGTCATTTTAGGTTTCTGGTTAGTTACATTGATTACGCAACAAGAGCAAAGATGGGTGGTAAACGTGACGCATATATGGAAAAGTGTTAAGTAATGAGGCCAAGTCGATAACTCTGGTTGATGAATGTCTATTGTATTTTCATTTCAGCAGATACGTAAAGCGGACAATCATTGCGTTTGAAGCATAATGGAAAAGTGAATTCCGAGCAATAATCAAACATACACATTTGTTGGCTTCAATGCCATAAGAAGCCAATACAAAAGGCGATCGTTTTTATGGCGTATATCCACTAACGTTTGGTTAGCGCACAATTGTGTAAACGATTTCAAACGTTACCTCAATTTAGGAAGTTATGTGAGAAATCATTGATAAAGGAATCATGAATTGAAATAAGTAGAGAATAATTTCTGACGTTATATAGTTCAAAGGTTTTTTGATATTAAGCTTTAATGTTTTAAGTTCCGAACCAATTTTTTTATATATATTAACTATTTCCTAAATATTTCCCACCGAAACATTGGCACAAAATTAAAAATGAAAAATGCTGTTACAAGTGCAATACAAAATTAAAACAACGCCCAAAATCAAAAAAAAAAAAAAAAAATTGCCAAAAAATTTAAATACTCCGCAAACAGAATATTAAAATATTAACCAAAATAACTAAATGGACAAAAGCCCTATGATTTTTTGTGTGTTACCACTGTGCTGTAATCTTCTTTGTGTCCCAATAATAATGTTTACATATATTATATGTATGTATTGTTTGAGAAGCAGTGGCTTATACAAATAAGGTGCACTTTAATATATGGGTATTTCCTAGCGTTGCGGATGCACATTATTTTTATTTTGCAGTTTTCTCAAAAATTTAAATTTTTTTAAGATTATGTTAATAGTAAAAAAATTAGATTTTGGACAGTAATATACTTGCTTACTTACTTAGCTGGTACTTCAATGCAATCCCAGTGGATTATATACCGCACGTAGAAAAATATTATAAGCGCCTCGATCTTCTGCGCTTCTTCTCCAGTTAGTCACACCGAGTTCTGTAAGGTTCTCAGTAACCTGGTCTTTCCAACGGAGTTTTGGTCGCCCTCTTCTGCGCCGTCCATCGAGTTCATTGTCGAAGACTTTTCGAGCTGGAGCATTTTCGTCCATGCGTACAACATGACCTAGCCAACGCAACCGTTGCACCTTAATGCGTTTGACCACGCCAATGTCAGTGTACAGCTCGTACAACTCATTATTCATACGACGCCGATACTCTCCGTTAACGATGATGGGCCCATATATTTTACGGAGTAATTTTCTCTCGAATACCGCCAGAACCGATTCATCCGCTTGTGTCATAACCAGGGCCAACAAAAGTATGCAATGCATACTTGCATATGCAAATGCATATTACGGACTTACAGGCATGTTTTGGGGGTTTATGAATATAAAAGCATATTTTGGGGTTTTTAGGTTTAGTTTATTATTATTTTTTTTTTCATACATATTTTTCGTACTATAGGCAACACTTGTTTATTTTTTTTTAAACAATATTAATTAATTAATTATTAAATTCTACAAAGGCTGTATTTTTAAAGTATATACTTCCGGTTTTAACTTATCGAAATATTATTTTTGTGTTTTTACCAAGGATCCATTCCGTCGTCATGAATTTCAGTGAGCTCTATCTAGCGTTGCGTTGCCACCTGTTTCATCCATCACTCATGGGGTATGATACAATTTATAAATATTGCATAGGATATCAATATATTTTTTTTATCTTAATATTATTTATCTCGTTACCAACCAACATTTAACTGAAATTTCCACCTAAACATCGTTCAAATCATGCGAAAATTGAAATAACTCCCAATTTTTTGGGCCGTTTTTAATTTTTCTTTGGGAATTATTTCATTCCTCATTTGAGGTTTTCAAATTATGAAATAATCTCCAATGAAATAACACCCAACCAATTTTTTAAATTTGGAGATTGTTTCATATCATGAATAATTTGGGTGTTATTTAATTTTTTATTAGGGGGTTATTTCATTTTTAAAGCTGTTGGTTTTTAGGGGTTATAATTATATAATTATTGAAAAATAGGCCTTTTACAAGAAAAATTTTAGCATTTGCATATATTACAATATCTTTTGACGGATAGAAAATCAACAAAATGCACCGAGCATTTTTTCATTTTGAGAATTCGATTAGTACACACTAACGGCCATATTCATAAAATATGAAGCGTTCTCTAGCTAAAGTATTCTTTAGCTCTAACAAACCTTTAATAAGAAATTGTATTCATAAACGTTTTTTATCAGTACTTAAGCTTTATGTGTTCAGGTGGCAACGCCGACTGTTATTGGTCGTTAATGATGTACAAAAACAGCTTTATAATCGGATACAAAAGCTTTATAATCGGATACCAAATATATATTTGCACTTATAATAACTATAAACATTATTGTAGCACAATTTTTCATTGACTACGATTCTCATGATGATAAGAAAGACGTTAAAGTAAAAATTATATTAAAAAATTTGATTTTCTTTTCCTCATGTTAAAATTATAATCGGATACCGATTACAATGTTTCCTTGTTTTGAATGTTTATACATCACGAATATTATTTCATTATTTACAAATTATTTTTGAAGAATTTGGGAGAAATATTTTTCAAAATTTTATTCATGAATGAAAAGTGTCTATTAGATACTTTTCTATGTGCGCAATGATTAAGAAGAAAATTTCATACACAATAAATGCATGAAACAACTCTTTTCAATAGGAAAAATGCCGAAAAACTCAAAATAAAGGTCTCAAATTCATAAATATGCAATAAATTGTACAAACGTCAAGTTATAGCATGCTTAAAGTAGAGACAACCCTACTTTAACTTATTGAAGATGTGAATTTTGAAAATTGCTTAAAAATGGTTTATAAACCTCTTATAAGTTTTTATGAATAAGGTCGTAAGAATATAATTTTTTTTTTAAATTCGTAAGTTCTTCAAAAGGAAGAATTCAATAAAAGCTGAGAGTTTGATTTGCTTGTGAACACTGGAGGTGGTTGTGGAAATGCCAAACGTAAAAGGCAAATTGTCTTCCAAACTGCACAAATAAAGGGGGGGGGGGGGGCTTTTCGTGGAGCCTATTTTTCCATTCGAAAAGCCATTCCGTAACACTTGCACACAAAATTCGACAAAAAAAGCAATTATCGAATTTTTCAATCGATTTTTCCGTAGGATTTTTCCAGATAAACTTTCTCCTGCCAATTACGAACAATTGCAAAAGAATTGAGCAAAATGGCCAGCCTTTCTCACCTGATAAATTACTATAAATATTTCACACCAATTTTTTTTCACAATTATCCGAAAGTTTCTAAGCGTCACAACGAATTTTTCACCCTTACTTCGTCTGAAATTATCAAATCACCCGATCTAATGGAAAACTTCGTCGAAAAAAACTAAATCTGTCGAGTTTTTTCCTGAATTTTTCGAGTTTTCTACCAACAGTTTTTCTATTTTTCCATTCCATCGTCCAAAATTAAGAAAACATACGATAAAAAGGAAAATTTCGCCGAAAAAAAATTTAAAATTTTGGAATGTTTTCATGATTTTCCAACCAAAATTTTCTGTTTTTCCATTCGAAAAGACGCTACGGAACTATTGCACAAAAATTAAATTTGAGATTTTTATAATATCAAGCAATACAATGCAAAATTTGCCGAAAAATCCAAATTTTTTTCGTGTTTTTCCCGAATTTTCCAAGTTTTCCACCGAGAATTTTTTCTATTTTTCCATTCGGAAAGTCAATTCGAAATAATTATCGTCCAAAATTGTCAAATCATAACATTGAATTTATATTTTCGTAAGACAAAAAAAATTAAAATTTTTCTAATTCTTTCGGAAATTAAATTTGTATTTTTCCTTTGGAAAAGCCATTTGTAACAATTGCACACAAAATTCCATACAAAAAAGCAATTTTAGATTTTTCCAATTTCCCGACTTTTCCGGAGGGTTTTCTCCAAATTTCCTTTCACATAAACCTGGCAAATACAAACAATTTAAAAAAAAAAAATTGAACAAAATCGGCCCAGCCGTTCTCAATTGATGAATTACTATACATTTTTGCCACCATTTTTATATATAGAGATTTCACAATAAACCGAATTTTTCCAAGCATCACAACGAATGTTCCACCTTTACGTCGTCTGAAAACAAAAATTTCGTCGAAATAATCCAAAATTTTCGAGTTTTTTTCGGAATTTTCCGAGTTTTTCACGAAGAGTTTTTCTATTTTTTCATTCGAAAAGTCATTTCGGAATGATTATCCGAAAATTTTCACATTTACATCATTCAAAATTATCGAGAAATATATTAAAATGTAAAATTTCGTCGAAAAAAAATTAAAATTTTTGGAATTTTTCCATAATTTTAAAACCAAATTTTTTTTATTTTTCCAATTGAAAAGCCACTATGGAACAATTGCATACCAAATGTTATACAAAAATTCAATTTGCGATGCAAAATGTTTCCGAAAAAATCCAAACTTTTTTCGCGTTTTTCCGGAATTTTTCGAGTTTTCTACCGAACATTTTTCTATTTTTCCATTCGGAAAGTCTTTTCGGACTACTTATATGAAATTTTTTACATTTACATCGTCAAAATTTATCAAATCGAACGATAATATGCAAGATTCCGTAAAAAAAAACTATTTTAAATTTTTACGGAATTTTCCGAATTTTGCAACAAAATTTTTCTTTTTTTCCATTCAAAAAGCCATTCGTAAAAATTGCACACAAAATTCCATACAAAAACACAATTTTCGATTTTTCACATAAACCTTCTCATGGCAATTATGAATTTTCAGCAAAATTGGTCCAGCCGTTCTCAATTGATGAATTACTATACATTTTTAGATATGGTTTTAGATTTAGCGATCTGTTGGGTTTTATAACAGCTTACTCCACTTTTTTATTTTTATTTTTACGTTTTATGTTACTTCAATCTAAATGTGCGTTGCGGACACACATTGTGGACACGCATTGTTCCATGGATAACACAAAACGAAAAAACAATACCTGGGAATTTATACTATATTCCTAGTAGGTTCTGCTGAGCACAACAAGAATCTGTTTTTTTTTTTTAATTTCCCAAGACCCCCTAAGTTACTGGTAAAAACCCGGGTTTTTGTACCTTTACGCACTTATCAGCCATTAACGCAGATAAACCGATTTAAAGTTTCTCAGAGGATTTGGAAAGAAGAGACTTTCCAACGCTTTATATAGTTTGTATTATTAAGTTCAACAAATTCACTAAATGAATACAAAAGAAAAAAGTAAAAAAAAATGGATATTATGAAATCGCTTAAAATACCAATATAAATAAGTTTAAGGAATATTTATTTTTAGAGCCGTAGAAATTTGTTTAAAAATAAATCGAAACAAACTCTAATATAATTTCTAGTTTATCAGCAGAGATTTGACGAGGTGGTCAATTTACACGACCATTACTTAAATATAGTTCGGTCACCAAACGTTTGGCTCAACAATGTCATGGTTTCAATCGCTGCAAGTGCTTCATTAAAATTTTTAAATCACTTGTAAATGATATTTATCTTAAATAGACGTTTATTTTAGTTCAAATGTCATATTCTAAGAAAAATAAGTCGGTAAATAAAGGAACAAACACATGATCTCATGAGTTATGTTAAAATAGAACTGGTAATGTTGATCCATACTACAACCTGAATATGACAATAGACACAAAAAGAAGATGTCAATTAACACAAAACGCGTTTGGATTTAATATTTCACAATCCGATAAATTTAACACCAACGCAAAAATTAACGCTGTTTGTTACACAACTTTTGGCAATGAAACGTGTCACATTTTGTCAATGCATTAGGAGTGATTTTCGCGACCTTGGTGACAAATTTATAAAACCACCATAGAAAAAGAAATTTGCCGGTGGGGGAAAAAACTCCTTAAGAATGCTTTGTTTCTATTGTTTGTAATTTATATCGAAGTCAGAAGGTAAATTACACACATAGCCACAGTGTAATCAATGTGATCTATTTCTCCCCAACAATAACGTGCGCCCAAGAAAGAAGCGTCCGTCATATTTGACAATTAATCACAAGGAAAAACTTGTTCAACGTTGAAATATTTCAGTCATTATGACCATTTTAAGTTTTTTTTTTCTTCTTCACAACATCTGTCATATTTTTTTAAGTCATTTTATTATCCTTGTGGCTAGAGAAGTACAGATTTATGGCGCTCGATAATGTTTGTCAGAGTGTGTGTGTGTGTGTGTTTGTAATAACCCAACAAACGTGGATATGGTAAAAATAATGTTTAGAAAAGGTTGTTTTTGTTTGCAGCTCATTTTTTTTTTGCGGGTGTGACCAGAGTTAGAGGAGCAAAAGACTACACAATCCGTTTGCTCCAATCTGTGTTGTGTAGATAATTTAATTTGTATATGACGAGTTTGAGATTTGTAAAAATGAAAAATACCCCAACATTTTTAAGGACATTTCAAGTAATAAGCCTTAAAATTTAGCAATTAAATGCTCCACTACTCCAAAAACGTCTGAAATAGCGCCAGGGCCCAAGGGTTTCCTCTCGTATCGGACTGTCGAATACAGCTATTTAATCGATAAACAGATGTTAGGTGTCGATCTTGATTTCTTGGATCTTCTCCAAGATTTTTCGTAGTGTGAATATCTGGTTGGTCGTGAATTTATCAGCTCTGAGGCCAAACCAATAAGGTTCAATCAGGTTAGCTATAGTATTTCACATAACACACAAAACAGAACATTGTTTGCGATGAGAAAAAGGCTGATCCCGCGATGGTTGGTACACACACTTGGACCGATTTTTAGATTCACAACTCAAGGCACCTAACTGTTTATCGACGAATGCTAACGTCACTATTTGAGAAGCTTTAACTAGACATGCCGATTGACTCGACACAATATTGCAAAGTTGCTGCCGACAACATCGGTCCCCTCGATGTTGTAATTAAAGAAAAATGTAAATGACTGGAATCGGAAATCAAACCCGGGATCACCCGCATGGCAGTCGCGTGTTTTAACCATCATGCTACGGCCGGTCCCAAATACGATAGAAAAATACGTGCGTCTATTTGAAATTAAACCAGTAAGAAAGTTTCAGTCGGGCAACCCGACTTACATTTACCCTCACCCTCAGTAAAACATAAAATTTTCTATAAAATTAATATTATTACTCGATTTCTTAAGTGGGCGGAGTGGTACATTTTGTATGGGGGTACCAGAAGGGGCGTGTCTAAACTTCCAGATTTTTTTCTCCAAAACTTTATCCTGTTTTAGCTTTACTAAATACAGAATTTAGGCACGATCGCGTAAGGTCTATTAATAATTCTAATCGAATTCTAAAGTGGGCGGTACCAGATGGGTATGGAAGGTCATGAATCGAATTTGGTTCAAAGCAACCTAGGGTATAAAGTGACTCCTTCTATGTGTTACACTTTTGAATCGTACCCGCCCGTAGGGCGAGGGTATAAAAAGTGCTTTATTACTGAGGCAAACTTTATAGGCATAGGTATAACTATATGCCCACATGCGCTCGTTTGATTTTTGAAACACACGTGAGTTTAATATCATTATCAGTATTTGACGTCATCGTTTAAAAACACTGAACTATGATATCTATATATATAAAAATGAAATGGTCCACGTATGTCATACCATCACAAGAGAACGGCTTTAGCGATTTGGCTGATTTGTTTTTATTCGATTCGAAATTTTCCTTAGATTGTTTGTGTTAAAAAAAATCAAATCCAGGTGGTGCTAGGGTGGATTTATATCGAAAATTTGAATGCATGTACCAATTCAACTGAAATTTAGAATGGATATTCGTTTGATCATGAGAAAACATTTTATGTACAAATGGACCCGGTAGGTGGCGCTGGGGTCGGTTTACAATCAAAATTTTAACGAAAGGGCCAATTTAACTGAAATTCAGAATCTATGTTTGTTTGATCATCAGAAAAATTGTATGTACAAATGGACCCGGTAGATGGCGCTAGGGTGAATTTATATCGAAAATTTGAAAGCATGTTCTAATTTAACTGAAATTTAGTATTTATGTTTGTGGAACCTTGAGAAAAAACTGTTTGCATAAATTGACTCGATAGGTGTCGCTAGGGTGGAATTATAATGAAAATTTTTACGAATTAAACAATTTGACTGCAATTTTGAATGTATATTTGTTTTATTATGAGAAATTTTTTTGTATATATGGATCTACAGTTGATTTGGCTGGGGTTGAATTATTTCGAAAATTTATATCCATTGTCCGATTTTACTTAAACTTAAAATATATGATTTTTTTGACATGAGAAAATTTTGAATGTATGTTTGGAACCAGTTGCCGTGTTTAGCTTATGATACACTTAATTTTTGGAATGTCATTTAGTCACTTTTTTTAACATCATAGTTATTCAGAAATCTATATATATAAAAAGATGTACATTTTGATGTCACCACTAATTGTGAAAGCGGTTGACCCCATTTGTCCCAAAATTTCAGTGAAAGTTGGGGATTGGCTGTAGATGGTCACCCAGAACGCAAAAAGGCTTAAAGAAGAACGACTAACTTTTCCCACTTCAAAATTTTAGGGGACAATAACGAAAATAGGAATAACAGTTGATATCACCCAGACCATACGGTTAATGGGGTTGCTGAGCCTAATGAATGCATTTTTGGAAATTCGTACTCCTTAGGATAAAAAGGTACAATCACCCAGTACACCAACGCAGAATGTTATATGTCAGTCAATCGGCTTAAAAATGTGGTTTTAGAATATATGCCTATCAATAAGTAAGTTTCATGGATGACACTGCTGATCCGTTTTAGCAATTATTATAATAATATATAATAATCTGTAAGATATATGAATAACAGGAAAACCTCGCCCTTAAAATTTAAATATTTTAGAGGGCAAAGAAATAAACCAATCGTTATTAGATTTCAACTACACTCAACATATTTTACAAAAATTTGGAGGCAGGACGAAGTCTGCCGGGTCAGCTAGTTACAAGATAAATTTAATTTTAGAAATTTTACTTAATATGATATACGACATGGGAAACTACTGCGTCAACATAAACTGCAATGAAATTTATAAAAAAAATTTAATATGAACTCAAAATATGTTTTTGTTTTCCACAGTTGTAATACTCGTATAACACTGGAACTAAATACTAGTTAATTCCTAGAAGTTCTGGTTCACATAAAAAATTCTTAATAATTTATAAGCTCTCACATGTAGCCGCTTCTACAAGTGCATATGAAAAATATACTCACAGATTGATTGGTTTACCAGTGCATGGATAAGTATTTAGTTTAAAACATATTCAAGATATTTCTTCACAAATAATTCGTTTTTATTATCTATACATATGTTTGTATGGTATTAAAATTGAAATTGTGAACAATACGATACATATTATAGTATTAAGGTATATTGTTACGTTTTCGATTTAATTTTAATTTAACTGTAACAAATACTGTGTACTATTAAATATTTTTAAATCCACATGAAATCTTATATGTGTAGGTTTTTGTACGATGTGGATGTTTTTAATGCACCCGGTTCCGATGAGCCTTATACAATTGTTATGTCTAAGTTTCAATTGTTAACAATTCTATGAATTCTATATGTGGGAAAAATTCTATGCAAGTATTAAACTTTCGAAGGAAAAGCTATGAGTAGGTAGATAAATGATCTCGATGAAACGAAACATAAACCAACATATTGATGTGTATGTCTAACATGATGGCACAGAAATTGTTAGTATAGCTAAACTCTCACAACATTTCAATAAACCTTCAAACTGTAGCATTTTAATGGATGTTCAGAATTGAAAAAATTTTAGAGCGATTTTAGCAATTTTTTGTGTCTGTTCGTAATTTTGTACGTTCTTCTGGAAAATTACGGTATTAAAAATCAATATACAGGAACGGGAGATAAATTTTGTGTATTTTTAGCAACTTATGTTGCGCAAAAATGTTATGTATTGTAGTACAAAACTAATTTTTGAATTGATTTTAAGGCAAAACTATTTTACTAGTATACAAAGTGTATATTGTAATTTATAGACGCATAGAAGAAATCTGTACAGTTGCTTTAAACTTTTTGTACTGTATCGTATACTAATACTAATTCCATATGAGAAATTCCATGTTGAACATTTATAGATCAATGAAATTTTGACAAACAGTGTTTGGGTCTGTTGGTTGTTAACTCAGACAAGTATTATGTACAAATTATATATAACACTAGCGGACCCGGCGAACTTCGTCTCGCCCCAATTTAATGCCTTTAGATAAACTTCGTAGAGAGTGGTATGATAAACAATGTTTTTCGAATAGTTTTCCGTCGCAAAAACAAACAACGAAGCTGGTTCTCCCAAACGTGAAAAGGCAACGATCCCACCTTCATCTGTAAATTATGCGGTGCATTAATCGAGTTGAAAAATTCGGTCGATTGTTGGTCGCTTCATCCTCGTCGGTCACGCGGTAAACGGATTTGTACGAATGCAGATCTCCAGCGATTTGACTTTCTAAAATCTAATTCAAGTCATTAATGTCCTTATTCTTCGCTGCTAGCACTGCCCGTTAATTAATAAAATCGAGATTTTTATAATTTTGTGCAATGTGATGAGTTGCTCTTCCAACGTTGTGAACTCGCAAAAATTTACAGGGAACGATATCAATTCAGTGGAAACATCAACACGAATTTGGCCGTTGCCAATTTTGCAGACGGTGGGAGGTTCTTTTCAACCGTGAGAAGATTCATCGTCAGCTTCAAAGCGGAATTTGCAGTTCGACTGCCTTCCAATAATGTTGCAGCCATGCCAGGGGATGCAGCGGCCAACGTTTTTAGAGATCTTGACCGAATTGTTCCCAGAATCAATAAAAAAATGTCTAGCCTGTCCCACCAGGAGCATCCCGTTTTATCGTCAACAACCTTCATCAGCGGATCGTACATGTTCTTGTACTCGGCATTTAACAGTGGCACATTTGTTCGAACTCTTTCGTCAGCTCATCTCGATTATAGTCTTGTTCCTGTTAAAATTCGAGATTGAATGTATCTAGTATCGAATTATTTAGCGCTGGCATTGCCAAAGTTATTCGGTCGGGACGTTCGGACTCTGATGATCGCAAACAATGTACGAATTTGAATCGCTTTTGAATTTTGGCAATCCTCCCGAAAAGCGGCGCACAGCACACTATCCACAGTACGCAAGGAATTACAGCAAAGCAAAGATAATAATTGCACAACGGATTCGTAATCTAATATTTGATCGTCTAATAGGTGGCATTAGCCAAGCAAATAACTCTCCCTAAAAAACTAAAAAGTCGTTACGAAATGAATGCCCACAATCCAAGTTGATAACTTAATTTTTCAAACGTAAACTAATTTTTTGAAAAAAATTATCAAATACTGCATAGAATATCAATATATATTTTTTATCTAATTATTAACTATCTCGTTAAATTCTCCAACCAACATTTATCCGAAATTTTCCACCTTGACATCGTTCAAAATCTTCAAATCTGGCGAAAACTGCAAAATTTCGTCGATAAAAATATCAATATTTTGGCGCTTTTCCAGAATTTTCCGAGTTTTTCCATAAGAATTTCCTATTTTTCCATTCGAAAAGCGATTCCTTAACAATTGCACATAATTCCTTACAAAAAAACAATTTTCGATTTTTCCAATTTCCAGACTTTTCCCAAAATTGAAGCAAAATGGGCCGGCAATTGATGAATTATCATACACTTTTCACACCATTTTTATACTTTCGACTTTTTTCCGGCATTTTCCTAGTTTTTCACCGATAATTTTTCTATTTTTCCATTCGGATCATACAACAATATGCAAAATTTCGTCGAAAAAAAAATAAAATTTTTCGAAATTTTCCGGAATTTTCCGAGTTTTTCACCAAATATTTTTTATTTTTCCATTCGAAAATCTATTCGTAACAACTGCACACACATTTCCATACAAAACAGCAATTTTCGATTTTTCGAATTTCCCGACTTTTCCGGAGGATTTTCCCAAAATTTTCTTTTACTTAAACCTGCTCCTGGCAATTACGAACAAATGAAAAATCAGCAAAATCGGCCCAGCCGTTCTCAATTGATGAATTACTATACATTTTTGCCACCATTTTTATATATATAGATCTCAGTTGGATCATCATCTATCACAGTTATTTGATCGTTTTCCACTTGAGAATAACCAGAATCTCTCTTTGGAGATCCAAAAGCAACACCCGAATAACATTTTTGTTTTCTATTATAATTGTGTTTTTTTCATCGCATGTTATAAAAAATCTTTGCGCCAAGTAACTCCACACGGGTAACATACACCCATACAAAGAAACTTTTCACTTTTGTACCCTTTATGGTACGAATTTTACCCAAAAAAGTACACATTTCGAAATCAAACCCTTTGGTGCACGTATCTGATTTTAAAGAGAGCCAGACCATATATATGATCTGGGTGATTGAACCAGTTTTATCTCTTTATTCGACCTTATTACACCTAAAATTACGAATTTTGAGAAATTCCTTCAAATCGCACAAATATTCTATCCATTGGTTCTAGACGATAGTATAAGTTTCATCCCTTTATTGACCTTTTTACCTCTCACATACGTCACGGAAGGGAACTACTCTTCAAATTGCAAGGCTCCAGCTATGGCCGTTTTGGCTGGGAAGTGATCAGTGATCAGTCATATTAAAGAAATAGTGAAAATTGTATTATAGTCGGTCCATTAATATTAATAAGACGTAATCCTCTTATAGCAGTAACATATGTAGCAAATCTCATAAGATATGACCGATTGAAATTTCGATTTGGGTGGGCGGACTTAATATTGGAATAATACTGGAAATGGAGATGGTGCGTTAACAGTAGTAGGGCATCTGTTGATAAATAGGAAAATGTATTTAACAGGGTCTTAATCCCTTTATGACCTTGTTTCATACATATGTAAGTATTTTCCAAAAATTTCCTAGATGGCCTTAGTAAAGTTTTCAAAAACTAGTCTATTTAATGCTAGTGCTTTTATTTCTCTCCAAATATGTCCTGCTCCGAGCGCCTCTGATTCTACAAGTCTTCGCCATGTGTTTGCCGGGCGGCCTTTTCTTCGGCTTGCTTGTGTGTTCCAGTCTATTGCGGCTTTGGCGATGTCATTTGCTGGTTTCCTCAGAGTATAGCCTAACCACTTGCACTTCCTGCGCATTATCTCATATTGTATTGGCTCTTATTGTGTGTTATGCCATATGGTAGAAATATAAATGATTGCTGGTCAGAATATGTGTAAAATTCTCCTTAAGTATATATTTATGAATGCCTGCACTGTTTGGATTTCTCTTGATGCAGCGTTCCACGATTCGCATCCGTACGGAAGAACCGATTTCACGTTTGAGTTGAACAGTCTTATCTGTGTGTTGCTAGATATGTATGTGGATCTACATACCTTGTCCAGTGAGCCAAACGCTGCTTTCTCCTTCCTTATTCTCAACTGTATGTCTTCTGTGAAACCACCAGTGACAGAGATTATGCTGGCCAAATAGCAAAGCTGTTGGACGTTTTCGAACTGTTTCAGGGTTTCTATGTTTATGCACATTATTTTGGTCTTAGCAATATTTATTCTCAAACCAAATTTGGCAGCATGTATCCGGACATCGTCTAATTTGCTCTTCATGTGGGTGTTTTTGAGGGCCGTTAGGCAGATGTCGTCGGCATATTTCAAGTCATCTAAGCTACCTCGCAGACCCCTAGAAATGCCTCTCTTCTCCTTCGTGACCTTTTTCATTACTTCGTCCAGCGCGATATAAAAGAGCATTGGTTGACAGGGATGGCCTCGCCAAGGTGGTTTTCGAATCTGACCTGACAGGCTGCATCCGTGCACAGCTCCTTGATTAATGCTATAAGCTTGCAGGGGGAATACCTTTGCACTTCAACTCAGCCTATAATGCTTCGTGGCGTATGGTATCGAAAGCTTTTTGGAAGTCAATGAACGAAAGGTAGAGAGGTGATTCCCTTTCCACCGATTGTTCCACAATTATGCGTAATGTGTTGGCATGGTCTATAGAAGAGCGATGAAGACGGAATTCAGCTTAATCTGTGTTTAGGTCTGTGGCAGGGATTCTTCCAGGCGCTTGTGTAATATGTGCGTAATGATCTTATTGCTTGTATTTAAAAGAGTAATTCCCCTCCAATTTAAGGTCTTCTTTTTTGGAAGCTTTATTATTGTTCCCTGCTCTACCTGTTGGGCTAGTTGTTCCGATTCCAAATATCTGCCTATGAGAGGTAGCAGAATTCTCGCACATGTGGTAGGATCTGTCTTTAGTAAATCTGGTAAGATGTTGTCGGGCCAAGATGCTTTGTTTGACTTCAGATCATTTATGGCTCTTATTATTTCTGTAAGATATGGGCAGGTGGTATTGATATCTTGCCGTTCTGTGTGTTTTGTACAATCACATACATTAGAAGTGTTAGATTCAGAGTTTGATAGCATGTCCCTGTAAAACTCTGTCCATATAGTGGTATCAGGTATTTGGATGGGTTTGATGGGTTACGAGGCCACCGGCTTGGAGTGTCTGACTTAGGATTGCTACCTTACTCCCATATTTCATACAAAGTTCCCCTAAATTTCCATGAAATGTATTTATTGTATAAAAAATAATAAAAACAACTATTATTACAAGTGTTATTGGTAGGTCTCATTTGGCCAACCCTGTAATTGCTCACACTAGACCATATTTGAAATCGTTCGGCCATGTTCAATGCTCAACTACAATTCGAAGCAATACATAGACCGTTTCGTAACCGTTACCGAAACATAAATTGATCACAACACAGAACTGTTGACGGAAAAGTCAAAACAGCGCACTTTGCCGACAACTGAGCGCTGCCAATATGACAAAACTTAAACCAATATTGACAAACGATTTGAATTTCATGCTATAGAAACAATTGTGCTTTGTTTCGTGCAGTCCTTGTGGAATAATGGTTTCGCGTATAAGCTTATTGCATTAGCATTCCAATTCGTCATTCTAGAGCGTACCCCGTTAATTGAGTTAAAAATAAAAAATAAACACAAAATAAATGCGCATAAAATCTTTACGCACAAACTCTTTCCCGCACATGGTATTAAATGGCAATACAAGTTGTTTTCCTATTTCCTTTTCTATTTTTGCCAAGTCTTTCTTTGTAACCTTTTCATTTATTACTAATAATTCAAAAGAATCAAATATAACATAAGGGTCTTATTGTCGAGTTTGGTAATAGCTTCTAAGCTTTCATAAAGCCAAAATAAATTGTATCATCTGCTCCACCTATACATATTGAAATACTCTTTTGTCTGGCAACGTACGAATGCGAGCTGCTACGCTTGTTGTATCTTTTTGCCAAAAATAGCTCTTGAACGGTTTTACGATGGTTTCATATTTCCAAGAATTTAATTGTTATCATTTTTCTTGGCCCAGTTGCCTGACGATGTTTGCTTGGTCTTGTTCTACCACTACATGCTCGTATCTCACTCATGATTGTGATTTCCGAAATCCCCATATATCATCGAGTACTTACACAAACGCTCCCATTCGTCCGCTCACATGTGACTGAGTATCGAAATATTGAAAAATGACTTACCGTTAAAAATTCCATTACTTGATTGGCATTACATTCGTTTTTAAAAGCTGCAAACATATGGTGATTATCATCATTTCACGTATTGCTCTGCGTATCTGTAAGAAAAATCACCAAAGAACAAAATGTGAGAAAAAAATGTGAATTATTGTAAATCGACTAAACCATTGAAACGGAAGGTAGATAGAAATAATATTAAAGGAAGGAAATTGAAAGAAAACAAAAAAACTGACATCTGACAACAAAGAAAACAATAACAACACTATGTACACATTAGCTGGCAAGGCGAGGGCGATAGAATGTGTGCGAGGGAGAGAGAGGGAGATAGCGATGACGATGGCTGGGGAAGATTGTTTTCTAAGGAGCTTAAAACCATTACAATCATAAATTATTAAATGTTTACAAGGATACAATGTTCAAATGTTTTTGTTATGTCAACAACAAATTGTTTGGGTGAGGGTAACTTTTGCCCCCCGGGAAGAGAACGTTGAAGAGCTGTTACTAGTCGTTACTAATCGCAATTTAATAAGCATATTGCAAATAATAAACAATTAAAAGTGTTTACTTTAATTTATTACTCTTGTCAGCATAATTACAATGTGATTCATTTAATTAACACGCATGGGGGTGTTTGAAATAAATTGCTCTGTTTTCTGCTGAGGCATGAAGAAGTTTTTATTGTGAGACTACAGAAAAGTTTCATAATGAAAGATATTAAAAAAAATACAATGTTGCATCACACTTTAGCCACTTATTTGTGATGATTTATATATATGTATAGCGTATGACAAGCACTATAACTAACGACAAGCTTGTGCACTTGTGTGATGGTCATCTGTTTATATATCAGGGTCAATTCCGTAGAAAATTTTAAGTGTGAAGTAGAATGTGCTTACTGGGGTTTCACGGGAATTTTAATTAGTCTGATTAGCCGTTTGTGTAACTCCCCATAGAGAATGTCATATGTTTGGAAATTTTAGATTTATTCCATAACTGGTAAACGTTAAGCAACAGGACATACAAGAACAAACATCAAATGGTGACCTTTTGATTCATTGTGATTGTTTGATGCAAAAGGAAATAGGAGGAAGAGGAAAATGAAAGATATTAGGAGTTAAGTTTGAATAAGGGATGTATTCAAATGACCAGTCAACCATTAAACTCAAATAACTCAAATACTCCCTTTGAGGAGAAAGACTCTAAGAATCTCCAGTAAGCCTAAAAGGTAACAGATGAACGGGTGAACAACCTCAGGAGAGTCAAAGATGGCAAGCTCTGCATTGTTTGCATGAATATCGCAATGTCTCGGCAGCCAGCATTGGCTGATATCCAATGTTTAATTACAGTGTTTTCTTACAGTTTTCCATCAACTTCGATTCACACCAAGTAGACTTGATCGCCTTAATCGCAGCTTGAGAAACCACACAGAGAGTTATTTGTCTAGTAGTGTCGATTCGCCATCCCAAAATGGTCTCGGGGCCATTACATCAGTTATAAAAAGCATCCGATAGACTTGGGAGGCGGGCAATAATTGTTTTTTTTTTCACACAGATTCGTACTCGAATGTTTTTTTTGTTTCGAAGCAAGCAGTCTTTGTTTGACTGTTATGAAAGCAACATCACACATGCTTATTCGCATTCAACACAAGAACTGATCCAAGTGCATACAAATAATTAATATAGGTAGCTTATCCCATAATCTCATATGACGACAGAAACATAGGCATTTTCAACGCGCCAGTGTACCGTTATCGCTGCACAGAAAAAAATAAAACAACAACAAGTGTATTCTTTGTTAATTGCTTTTTCATTATGTATTTAGTTTGGCCTTGTCATTCAAAGCGTTTACGTGTTCTAAGCTTTTCATTGTGCTTGTTTTTTTAAAAAGTTCAAAATTATGAGTTCGGCTACAAAGTAAGTGAAAAACATATAAAATTATAAAAATAAGCAATAAAAGTAACATAAAATTAAAATATATACTTGTTTTCAAGATTTGTACTAAAAATTTTTATAAAAGTCCTGGAAGAAATAGATTATTTTTTCAGATTTTATTTTGGTGTCATCATATGACGACGCTATGAGACAACGAGTACTGATATAAACTTTTTTTTTTTGTTTTCGGTTTTTTATCAGCAAATTTCTACCGTAGCGGAGATTTTAGATATTTTAGAAGAAGAAAATGAGTACCAAAAAGAAGATTGCTATGCTCCCCCAAAACTTTATCCTGTTATAGCTTTACTAAATACAGAGTTTGGGCACGATAGCGTTGGATGTATTGATATTATTACTCCATCTCTGAAGTGGGCGGAAAGGTACATTTGTATGGGAGGTCCCATAAGGAGCGCCGCTAGACTTCCAATTTTTTCTCCAAAACTTTATCCTGTTATAACTTAATAAAATACAGAATTGGGGCACGATCGTGTCGAGAATATTGATATTATTACTCGATTTCTAAAGTGGGTGGAGTGGTAAATTTGTATGGGAGGTACTAGAAGGGGCGTGTCTAGACTTCTAGGTTTATCCTCCAAAACTTTATCCTGTTATAGCTTTACTAAATACAGAATTTGGGCACGATCGTGTCAAGTGTATTGATATTATTATTCCATCTCTAAAGTGGGCGGAAAGGTACATTTGTATGGGAGGTACCAGAATGGGCGTGTCTAGACTTCTAGATTTTTTCTTTAAAACTTTATCCTGCTTGAACTTTACTAAATACAGAATTTGGTCACGATCACGGTAGTTCTAATATTAATATTAATCGATTTCTAAAGTGGGCGGTACCAGATGTGTGTGGGAGTTACCAGATGGGGCGTTGCTAGACTTCAGTTTTTTTCTCAAAAACTGTTTCCTGCTATAGCTTTACTAAAATAAGAATTAGGGTACGAGCGCGATGGATTTATTGATATTATTGCTCTATATCTAAAGTGGGCGGAAAGGTGAATTTGTATGGGAGGTACCAGAAGGGGCGTGGCTAGACTTCCAATTTTTTTCCAAAACTTTATCCTGTAATAGCTTTACTAAGTACAGAATTTGGGTACGATCCCGTTGGGTGTATTGATATTATAACTCGATTTCTAAGGTGGGCGGAATGATGTATTTGTATGGGAGGTACCAGAAGGGGCGGTGCCATGTAGCCCATTTGCAATACCGTAAGTAGTTTTGGGGAAATATTAACTCGTGCAAAATTTCAAGACATTTGGTTGCGTCTTTCGAAAGTTATCGTGCGAACCATCCGGAAATATGATAGGAAATGAAATGATAGGAAATCTCTCCGTCAGTACCTTCCGATCTTTCCATAATTGCAAATCAACTATACGGAAATTCACACGTTTCGTCCAAAAACTGGTAATGGATGGCAAACAACCCTATTCTAAAAACTATTTTCATGAGGCTATTCACCAGTTTTCCTTAGTAGTATAAACCTGCGTTCCGTAGCAACTTTGATGTACGAGTCGCGTGCCGTTAGGCACAAGAACATATCTTAAACCGCTTATGGAATGTTTCTTCTAGTCTCAGTTATCGATTATCTTAAGAAGATTACCCTTATAAACGCTCTCCCACCAAACCAGATATCCATATGCAATTATTGGTCGACTATCGTCGTGTAAAGAAAATTGCAACCTTTTCGGATGAGTACCTCAAATACTAATGGCCGAAATTGCCCCTAAAGTCTTCTCAACTATTACAATATAAATTAACTGATCAAATTTAAAAATCCTTTAGTTGTCCTTTGTGAAGTTGTTGGGAAAATATTAAATTCGAAAAATACAAAAATTTTTACCAAATTTTTGGGGTACCAGAAGGGGTCAGACGATATAGTCAAACTCTTACAAGCGTACATCTTTCACAAAATATGGCTGAATTAAGTGCACTTACCCTTAAAACTATGTAAAACTATGAGGGTGAAATCGGCCATTTGTATGAGAGGTTTAGTTACTATTTCATGATAACACAGTACAACATTTTTCAGCTCATTGATATGGGACTTAATTATGAGAACTGCACGTGCAAGTAGCCCCAACAAGAAGAAGTTCTGCAACATTCGTTTCGTCAAGTGATGTGCCATTATTTAATAATCTAATATCGATTTGAAGTTAGGAAGTAGCGTATAGGGGAATTGGTCACGTTTTAGGATCTTTTGTTTGACATAACATAAATACTATATGGTGGCGTATGACTATCATAAGTAATATTCCTCGTAAATCATACGCCACGGAGAACAACAGGTTTTAACTAGGGATGTAACGAATGCGATTGCGAATGCGAATATTGGAATATTTTTTTTTGCGAAAGCGAATGCGAATACTTATTTTTGGTTTTTGCGAATGCGAATGCGAAAGTGAATATTCCAAAATTGTTTAGCGAATGGTAAAAAATGGTTTACGTAAACGAATAATTTAGTATCATTCCTACTGTCTGCCTTTTCAAATAAAAATATGTATTTCAGTTAAGTAATTTAGCATAAAATATGGATTTCAAAGTAAAACAAAAATATATATAATTCTAAGAAATTCAGTCTTTAAGGTAACTAAACAATAATTTTATTTATTTTCGAAAACTTTGACGTATTCAGTATTCAAAGTTTAGTAGAGCCAAGTTGTATTTAACAAAAAGAAGCTTCGCTGCAATCTAGTTCTAAGTGGATCATAGATAAGTCCGGCTCCACTAAACAACTGTTCGCTGGGAACACTTCCCGGAGGCGTAGCTAAGAGCTGGCGTGCCAAAGGTACTAACTTTTGGTATTTCGAGCTGTTTCGTTTCCACCACAATAAAGGATCTTCTGAAATATTATTTTTTTTTTCCTTTTTGTATTTAGCTATTAATTTTATTGCATGAGAGACTGAAAACGTAATCTCTTGCATGTCGTCATCAGTCTCACTATTACTATTACTTGTATGAATGCGAATGCGAATATTGGAATATTTTTTATGCGAAAGCGAATATTGAATATATATTTAAACGAATGCGAATGCGAAAGCGAATGTACAAAACGATGCGAATTATTCGCATTCGCATATGCGAATGCGAACGTTCGTTACATCCCTTATTTTAACTGCTACAAAATAAACCCAGTTCAAAATCAGTTGATGAATTTATACAAATAATCTCCCACATTCATTGGATGTACAAGGAACATAATTGTTTTTTATAAATTTTTAAAAATCCTCTTTTATATCAAATGTTTTATTTGAATCTGTCAGGCCCGCTAAAACTGTTAATGTTGGACAACATTGACCTCTATTATTCGAATCAATATTCAAAGTGGTCTGATAAGCAGGAAAGGAGCAAATATAAAATTGAAATTAATATTTTATCCTGATTTTGTTTAACAATGATTTTGTATTACGTTACCAATTTAATGAGGAAGCGATTATGAACCCGCGCACAATGTTGACTTAAATACTTTGTTGACTTTATTTTTTGCAATCTGCATTCTTTATACATTCTGCTTACCACACAGTCGACAAGCAAACTGAAAATGAGACAACAAAAAAGAAGAACGCATTGCAAACTCGATGCAACGGTGATATCAGCATAACTTATTTGAACTATTTTAAGTTTGCTTTTTACTTCGCGAAACGTTCAGACCGTTGAATGATAAACGCAAGTACATGCGATGTAATTTTAGCTTCAGTCAGTTTTTTTTTTAAAGAAAACCAATTTCAGAAAATTTTATTGATATTTAAGAACATATTTTAGCATATGCAGCATAATTTTTTTCATAAATTGTTTTCATACATACAAAATTGTAGTAGTATTTAATTATTTAAAAAATCGTATTAAACACTCATATGTGTGAATCTCTCCATATCTCTATTATGGGATCTAAAAGAAAAAATAAGTAAGTATATTTCACAAGTTAAGAAAGGATTTTTTCCTTTTTTTCAATTCAGAGCGTTTTAAGCTGCTTAAGTTTATGTAATTGGCCGTAATTCGTTGAATTTGGCAAACAGAATATCTGTCTACAACATAATACTACAAAGCATTATGTATCCTATAAAGCATTGCTTGAATTGGATTTGCTGAAAAAAACAATTTCCAAGTTATGCCGATGTCACTTATTAATTTGTTATATGTTTAACGAGAAATCAAAGACAATTTATAAGAACGCACAAAAAAAACAAAGTTCACAAATGAATGACTTAATTTAAAAACACAACCTTAAAAATTAAACGAATAATAACTAGAATATATTTTCATATTTCGTATAAAGCTAGACCGCTTATATTTTCGTTTGCAGTATCAATGTATTTGTGTGTGACATTTTTGTGATGACCTGTTTTATAAGCACCACACATTAACAAGCTTGGAGTACCTCCCAGAATACACTGTGAATGCTATTCGAACCGTACATGGCGGAACTAAATTCAAAATATGGTAAATCAAATTTGGTCAAAATGACTTACTAAAAGCATTCAAAATGTGAATTATGTGAAAATTGCTTAAAATACCGCGGACCGCTCATGTTTCCAACGAAGAACATTGAATGAAGACAAGCTATTGCTAAAGTGCATAAAACGGAGGAAAGCATCGTATCTAGGTCACATATTCCGAAACTCAAAATACGAAATGGTACAGCTTATACTCCTGGAAAAAATAGAAGGAAGAAGAAAAATCGGGCGTAAGCAGCTATCTTGGCTACGGAATATCAGGCAATGGACTGGCATTCGGCAAGTGGGTCTTCTCTTAGACGCTTGTTTGTGACTTATTTTCAAATATTGTCAACCATTCGCAAAATATTTTTAACTTAATTTTTGTAATAGCATTACTGCCAACATTCGAAAAAGAATAGCAAATAATGAAGAAGGTACGCGCTAGATTTGGATGGATAATATCCACAGAAGTTGACGTGGTCAATCCATAGTATTGCATATTAGCTGCTCAGATGTATAATAATGTGCATTAGGGTGGGTAACCCCCTAGAATGAAAGAGATTTTAAAAACGAACTCAAAAAAATTCTTATGTTTTATTGCCACGCCCCTTGACCCCGCGTAATGCTTTTTTTGTTTTCTGTGTCTCCATTTATAGTCCGAACGTAAAGTGTGACATATCGTATTCTGTTTTTTAAACTTCTGTAACTTTTTTGATTATGAATAAATATATAGTGTAAAAGAGAAAATTTCATGGAATTTGAAAATCTTTTATAGCGTTACGAAAAATTCAGACATAGGGGGGTAATAACCGAGATTCCGGAAGAAACTTCTAGAACTTGACGTCGGAGTCAAAAGTGTTCAGAAAAGAAATAGCTGTTGTCTTCTAAGAACATTGATATGTCATACATTACGATCGGACTATAAATGGAGACACAGGAAACAAAATACCCAATGCGCGGGGTCAAGGTGCATGGCAATAAAAAATAAAAAAAATTTTGAGTTCGTTTTTAAATTACACTATGCGACAGTTAAAATCGGGATAGGATGAAATCTACGGGAAATGTTATATCGGTCAAAAACAAGTTATACGTGGCCCGGCGTTTCGCTGGATCACGTCTAGGATTCGAGATATTTCGATTTGAAGTTAGTAACTATCATATAGGAGAATATCTCACGTTTAGGCTCATTTGTTATATTGTTATATGGTGGCGTATGAATATCATAAGTAATATTCCACTTAAATCATACGCCACGGAGTAAAACAGTTTTATTGTAACTGTTACAAAATCATTTGATGAATGGAAAAAGGAAAATGTTGCTTATATTAAAAAACGTTATATGAACAGATTAATGGAATTGTAATTTTTTTAAATTTGTTTGAGCAAAGTCGGACTAGTGGTTCTCGAGCTATGTAAAAAAAAGACCACCAAAGGTGACAATTTCCCCTATATGATAGCTACTAACTTCAAATCGATATATCTCGAATCCTAGACGTGACCCAGCGAAACGTATAACTTCTTTTTTAACGATATAACTTTCCCCGGTAGTTTGAACCCTTCCCGATAACTGACCCCTACCATTTGTCTCACAGTGTTATCTTTCATTCTAGGGTGTGACCGGCACATTTTTTTTTTGTGTGAAGTGCGACCCACCTTAATGTGCATCTATAGTGTTAAAATACTTGAGTTTTTCAGAAACCCAGTTTTGGGTTCCATAGAAAAATACTTTTATTCAACAATTCAGTTTTTGAATACATGATTTAGTAAAATACCAGGTTAACCGGTTTCGTTCGATGTTTCGGAAATTGTAAAATATACCAAACCAAAACCAAAATACATTAATTTTAAAGTACGCTAAGTCAACTTAGCATATTATCAAATTTTTAGAGCTCTTAAATAAGTATTGGTAGAATAAAAGTTAATTTTTGTAGAACATATGAGTGTTTTCACAGAAAGGTCCACCGTGATCGAAAAAAAAGTTTAAAAATTTTTTTTTGGCTTGTGCTAGTAAAGACAAATACTAAAATTTTATTAAATTAAAATGTTCAAAGCTTATCTTAATTTCATTTATGATTAAACGGACTGCAAAATTTCACTAATGATCTGGTCACTTCATAATATTTTTAATAACATATTTACTGATGATACAAGTGCACTAAAATCATAAAATATTTGCTTAAAAAAAACTTAATTTCCCTTTACACCCCATGAATGAGGTATGGGATAACTTCTCGCGTTGTTGTGAATTAACACGCTTTCTATTTTTAGATTCACAACTTACGTTGCATACGTCACTGTTTGAGAAGCTCTTACTAGACACGCCGATTGACTCGACACTAATACTGCGAAGTTGATGCCGACAACATTCGAGGGGAGCCGACAATGAAAGAAAAATTTATTTTTAATTTTTTTTTTAAGATGACTGGAGTCAGGATTTGAACCTGTGATCTCCCGCATGGTAGTCGCGTGTTCTAACCACTATGCCACGGCCGGTTCCAAAAATATTAGCTACAACAGTAAATAACTTCACTAATAGTAAAAAAATTATCCATTAGATGCAAAATTTTTATTGTATTTTATTGACGTTCTAATGTAACATTCGTGATTAACATTGTTTTTTGGTATATAAACTACTAGTGGACCCGGCAATGCTTCGCTATTGCTTAATTGTCGAATACCTATAATATGTTTGGCATGCCTACTTAAAGGGCTAAGCTTAAGCGTCGTTCCTGTACGCTCTGTAAACTATTCGTTTTCCCAAGTTACTCCTTAACCTGATCAAACTAAAAACGTCTCACTAACCGATATTAAAACATGCGTCAGCAAAGTCATATATATAGCACCAAGTACTATCTGTATTCAAATATTACCAAATATAGCCCTAAAAACATGTATATATTCATGGCTCATTTGTAGCACTGATATCATTCTCAGTATTTTGCTTTAAATTTTTTCCACAAAATTTTTCTGACGACTAATTGCCAAAATTGTTGACAAAATAAATTGACGCAGTGTAAATAGTCCATAAAATTTACTGACACAATTCTGAAAAATAAATAAATTTTAATTTAAGAAAAAAAATTCTTTTCGCTAAAACAGTTTCGTCACGCTCCCTCCCACTGGTCCAAAATGCCATCTACATATTCATATTCGTGTTTTCGTGTACTATCTGGGTGTCTTTAGGGCTGAAATACAGTTTCCCACGCACACTCCGCCCACCGATCCAAAATATAAATTTCGTTTGCATATTTATATTTGTGTAGTCGAGTACTACCTGTGTATTTAATTTTATGTCTCTAGGACTAAAATACAGTTTTGCCACGCCCCCTTCCCCCAATGATGTAAAATTAAAATGTCGTCTACATATTCGTGTTGCAGTGTACTATCTGGGTGCTAAATTTTGCTCCCTCTAGGTCTTAAATACAGTTTTGTCACGCCCACTCCTCCCACTGACCCAAAATTCAAATTTTGTTTGCATATTTATATTCGTGTTGTCGAATACTATCTGTGTATTAAATTTTATCTCTTAAGGACTAAAATACAGTTTTGCCACGCCCCCTTTGCCCACTCGCTCACTGATCGAATATATAAATTCCGTCTGCATATGCATATTCGTATTGTCGAGTACTATTTGTATACCGAACTTTATTTCTCTGGAGCTTAAATACCGTTTGGTCAAGCACTCTCCGCCAACTGATACAACATTTAAATTTCGTCAGCATATTCATATTCGTGTAGCCGAGTACTATCTATGTGCCAAATTTGATTTCTCTAGGGTTAACATACTCGTGTTGTCGAGCACTATCAGGGTATCAGATTGTATGTTTCTAGCTCTAAAAAAAGCTTTGCCACGCCCACTCCGCCAAGTGGTCGAAAATTAAAATTTCGTCAGCATATTCATTTTATTCGGGTTGTCGAGTACTATCTGGATATAAAATTTTATCTCTGAAAAAGTTTTGCCAAGCCCACTCAGCCCATTGGGTCCAAAATTAAAATTTCGTCTGCATATTCATATTCGTGTTGTCGAGTTCTATCTGGGTATCAAATTTTATCTCTCTAGCTCTAAAAAAAAAGTTTTGCCACGCCCACTCCGCCCATTGGGTCCAAAATTTAAATTTCGTCTGCATATTCATATTCGTGTTGTCGAGTACTATCTGGGTATCAAATTTTATATCTCTAGCTCTAAAAAATGTTTTGCCACGCCCACTCCTCCCATTGGGTCCAAAATTTAAATTTTGTCTGCATATTCATATTCGTGTTGTCGAGTACTATCTGGGTATCAAATTTTATCTCTCTAGCTCAAAAAAAAAGTTTTGCCACTCCCACTCAGCCCATAGGATAAAAAATTACTAAATATATAGCCTATACTAATTTCCATATAGTACACTAACTGTCTTCCAAATTTCATTGAAATCGGTTCAGCCGTTTAGGCGTGATTGAGCAACAAACAAACAAACAAACAAACAAACAGACAGACATTCACATTTATAATATTAATAGGAAATAATGTATACCAAGGAAATAATTTCAGAGTTGTTAAAACCACATATATTTGTTAATCCATAAATGGGCTATATATTCAACCCTCAAAATATATACAGCATAACCAATTTCGGCGATTCATTTATGAATGGCAGGTCAAAAACTGTACCTACCTCGTGCTTTTATCTATATTTCTAAAATATATGTTTTTTAAATGTTCATAAAAATGGTAAAAACTATTATATTTCATTTTAATTTTATAATAAACTTAAAATCAATTGTCTACAATTAAATGTAAAAAACGCCTCGGTAGGTCATTCAGAAGATATAAATACTTTTAAGTAAAGATGGGCATTCGGAATATAACGTCCGCAACGGAAAACAAGGTTTTTTAAATTTAACTGTTTTAATATTTAGTTTTTCCTCAATCCAAGTACGTTCGTAAAGAGAGCCAATAGTGCGCTTAAAATATATATATATATAAATATGTATTTTTACAATATTCTACAGAAAATATGAATGACAAAGTGCGTAACGACCACAACGGAATGAATTTTTTTAAAATTTTATTTATTGAACACAGCAATTGAAAACTCATATGAAATGTTTGTGGAATGGGGCATTAAATCTATTGTTTCAGCCAAAGATGCAACCTGTTGGCGGGAATGATATTAGAAGCGTTTCATATACTTCAACATAATTCCACACTACTGCCATGTATTGCAGTTAGTCAACTGTTACGGTGCTAGTACCATATTGATCTGTATTGTATTAATGCAAATGTACATACAATCTTTTCTCATGATCAAACAAATATACATTCTGAATTTCCGTTAAATTGCTCAAATTTTCTAAATAAGTCCACCCCAGCGCCACCTGTCGGGTCCATTTGTACATAAAATGTTTTCTCTTTATCAAACCAATATACATTCTGAATTTCTGTTAAATTGGTCCATCTACTCAAATTTTCGAAATAAGTCCACTCCATCGATACCTACCGGGTCTATTCATAAAATATATATAATTCTTATATTTATACCTGTGTTTGTCAAAAGTTCCTTAACAAACTGTCTGCTGTGGATACAATTTTTATGATAAATAAGATAGTAGGAAAAAGTGTAACGCCCGCAACGCAACGTCCGCAACGGACGAATTTCAAATTTTTGGATGAACCACTAAATATATAACTCTTAATAAAGCCTTTTTAAAATCCCTAAATATTGGTCTTTCCTTTATGTATTTCGATTTTTTTGTTACTATGCAATATTTGCTAATATAGATGGAACTACACGTTGACATCCAAAACTACTTCCATTTTTTGTAACGACCGCAACGGCACTTTTGGCTCTAATATCTTTTTTGTCAAAAGTAGTTAAGCAAACAATTACATGTCATTTCAAAGTACTCTCAAATAACTGTTGTTTGCTGAAGTTTATTTATAAATATCTCACTCATAACGCAAACAGGATTAATAAAACAAAACATAAATGCGTACGAGTGTAACGTCCGCAACACAGGATTTGCCCATATAATATTTCCTAATTTCGGAAATAAATACAATTTTTTTTTTAAATAATTTTGTCACGTCACTTTTCACAAAATATGTTGTACAAAGAAATTAAAACCAGTAAGAAAGTTTCAGTCGGACATCCCAACTTGTATATACCCTCACCCTCAGTAAAACACAAAATTATCTCTAATATTGATATTATTACTCGATTGGCGGGTGGTTCATTTGTATAGGAGGTACCAGAAGGGGCGCGGCTAGACTTCCAGTTTGTTTCTCCAAAATATTGTCCTGTTATAGCTTAACAAAATACAGAATTTAGACACGGTCGTGTCGAGTGTATTGACATTATTACTCCATCTTTAAAGTGGGCGGAGTGGTACATTTGTATGGAAGGTACCAGAACGGACGTGGCTAGACTGACATATTTTTTTTCGAAACTTTATCCTGTTATAGCTTTACTAAATACAGAATTTGGGTACAATCCCGTTGTGTGTATTGATATTATTACTCGATTTCTAAAGTGGGCGGAATGATGTATTTGTATGGGAGATACCAGAAGGGGCGGGGCCATGTAGTCCATTTGCAATACCGTAAATAGTTTTGTGCAAAATTTCAAAACATTTGTTTGCGTTTATCGAAAGTTATCGTGCGTACCAGCTGGACAGCCAGACAGTCAGACAGACGGACATGGCCCAAATCGAATTTTGTTCAAAGAAACTTAGGGTCTAAAGTGAATCCTTCTATGTGTCATGAATCGAATTTGGTTAAAAGAAATTGTGACTCCCGCTATGTGTTACACTTTTGGGTCGTAGCAAATGATATTTATATGCCCTCTTCAGGTAATTTTAAAACCAATTTATAATATTCCAAATCATGTTAAAAATGGTTTTATCAAAAAAGTCCGACTTAATACTCCGCAGTTTGTGTTTTTGTGAAAGAAGACAAAAATTACTTAATTTTTGTCATGTATCGTCACCCATTTTATTTGCTAATAATTTAGGACCGTCAGTTCAAAGGATTTCGTCTCTCTTACTAAATAAAGAGCTTCCTAAGTAAGTAAGTATCACACAAAAAGATAATGAAGTAATAAAAAAAATTAACTGTTTCATTGTTTCTCACATATGGGACTATGGAATTGCTCATATGTTCTATAAAAGTGTTTTTTTTTTTGTTGTGCAAAACAAATAATTTTTTCACGCAAAGATTTCGATACTATAAAATGTTACTATTATTTTCTCTGATACTGCTGATAATCTCTGAAAATTAGTTGAGCGACAAATCTAGGACCAAACCAAATTAATGATTTCAACACACAAAAAACTCCCTTTACAGGTCCTTGCCTGAACTTTGGTGTGATGGAAAATCTTAAATATTTTCCCTATTCAACTACACAAACAATGTCAGCCACCCCAAATGCCAAATCACCCTATGAAAACCAAGACACATAATTCAAAATGACACTTTTTTTTAAATAAAAACCACAAAATGTGCGTCGCGTCGCCTTGCCAATGCGTTATAAATTCTTTAAGTTTGACTCATTTTTCTTTTTTCAATTTAAAACAATTGTAGGGCCTTTTCCTTTTCCATAAACTTTGTATCGTAATCATCATTGGCTTTTTCACATAGAAAAATTAATACAAATGGTTAATGAGTTTCTGAGTATAAAAATGAAATGTTTCGAAACAACGAAAAAACATTTGCGCGTGGTTACTGTTCCGAAACATGACAGACGACAGGAGTCCGCCGCAGCCAATGTAACCCCATCCATTGTAGTGGAGGCGGTATAACTGCAAATGGAAAAAAATTAATTAAAAAGTTAACCAAAACATCAACTGTGTACAATTAACTGCGCTGTTAAATTTTCATGTGATGCTACCCAGCGCAACTGGCGGCAATGTCGCCCCAAATGGAGAATGTGAACTTGTGGAACCCCTAATTGCTAACTACAAATTGAAAAAAAAACTCAATCTACATATTTGAGAAATGTCAAGAGCAATATTGCCAATTGTTAACAGGGCAAATTGTAACCTTTTACGGTTTTTTAGTATGCGCACACAAACACACACTCACACACACTTCAAGGCCAATCGAAAGGACGACTTTGGGATTCTTAGTTTTAAGTGTTGAAATCAAACAAGACGAATTTAGGGTGCACCCATAGCGCACAATAGAGTAGCTAATATGTAGCAACACTTTTCGCGCGAGACACATACATATTGTATGCATGAGAAGTTCCTAGAATTTTTTTACATATACACAAATTAATTTACATATGAGTACAACATTTTTGTTTACAAGGATATTTGTCCAAACACCCACACACACACACACACAGGCTTATATTCAAGTGGCTGTTATGATGTTAATAAATGAGTTTGCCAACCGCAAACTTTCTTAAAGTTCGGCGCACAAGCTTTAAATAACAACGCTGTGGTAGAGGTGGCAGCATATGTACTATATTGTAAGCATGTTGGCAAAATATCCGAGCGCATTTTATTCAACTTTAGTAACATTATTAAGTACACAATATAGCAATCACATGAGTTTGTTTGTGTACGTACTTAGTTATTTGCAAATATGAAGAAAAACATATTTTGAGAGCAACATCTCTCGGTGAGATCTCAAGATGGTGTATGAAAAAATGTAGTTAAATGTAGCTAACATATTTCTTATGTAAATGATAATACAATGTTTGTATACTAGTTATCGTTTAAGTATCCTAACATTATGTTATTAAGTTGTCGATTTATGTTGTGTATCAAATAAAATAATGTTGTAAACTGGAGTTGCAGAATATTTATACAGAAAATTATTGGCAAAACTGCAAAGTCTGTGCAGCTTTAGGTTGTTTCATTAGATTCCGCATTAGTTTTGAACTATAATATTTTGAAATTACACACTTATTACCAAGGCAACCGGAAATATGTTACATCATTTTTCTTACAATGAGATATTAAAAAATGGGTAGTGTATTTACATGTTTCATGGTCCTACAAGTGTTTTGAGACCTATTTGTTAAAGCATATTTTGACATTTTTACCCATAAAGTGATATTTCCACATATTTTGGTATAAGGAGCATAATATTAAAAAAAACCTTCCTTTTTTACATTTTTTAGGGCATAATTTTTAAAAATATCCCTTTTTAAGCATATTATTTGCACATTAATTTTTTGTTCGTAAAAACAAGATAGTCTTGGCAACTCTGTTAGTGTTATGACAAATACTGTTTTACACAACTGTGAAATGTTAAACGTATATAAATCCTGTTTTTCGGGAAGTAGTCGCGTGCTCCAACAACTATGCCACTGCCGGTCCCCTTGGAAAGGACTAATCACTCGACAATTGCTCGACTGTGTGACGACGCCATCTAAAATCTGGACGTCAACTTAGTGTCTTGCTTTTTGTGATGGATGCAGCTCCATACATGGTAAAGGCTGCAATAGCTATAGTGGCATCGATTGTGTGAATTGTGATTGTGGTCTCTATCGATTGTGTTAATGTATTAAGAATTTATATGAAAACGTAAATAAAGATAACGCTAATGTCAGGAAAGTATTTTTTCAAATTCCATGTAGAGTGGAACTTTTTATACAAATATTTCCAGACCTTGCAATACCTCCAGAACCTATAACAACATACTGGGGAATATGGCTGGAAGCAGTTAATTACTATGTCAATAATTATGACGACATTTTGAAGGTCCTAAGTGAATTAAACGATGAAGACGCACACTTCATTTAAACTGCAAAGGATGTCTTGAAACACCCCCAAACTAGATCTGACTTGATTTATATTGCTTCAAATTACTATATTATTGCAAAACATATTACAAATTTGCAAACATCAGGTCTTACGTTTATTGAACAAGTTCCAGTGATTGAAGACAATTTTAAGTTGAATAATTATCTACCAAAAATTAAATTGATCATGTGGTAATTGATGGCAGGCATGCATCTAGTGTCATGGATGTGCGTGTGATCTTTGGTGCTAATATTGGCTCGGATCATTACATGGTTGTGTAATGTCCGCTTGTTAAATTTAACTCTCATCATATTTCTTTAAATAATTGCGATACTCCAATCTTAATTTTAAGATCGATTCAAATCTGTTAAGTTAACAGTAACTATGAAGATACAACAATGTAACTTCTAGCTACCATCTCTGTATTTTTTGGTGTTGTTGATGTTGTAATTTTGACAACTATGTTCGAAACCAGCATTGCTAGTTAACCATAACTATTTCTTGGCCCGCTCATAAATTGTGCTACTTCCTTCTGCTTTCAACTCTTGGCGAATAAAGTACTACCTCTAAAAAATCAACTAAATATAGTGAGTGACTTGGGAAATAGTTTCACCAACTATAATCGACAATTAACTCAGTAATCAATATAGTGAAATTTATTTTATTGGATAAAAATTTTCTGTTTGTGAAAATTAAAGGTAAATTTGTGCATATTTTTATCACTTTGTGGTCAATAAATTAATTATTTGATTTTATTTTGACCAAATCCAGTTTATTGAACAAATCCACGCCAAAGAACTTCATGTGAAGTCAAATATTTCTAAAACCTTGGCCGAAGAGTTTTTATCAAACTCACTTTTATCTCGACGAAATTGGCATATTTTTGTTCATAGTGCCAAAGTCTCACGAAAATCGACAGCTGTACTTAAAAACAAGCAATTAGCACAATAATATCGCACTGCAAAGCTTACGGTGGCGACGCTAGGCCCAAGCTTGCGGGGCAAGAGAAGAGCGGTCACAGAACAAGAAAAAAATCAGCCTGGTTACACAAATTGCAAGTGCTAATGCATGATCCAACACCAACATTGAACGATTTTCGTCAGATAAGGAAGAAAGAAGCAATACTCCTCTAACTACTTGGCAAGACCATTCAAATATATTTGTTGAGTTCTATTCAAAAAATCTAGTTATTCATTTATATTATTTCTTCAACAGAAGTGCGGCATTTAGGAATAGAAAATACAATTTAACTATATATTACAACAACAACACATTTGTAAAGTGGATTAGAGAAGAGAGAAATTAATGATCATTATCCCTAACCCCTATACAATCACGTTGACACGGTAATCATCACATTAACATCATCTAACTTAAACAGCATTAAACATCGAACATCAAACATCGAACTTCTGGAAGGCCTTCTACGATTTTCGGATGATCGGTGAGTACATGATAATAAGCAAAAACAACAAACATTTTATTTTCGAGTTATTACTAGAGTCATACGTTTGGTATAAAGAAACAAACATATTTGTTTGATCATCGATAGTTTTTCTTCTCTCTCTTCTAATCACCTAATACTCTTAAAATGAATCGCATTTCTAACACTCTTAAATTTAATTTTGCCAAATCACAATAGCCAAACCCTACAACTACAGTGTTATAACATTAAATTCTATCAACCAATTACAAAGTACTTATTTTTTACTACAGATAAATAGTGTCAATTGAAAGTCGCAACTTCTGATAATTTTGTTGTTTTTTTTTCTAATATGTAGTGTTAATATTTTTTCTTAAATTTACCCAACATATAAAATATTTGTAACAATATATAAATTTTGAAACCCTTCATGAGAATCATGTGAATAAATAGTGAAGTTATAATAATGAAGTGTTAAATAAAAGATTCTGTGTTTTCGTGAAACTAATGTGGTAATAAGAATTTAGATCCTGTCGTATTAGGGGTCCTGAAATTCTATAATGCGCAATCAGGACATCGGAAAGGGAGGGTAAGACAGCGCGTATCTCTCGTAACATCTGAGAGTAATAGTGGAGTTGTGTGGACGCTTAAAATTAATTTTATTTAGTTCATTTAATTAACCAAAGCAAAATAATAGTCCCTGATTCATATTAATTATTAATTTTCGCATTCCATTTACAAAAAAAAAAAGGGAGTCTTTATAATATTTTTGTGATCTAAACGGTCCTGAGGAAAAGGACGAGAACCCCCCACCCGACTGAAGCTAGTGCTTTAAGGCTCCCGCAGTCCTCGTTTCTCTAGACCCAATTGGTACCATCACCTTACCAATAACAACACCGAGAATTTATTTTGGCAAAGGGGTACTGCCGTCGACCAACATATTGTTATTATATTTGGCTGTTGTTACTATCCTTAGGGATTTGAAAGTTACATTACAGTTGCAGCCAAGGTGCGCACAAGATTGAGCAGAGCGAAAAACGCACGTAACCAAACACAAAGAAAGCTGGACATTGCGAAGCTGCAAACCCCAGAGATAGCTACTGCCTACTCCAACCAGCTCTCCCAACTTTTACGACACAACGCCTCTACTTCTGACGTTCCCGATACACAGTGGCAGCATATTGCGCGTTCCATGGCAACCGCCGCAACAACCGTGCTAGGATATGAAAAGCGGCGCTCAGACGAATCCTGGTACGATGAAGAATGTCGCATAGCGTCTGAGGAACAGGATGCTGCTTATAGGGAAACGCTACAGCCAATTGTAACCCGTGCTGTTAGGGAACGGCATTAGGAGAATGTAAAACGGGCGAGGCAGTATTTAGGCGAAAAAACGTTAGATGAAGGAACGGGAGAACGAGGATATAGAGCGATACAGGGATAGAGGTGAGTGTGCTGCACATATGGAGAGAACACTTCCAGCAACTGCTGGTTCCAGAAGGCAGCCCATGTGAAGTTATCACGCCAATTGTCGACGACGGCTTAGATTGCCCACCACCAAGTCAAGCCGAGGTAAGAAGAGCAATATCGCGGCTGAAAAATAACAAAGCAGCCGGAGCCGACGGTCTGCCCGCAGAGCTCTTCAAGTCCGGTGGCGAGGAGCTGATAACGAGCATGCACCAGCTCCTGCGCACGGTTTGGCTTAAAAAGTGCATGCCCGACGATTGGAATGTAAGCGTATTATGTCCTGTGCTGAAAAAAGGTGATCTAAGTGTGTGCTCCAACTACCGCATATAAGGTCCTGTCGAGTGTGCTATGTGAAAGACTAAAGCCAGTGTTATCCAACCTGATCGGGCCTTATCAGTGTGGCTTTAGACCTTTAAAATCAACAACTGGCCAGATTTTCACACTTCGGCAAATCCTGGAAAAGACCCAAGAGAAACAGATCGACACGTACCATCTTTTTGTCGACTATAAAGCTGCCTTCGACAGCCCGATACGGCAGAAATTACTTGAAGCCATGGCTGAGTTTGGTATTCCAGCAAAGCTGATACGCTGACTGACACGAAGTCTTCAGTGAAGATTGGCAAGGACCTTACGGAGCCATTCTATACCAGACGAGGCCTAAAACAAGGCGATGGCCTATCGTGCGATCTCTTCAACATTGTGATGGAGATGATAATGAGAAAAGCTGCAGTAAACACGAGTGGCACTATATTCAACAAAAGCCACATGCTACTCGCGTACGCTGATGACGTAGACATCATCGGTCGAAAACTGCGGGATGTGACTCCAGCCTTCTCAGGTACACAGAAGGAATCAGCGAAAATGGGCCTAACGGTAAACGAGGACAAAGCGAAGTTATTAGTTTCAACGAACAAAGAATTTACTCGTTTGGGAAACTGCGTGAACGTTGACAACTATAATTTCGAGGTGGTAGATAATTTTGTCTACCTAGGCTCCGCCATCAACAAAGCAAATAATGTCAGCCTAGAAATCCGGAGAAAAATCCTGCTTGCAAATAAATGCTACTACGGACTAAGCAAGCGATTCAATGACAGAGCCCTCTCTTGACGAACAAAACTCCGGCTATACCAGATACTGGTTCTACCTGTCTTAATGTATGGCTCAGAATCCTGGGTTATGACACAAGCGGATGAATCGGTTCTGGCGGTATTCGAGAGAAAAATACTCCGTAAAATATATGGGCCCATCATCGTTAACGGAGAGTATCGGCGTCGAGTGAATCATGAGCTGTACGAGCTGTACACTGACATTGACGTGGTCAAACGCATTAAGGTGCAACGGTTGCGTTGGCTAGGTCATGTTGTACGCCCATTGTTGTTGACTCCTTTTACAGCAATGAGAAAACTGCAGTAACATCCTGCATATTTCGTTGGCAACTGGCGTGTGGCTATTGTGGAGTAAAGTGCCATATTAACATTAGACATACACGAATTCAAGTTCTTCCAAAGTTGTTATTAGTTAAATAACTAAAAATCTGAACTAGTACAAAACTGTCATTGAACTCTGACAAATTATGTCTTTATTGAAAACATGACTGTTATTTATAAACTTTAAATCAAATCAAATTGTTTTTAAATTGGTAATCATTTAAAGCAAAGTTTTATTAATGTCGACTTTTATGCCACCGTCAACGTTCGGTATTATATTCAATCATATTAGGTTTAAAAATCCGTAGCGACATCAATACAAAAGCAACGTCTTGTTAAATGTAGTTGCTACGAGTAATGAAAACGTTAATTCCACTATCTTTTACATTTTTAACTACGAAACCATTTTGTGTGAAGCTATAAACATATTTCAATGACCACGTTAACGTCTAAAAATAAACAATGTACTACCATTGGCGAAGAATGTACAGCGTATAATATATATGGTACACCGGTCATGCTATGTAGTTTACATACAATTTAAATACGCCCACAAATTCCACAATATCAATTGTAAAATTAATTAAAACTTTTTCCCCATTTGATTCTTGCCATAACTGCACCGGAAGTGCGGTGTGATATTTTACTTATCCTTAATATGAACATGTTTTTTTTTCACTCGAAATTATAACAAAAAAATTTCAATTTGCAGGTGTCCAGATTTTCAACAGAATTGTTGTTTTCATTTCTTATTCGTACAGCGCAACATTTTTCGCAATAAAAGTAATTTAAATCTGTAATGAAGTCTTCGACGCATCACATTTGCCTCAGCCATGAAACCTATTATTGTCTTCTTCTCCTCTATCATTTCGCTTGCAACTCATTTTAAACATGCGACTGATGCTAAGTGTGCCAACAATCAGTTATGTATGTACATCATAACGAAGAAATGGAATGTCGCAACTCTCAAGGAAGCTGTAAAATTTAACGGAGCGGAAAAAATTCTCAATTACGCTTACGTTAATTTGCATATATCTGTGACACGACGACACTGATTTAAAGGTTGACAGACTAGTGCGTAAGTGCAAGGATGTTTTACTTATTTGGGCCATGTTGACAACAAAATTGTCAACAATTCATGATGAATTTACAATTTAATGATGTAAATATATCCCTGGCATCTGTTGTAAGAATACAGATCAGATGCTTACTGTAGTATAGTATCCTGTATGAAAGAAATGAAATTTTTGCAAAAGTGGGTGTATTTGATTATAGTCGTTTTGCGTGCGAGTGTTGCCATTTATTTTTTACCTGTACAAAGTGTAACTAGGTTATTTTTTAATTTAATTGTATTAAAGATTTTTTAAAAATCCGAAATTCCCTAATTTCGGTTAGCTAAGATTATATATATTGTTGTGCATTGGACAACATATGCAATTTTATTTTAAATTTAAGTTTAGCGATGTTGATACCCAAATAAATTAACTTCTATTTTTAAGGAACTTTATAACACAGTAAAACATTTTTCAGTTCATTGATTTGGAACTCAATTTTGAGAACTGCACGTGAAAGTAGCCCCATAAAGAGGAAGTTCTGCATCATTCGTTTTGTCAAGTTACATGTCATAATAATTTAATGTCGATTTGAAATTAGTAAGTATCGTATCGTATGGAGGAATTTGTCACGTTTTAGGCTCTTTTGTTTGACATAATTCGAGAACCACTAGTCCGATTTAGCTGAATAACTGAAAGTAAGAATTATAATTCCTTTAACCTGTTCATAAAAAGTTTCCCTACATAAGCAACAGTTTTACTTTTCCATTCACCAAATGATTTTGAAGTGTTTTTATTTTGTAGCGGTTACAATAAAACTGTTGTACTCCTTGGCGTATGATTTACGTGGAATTTTAATTATGATAATCATACGCCACCATATAACAAAAATACCTAAAATGTGACAAATATCCCTATACGATTTTAGCATTACTCGTTTGATTTTGAAAATATGTAATACGATTTATGTCTCCTGTTTTCGTTGTTTGCATATTCAAGTGTTACTCTGTAAAATAGTTTCGTGTTGATCCACTCGAATTACGAATTGCCTAAAATTCCGTTATATTTTATTAATTATTATACTAAATACACCGACATCTACATATCTTTGATCGGCGGTCTCCTTGTTACTTTTAACAGGAATTCAAGCTAATCGTCCTACGTCTGGCAAAAACCTTTAAAAAACTAAATTGTAGGTCCTGTTTGTATGGGTCTAATGACAGATGTGTATAAACTCAAGGTAACTTGGTTGTTCCAGGGAATGGGAGATAACAATAATCATCTCTCTTTGGAGGTCCTCAAGCAGCTCACAGTGTCTGATATTTAAGGCGTTCCCCGGTGGGTGCCACTGAATATTCGTTTAGTGGTATCACATACGAAAAGGCTCAATGTTTAGTATCCTAAATAGCATGCTACCACTGATGTGTCTTATAAAGTAGGTAACAGAAGTTACTGAAGCTCAAAACAAAGGTTTTTTAGTGGCTTTGGCAGCCCCAAGAAGCTAGGATCGGGTGCTGTGGCTTATTAGGCCACAATATCGATTACACCCCCGCGAACTTTATAAGGACCATGATTTAAGGATAAGCACCTGAAATGCTCTAACTCTCCAAAGAGATGGTGCCTCCATCCAAATGGCGGATGTCCTAAGCAAATGCATCACTGCCAATCAGGAAATGCTATTCACGAAACATGGATGCACACGACGAAATAACTGTAAAATCTCTTACAGCATCCATGCAGAAAGACACGAATTTTGATGCGGATTCATAGACGAAAAGAGACTTCGACACCTGTTTACTCGGTTTGAACTTGTAAGTGACCGAATTGCCACTATGCGTATCAAGGCGAAATATTTTTACATCACGCTGATTTGTCCGAAAGCCCAGACGGAAGAGCGTCTAGAAATATGTGACTGCTGCCCTTCACAGATCAAAATTGTTTTGGGAAATTTAACTGCTAAAATAGAAAGGGAAGATGTTCTTGGTGCAGAAATCGGAAAATTCACAATAACACCTCCGCTAACGGTTTTAAATTGGTTAGCTTCGCGTCGGCAAGAAAACTGGCAGTGACTGGAACCAGATTCTCGCATTAAGACAAACTGGATATCCCCAGATCAAAAGACAAGCAACCAGAATCGATGGAAGGCATGTCTCATGCGTTATGGACGTGCTTGAGATGCGCGGTGCAAATATTGACCACCACCTAGTTGCAGCCAAGGTACCAAGGTACGCGACTAAGCAGCGCTAAAAATGCTCGTAAGCAAATGCAAAGGAAGTAAGACATCACAAAGATGTAAGCCAACTCTGATGTTCCCGACACACAGCAGAACCATAATGCGAATTCTATGACCACTGCCGCAACGACTGGGTTATGAAAAACCACGCTCAGACAAACCCTGGTACAATGATGAATGTCGCGAAATGTCTGAGGAAATGGATGCTGCATACAATGCAAAACTGCAGCCAATGGCGAGCGTTATGATGAGAAATGGAGGGAAATGAAACGGCTATTCAGGCGGAAATAGCGTCGGTGGAAGAAATGAGAGAGTTAGGATATCGAAAACTACTGGGATAGAGGTGAGGCCCGAAAGTTCTACCAAAAGGTAAAAAGTAAAGGTCTGGTCACGGACACTCAGAATAGCATAAGTGTCGTAATCACACCAATCATCGACGATGGAGTAGACTGTCCACCTCCGAGCCAGAACGAGATCAGCACGGCAATTGCACGACTTAAAAATATTAAAGCTGCGGGAGTTGATGGGCTGCCGGCAGAGCTTTTTAAAGTCGGCGGCGATGAGCTGGTAACATGCATGCACCAGCTCATAAACACGATTTGGCTCCGGGAGTGCATACCCGATGATTGAAATCTGAGCGTCCTATGTCCCGTGCTTAAGAAAGGCGATCCAAGTGTGTGTACCAACTATTGCGGGATTAGCCTTTTACCCATCGCATACAAGGTCCTGTCTAGTGTGTTATGTGAAAGGCTAAAGCCAATTCTGGCGAACCTGATTGGACCTTACCAGTGTGGCTTTAGACCTGGTAAATCCACGACCGACAAGATATTCACACTGCGACACCTACCATCTGCTCATCGATTACAAAGCAGCATTCGACAGTCAGATACGACTGAATTTGTATCCCCGCGAATTAATTCGACTTTGCAAATATCTGTCAAAGCCATTTTCTACCAAGAGAGGCTTTAGACAAGGCGATAGTCTGTCCTGCGATCTCTTTAACATCGTAATGGAGATGATCATGCCGAAGGCTGCAGTAAACACGGCTGGTTCCATCTTCAACAAAGTCACATTTTGCTCGCGTGTGCTGATGATATAGATATCATTGGACGTGGTTTGCGAGATGTTACTGCGGCTTTTGCGAGCATTGAAAAGCAGTTGGCGGAAATGGTTCTTGTGATACATGAGGACAAAACCAAGTTATTTGTTTCAACGAACAAACTCGTCCACTCTGGGACGCTGCGTGAACGTTGACAACTAAAACTTTGATGTGGAAGATGATTTTATCTACCTTGGCTCCGCCGAAAACAAAAATAATAATATTAGCCTGTAAATCCGAATGCGCTGCCTCGGACACATCGTACGAATGGACGAAAACGGTCCAGCTTGAAAATACTTCGGCAATAAACTCGAGGGGCGGCGTAGGAGGGGGCGGCCAAAACTACGATGGATGGAAATGTTAAAGAGCTGTTAACTAAGCTTGGTATGACGGACTATCTACGGAGCCTGTGAGGCTACTGATAGATACATTTCTGTTGTTGCTGCCATTAAAGAAGAAGAAGATGAAGTATGGCTTTAGACCTGGTAAATCTACCGTCTATCGTAAGAAGCTCTGAAGGCCAGCTTTGGTATGTATGTGGACTTAAAAAAATCCCCATCCCTTTACGAAATTACTTTACTTAGATTTCCGTATGTATATTTAAGAAAAGTAATATTTACATCCTAAATAAAAAAATTCGTTCTCCCGTTATAAAAATTTCACAACTTTTTGTTCCCTCGAACATACCTCGCAATGTTTATGGAGAGACCCATACCATGTCATCGCGTATTCCTTTCGTTGCACATGACCGACCCTAACACAAAGATTTATGATCCAGGTTAGGATGAAACCACGAATCACATAAAATCTACGATTATATCGTGGCCCTTTAACAATACAATAATGTTTCAGTGACACAAGTGAAAAGCTGCTGGTTACCAGAAGTCAATGGACACGTTTACAATGGAGGGTTAATTAATTTTGTATGTACGTACGCTGTGGCATGTGGCTCCGTCAAATGACTGACCTCATTTAAAATGGCCACCATATCATGGCTTCATATACAAAACGAAACGAAACGAAAAAAAAACACACACACAAAAAATATAATATCAGTACAAGTGGGTGGATGTCATCATATATGGAAATTTCACTCAAGTGGCGGATGAAGTACACAGAAGATGGGACGGGGCACACGCGAAAACATGTTGGAGGTTGTAGGTTTGTGACCTGAATTGTGTTGCCAATGGAATGAATGTACTCGGAAACTTTTTCTATTAAAACATGTTTTGTTCTATACACTACGTTATTACTCTGCTTTAAAGTTATTCCCTTAGTTGTTAATGCGAAATTGTTGCCGCAGCTATCCGGACTCACTTTGGTTCAATGACTCGTGTATCATGATGCGATGACTGTAGAAGTTGTATTGCCTTTGGTTTGGCTGCTGTGGCCACCAATGTTCTTCGCCAAGACCAAACTAACGTTATGAAAACAACGATAACCGCGAAAGTTAAAGTTTATGACAAGCGTATTATATAGAATCCCATGTGGGGAATGGTGTCCGTTCTTGTACTCAATGATAAGGACACAAAAGTAGAGAGCATTTCTTTGGATTTTTGTTTGTTTAATGATAGAGATAAGAAGATTTAGGTCATCGAAAAAAAGTCATATTGTACTAAATATCCCCTCTTATTTGGCATTTCTAATCAAACTCTCCCAATTACTATGCCCCTAACTACTAAGTTTCTGATACACAGTGACCGCATATTGCGCAATCGGAGGCACTTATCATGTATGGATAAAAATATATATACTCAGACATAACCTGATGACACGAAAAACATGGTAATGCTGCAGCCAATTTATACGCGTGTTGTGAGGGAACTGTACAAAAAGACGAATAGAGATGCGAAGGAATGTTAAACTGAAAAGGGGTATAACTTTGATGTTATAATAAAAGCAAACCAAATATGTGTGTCAATTCTCGCAGGTTCAGCTTTTTACTTACCGCATATTATGTATTGCACGAGGAATATAAATTAAAACTTGTTCTATACGACCAGATTGGGTCTTATAAGTATAGCTTCCAGACTAGTAAATCGGTATAATTTAAAACTCTAAGGATTAAAAAATTAACTAAATAGGTTTTTAAAAAATAACCGATAACAGGATGTCGTAAGTTCAAACCGTTATTAAAACAGATAGCATTTATTGAGCGGTGGTCACCTCCAGATGCCTTGATAATACTTTGATTAATCTTCTTGCTAATTATCTTGTACAACATTATCAAAATTAGAATATAAGTTAACTTCGTTGGTTTTTGTACTTTATTGTTTAAATCCATAATTACATTTTGTTTACCGCTACAACATTACAGTGATGATATCAAAAATTTTAATATGCAGACCAGGAAATTGTTATCACATATCTGGAGTACATTATAGCTTTATTCTTTATTAAAGCATTATGGATCTTCTTTTTTACTAAAGTGCGTAGCTGACCGTATATACAGGTTGTGGGCGATGTAGCACATTACTTACAAAATAAATACTTGCAAACTTAAATTGTATTCTTCCTTATCCCATCCTATTAATATTACATATATGTGAATGTGTGTCTGTTTGTTTGGTTGTTTGTTGCCCAATCACGCCTAAACGGCTGAACCGATTTCAATGAAATTTAGAAGGCAGTTAGTGTTCTGTATGGAAATTACCGTAGGCCACAATTTTTTTTTAATATTTGTCCCTATGGGCGGAGTTGGCGTGGCAAAACTTTTTTTTGAGCTATGGATATAAAATTTGATACACAGATAGTACTCGGCAACATGAATATAAATATGCGGACGAAATTTTAATTTTGGAGCAGTGGGCGGAATGGGCGTGGCAAAACATTTTTTTAGAACTAGATAGGAGAAATTTGATACACAGATAGTACTAGGCAAAACGAATATGATTATGCAGACGGAATTTTAATTTTGAGTCAATGGGCGGAGGGGGTGTGGCGAAACTGAATTTTAGCCCTAGAGAAATACAATTTGGTGAAGAAGTTTAAATTTTGTATCAGTGGGCGGAGAGGGCGTGACCAAACTGTATTATAGCCCCAGAAAGATGCAATTCGGTATGCAAATAGTACTCGACAATACGAATATGAACATACAGACGGAATTTAAATATTCGATCAGTGTAGGAAGGGGCGTAACAAAACTGGATTTTAGTCATAGAGAGATAAAATTTGATACAATAACAGTATTCGACAATACAAATATAAATATGCAGACGAAATTTATATTTTGGATTTAAGTCCTAGAGAGATACAATTTGGAACATAGATAGTGTTCGACAACACGAATAAAAATATGCAAACGAAATTTGAATTTTGGGTCAGTGGGCGGAGTGGACGTAGAAAACTGCATTTTAGCCCTAGAGCGATAATATTTGATATACATATACTATTCGATACCAAAAGTACAATTTATTTTTATCAAAAAATTCATTTAGTGTACTACAAGTACATTTATTGTACTAAAAAGTACAATTTATTGTACCAAAAAGTTTTTCTATGGTACAAAAAAGTACATTTATTGTTCCAAAAAGAACACTTAAGGTATCGAAGAGTACTTTATTGGTACCAAAAAGTAGAATTTATTGCATAAAAAGAACAATTAATTGTACCAAAAAATACTTTAAATTAACTAATGTGTCAAAAATTATATGTACTGTATCAAAAAGTACTTTTATTTCTATCAAAAAATACTGTTTTTAAAGCAAAGAGCAAGAACTAAAAGATTTTTTTCCCTTAAATTCTTAAAATTTTTAAATTTTATTTGCTGACACTTTTGACAACATGTTTTTCAGAAATAAATTTTAGCAATAAGTCGTTAGAAAAAATTTGTCGGGAAAAAAGTTTAAAGGGAAATACTGACAATGATGTCATAATATAAATGAGCCATGAATATACCGACAAAATATTTATTTTTAGTCGGCGGGAATGTGAAGGTGAACAATTTTTTTCCGATCGGTAGGCAGAAAGGAAAGTGGAAGTGATGTATTTAGGGCTATATAAGGTAACTAGTGGGCCCGGCAATGCTTCGCTATTGCATATCCCGTTATATTGGATGTCCCGTTATATTGGAATACAGAGAGTTATTTAAAGAATTTTTTTAAAGGTTTTCCCATGGACGTACGCAGGTATCTTAAAAGAGTACACAAAGTTGTTTATCATCGATTGATAATATATTATTTTTAACTTCTTGTAAGCGCGGAATACCTTGTGTTATCGAATATTGCCATTTTCACCCCCTAAACAATGTGTAGCCTATGTTACTCGCGGGGTTATTCGGAAGATTCCCTGAAAATTTCATCAAAATCGGTCCAGCCGTTTTCGAGTCCATACGTTACATATATACACACATCCTGTTTTATATATATAGAAGATAGAAGATATTTGTATGCAGATAGTACTTAGCGCTTTAGATATGAATTTGCTGACGTATGTTTTAATATCGGTTAGTGAGACTTTGTTAGTTTTATCAGATTAAGGAGTAACTTGGGGTTGCGAACAGTTTACAGAGCGTGCAAGAACGACGCTTAAGTTTAGCCCTTTAAGTAGGCGTGCCAAACATATTATAGATATTCGATAATTTAGCAATAGCGAAGCATTGCCGGGTCCACTAGTCTATATATATTAAAGACAGTGATGTTAGTTACTACGCTTATAACTCGAGAACGCCTGGACCGATTTCGATGATAAGCACTAATTCGGTCAGGTCAAGAAACAAAATTCTGAAAATTTTCCCGAAAAAAAAGTAATGAAGAAAATTCATTTTACCATACATTTCGTATGGATCGATTTTACAACGACATCTTAACTTAAAAACGAACATTATTTTAAATGCTGCCCAGCAGCAAAAAATGGAGCTTTGCATGCCTTCTTGCAGGCCTGCAAAGGCAGACACAAGCCCTACCCTTCAAATGCAGTCTTCATTTCAAATTAACATAGCGCGCCATAGGCAGGCAAGGCCTGCACATTCCCTTTCTCATTGAAGGCGTTTCAGTAGGCATACCTAGTATGTCCTGCTTAGAGTCCTGATAACAAGGGCCTTCTATGAGGCATTGCTATTGCAGACCAGCTTGCAGGCCTGCAAAAGAGCATTTATAGAAGGACCAAAATAAAAAAACATATGCGAATTATTTCCATATGTATTAAATGATTTCGTACTTTTTATAAATTTTTACTACAATTTGAAATAACTTTTTTTTTTAAACTCCAGCAGCGGGAATCGAACTCGCGACCTCAGTACTCATAGATGGGCATGCTACCTACTCGGCTATCACGTGATATAGTTGTTGTACGACAAATAGCATACATGTGGTTCTCATAAACAACATCATCTGTCTTACCTTCCGTTAAGAGGCCTGTCAACAGGCCTCATCGGAGAAGTGATAAGTGCATGGCTATGAACGTCAATTCTGCCTTCTGCTTATAGGACTGTCAACAGGCCTGTTTAAGGCAAGAAAGTTTGCATGCCCTTTGTGCACATCTATGGTATTTTTTGGGGTACACAGTAGGGCTGCTGACAGGCCAGTTTTAAGAAGGAAAAGAGGCATGTCTGCGGGATCTTTTCTCATCCTAGTAAGAGGCCTCATTGCAGTTATGGAATTTTTTGTTAGGCTTAGTGAAGGACTTATTATAGCCTGTATACATGCCTGGAAAAGGAAGGCGCATTTGAATGTCAACAAACTGCCTTTGAAGGCATGTTTGGAGGCATATTTATACAATGCCTCGTATTTTCCGCTGCTGGGTGGTTCCGGTATTGCCAGTAGATGTCGTTGTGTGCATCAACTTCTGACAAACGGAGCAGTTTTTTAAATTTTTATCAGCTTAAGACAGTTATTGTAAATAAATTTGATTAAATACATTTATTGTTTTGAAACGATTTTTTGTGAATTTGCTATTACCAGCGAAAAGTGACGTTAATTTCGGACTGTGCAATTAAATTTATGTAGATTACTTTAAAAATCAATTCTTATTCGCTGATTATTTCATTCAAAGTAATCATTTAATGTGCAATTCTATTTTCAAACGGTAAGTTGCAATGAAATTTGTTGAATTTGTGAGGTTATGACAAGTTCCTTAAATTTTTTCTATTTTGTCACAGTGTGTTATATTTAGATATGTCTCATTTCTATATATTTCAGTAAACATTGTGGAGTTTGAGCTCATTACCACGCTACTGTTAGTCAACCTGCAATCGATAGTGTGACTGAAACTTGTCATAAACTGTTTAAAGAAAAACACACGAATTCATGTATTTACGATAAGCTGCGTTTGACCAGCAACCATTTGTACTATTGACTAAAGTTTGTCCACAATTCAAATACAAATTACGTTAGACATTAACACCAAATATTATTGGCTGTTTTTATAGAATATTTTTTCTATGTATACAATACTGTCGCTAGCAAGAGCTGAGGTTTCATTTATTGTGGCCGTCATGACGGGACACTCTCTGATTGGAAGACACGTAGAGATACTGAAGTTGTGGCTATTAGTTTCTGCAGAAGCTGTGTCCTATCCTGGTGAACAGGTGGGATCATTACTAGCCTATTATTATTTTCTAAGGAACCTATGTGCTCCTGCCAATATTAAAATTTGATAATTCAAGAGCTTTTTTAATCGCTTGGGAAGCTTTAACGGGAGAATCTAGGGATTTGATTTTCGATTGTTTCCGTGGTATCACAATAGACTTCATGATCTAACCTAACCTATGCATGTTAACCTAACCAATGCATGTTGGCCTTTTATTGCCGTTTCGACCCTAAAATCCTCTTTTATGACGATCCATCTATTTGGGAAATTTTCATTTTCTAGGCAGGTGGTACAAATGTTTTTTGTTTTTATCGAGAACAGCGATATTGAAAAATCCATTCTTTTTTTCCACCAAATAGTCAGATTTTATGTATCTACTAGCTGACCCGGCAAACGTTGTTCTGCCATACAACTTCTGACTTGGCGAACTTCGTCTCGCTCCAAGATAACGCCTTCATATAAGCTCTAGAGTAATATTAAAACACATATAGTTCAAATTTTAATGTGACTTATTTGAATTTAATCGAAATCAGTGAAGAGCGGTCTGTAAAACTGCTGTATCCGATGGGTCGTTTTGCAACGTAACTCTCATGTTCGTAGTTAATTCCAACTCCTTGTCATTACGCCACAAAGACATTAATTTCATAAGCAGCAGTAGATTTTGAGATGGCGGGAAGCGTTTGACGAAAATCTTCCGACAGAAATATTATAGCCCCACCAAATCGTTTCAAATCACCTCATAAATCCTTAATATTTCGGTCAACTGCCTCCAAAGCTCGTCGATGCGCTATCGTGCATTTATCCCAAATGATGATTTTGCATTCTCGCAACAATTTCAATATCGCCGAACTTCTGGATATTGTGACCAATGGCTTGTCAACTGTGAGAAGATTCATCGGCAACCTCAAAACGGAGTGTGCAGTTTCACCACCTTTCAACAAAGTAACAGCAGAGGCAACAGCTAATGCAATTGGCGATCGAAACGCATACAAATTATTTGAGTTAACCTTTTTGTTCGTTTCTTTTCCTGATGACTTGTAAACAAACCTGTCGTTGTATTGACCATCTTTAAATTGTGGTGATATTCACCCTCTCCACGGCAGAACACCAACGGGTATTAAAGTGCATCATATGACCGATAAGTCTCCCGACGCTTGAGAACAACATCGTTGGATTCCACATTCTCACCCTGCAATAGCTGTGAAGCCGTCGATATTCATATGAACAACTTTAAACGCAGTTATCTCCTCACAAAAATGTTCGATCGCAAAAAGGATACAGTTGGGATCTCATCTTAAAATAGATTGGGATCTCACTTTGAAATGAGTAGCACGCCGTCGATATTCACATGGAATGGTAAAAAGGTGGTTAACATGCATGTGATCAAATCGATACCTTAATTCTAAGCCAAGGTATGTGTAAATTTAAAATTTTACAGAAAACGCCTTTAAAGTTTGAGAGTACATCATATAGATTGCACTTATATGTTAAGTTAAAAATCCTAAATCTACTAAATCATGTATTCGAAAACCGAATTGTTGGAAAAAGGTATTTTTCGAATAAACCGGAAACCGGTTTTCTGAAAAATTCAAGTATTTGAACACTATAATTGTATCCAATGCAGAAAATTTTGCAATTGTTCGATTATTTTGTGTTTAATAGAAGTAAAAATTGCACAACGTTGATCTAGTTCTATTGCCGAATAACCAACGAAATAGATCTGAAGGAACTTATGATCTTCGTTTGGTGGTGGTAACAAAGCGCCAGCTCGATGATGTATTTGCCCTTGAATTTGAATGTGTCGAGTCAATTTCGAACAAAATTAGAGGAATTATTTTTAATAATAACACTGAAACAAAATCAAACTTTTTCGGAAACACTCGAACTTTGGGCAAAACCTTACCTCAGTTTACACTTTGCCTAAGATATTCCTAGAATATTTATATTCATTATCTTTTTTTTTTTCTTCGTTTCTTTTGTTTAAGCAACGAAAAGAAATAAAATGTTTTTGCGACTTATTTGAAATAAGTGAAAAAAATATTTTTCACTGAGCTAGGGGTTTACTCAGCTCCAGTAATTCTATCTGAACTGCATAACTGCGTTCGTGCGGTATTTTTCACTGTTCCACTGTGTAATGAGACGCTTTTACCTTTTAACTCGGATTGTTGCCGGGTTGATCGACAACTTCGGCTCCGAATGACGGCATTTGAAAGCATCCTTCATATTTTTGTGTATTTGCCAGGAAATGTTTTGATTAGATTGTATTTCCATAGAGAAAGTAATATGTTACAATGGCACTGGCGGATGAGTCAAAACGGCAATTTCACCTTGCCACCAGCACAGTATTAGCCGGGAGTTTCCGATTGTAACTTCAATGCATTGCAATGCTGGCATACGACAGACAATAAACCGATATCAACGCAGCGAAGATCTTTGTAGGCGATTGTGGAATCGTATTCAAAAGCAGCGCGATTCAAGTCTATATTTACGACTGGTCTTCTTCTGGTAACATTTTGTCAAATTTATGGCACGACGTGTACGTCGTACAGCAAAATCGGTCCAGCCGTTCTCAATTGATGAATGACTATATGAATTACTATTACACCATTTTTATATATATAGATATTATTTATCTCGTTAAATTTTCCAACCAACATCAAAATCATCAAATCATGCGGAAACTGCAAAATTTCGTCTATTAAAAATCTAATTTATTGCGCTTTTCCGAAATTTTCCGAGTTTTTCTCTAATAATTTTCTATTTTTGCATTCGAAAAGCCATTTCGTAACAATTGCACTCAATTTTCCCGGCATTTTCTAAGGATTTCCCCAAAATTTTCTGGCATAAAAAAATCCTGCCAAATAGAACAATTGAAAGAAAATAGAGCAAACTGGGCCAACGTTCTCTCTTGATAAATTAATATAAATTTTTCACACTATATTTCACAATAATCCAAAATTTTTCAGCAACACAACAAATTTTGCACCTTTATGTCGTCTGAAATCATCAAATCAAGCGATACAATGGAAGATTTCGTCGAAGGCATCCAAATTTTTTGATTTTTTTCTGGAATTTTCCGAGTTTTCCATCAAGAATTTTTTCTATTTTTCCATTCGAAAAGTCATAATTGTTCGAAATTGTTCACATTTACATCGCCCAAAATTACAAAAACATACGATGCGATGCAAAATTTTGTCGAAAAAGACGATTTTTTTTGGCATTTTCCATAATTTTTCAACTAAAACTTTATATTTTTTCATTCCGCCAAAAATTTAATTTTGCGATTTACCTCAAATCAGGCGAGGAAATGCAAAATTTTGCCGAAAAATTAAAATTTTTCGATTTTTTCGGAATTTTCCGAGTTTTCCACTGAGAATTTATCTATTTTTCCATTCGAAAAGTCATTTCGGAATAATTATCCGAAATTTTTCGCAAGTTACAACGTTCAAAACTATCAAATCGTACGACAAAAAGCTAAATTTCGTCGAAAAATAGCATTTAAATTTTCGAATTTTTCCGGAATTTTCCAACAACAATTTTTTATTTTTACATTCGAAAACTCATTCGTAACAATTGCACACAAAATTCCATACAAAAAGGCAATTTTCGATTTTTCCAATTTTCCGACTTTTCCGGAAGATTTTCCCAAAATTTTCTTTCACATAAACCTGCTCCTGGCAATAACGAACAACCGAAAAAAATTTTGAGCAAAATCGGCCCAGCCGTTCTCAATTGATTTTTTTTTTTTTCATTTTTGCCACCATTTTTATATATATAGATATATATATATCTATATATATAAAAGAGGATGTGTGTATATATGTAACGTATGGACTCGAAAACGGCTGGACCGATTTTGATGAAATTTTCAGGGAATCTTCCGAATAATCCCGCGAGTAACATAGGCTACACATTGTTTGGATTTTTCTACATTTAGGGGGTGAAAATGGCAATATTCGATAATATGCAATAGCGAAGCATTGCCGGGCCCACTAGTATATATATAAAAATGAAACGGTCCATGTAATTAAAACCCAACACTTGAGAAAAGCTTAAACGATTTGTGTAATGTTTTTTTTTTCATTCGACTCCAAATTTTCAGGAGATGGTTTGTAAAGAAAATAATCCTCTCCAGATGGTTCTAGGGTGGACTTATATCGAAAATTTGAATGCATAGACCAATTCAACAGAAATTTAGAATGCATATTAGTTTGATCATGAAAAACTATTTTATGTATAAATGGCCCCTGTAGCTGGCGGGTGTATTTATATCGATAACTTTAATGGATAGACCAATTTAACTGAATTTCAGAATTTATGTTTGTTTGATCATCAGAAAATATTGTATGTACAAATGGACCCGGTAGGTGGCGTTTGGTGGTTTTTAATCGAAATTTTAACGAATGGACCAATTTAACTGAAATTTAGTAAGTATATTTGTGTGATCATGAGAACAAAATTTTTATATTAATGAACTCGGTATGTGCCGCTAGGGTGGAATAATAATGCACATTTCAACGAATCAAACAATTTGACTGAAATTTAGAATGTATATTTGTTTTATTATGAGAATTTTTTTATTTGTATGATTGGACCAGCAGTTGAGTTGTCTGGAGTAGAATTATTTCGAAAATTTATATCGATTGACCGATTTTACTCAAACTTAAAATGTATGCATTTGGAATGTCAAATGTTTTTAACATCAAAATTAAAGAGTAGTCTATATATTTATAAAGGTGTATGTACATTTTGATGTCACCACTAATTGCGAAAATGGTTAAACTGATTTGTACCAACATTTCAGTGAAAGTTGGGGATGGGCTAGAGATTGTCACCCAGTCCGCAAAATGGCTAAAGGTTGAATGGCGACCGAAACTAAAAAAATCCCCAAAGGACTTGGCCGCATCACTTCGAAACATTTTTTTTCATGATGTTTTAACCATAAAATTAAAATTCCAAGTAAATCATACGCCACGGAGTACAACGAAATATATTTTATGGTGAAAACATCACGAAAATATATCCATATCCATATTTTTGCAATTTTCATGCACTTGATGCAATTTTTTTGGGTCGGTCTATTTGAGGCTTTTTTTGCTCTGGTTTAGATCTAAAACTTTGCTGAAGACAAAAAGAAAAAATTCCGAACGGTTTATGAAATATTGACTCCGTAAAAATGGTCAAAAAATCGTGTTGGGGTGAAAATATTGGAGTATCCAACGATGACCTTAGAAATGTTGCACTGTGTTAGAATAGGTTTTATAGTTGTCATTTACGAATGATAAATATTTATGTAGTCTATACTAATCACATTACTCATAAGTGAACATATCGGTTAACGTTAGCTGAGTGATAACCCTTTAAGAGAGGAAGTTACATAAAACCAGTTTTTCAATTGTAACTTAAGATTTTGAGGGTGTAAGCGAGCTTTGGTATACAGATTCATTTTGTACTCGACCAGACTTACAACAAGCACCAGTTTATTCTTCAAGTTCTTTCAAATATATCTATTCGGTTGAAGTTACGATGTTTTCAGCATAAAAAAATCGTAATGGTACGTTATTTTGGAAAAATAAATAGACACTTCGAAATACTGTCAAAAATAATATAATTGCCATCATTAACTCAATACCGACAAAAAGTGTCAATATCTGTGAAAACGACATATTTTAACGATATTGCTTGTTAAAGCTTATTTCGCCATTTTGTTGGAAAACAATCAATTAAATTCCCAACTTTGTTCACAAAGAGAGTTCCACATACATTGCATATTAATTCTTTCTGGAAACTATGTAAGTAGGCAATTTATTAACATACATCTGATATTGATGCGTGTTATGGTAGCGATCAGCTTCAATTTGGTTGTTGTGTACCTTTAGAGGTCCTACATGTTGGCTACTGTTAGTGGTTGTTAAGTTTTGCACCCACACACGAGGCATTTGACATGCCTTTTGCATGAGTTGCAAAGTCTATCAGAATTTGTGCAATTTTAACTACGAAATCTGTATTGAAGGTATTTTAAATTATTCGTTATATGACGCAAGACCAAACATAACGCGTTGTTGTACGTAGCTATAGGCTGTTTTTTATTATTGTGACAATTATAGTGAAATGAGTAGTGGATTTATTAAATAGCCATTATGATGAGGCTTTTTGATTGCCCCAGAAGTTGTTCAATTCAAATTACACAATTGGAGTTAAAAAAAAATACATATACAATTCAACGCTTTAAAATTTGATTGTAATATTAAATGTTGCTGAACTTTTATCATGAATCCTTTATCACACTAAACAAATTATTAAAGTATTGTTATGGGGTATGTATGTTTCGAACCGTCCGACTATATTTATTTATTGCGCTGGTTAAGAATAATCCTTTGTAGGTTATCAATATTTATCCATTGCAATTTTAGATATTTATTTGGATCCCTTTAAAGCCTCACAAAATTATATGAAATTTTAAAATTAACGAAATAATTCAAAAATACACACAACCTAAGTATTAAAAGTAAGATTATTTTTTTTAATCTCTTTTATTTTTAATCTCAATAAATTTTGGTATTAGTAGCCAATAAAATGTTAATGCATTGTGTGTGGGCTTGAATGTATTTATTGAGTATAGATTGCCTAATATTAAAGGACAAATATTGACATTAAATGTTCAACAACTGTGCGTTGCGTAATGTGCTGGTATGGTGTGAGAATTCTGGTTAGATTTTGGCGAAAAGTATGCTGCATATATGGTAAAGTTACAGTGATTAGTGGGAGTAGACTAATATGAGGCAATCATCCGTTTATCAAGTGTAACTTACCCCCTTGTAAAATTGTGTCCTTTGCAAAATGCCCTTATTCCAATATTTTCATATTAGTAAAATTTTAACAAAAACATCAACGAAAATACATATCCTATATATAGATTAGGGTGGGGCGATTTGAACATCTTAATGGGCGCTTCGCGTTTCTAATTCTTGGGATTGTACTGAGCAAAAAAGTCCACTAGACCATATGTCTACGGTGAAAATCGAGCCTCCCCATTTTGACTTGAAGTTTTTTCTCAAACCTTATTTTTTTGAAAAATTTGCACATGTTCTTCGGCTCATATTTCGTAAACTATTTAAAATTTTGACTTATTTTCAAAAATAAAGTTATAGCTATTATCTCGGGCCACAATTTCTCTGAACATATTATTTAGAAAAAACTTCGTTTGCATGGTGAAATAGTCGAAAATGTGGAAAATTCACCACTTTTTGTCACGTTTTTTTAGATATTATGGCCTATAATAGCCAAACCATTGAGATTTTTCAAACCATTTTTTTTCATGAAAATATTGATAAATTACCATTTTCAGTTGTTCATAGGGCAAAATCATAAAAATGTTCTATTTCTTAAATAAAAAAAATTTTTTTTAATAGCACTGCACAGTTTATACACAAAACAATTATTTATAAAACTTACATTTGCGGCAAATATTTAAAAATGCGTATTTAATTTTATGTGTATTTGATGCTGTGATCGTTTACAATAAACTAACAAAAATGCATCAAATGAACTGAAACCAATAGAAGACTAAAAAATAAGAAATAAGATAAATAGAATAAAATAATAAAATAGAATAAAAATAAGAAATAGAACATTTTTATGATTTTGCCCTATGAACAACTGAAAATGGTAATTTATCAATATTTTCACGAAAAATATGCACTTTCACAAGGCCAAAACTACAAGAACGAGTATTCCAATGCTTTTGCGATGTACTAGATAGTTCTTAACTATTGTCTTGGCTAGTATTGTGTTAGTATTGGATCAAAAATCTCAATGGTTTGGCTATTATAGGCCAAAATATCTAAAAAAAACGTGACAAAAAGTGGTGAATTTTCCACATTTTCGACTATTTCACCATGCAAACGAAGTTTTTTCTAAATAATATGTTCAGAGTAATTGTAGCCCGAGATAATAGCTATAACTTTATTTTTGAAAATAAGTCAAAATTTTAAATAGTTTACGAAATATGAGCCGAAGAACATTTGCAAATTTTTCAAAAAAAGAAGGTTTGAGAAAAAACTTCAATTCAAAATGGGGAGGCTCGATTTTCACCGTAGACATATGGTCTAGTGGACTTTTTTGCTCAGTACAATCCCAAGAATCAGAAACACGAAGCGCCCATTAAGATTTTTTTCCTCTATACTAATCGCCCCACCCTAATATAGATACCTTACCTAATAACATAAAGAGAGTTTTGAACATTTAAAAACATATATTTATCAAAAACTATTAACAATATTTACCAAGACTGCTTATTTCTAGAAAGAAAAATATTTTGAAAGATCCTTATTATGTTACTTCATTACATATCCTTAATTTGTATTTTTTTTCTTTCGTAGTGAAATGTATTCTTGGCGAAATTATTGACACCTTTTTTTCTTCAAATGAACAGAAAACATTTCACCTTTTATTGGCGATAGGTGTGAATATTAACAGCATACCAACATAACGAAAGATGAGTAAGCTGTCATTTTTAGATTTACTGATAGTTGAACCACGATTTCGAACGTCAGCTTGTTGCTGAGAAGACACTAGCCGATTGATTCCTTCTTTGCCTACTTGCAGTGATATCTGCCTTGTAACCACCGCTCAAATGGTTACGATGAGATATTAACCCACTGTCCTCCGGACGACAATGGCCAGACATTTTTGCATAGATTAAAATAAAGTTTTGATTGGAATAAAGTTAGCTTATGAAATATGATTCTATATGCAAATCAGATTTCACATTAGTAAGTGACATATAAATGGCTAAAAATAAAAAAAAAACCTTATGTAAATTTTTTTACCTAACAGGAGGAAGGAAAATTAATAAAATAGGAGCAGTTTTGTACCTTATTTGTTAGTTAGGGTTGTTTTGTAATGTCTATGAATTCTTTATTTGTTAACATATTTTGTACGAAACGTGTGGAGAGTCCCTTACCAAAATGTACAAAAAATTCGATTTCGTAAGGGTTTTTATACTCAGCTTTCGATATTTAAGGCATACATTGATTGAATACATTTTCTTATTGAAAAAAGTTCTTATCTCTAATTACTCTATGGATTTGAATGAGCTTCCAAGTTTTCTTATAACTAAGAGCTAATTAAATCAACCTAAGTTAATGCTCAGCACAGATCCTTTGCAGTCAGTACAGACTAATGCCACAAACACTCTGTTGGCAGTATCCTAGTTTTATATAATCCATTCAAAAACACTTGAAGAAATTCAGCCTGATTTTGTGGTATAAATGAAAAAAAAAACATCAAACTACTTACGTCTATAGTTTGTATGCGCCACCATTTCGAGATTTTCTTTCTTTCTTTTATTTCTTAAATTTATCCAAATGCCGGTCAGCATTTTCCGGTTATGATAATTAAAATCACTCTCTCCCCTACTCATTACCTAATTTCTCTTGTTTTATGTTTATTCCTAAGGAGTAATTTTATCACAAATAAAAGTTATGTCCCATTTTTATGGCTTTTTATAATGTAATTAGCTAAATGGGCATTCGAATGCCCAAGGATATAAAATACTCGTCGTACACTAAATCTCAGCTCTCCATACAGTTGTGCATACAATGGTACAACTACTGCTGCTGATACCGACTACGTGCTCGAAAAATATGCTATCAAAATAATAATCGCATTTGAATTAAAGTTTGGGCTTAAGAACTAACAATGATACGTAGTACCTACTTGTATTTGTTATCGCAATTGAGTTTGGCATTCTCACTTCATTGAAAGTTAAACTTTTGCAAAAGTACGAAGAAGAAAAAGCGCAACAAAAGAAATTGTGGAGCTAGTTTGAGAAACAACACGCTGTCCCCGTTACGTGCTAGTTTATGGTCGGATAACGAATCCAAATGCACAGATGCAACACAAAGGAGTTACACTTTAACTGTATGAGGTATAAATATATTGTCGGTGGGACCTATATAGAGAAAAGTGAGTTGTGCTGCGATTATCCATTACGTTTGTAACACATGTGTATGTGTGATGTAACATACATACACATAACAAAAAGTATATGGCTGAAGAGGTTTAACGTCGTTTATAGTTCATAAATATAGCATTTCGATAAAAAAAATAACCTAATTTGTCACGTTTTAGGCTCTTTTGTTTGACATAACATAAATACTATATGTTGGCGTATGATTATCATAAGTAATATTCCACATAAATCATACGCCACGGAGTACAACAGTTTTATTGTAACTGCTACAAAATAAACACAGTTCAAAATCATTTGATAAATGGAAAAGTGAAACTGTTGCTTTTGTTGCTTATGAATGAAATTTAACAATCTATCGACTTCTCTCTATATCCCTAGACAAAATTAAGCCTTTTATTAGTATGTTTATGTTTACGATAAAATAAAAATTATACTTATAATAAATGCATTTCTGAAAGACCATATAAAGCATATCATAAATGATTCTTATTACCCACCCTATGTGCATTACAAGCAGCATACTTACCAGTCTGTATTGACTTCAAAATACTTACATTTAAATAAATAACAAATCGCAGTTGAAGCTAACTGATGTAGGGTAATGTAATTTTTTCAAGAAATTTGACTATCATAACCTTTATCATGATATTATAGCCACAGAGCGGATAGATATTTTCTATACTGCCCTCCTAAGAAAGAAATTCACATCTCCGTTTTAGTAGTTTTAAGATGTGTAACTTCTAGGTTCTTTATCTTTCGTGCCCTATATAAAATATTATTGAAAAATTTCAAAAATAATTGAAAAATTTATTTAAAGCTTGAAAGATATATAATGTAGAAGTTACATATCTCAAAACTACTAAAATGGAGATGTGACTTCCTCTCTTATGAGGGCAGTATAGGTGACCAGGTGAATTTTTAACAACGTAACATCAATGACTTGTTTTACTAACATATTCCTTTGAGAAAATATATTTCACAAGTGAACAAATCAGGCATAGTTAATTATATGCCTGTTGTTTACTAACACAGTGCAACATTCTTCGGGCATAGTGTCGGGCATAAGTTTTGTCAATGGCGGCTGAAAACTACATTTCATAACTTAGTTTATCTTTCTTCAAATTAAAAAAGTTTGAAGACCCAAGGCAGAAACAGACTTAAAAAAAAATGTATTTCCCTTTACACCCCATGAATGAGGTATGGGATAGCTTCTCACGTTGTTGTGAATTAACAAGCTTTCTATTTTTAGATTCACAACTAACGGCACCTACTTGTTTATCGACGAATGCGAACGTCACTGTTTGAGAAGCTTTTACTAGACATGCCGATTGACTCGTCACTAATACTGCGAAGTTGCTGTCGACAACATTCGAGGGGAGCCGACAATGAAAGAAAATTTTTTTTAAGGTGACTGGAGTTGATCCCTTGATGTCCCGCATGGTAGTCGCGGGCCACGGCCGCACAGTGGAAAATTTTAGACCTTATCGGATCAAAAATCTGTAACTTTTTTGTTCTTAGAGATAGAGTTCTGAAATTTTGCACGAATAATCTTAAATGTATGTGCTATTATTTTATAAATTATGAGCCAAATTAAACCAGAACCTTTTTCAGAATAATGGTAAGAAGTTTATTTTTAGCATATAGAGATGACTTGCACATGTATTTGGTACAATTTTTGATACGAAGAAAAGTGTAACGCATTATAGGAGACGATTTAGACCTCAAGTATCTTAAAACCAAATTTGTTTCAGAACTTTTTAAGACGATTGAGCTATGTCCGTCTGTCTGGCAGGCTGGCTGGAGTGCTGGTGAGCAGGATAACTCAAGTAAACCTTAACGGATCGGTATAAAAATTTACCAGCATTAATGTTTTGGGTTTGTAAATGGGTAGAATAGCGCCACCCTTTCTGGTACCTCCAATACAAAATTACCTATTTTTGGATAATTAATTGTTCTTTCATAACTTACAAATGGACGACCGTAGAATATTTGAATTTTTTCAGTTTATTTATCTTGCAAAAGTAGACAAACCCTAAGAAAACCGAAACTTTTTCCACGCCCCTTCTGGTACCTCTCATACAAATGACCAAATTGACACCATAGTTTTACATACATATATTTTTTGTAAGTACACTAAATTCAGTAATTTGTTGGGTTAGATGTTTCCCTTATAACATTGGACTCAGGAATGAATATGGACTATATCGGTTTACGCCTTCTGGTACCTCTCATTTAAAATGACCTATTTGGAAAGAAATACTATTTCTCCCATAACTTCCAAACGGACACTTGGAGGGTAATAAAAATTGGTCGGTTAATTCATCTTGTAATAGGAGGCAAAACCTCAAAAAACCTAACTTTTTGACACACTCCTTCTGGGAACTCCCATACAAATTACCAAATTCACCCTTATAGTCTTATATGCATATCATTTTTGAAAGAACACTGATTTCAGTCAAATTTTGCGTTAGTTGTACGGTTATGAAAACTTAAATCGATAATGAATATGGAATATATCAGTTAACCCCTTTTGGTCCCACCCAAGCAAAATGATATATTTTTGGAAAATTAATATTTCTCCCATAATTTCCAAACGTGCTCCTGAGGGATCATGAAATTTGGTCAGTTAATTTATATTGTAATGAGGCAAAACCTCAGAAAACCTAACTATTTGTCACACCCATACTGCTATCTCCCAAGACTTAAACAAAATCGTATATTGGGTGATGGTATTTACCAGTTTGTTTACCTTGTACCTTGCATTGGTTTGTCGGCACAAGTGGTAGGTTATTAAATTTTTGATCGTCCCTAGTCTACAGTAAAGAATTTATAGTCAAAAACTTTGTTTTTTTTGAGTTGTTTTTTTATCTAAATAACTGAGTTTTTTAACATTATTGAATATAACTTCTGTTTATGCACGAATATGCAGCTAAAATTTTTATAGTATTTTATTAATATATTAAGCTTTAAATTTTTTTACATTTGAGCGCAGAGCTAAACGCAGCTCCTAACTAAAAGCCTTACCAAAGTTTTAGCATGCAGCCAAAACAATATTACATCATTCAGGAGCTAAAATTTCAAATGTTTTCACTTAAACCTGATCCGCTCTTTAGAACATTAGAATCTACATCAAATTACCTTTCCAATAAGGTAAATAACTCCTTAATTTTAATGTGAATAATATTAAAAATATGATCTGAAATATGTTTTATTTTTATAATAAGAAATCGTTGTCGTAAAGAGATGTGAATACGGTCCTAATTTCCGAGTGTTACTATTGACCAAACATCAAATATTTTGCTCAAATTATTAAGTTCGACATCTTAGCTTTTCGATAAGAAAAATATGGTGTAATTCGAACCTTTTTACAAATGAATTATGGGCTGGTCTTACTCTACGATTTTCCACTGTGGGCCGGTCCAACTAACTCAGTACACATTTTGCAAATTATAACTAAAAGATAACTAAAAACAGAACTGCATTTGTATATCTATGTATGTTTTTATGCATATGTAAATAGCGCTTATTTCAAGAGTACACTTGACCAAACAAATATACAATTTCACTTAAGTTGGTTCACACGTTAAAATTTTACACAGAAATCCAGTCCAATGCCATCTAGCGGTATGAAAGATCATTTAAACCTATATTCGTACCTACAATATATACAAAATTACAAAATTTCATAAAAATCGTTTGAACCGTTTTGGAGGATTACTAAGTCAAACAACGTGAGACAAAAGTTAGTCCTAAGCGAATGATTAATATTACAGTTGCATATATTAATCATGTTACTCATACGAATGCATTAAAAGGTTTCAATTGAGGCTAACTGCTGAGAGAAACACTTTGGACGCCACTCAATGAGAGAAATACACATCAACACTTTTTTGATATGTCTGAGATTTTTATGTGACCCATGCAGTTTGGAACAGCCGTTTGCAAGTTTTTAGTACCCGAACAAAACACGATTCATTACATTATATACATATGGGTATTTCCAGCGGAAGGACGGACGATTTCATTGTAAAAAAATGAGTGGCTTGCAGAAACAACGAGTTAACTCCATTTTTAGGCCGAACTCTGGGGGGAAAAAATCATTTTTTCGATTGGTTCAACAATGAGTTATCCCCCATTGATAGTACTAAAGTTATCCGCTAGAAAGTGTTAATTGCTTCATTCGTTTGGGGTAACATGGAGTTAACCCCAGGAGCTGACTCTTTGTTTCCCCAAATGATTGTCGTAAAACAGCATGGAGATAACAGTGGCGTTGTTACTTGGCCGGCCTCCAAACGACTGATCCCTCTGCTAGTTGAACATTCGCTTTTATAGCCGTTTAATGCGTATTGCAGTAAGCGTCTTTCCCGATTTACGCCACTTTGCTTATACGTACGTACCCTTTATGTTATCCCCTGAAAGTTGCGCGTATGGCAACACTAAATAAACCAATTTTCTATTAGATTGCTTATACTTAATGCTTCCTTACTTTAAAAAGAAAGCAATTTTAAATTATTTGGGCCAAAAAGAATTGCGAATTTTACGAATATCTTAATGGAATTTGGCCAAAGCATGTTGTGGTACGTGACAAATAATAGGGCAAAGTCACAGACGATTTAAGTGCATTCTATATTCTTGAACATTTTTTTTTATTTTCCACGCAATTATAAAAATTGGAGTTTACTCGTTGTTGCTGCAAGCCCCTCAATTGCTATATTTTTAACTTAATGTTGTTGTAATTATTCAATGAATTTGTTGAACTATACCAAAACAAACTATATATTGTTGGAAAGTCTCCTCTTTCCAAATCCGTTGAGAAACTTAAAATCGGTTCATATTTATCCGCGTTACTGGCTTATAAGTGCACAAAATTTCGAAAACCCGGTTTTTTACCCGTAAGTTCAGATTTTGGGGGTTGTGGGAAATTTAAAAAAAAAACTGATTCTTGTAGTGCTTAGCAGCACCTACCAGAAAAATAGTATAATTTCCCAGGTATTAATTTTTTGTCGCTCTGTGTCATCCATAGAATAATGCGTGTGTCCGCAACGCACATTTAGATTAAAGTAGCATAAAAGGTAAAAGTATTTAAAATGTAAAGTAAGTTGCTTCTTAAACCCAAACATGTTTTCTAAATTTTACAAAAAAGAATATACTGGTCACATAAGAAATTCCGCTACATTTCACAAATTTTCTTACACCTCATATTGCTGTGGAAAATTGTGTGAGTCCGTAACGCGTTTTGTGTTAGTCATAATTTTGAATACAACATTTTAAGTAGATTCACAACTAACGGCACCTACTTGTTTATCGACGAATACGAACGTCACTGTTTGAGAAGCTCTTACTATACACGACGATTGAATCGACGCTTAATACTGCGAAGTTGCTGTCAACAACATTCGAGGGGAGCCGACAATGAAAGAATTTTTTTTTTATTTTTTTCTTTTTATTTTTTTTCTTTTAAGATGACTGGAGCCAGGTTTAAACCTGCGTTCTAACCACTATGCCACGGCCGGTCCCATATATGAACATAATATGAACATAATCTTCAATATATTTCAACTTTTCGAGAAAACTACAAAATAAAACGTGCGTACGCAACGCCAGGAAATACCCATATAAAAAATAACTTAATTTCTATTGACAACCTATGAATGAGGTATGGGATTGTTTCTCGCGTTGTTGTAAATTAACATGTTTCTATATTTAGATTCACAACTAACGGCACCTACTTGTTGTCACTGTTTAAGAAGCTTTTTCTAGACATGCCGACAACTTCTAAATGACCGGCAATGAAAGAAAAATGCAGATGACTGGAGACAGGAATCGAATCATGGATCTCCAGAGTTTGAATTACCGCCTTACAGAAAGTGTTGGAAGACCTAAGGTTAGATATGAATAAAAACAAGGTTTCTTAATAAGTTTTGCTTAATCATTTCATGGTTTTCCATGTCATATAATTCTCTATTGCCTAAAAAGTGCCAGCAATCTTATTTATTCATACATATCATAAACATCGACATTAACATCAGCGAACATTAACTGTTACAAATTTAAACATGAGCGATACCGTAAAGTTTTATTTTGGGACCACTGTTGTATACCTTATATTGTAATAATACTCTAATTTGACTCTCTAAACTACATATCTATGCAGATAATGTGCTTGTTTATATAACATTAGTTTCCCAGGTGTAACCATATAACCCCAGCTGTCTACAAACCATACACTGCTTTGAGAAACTTATATGTTTACCAACATTGTAGTTCACTTCATATCATATCATTACTCATCATTCTCTTATTGTATGGCTGTAAATGCATTTTGAGCTTTAACAGAGATTTACTTAATAAATAACAAGTTACATTTAACAATTTAGCCAGATGCAGAAACGGAATATGTAGTTGTTTTATATAAAAAAAAAACTTAATTTCCCTTTACACCCCATGAATGAGGTATGGGATAGCTTCTCGCGTTGTTGTGAAATAACACGCTTTCTATTTTTAGAATCACAACTAACGGCACCTACTTGTTTTTCGACGAATGCGAACGACACTGTTTGAGAAGCTTTTACTAGACATGCCGATTACCTCGACACTTATTCTGCGAAGTTGCTGTCAACAACATTCGAGGGGAGCCGAAATTAATAAAGAACTTTTTTTTAAGATGACTGGAGCCAGGAGTTGAACCTGTGATCTCCCGCATGGTAGTCGCGTGTTCTAACCACTATTCCACGGCCGTAATTTATATCAAAACGTATATTTTAGTTCAAACAGAAAACTTATCAGACCATCGAAAGAAATGTTTGACCTAGGGGGGCGTGTCCTCCCGGAATTTTAATATACTCACCTAAGGCTTCCATTCACCCCCCAAAATGGTGTTGCACTGTGTAATTACTTTTATGTCGACCGAATGCTTTCTACAATAAGATAGCATGTATTCATGTAGAAGGCATTGGGAAATGAAATTCCTATTAGCAGTTATTACATGTTGTCTTGATAGATTTAGTATAAATTATATCAATATAATTTGTATTGTATCCAATGCCGCTTAAATTAAAACACATTAATATTTTCAGTATTACCCGATTCCCTAACGCCACCCCTTCGCTCGGCCAAATTTTCTAGCAGCTTTTCAACATGTCGCATGTGTACCGGTTTTAATTTCTGTCTCATTTGAAGAAGGAATTAAATTAAATTTTCTACCCACGACACAGTTTTTCTGTTTTTGTAGAGCATATTTCGCCCAGATGCCATTAGTAAGCTGAGACGTAATGAAGTGTTTAGACCATTTTCAACTTGGGCAACAAACATCTGAGAATCTTTGCAAACAAAGAATGAACAAATGTTTCCTCAAATCGCCAAACCCAATTTTGGCTAGGATTAGACCCCATGTGTTACAGCGTGAAAAGTTGCGGCAAAATACTTTACGCAGTGTGGTGTTTGTGGTGTTGTTGTCGTAACTTTTGTAAACGCAATAAACATAAACACAACTAAAATATAGACCCTATGCCAGACATAAGTAACACTTTAATTGCCAGTTTACAAAGAGGGCAGACAGATGGACAATACCAACATGAAATAGCACAAAAAGCTGTAAGTGTAAACCTTGCCACACGGTACACAACCTTTTAGTGCCCCTACAGAACAATACCGATTTAGATTGTAATAACAACGGTGTGTAGACCTCAGAATAGGCTGAAAACAAAAGAACATCGAAAAGCTTAAGCTAAACGAGGAGTACTAGTGTTTAATAAATTGTAAGGACAATGTGCGCTATGTATGGATGGGTACAGTTAATACTCGTAGCTTATGTGGCCCAACAGCATCGCAAAATCTTTATGCTGCAACAAATGTAATCATGGGCATTGGCCTAGTCGTTGTAATAATAATAACAGTGCTAATGCCAGGACCTCAGTTTACTCGCACACACACAAAGCCATAAAAACAAAAACAAATACTCACAACTACGACTACACACACACACAAACTTATGCACAGACAAATGAAATGTAAACATACTTGTAAATTGTTACTATTATATGTAAGTGTTGTTGTTGTTGCTACTAATGCTGCTCTTGTTGTTATTGTGTTCAATTGCAAATACTCATACACAACTACCTCTCTCGTATTCGACATATATACACCAACACACACACACACACACATGAGGTAGTTCGTCCATACTACATACATACAACAGAATAATAATAGTTATCATAAACAACGAGAGCAGCAACGTTTGTTTCCCTTCCGTGCGTGTTCACGTGTGAGTGTCAGTGTGTGTGCATACAAGTTTAAATGTGTTTGTTGTTTATTGGGGATTTTAAAGTTATTGGTGTCCTAGTGTTTTAGTGCCAGAGGTGCTATTTAAGTTGAACGGTTGGATACGAACGTGTTTAGGATTTCAAGTCGCTGCAGTCATTGTTTTCAACCCAAATCGCTTTATTGTCGTTGTCGTTGTTGCTGTTGTTTATGGCTGTTGCCACCAAACTGATGGCAACTGATGGCAAACAACAACAGTGACAGCCAGCTGCTGTTGGATGTGCCTCGACTGCTGAGGTACTTGATGATGATGTTGCTACCGTATTTGTGTCCCCGTTGCTGTAACCGTTTCAATGTTGCTGCAATAATCCCTTATGGCAATTGATGGGATGTTTTTAAAATTTTTCAAAGGATGTTAACGGCAATTGCGGATTTTACTATTGAGAGATTCGAAATTACACTGAACAGATACAAAGGGATTTTCATTTATTTTTTGATTTTTGTTGTAGTTATTGTTGTTGTTGTTGCTGCTGCTACTGCTACTGTTGTCGTTTTATTTCAACTTTAAACTTTTCTAATTTTCAAGCAAAACTACAATATAGGTCACTTTATCTCATGCACTTAAGCGGCAATACACATGGATGCCATTTGAATTTGGCCCAAGTAAAGTAAAGGCATTTCAGCCAACACTACTGGTATTTCCCTTGCCTGTGTCACCACTATGTACACGCACACACACTCACGCCTGGTCGCATTGAGCACGAAAGATAATCACACATATATACAAAAACACATATCCTTAGACACTTAGCATTGGGGAATTTTTGTGTTAGAGAAGTGTCTTCTGTGTTGGTCGTTGTTATTGCTATTTGGTTGTGTATTCTTTTTATTTTTCGAAGCCTTTGCTGTAGAACCTAATTGTACCGAACGGACAGACGGGTATCCTTGCTCCGCAGCATGCGACAACGAGTGTGACACAACCGTCAAGTGTACGCTTTAAAGTTGAACTGCTGAGCTCTGGTAGAGCAGCGTATTTTATTGTCTACACTTTCATTGTTACGCACCGGGATACCATAATTGTTGCCCTTTTCGATGATATCCTCTTAACATTCACACTGTTTCTGCCACAAAAGCATCTCGCATCTTACAAACTCTCGTTCTCTCTTATCGTTGATTGTCTCTTTTTCCTATTGGCGTTGCGCCATTCTCTCGTCGGCCACTGTTAGTTAACAGCTTAAGAGCACATGATTAACACGTCGCTCTGTTAGACATAACAGGACAAAAAGAGAACAAATGGTTCGATGTGTTTAAGGCGGCACAAAGAGTAGTCGTTTGTTTATGTTATACGGAAGCTGCTACGTGCGAGGTTAATTAAAAAATTACTTAATTACATTTGGTTGTAGGAGCAATAAAATTAAATGCGTATTTAATGGTCGATGGGTTAAAATTTATATGAGTTATGTACTTTTTCTGTCAGCAATGGAGGAGGCAATGGACTTAATTAAGGTAATTGCCTGGTGCGCTGGTAAAACAGTAATAACAAAATGTTGTGGCTTTGTGGAGCTTGACAGTGGAAAAGACATGAGTAAAATTACTGACCAAATGAAATTAGATCAGAAAAAAAAACAGAAGTAATTAAAAACCAACTTGCAGTTTTTTTAAACCGCTAATGGAATGATGCGATCTTAGCTTAGATATGATTGCCGTTATATGATATTGATTTAGTGAGATAATATAAATAAAAATAATATTACTGGGAGCGACCGCTGCATGATGATTAGAACTAAAGTGGTCAAATCCGAAACCGAAAACCTTTTAACCGGTTTTTTTTCTCCGAAACCGTATGTCGGTTTTTCCAAAAACGCAATTAACGAATACCCGTATGAACCGCATTTTTGATGCTGGTTAACCGATTTTTCAAAAAGTTTGAGCTAATTGGAAAGTATTTCCACAGAATGTTTCCAGGATAGTTAAGGGCAAATCGATATATAGTAGATTGATTATACTTATATGAAATTCTTTGGGCAAATCTCAACGGATGCTTTTATTCAAGTTTTCTGAAGCAACATGTGTTCGGTTTGAAAAATGCTGTTAGATGACTGTTTCCTCTCATCTTGAATTGGATGGGAAGCGGTAATCATATGAAAAACTTTAATGGTTAGGTTAGGTTAATTCGGCGCAGTCACGTTTAACACGGCTCACTTGGGTCTTAGTATGAGTTCCGTTGTGATACCATTTTAAAATTTTCGCACTAAATATTCCTATTCTGTTCGGTCAACGTCGCTATCAAGCCATGTCGTTGAAAGACAGGTATTGTCTAGAAGTGTCCGATGTCACCACAAGCAGGGCAGTAACATAGTGGTCTCCTTTTCTTCCTCATCATTGCAGCTTCTACAAAAATCTTTATAGGGTAGTTTTAACCTCTAAGCGTGTTTACCAACCGGCCAGTGACCGGTTATTACAGTTATGATGTTCCCCAGGTGGACTCTGGACAGGTTCAGCACAAATCCGTTGTAGGCTAAATTTGTTTGGTTCTCTCACCCATTTCTCCTTAGCAATGAGGTTTAGTTTCCTCGCAATTAGGTGACTCTCCCTTGTGAGAGGGATCCCAATTGGACCGTAAACTTCGCCCAAGTTCACTGTTGTGGCTGCCCTTGCCAACGTTTCGGCCCTTTGGTTACCATATATGTCTCCATGTCCTGGATCCCATGTAAGGATAACTGTCGAATGTCTCTATCTCCTCAAGAGACGACCGGCATTCTCGAACATTTCTCAAAGTGGTGTACACGTTCTCCAGGGATCTGATAGCCGCTTTACTATCAGTATTGAAGTTTCTCTACAGCTATTCTAATGACCGCTATTTCGGTCTTAACTATGCTACAGTGGTCTGGTAGTCTCATTGATAGTTTAAAATACAACTCCTCCGAAAATATTTCACAGCCCGATCTTTTCTTGAATTTCGAACCGTCCGTGAAAATTAGGATGACATTCTCCCCAAAGTTAAGGGCGTTCTCATTATCATCATAGTAGGACATTTCCGGGATGTTCCTTATAAAACCCGGATCAAAGACAGAGTTTAATTAATAGAACATTATAGTACTGTCCAAAATCTACATTTTTTAATATGAACAGAATCTTCAACACATTTCAACTTTTCGAGAAAAATTCAAAATGATAAAAAAAACTAGTAAGGCGTTTATCTTCGGCTATGCCGAAGTTCAGATACCCTTCACCATATGTAGAAATGGTGATAAAACTGGTTATTTGCACTACAACTATATTTTATTAAACATTGTAGCATAAAAAGGGGGAGTTGGTGAGAAGTGGACGTTACTTTTAGCTTCACACATCTATTTTTTGTCAATAGTTTTTATCGATTTTATTTGATTTACCGATGGTGAGTTGGAGAACATTTTTATGAATTTTGTAACTCCCCAAAAATGGGAATTTGTTTGGGATGTGGGAGTAGTTTAAATCCTACGTTGCTTAACTTAGAACTAAACCTCTGCTTCTGGACATACCAAATTTCAGCCCGAAAGCTTATAAACTACAGGGCAAACAGACGGACACCCCCAAAAAGGGGGAGTTTGTATGGAAGGTGGGAGAAGTATTTGTCCGATATTGCTCATATTACAACGTAAGCTCCTATTATAGGATTAAAGCTTGCATATCAAATTTCAGCTCGATATTTCCTAACCTACGGCTTAAATCGCAGGGACAGTTAGGCGGACACCCCAAAAAAGGTTCTAGTGGTATTCGAGAGAAAAATACTCCGTAAAATATATCGTTAACGGAGAGTATCGGCGTCGTATGAATCATGAGCTGTACGAGCTGTACACTGGCATTGACGTGGTCAAAAGCATTAAGGTGCAACGGTTGTGTTGGCTAGGTCATGTTGTACGCATGGACGAAAATGCTTTAGCTCGAAAAGACTTCGACAAGAACCTTACAGAACTCGGTGTGACTAACTGAAGAAGAAGCGCAGAAGATCGAGGCGCTTATAATATTTTTCTACGTGCGGTATATAATCCACTGGGATTGCATAGAAGTACCAGCTAAGTAAGTAAGGGAGAAGTTTTTGACCGACATTGCTTATCTTAGAAAGTAGCCTCCGCTTAGAAATTGAATCTTGCGTACAAAATGTCAGCTATATTTCTCTTAAAATACGGCTGCAATCGCAGCGACAGACCAAAAAAGAAGAATTTTGTATGGGAAGTGGGAGTAGGTTTTTACCGATTGGTCTCATCTTACTACTCAAGCATTGCTTAGTGTAGGGAAGCTTGAATACAATATTTCAGCTTGACTGCTCTTAAATTTCTACTGTAATCGCGGGGACTGACATACGGACACACCCAAAAAGAGGGATTTTGTATGGGAGGTGGGAGTAGTTTTTAACCGATCGGTCTTATCTTACTACTCAACCTCCGCTTATGTAGGGAATCTTGCATACAAAATTTCAGCTTGATTGCCCTCAAACTACATCTGTAATCGTTGGGATAGTCCCCAAAAAGGGGAAGTTTGTATGGGAGGTGGGAGTAGTTTTAGACCGATCGAGCTGATCTTAGAAGTCAACCTCCATTCAGGGCAGCAAAGCTTGCATGCAATATTTCAGCTTGATTGCTCTTAAATTACTGCTGTAATCGCTGGGATATGGACATATGGACACCCCCAAAAAGGGGAATTTTGTATGGAAGGTGGGATCAGTTTTTTACCGATCGGTCTCATCTTACTACTCAACCTCCGCTTAGTGTAAGGAAGCTCACATACAACATTTCAGCTTGATTGCCCTTAAACTACAGCTGTAATCGTAAGAACAAACCCTAAAAAGGGGGAGTTTGTATGGGAGGTGGGAGTAGTTTTTGACCGATCGGGCTTATCTTACAACTTAATCTCCGTTTTGAGGATAGAAGCTTGCATTCCAAATTTTAGCTCGATATCTCTTAAGCTGCGGCTGTAATCGCGGGGACAGACAGACGGACAGACGGTCACCTTTAAATCGACTCAGATTTCGATGCTGATCATTTTTATATATTTATATTGTCATACCTACCACGCCTCCTTATGGGAGTTCCAAATGGAAGAACAAAATTAATATACCCTTCACTCTATTCATGCGCATGGTGAAGGGTATAAAAACGTGCGTCCGCAACGCTAGGAAATACCCATATAGATTTTAATTTATATTCTTCTTATTCGGCGGATGGATATTTAAAAATTCCAAGCTGTCAGTCTTTTGTTGATTGTTTGTCGAACAATCTTTGAATTGAATCAACATACTCCATCCAATGAAGCTGACCCGCCAATAAGTGAAGATAGTATTGCAGGTTCAGAATTGTACGACGAATGTACATTCCATTGAAGGTAATGGCTCCAATTTTAGGAACATTTTTCTCCCAAAGTTCTCTTTATTTATAGACTGACATTGATATTTTTATTTACAGTGAAACCAAGGATAACAAAATCATTTTCTTCTTATTTCAAAGTTATATATGTCAACAAATGACTTGGTTTTGACCTCATACATCACCACACCCACTTCTGCCGACTGTTTCTCAATGCTTGAAATGGCAGCATTAACATCCCGCAGTCCTTGACCAATGTCCATATCATAGACATGCTCACGTGAGCTGATAATGTCGATATCATATTTATTAAAGATGTTTCCAGTCGTGTTTACTGCAGCCTTCCGCTAAAGCCTCGTTTGGGACAAAATGACTCTGTCAGATGTTTATCTATTTACACTGAAGCCTTTGCGTATTCAGGTCAGTCTCATTCCGCAAAATCGAATCAGCTTCGCAGGTATGCCAAACCCAGCCATATCTTCTTATAGTTTCTTTATTATCGGACTTTCAAATACAGCATTGTAATCGATACACAGAAGGTAAGTGTCGATTAGAGTTTCTCTCCCGGGATTTCCCGGCGGGAATTCCCGGGATTCCCGGTCATTTTTAATTCCCGGTTTCCCGGGAAATTAAAACACCTTTAGCAGATAAAATTTTATAAGCTTTAAAGAAGCGAATTGAAGAAAGAAGGGGCAAGCGACTTTATACTTTAGTGAAGTATCTTAAAGATCCAACAGTATTTGATAAGAATGCTAATAACTTATTTCAAACTGCTTCAAAACAAAATGTGATCGCGTACGCTGAACAAATTTATACTCGTCTTTTTAAAGAAGACGTTATCATCCTATTGTCCTTATTGTCCTATTTGTGACATTAGTACCGAAAGACCATTTGAGGATATTTTAACCGATGCCATAACAAATGCAATGTTGCATCAAGTAATAGTCTACTTAATTGCTCGATAAAAAAGGATTTTCAATTTTACGAAGCAAGTGGAAAAGAAACGGAAAATGTCGCCATTTTATCGAATGCTCTTCTGGCAATAAGGCCAACATCAGTTGAAAGCGAGAGAATGTTTCCAACAACAGGGCAATTTGTAAATAGAATTAGAAACAGACTGTCTGATGAAACTATTAACGATCTTTCTGTTTTCAAAACATATTTTCAAAATGACAAATTAACTTAATTGTTCAACTCATATTTTTATATACATACACATTAAAATGAAAGTTTTTCGTTTGTTATGTTTTCTTATACTGCAAAATTGAAAAAAATTAACATAGTTTGTCTTGTTTTTCTACTGCGCGAAAATTCCCGGGAATTCCCGGGATCCCGGGAAAGGCAAAAATTTTTCCCGGTTTCCCGGGAAATGAAAAGTCCGGGAAAAAGAGAAACTCTCGTGTCTATTTGCATTTCTTGGATCTTCTCCATGATTTGTCGTAGTCTAAATGTCTGATCGGTCGTGGATTTCCCAAGTCTAAAGCCACAGTCCAATCAGGTTTGTAAAGATGGGCTTTAGGACCTTGTATACGATGGATTAAAGGCTGTTTCTACCACACTCTGCTTGTTAGTAACCAGATTTGAATATCTATCTAGGTGGTATAAAACCTTGAAATTTTAGTTCCTTTGCGTTCGATTACTAGCGTTTATCGCACAGCTTAATCTCGTACATACTTCGCTGAAACTAGGTGATTATTCGAATCCATATTTGCACTACGAACCACACGCACGTTCAAGACGCATTACATATGCCTTCCATTGATTACCACGTGATCAATTTGGTTTCTTGTATTTTGTTCAAGGGTTATCCAGGTTGCCTTGCGGATTTCTTGTCAAATTAATAGCTTAGAACTTTGTCTATCAAATTTATACATTTTCAAATGTCATGTGAACTGGCAATACAACCATCACAGCCACGTAAAATTCTATAATTCAATTTGATATCCATGTTTGAAATCTATATCCTTAAGATGTTCTAAACTCTGCCTCTGTTCTAAAAATTCCTATCAAAATGTTATCTATACATTTCTATTTACTGCAAACCAATAATACGTCTCGTGTCTCTATTATTTACATATATTCCACTTTTTGCAGCAGACTTCCCACCTCGCTAAAAGTAAAAGTCTTTTATTCAGTTAGTAAACAAAAAATTTCACATAAAAATCTTAAAAGAAAAGTTGCTTTCTCCCTTTCTCCCGGCTTGTTACCAAGTATGTTCACAGCTCTTTACATAAGTCCGCAAGTAAATACGATTGTGTTAGCCACATTTTATTGTAATCGTACTTCTACTTCAGTGAAAGCAAAACAAATACACCCTTAGTTGAATACTGCCCTTATACGATTTACTACGTTAAGTAACTAGGCACACTATCGTTGGATGGAAATATATGCGTTTTGTTGAACAGATTCCAATTTTATTTCCAAATCGATAAAAGAACAGTTTCACTGATTGTGGTAACTGTGACGACAAACCCAACGTCATGATGGCAAACGGTGGCAGAACGTGTGAAAGCGGAGACAATGAAATCGAAGAGGACAATCGCTTATTTTACGTATTATAGACAAAAGCTGAACAGTTTTACACGCCCTCTGGGACATATGAAATAAAATTTCTCTCATCGCACGTTCGTTTATGAGCTACGCAATCAAAAGATATGTACAAAAGCACTTTTCACTTTCAATGAATAGTTACCGGGATGCCAGCAGATATGCATGAAAATATATTTGATAGTAGACGAAGCAAAAAGCGGGAAAACTGAAATGAGTTCGACTGAAATATGCTGTACTGTAGCCCAGGTTTTTGAAGAGTTAAGTGGTAGATAGTTTAGAGTCGTAGTAACCGAGCAGTGTTCCTTAGATTGTCCCAAAAAAAATAAAAATTTGTATTTTCTCGGAAGATCTTTCCTAATTTGGATACTCATAAGGTAAAGTATTTTTGAGAATTTTATGAGATTTTTCGGAAGTAGTTTAGAGGTCGCGCAAACCGATTTTGTACCAAAAATCGAGCTTTTTTGACTTTTATTGAATTGTTTTTGAAAATTGCTAAAAAAAATCGGTATTTTTCGGCTTCTGAGTAAATATTCTTAAAGAAAATTTTCCGATCTTTAATTTTATGTTCATAAGTAATATGTTTCGTCAGGGATTTTGCACATTTTGATACATTATATAACAGTTTTTCGTAAATTTTCAGCAAATATGAAAAAAATGCTTTATAACTTTTAAAATTTGTATGAAGACTAAAAGAACTAATGATGCAGTTTAAAAGATTATGAAGTTTTAAATAAGTTAGCAAAAAAAAACAATATAATTTTCTCTTGCCGTTCTCCAGTTATACCCTTTTAAAACTTTGCACACATTGTATGAAATTTTTAGTACTATAAGATTTCGGCATCCGATTTGTTGTAAACTTATTATGAGATTTGAAAATTTATTTTTTGTACGTCAAAGTTTTAGTTTTAAGTGTTGTCAAGTTGTGGACAGCAAAAAAGTATCCAAAAAGCCGTTATCACACAATGTCCCCGATAGGCTCCTCTCAATGACCTTACACTTTTGAAACAATTGTATGATTACAAACGCTTTAATGAAAAAGTTGCACGCGAGACTCTGAAAACCTTTCTGGGTCATCAGTGGTACCTTTCCGAGAAGTTGGGTGCCTTATCGTTTTTTGACGTATAGATACGAAAACTTTGCGTTTAATGCTTAGAAACCTACATAAACCAAGTAATAACAACGAATTAGTGAAAGGAAATTTAACAGAAGACATGATTGAAAATAAACAAATTCAGTGTTTTATTACAAAAGTCAGCCTAACTTTTTTGGAAGCCTGCAACATTTCTACTGATTTTTTACAAACGGATCCAGAAAAATGGGAAAACAACAAATCATTTCAGGAAGCAAAACACAGAGTTCAACAATTGCAAGTTGTAAATGATATCGCAGAACGTGGTGTGGCCTTGGCTAATAGTTATATCAATATCACAAATGGCAAGTAACTATTATTTTATTTGTAAAAACATTTTCTAAATCCAATTATTTAAAGTTTAAAGCAATGCAAACCTAGTTCACACCTTATAGTTAGAGATGGGCACGTGATTGAAATTGTCACTCACGCACACTCACGCTCAAAATTTTTTTCGCTACTCACGTTCACGCACGCTCACGTGAGTAAATTTTGTACTCGCGCACGTTCACGTGAGCGTGAATCACGACATTCACGCCAAATAAAAAGTAAAAGAATGTTAGTGTTATGTTTCTATAATTACACTATGCATCAAATTAAGACTTTTTGCAAAATAAATACATGAACTTGACAGTATAGGTTCGATTAGACTATCGAAGGGTAATAAAACCATATACTCAGTTTGGCGATATTGGTGACCAATTTTTTTATGGACTCCAAAAGATTCTCGATTAATAACTTAACTATTTGGTAACCGATTTTGGCAAACAGGTATGCGTTTCACTCATGAAAGCATGCATTTTGTGAATAAAATAGTAAACATTAGGGTGTCCATAGAAAATAGTTGCTACAAACTTCTTCAAACTTAAAAAATAGTGAAATAATAAAAAAAAATTGCAATTTCGAGGCAAAAGAGAACGATGTTCCACTGAAAAATTTAAAATCGGTTGATATTCAACCACATTACTGGCTTATATGTGCGGAAAGGCACGAAATATCGGTCTCATAGTTGTCTTTATGAGCAATTTAGGGTATCTAGACACGATCGGATTGTATTGATATGTTCACGAAATTCGTTCAACGTTACAATTTGAGGAACATTATTAGTGAACAAAGTTATGCTGCAAAAAGTGAAAAAAAATAATTTCTTCCTCAATTTTTTTAAAAAATATGCAGAAATATGTGATATTTTTGCTCTAACTATATGTGATATTTTTGCTCTATCTATCGAATATAGTTTAGCTCTATCATGATTCATGAAGTATGAGATAGCTGTTGGACAAAAACTGATGACACCTTTATCCAAGGGGCTCACTGATTTCGAAAATCTTTTGGGGTTCATAAAATTAAAGAATTCATGAATACATAACATCAAAATAAAATATAAAAATATTATTTATTTTGGGGCCGGCCGTGGCATAGTGGTTAGAACACGCGACTACAATGCGGGAGATCGCAGGTTCAAACCTGGCTCCAGTCATCTTAAAAAAGAAAAAATAAATAAAATTTTCTTTCATTGTCGGCTCCCCTCGAATGTTGTTTGACAGCAAACTTCGCAGTATTAAGCGTCGATGTCTAGTAAGAGCTTCTTAAAACAGTGACGTTCGCATTCGTCGATAAATAAGTAGGTGCCGTTAGTTGTGAATCTAAAAATAGAAAGCGTGTTAATTCACAACAACGCGATAAGCTATCCCATACCTCATTCATGGGGTGCAAAGGGAAATTAAGTTTTTTTTTTTTTTATTATTTATTTTATTTTATAATAAAAATTATTTACGATATTGTCATAGTTCGGTTTGAGATCAGTTCTATTGGCAATTATTTATTATTGCCAATAGGTTTTTAATCAAGAGTTTGTGAAATGTATTATGTTGACAGCAGGTTAGGCGTATGACGTCATTTCGACATTAACCACAATGTCTCGTCAGCGCCCTTTGCTGTGCCTTCTCCTCTATCATCACAAACCTTAAGGGAAGAAAGCATCTCAAAGTTAATGAGAACGCATTGGAGGGATGAAGATTTTTTTCATCAGGCACAGTTTTTTAGTAATTTGATTTTGTAATAAGTGGTAACTTATTAAAGGTTTTGTTTGTTATTTGATTATTAATTTAAACTCTGGACCGAAATAAGACAAACAAGTCAGTATACAGTCTCAGAGTAGTATTAGCCTCTAAAGTCCGCGAAGGTCTGTTAGAGTCTTAATACTGTTTAGATTTGAAAAGCCTTTTTGACTGAAAGACGGGGAGTTAAGTTTTAAATAACTTTATTAACCGCTGTCTAAGCGAAGACTGATAAATTTTAAACAATTGTTTGAGCTTAGGTGCGACCAAGTAAAATCTTTAAACTCGTCTAGTATGGAATTGAAACATATTTAAAACAATTGAATTGATACATGACATTAGTGTTACGAACAAAATAAGTAATCGATTTAACAAAAGAGTTTAAGAAATACATAGTTTAGGATTTGATATCTTGAAGTTATTTAATTATAATTTTTAAAATAGTAATCATCTTTACATAACTACATAATACAGCCGCTACATCCTCCCCCTCTGGTGCATTAATCGTCTCGATGATGCGACCAGGATCTTTACTCATGGCTAAGCTTCTTCAATCGCAACGATCTTCTCGGGGCGATGTTGTGTGTGTTGTCTGCCGTGGTAACAGCATCCTCCTCCGCGTTGTGTGTGTTGTTTGTTGTTGCAACAGCATACTCTTCCGCGATGTGTGTTGTTGTACTGTTGCCCTTTCTGTTGGTTGTAGACGGTCGTCCTCTTTTCCGCAATGGGTAAATGGGCGTGGCAGAATCGCCTTCGTATAACGTAAGTGCTGAAACGTGCTGAGTTGCGATAGGTGTTTGTGGGCTGTCTTCTGCTGCAATGGTGTAACAACTGGAACCTTTCTTCGCGATTATAATGTATGGACCATCACGACGTGGTGTGAATTTTGATGTAATTCCTTGCTTGGCTCTACTGAGTATATGGGTCGAAACAAGAACTTTGTCGCCTATTTTAAAGTCATGTTGATGCTTACGCTTACGGTCAACAAATGTCTTATTCTTGTCCTGCATCTTCTCTTGAGCTTCATTCGCAAGTTCTAATGTGTCAGCTAATCGCAACAAGTGAGGTGTGATTTGTGGTATAAAGTTTTCGCTTCTAACTATCGCCTTGAAGTCGTAGTGAGCTTCAATTGGGGTTCTTAATTCTCTTCCGAATGTCAGGTATGCCGGCGTATGATTTGTGCTATCGCATTTTGCTGTGTTCATCGCGAACCTTATTGCAGGAAGCATTAAATTCCACTTGGTGTGATCCCTTCCAACAACTATCGATAGCTGCGTCTTTAAATCTCTGTTTTTCCGCTCAACAGGATTAGCTTCTGGGTGATATACTGGTGTAAAAGTTTGTTTAATACCTAAGCAGTATGTGAGTTTTTGCATCATAGCGGATATAAACTGCGTGCCATTATCTGTATGAATCCTGCGGGGTACTCCATAACGCAAGACGACTTCGTTTAATAACGTAAGAGCGCAGTTTTCAGCAGAGCCTTCTCTTAAAGGAAAAATTTCTACCCATCTGCTGCACATGTCTTCAACGATCAAAATCCATTGGTAGCCATCGATGGTGCGGGGTAAAGGTCCAAATAGGTCTACTGCAATGATTTCAAAACGTTGGTTACTACTGACTGTCTGCAATAATCCAGCAGGTTTCATGTTAGAGGGCTTGTATTTTTTACATTCATCGCAACTTTTAACATAATTTGCTATGTCGGTTCTTATGCCGGGCCAGTAAAACAATGGTGTAATGCGAGCTGTAGTTTTCTCTATTCCGTAATGGCCAGCCGTTGGATCTTTATGATATTTAAATAAAATTTCTTTTCGTAAAGACTCTGGGACAACCAGCTGTCCGTTTTCAGAATCCTGATCAGGGCAATAACGGTATAATATACCATCAACCATTATATAGCCACGGTTTGTGTGTCGAAATACATTTTCATCGTTGGTTTCAAACGAGTTAATTATCTTCTCCAAAACTGCATCTTGTAGTTGAGCGTTACGATATTCGTCCGATCCTTTTCTTGGGATGTCTATTTCAATAGACATACATTCGCAGGGTTCACAACATTCATCGCTGCTACATGGTGGACGCGACAACGTATCTGCTATAACGTTATGTTTACCGGGAGTGTATGCGAAGGTCAAATTGTAACTTTGCAGAAATAGTGCCCATCTGGCCAATCTTCCTGTTGGTGACTTAAGAGCAAAAAGCCATTTTAGAGGTTGATGGTCGGTTAGAACAGTTACCTCAGAACCCTCTATATAGCCTCTAAATTTCTGGATGGCCCATACCACAGCTAAAGCCTCGCGTTCTGTAGTAGAGTAGTTTTTCTCTGCCGGAATGAGAAGACGACTTGCATATTCAATGGGATGTTCGTGTTCTTTCTCCCCCTGCAGTAATACAGCCCCGATAGCATAATTGCTTGCGTCTGTTTTCAGGAAGAATGCCTCATTTTCTCGGACTTGTTGCAAAACTGGAGGAGAACTTAGCTTCTGCTTTAAACAGTTGAATGCATCGTTTTGTTCTTGTCCCCATATCCAAGTAGCTTTCTTTTTGGTCAGACTGGACAGTGGTTTTGCAATTTTTGAAAAATCTGGTATAAAACGCCGAAACCAGGAACAGGTTTGCAAAAAAGACATAAGCTGCTTCAAATTCTTTGGTGTTGGTCTTTTTAGAATCGCCGCTGATTTTTCAGGATCGATTTTTATGCCGTTAGTTGTTAAAATGTGTCCCAAGTATTTCACTTCTGGTCTGCAAAAGTAACACTTTGCGCTGTTTAAGTGAAATCCAAAGTTTCTCAACCGATTGAAGGTAAAGTCTAACTCTTTCAAGTGCGATTCGAAGTCCTTTGAGCAAATGATGATGTCATCTAAATAAGCCAATATGAGGATATTAGGCAGCCCTGCTCTAAATTTATCAATAACCCTTTGAAATGTCGCCGGAGCATTTTTGAGTCCAAATGGCATTCGATAAAAAACGAAAATGCCAAATGGTGTGGTAAAAGCCGTTTTTTCCTTGTCTTCATCAGCTACTTTTATCTGCCAGTATCCGGATTTCAAATCTAGCGTTGACATGAATGGTGTTGTTTTGGCAGCATGTAAAAGGTCGTCGATGCGTGGCAAAGGATAAGTATCTGTCACAGTAATAGCATTGAGCTTGCGATAGTCCACACAAACCCGAATTTCGTTGTCCTTTTTAGGTATGAGAACTACTGGAAATGCCCATGGAGATTCTTTTTCTTATATAATGCCTTCTTCGATCATCTTATCCAGCTCTGTTTTTAATTTAAGTTTCATGGCCGGTGAGATCCTATATGGCGTGCTGGAAATTGGCAAATGAGTTCCCGTATTGATGCAATGCTCAATTCCTTTAATAGGCGTAGAAATATTTTCGAATATGTCATGGTATTGTGCCATCATGTTTTGAAACTTTTCTTTTTGATTCTCTGTTAAGTGTACTGCTTCATTTTGATGAAATTGAAAATCAAATGCGTTAAGATGTACCTTCAACGGACTTCCCTCGTTTCTTTTTAATTTTTTCATTGGAGGGAAAATGTCTAGTTCTTCTGGGATTTCAAAATTTTGTGGTAAAGAGTCGGCAAATATCCTTGTTATACCTCTTGGGGAGTAGTCATTTGCAGCTACATCGGCAAGCGTTGGAACTTTGTTCGAAGTGTCCTTATAGTTTGTTTCAAACCACGAAACGTAATCTCCAATATTTTGGGATGTTTGTGTCCTGCTTCCAGCACTAACAACATTCTGGCTGTCTTTCTTATTAAAATACGATGGAGCGGACATAAACTCAAATATTTTGGAGGGTTCATCAATGAAATACCATGTTCGTTGTGCCAAGTCCATTATAATTCCGGCCTGTTCTAAGAAATCTATACCAATCAATGTGGTGTTGTTTCTTGCTTTTGGTAGACAAATAAAACGAATACGTTTGAAACGATTGCCAATATTTATGCAAGCTATTGTGGCCAAAACCATTTCTTGCTTGGAACTTCCGTCAGCTAATTTCACTTCTGCGAACACCTCTTGGAATTTTGCTTCTTTTTCTTTTAATTGTTGAAATAGGGCATATCCTGCTACACTTGTTCTGGCAGCTGTGTCTAAATAAGCCTCTTGATTGATGCCGTTAATGTTAATTTTAACCGTAGGGACACTTCTTCCAACAATTGTTGTGTGGATACTATTAAAATCCAATTCTTTCGGACTTTCCATAGTATTTTTGTTGTTGCATTTTGGACAGTTGGACCTGTAAAAGCCTGCAGCTCCGCAGCCGTAGCAGTTAAGCTTAACTTCCTGTGTCGGCTTTCCTTTCCTTTCTGTTTCTATACGCTTGAAACAAACATCTGCTGTGTGGTTCTTTTTGCGACAGTATGAACAACGACCATTTGATTTATCCCTTGGTGCAACCGGCTTATTAACAGTTTCTGCTTTATTTTCATTTAACATCAGTTCAATGTCCCGAGCACGGCTGAGCAGGTCTTGAAATGTTGTGACGCTTTCCCTTGATATTTTCTCGCGTACGAAAACTTGAATTTGATGAAATACCATGTCTATCATCGAACTTTCAGGAACCTTCTCCTTGAGTAATGAAAATAGTCGCCTTTTTCTGCAAACAAAACTGTCTGAGCTTTCTGTGGGCTTCTGTTTGTCCTTAAAAATTTCGGAGTAAATCCTCCAGTCCGATTTAATGGGCGCAAAAGCATTCTTTAAAAGTTCAATTGCTTCATCAAAAGTTGCGGCTTCGCCTTTTACTCCTTCCCACCAAGATGCTGCATATCCCTCTAGTAGAAGTGGCATGCTGGTCAGTGCCATGGCATCACTTATCAGCGTAGATTCTTTGTAAACAAGGATCGTGTTTATAAAAGTGTCGATGTTTTCTTTATCGCTGCTACCGTTAAAACGTGCACTACAGTGACTGAAGGTTGGATTAGCTTGTGGCCTAACTTGCAAACTGCCTAAAAGCGCTGAAAACTGTTGTTCAGTAAGATTAATGTTTACTGGACCATTAATGCCGGGTGGTGGATTTACATTTATTTGATTATTTGCAATCTGGCTCCTATTCTGAGGCGAATTTACAACGTTCGGTGCAATATTTGCCCTACTAGTGGTTTTATTTTGATTTGCTGCATTACTCATAGTTTGTGTTGTAGCCGAATTATCCAAACTCGAACTAGAAGCGCTGAGGGAATTATTCGTCATTCTGGGCATTTTATCCGACAAGGTTTTTCTTAATTGTTCGGTGGCAACCCTCTTTATCTATATCTTTAAGTTTATAAAAACTTTTAAGAGAGTGTCGCAGAGAATTGGATGTAAATGTTATGCCTGTAGAATATGAGAACGCACTCAATACACACCAATACTATAACACAGCTTTGTGATGTTTACCACAACAGCGGATGATATTCACCGGAGAAGTTTAAAACGGTGTGGTGAAGAGAGTTGTGAGAATCTTCTCAAAATACACCACCACTTAATTACAGCTTTGTGTTTACCACAACAGCAAGAGATGATCACCGGAGATGTTTGAAATGGTGTGAGACAGAGAGCTGTGAGAATCCTCTCAAAATACACCACTACTTCAATACACCTTTGTGATGTTTCTATGTTTACAACCACAGCTTACGATGACGATGCAACAGCAAAAGAGATCACCAGAGAAGTTTGAAATAAAGTGGGAATGACGATTTGTGAGAATTTTCTCAATATCAACCAATACAGGTTTCTGGTGATGTAGATGGTTACAACAACAACATATGGCGATGACGAAACGACCGAAAAAGATCACTGAGAATTTTTGCAACAACAATTTGCAGTGATGAGGGTGATTGGGAAACACCACTGACCGTCTGATCGATGTCTAGACAGTACAACAACACTTGCCTTAGCTGGGTCTTTGCAAATCACAATACTTGTCTGGTCGGTGTCTAGGCGATACAACAACAACACACACGTTCCTTGTAGGGTACCGCAAACAGCAACGCGAGACAATGTTGATGGATGTTAGCAACGGCCGGTGATGGTATCGTCGACTTAAATTTGCCAAAATTATGTCGATGCACAAATTTTGATGCGATTTTGTTTGTGCGTAAAACGGTTATTTCGATGGTGTTTTGTTGATGTTTTTTTTTGGAAAAATTTTTGCAATTTTTGCACAAAATAATTTTTCGTTGCTATTATGGACAAAATTTCTGCAATTTTTGCCCACAAATATTTTACGTTGGGCGCCAATTGTAATAAGTGGTAACTTATGAAAGGTTTTGTTTGTTATTTGATTATTAATTTAAACTCTGGACCGAAATAAGACAAACAAGTCAGTATACGGTCTCAGAGTAGTATTAGCCTCTAAAGTCCGCGAAGGTCTGTTAGAGTCTTAATACTGTTTAGATTTGAAAAGCCTTTTTGACTGAAAGACGGGGAGTTAAGTTTTAAATAACTTTATTAACCGCTGTCTAAGCGAAGACTGATAAATTTTAAACAATTGTTTGATCTTAGGTGCGACCAAGTAAAATCTTTAAACTCGTCTAGTATGGAATTGAAACATATTTAAAACAATTGAATTGATACATGACATTAGTGTTACGAACAAAATAAGTAATCGATTTAAAGTTTGAAGTTATTTAATTATAATTTTTAAAATAGTAATCATCCTTACATAACTACATAATACAGCCGCTACAATTTTTTTTTCTCCTTTCCTTATGTTGTATTAAAATGCATTTTGCATATATGTTATGAAAACTTTATTAGATCCAACAAAATCTTTTTTAAATACAATAACCGATACTAAAAGAGCTTAAATCATGTAAAATAAGAAGAACAAATATGTATTTTCTATTAGTTAATAATGTAATTTGTTTATTTTATGCTGAATAACCTTGCAGTCTTCTTAAATATACCAGCAGCAGTCAGCGAGAATAGTAGGCATCTATTTTACTTCGTAACGCTTTTCTAAAGTTTGAAAACCTTTGTGGGACCTTTCACTATATTTAACGGCCATGTCGCTGCAGCATTTATGGAAAAAATTAATAAGAGAGTGTACAAAATGCACTTTCAAGGACATAATGCATCCCAAGTTAACGTAGAATAATTAAAAGAAAATAAGGTGATCATAAAATAGAATAGGGCGATAATTGCAGCCGAACAGTCATGTTGCTGATGTTGTCACCTGTTTCTACTAAATTTTTCTGCAATCGCCTCCATACAAATTACACAGTGCAACACACTTTTTCGGGGGTGAACCAAACCAATATCAAACGATAGCATTTGACCTCAGTAACAAAACCGTAAACTGCATTTTGTTCCACTGCGTCACAATTTTTGTTTACAGTGGTTTAAAGTTAGATGTTTTCGGGGGTTATTTCATTTTTAAAGCTGTTGGTTTTTAGGGGTTATAATTGTATAATTATATAAAAATAGGCCTTTTACAAGAAAACTGTTAGCCTGTGAATATATTACAATATCTTTTGAATGTTTACAGATATTTCCATTTGTGTTCATATTGACGGATAGAAAATCATTAAAATGCACCGAGCATTTTTTCATTTTGAGAATTCGATTAGTACACACTAAGAATGGATTTTTTTTTACTTGTAGGAGTTGTTCTAAAGGAAGAATTCAATAAAAGCACAGAGTTTGATTTGCTTGTGAACACTGGAGGTGGTTGTGTAAAGGCCAAACGTAAAAGGCAAATTGTCTTCCGAACTGCAGGGTTACAACGATCTACGATCCACATGATTCATTTCAATAATTTTGCGACTTTGCTGTTGGTCCCATATTGACTTCATGAAATTCTTAGTGAAACTGACTCTTTTATGAATTTTGGGCATAATTTCATTTTTGTTGCTGATGGGGTTTATTTCATTGGGGGTTATTTCATTTTCATCATTGGGTGTTATTTCATATGAAATAACTCCCAAATATTGGGGGTTGTTTCGTTTTCGCTTTGGGGTTAATTTCATTTATTTTTGGATGTTATTTCATTCACTGTTTTTGGGTGTTATTTCCTATTTTTTGGGGTTTATTTCATTGGGGGTTATTTCCTGGGCGTTATTTCATTGGGGGGCTTTTCGTGGAGCCTATCTACCACCCATTTTGAACATTTTGAGAAATTTGACTTTTAAGTTGTTTTTCAAAATTCATCCTAAGGGTAGGAGCTGCATGGTTCAAATGTTGTGATGAAATGTTCCTCTGGAAATTTTAATGTATGTCTCCGTAGATATGAACTATCCCAAACCTATTTTTACACATGATTGTTCATTTTCTTTTATTTGACATTTGACTAAAAAAATCAAATTTTAACCCACTGTACACAAAAATTGTGGAGTTTAGGGTTTTGTTACTGAGGTCAAATGCTATCGTTTGATATTGGTTTGGTTCACCCCCGAGACAATGACCATCAAATTGTGTCATAGTGTTATTAATGGAAATTCTGATTTCGTAATTGAATTTCCCATGTCAAAAACTCTTAGAAACACATAATTCAACACAAGAAAAAAACCCTTTTTGAACAGTGTTATTTCATAGTATTCCCTCTAAAGATGTTTTAACGATTTACTGGGTTTGTTGTTTAGTTCTGAGCGTGTAAAGTATCCGACTAGTTTTTTGCAAGCTTTTATAAGTGGGGAAAGATCCGAAAAACCGGGTGTTTACACGTGAGTCAAGATATTAAGGTTTTGGTATATAGTGTCATGTTGTACTCGACCAGACCCAAAACATGCACTAGGTCACTCCTCAAGTTCCAAATGACTGTCACATAGTGTTTATATTAATATTACAAAGAATAAAGTCACGATTTCCTAAAACATTCACACAAAAATTTAAATCTTTATCAATGTAATGACAAATTCTGTGATTCACGCCAATCACGTGCCGAGTGCACATCTCTACTTATAGTATTATACATTTCATACAATGCGTACAAAGCTTTAAAAGGGTATAACTCGAGAACGATGAGAGAAAATTAATTTTTTTTTAATCTTTATACAAATTTTAAAAGTTATAAAGCATTCTTTTCCATATTTGTTGAAAATTTACGAAAAACCGTTATTAAATTGTCAAAATGTGCAAAATCATTGCCGAAACTTATTATTTATGCACATAAAATTAAAGATCGGATAATTTTCTTTAAGAATATTGAAGCTGAAGAAATATCTATTTTTCACCAATTTTGAAGCAAAATTCAAAAAAAGCCCAAAAAGGTCGATTTTTGGTTAAAAATCTATTTGCGTGACCTCTAAACCACCTCCGAAAAATCTGAAAAAATTCTCAAAAATTCTTAGCCTTATGAGTATTCAAATTAAGAATGATCCCCAAAATTTTTTTTTTGAATGGGACACCCTAGTGTTCCTAGCTTAACTACTGCTTGTGGAATATATGGTAATTTGACTACCATCCCTACCAAGCAAATGAATATCAAAGTAATGAATCATACTTTTTTATGTGATTTGGGTTCAAAAATGTTCCGCACCAAACGCGATTTCTTAAAAAAGTCAGATTATTGTTTTTAATATTTTTATGTTAAAAAAGAAATGTTTTCAATTGTTATATGAAATACATTTTAAGTTTAAAGTATGTAATGATTTACAAAATACCAAAATGTCTTGCATAATTTTAATTGCACTCTCTACGCAGATGTTGCTCCGCTGAACTAAAATAGCTGATGGTTTTTTGACCCATTTGCTTTTGTAAAGCCAGATAATGACTTTTGTAGTGTGGCGAAATTATATTTGTTAAAAGAATGATCAGTAAACCAGACGTCGCTCCTAGCATCACATATAATTTTACAAAAAGGATATAATTGCTTCCACCTCTATATCTGCCTACTGCTAGATAATATAGTTAAGATTTCAAGTGAAAAAATATATATATATTGCTGCGAATTTTTTATCGTTACGAAAAAAATTTGACTTAGGGGGGTAAAAACCGAGATTCCGGTAGAAACTTCTAGAACTTGACGTAGGAGTCAAAAGTGATCAGAGAAGAAGATGTAGCTGTTGTCAGTCCAAGAACATTGATATGTCACACATTACGATCGGACTATAAATGGAGACACAGGAAACAAAAAACCCAATGCGCGGGGTCAAGGGGCGTGGCAAAATAAAATAATATTTTTTTTTAACTTCGTTTTTAAATTAACTTTCATTCTAGGGGGTGACCGGCACAACTTTTTTTTATCGACCCACCCTACTGTACATTACCTATTACCAGTAACTAAAATAAGTAATTTTATTTCGAATTTTAATAGGTACCTAAAAATTAGCTGAAAGTGTATACCAGTAGTATCCAAGTTTTCCACGGATGATTAAGTTTGGATGAGAAAGTGGGACTTTAGCATAAATATCTCCTACAAGTGTCACCACTTTCCGAAGAAAATGTATGCACAAAGACAGCTAGCCTGCTTTTAAATTTCTGGCCGAATATTTTGACATCAGCCTCGTTTGACTGCCGGAACAAAGTGAAATTCTGAGCATAGCGGATAAGCCAGCTAGACAGATTCTCCCGGCAAAAAAGTTTTGGTATGCCGATCTCAACCTGCTGTCTGCTCATGCAATGGGCCTATAATATATTCAATGATAAATGGAGACTAACTCCAACTGATTAACAAATTAGGGTTATCTGGCCACAGTTCAACAAAAAGAGGGTTAAGCAACGCAGTTATAAGAACACTATAGAGATATTGTCTTGTTGCACAACACACCATTGGTTAAGCCATTGTAACACCACATTCTGTAGATGCTTCATGGAGAAGGATGAAGAAAAAACAAAACACTTTCTATGGATTTCCCAGCATTAGGTGGACTAAGAACTAGGGTATTGGTAAACCAAATGGTAAGTCTTGAAACCCTGCAGGAAATATATGTAGTACTGATCAGCAAATGTGTAGAAAATGCGAATTGGCTACAACTAGGCAGTAGTGGAAAATTGCAAGTTCACAATGGACTTCCTTATCCTTAATATGCTAGACAATGTAGTTATTTTATATACCCCTGCAACCTGATGCGAAAATTTTCAACGATGGCCTAACCTTAAATGACTCCTCATGGGACCCTACCCTAGTATGTCAACACAAGTTTTTCAGAAATTTTTAAGACGATTGAGCTATGCCCGCCAGTCCTGCTTGCTGGATGGCTGGTGGGCAGGATAACTCGAGTAAACCTTAACGGATCGGTATGAAATTTCACCAGTATTAATATTTTCCAAAACGAACTGATGCGATGGTAAATGGGCGGAATAGCCCCACCCCTTCTGGTATCTCCCATACAAAATTAGTTAGGCCTTCTGGTGCCTCCCATACAAAATGACCTATTTTAGGAAAATTAATATTTCTCCCATAACTTCCACACGGACACTTGTGGGGTAATGAAAATTAGTCGGTTAATTAATTTTGTGATAGGAGGCAAAACCTCGGAAAACTTAACTATTTCACACACCCCTTCTGGTACCTCCCGTGGTGGCAAATATTGTACAAGTAATGCATAATACCTTTTTAGGAGATTTGGGTTCAAAAATGTTCAGCACCAAACGCGATTTCTAAAAAAAGTCAGATTTTTGTTTTAAATATTTTCAATTGTTATATGAAATAAATTTTAAGTGTTAAGTATGTAATGATTTACAAAATGGCAAAATGTCTTGCATAATTTAATTGCACGCTCTGCGCAGATGTTGCTCCGCTGAACTTCCTGAATAGCTGATGGTTTTTTGACCCAATGTCTGAGGAAACATTCATTTGCTTTTGTAAAGCCTGACAATGACTTTTGTAGTATGGCGAAATTATTTTTGTTAAAAGTATGGTCAGAAAACCAAGGTTATACGACGTCGTTCGCGACAAACGTCAAAAAGAATTGGGCAAGTAAAAATATGTATGTATTGCTGCGAGTTGGCAACTATGTAATTGAAATCATTGAAATCATCAATCAGTCAAAAACAGCTGATGGGATGACGTAACCTTTGTAGGAAAACCTTGAATGTCTATATGGTCTGAAAAAAAAGTAATTGCGTTTGGCGCGGAAACTTTTTTGCAATAATGGGAGTTCATACTTTTGTATGCTCTATTCGACTATGCTATGCCATTTTTCCTATTTGCAAAAATTGTAATGTTGTAATATGCCTAGTGTACATTGTACACTGAATTGAGACAAATTTTGCCAAGGTAAGCGTTCATTGAACGTTGTTTTGCAAAAAACTCAAGACTCAAACAATATCTTATGTTGGGTGATGGTATTTATCAGTCAGTTTACCTGACTGAAATTTCTGCACTGGTTAATGTACAATTGACTCCCAACAAAACCCCATTTATCGTTTTTGTTGCCATTTTAGATCAACCCATTTGTCATTCAGGCGAGGTATGTTGATAATATAGTTTCTTGGGTCAAGTTGAAGTGCTCGTGCAAGCAAAATACGAACTGCTGCTACGTCTGATGTTTTACTTCCTTGGTTAAGAGACTACAGATGCCATAATAATTTAATATCGATTTCAAGTTAGTTAGTTTTATATAGGCGAATTTGTCACGTTTTAGGCCCTTTTGTTTGACATAATTCGAGAAACACTAACTCGATTTAGCTGAAACAAATTAAAATAAAATTAAGAATTACAATTCCTTTAATCTGTTCATATAACGTTTCCCTACAGAAGCAACAGTTTCACTTTTCCATTCATCAAATGATTTTAAACTGGGATTATTTTGTAGCAATTACTATTAAACAGTTGTACTCCATGGCGTATGATAACGTCGTTTTATACAACTTGTATTGATTAAACAGTGAGACAAAATAAAGTGGTCAATATACCTGGGACGTTATACTATTTTTCAGGCAGGCGCTGCTAAGCACAATAAGAATCTGTCTTAGAAATTTCGCTAAAAATATTGAGTTACGGGAAAGAAACCGGGTTTTCGTGCCTTTACTCACTTATAAGCCAGAAATGTGGTTGAATATTAACCGAATGTAAGTTTGTCAGATATAAAAAATGTGTGCACTATTTCTTTGGAAAATAAATGGTCACCGTAGGTATGTCATATATTTTATCACTCTAGAGGTGACTCCGATATAAAAGGTAATAAGGTAATTTTGAAAATTAAATATATTTTCTGTTAGACTCCAAGCTCAGGTGTTTATTGTTTTGATAGAAATGTCACATTATCGAGGTTCGTGATGAAAAAAAGCCGGTAGTTGTTAAATACCACTGAAATCGCAGTGTAGACGTACAGCTGTTTTATCCGCCATAAAAAAAAAACAAATTAATTACCCATCCGTGAATGAGGCATCGTAACAAAATTTGTTAAATTGAAGGAGGAATCCCACTCCTTAAATCACTATCTAATTACAGAATATTACAATCGGTTCGTAAATGTTCTCTTGGTGATCATTTTAAAATAACACACACCTAAAGTAGCCAACTTTGGAGAGTCACCTAAAAAACACTTCAGCTACTAGTATGAAGTTATATTAATTTCATTGCAATAAACACTTCCTTTAAACAAATTTTAAAGGTAAAATGATAATCCGCTAAAATAAATCCTTATGTTGAGAAAAATTAAATCAGAGACCGTAACTCTTATAACTTTTATTTATAAAAGTCCCTCTTTAAGAGTTATTTTCTGATTTTTATTATATCTCTCCGAACATATGACTTATTTTTGATTTATATTTTAAAAGTCCCAAAATAAAAATTATTTCTGATTTATATTTTATCGCTCAAAAATAAGTTTTTTTTGATTTCCATTTTAAAAGTCCCACAATAATAACACTATGCAACAAATGAAGACTTTTTGTAAAATACAAAAACTAGACAGTATAGGTTCGATTCTACTATCGAAGGGTAATAAAACCCTATACTCAGTTTGGCGAGATTGGTGACCAATTTTTTTTATGGACCCCAAAAGATTCTCAAAATCACTGTGCCCCTCGAAAAAAGGTGTCATCAGTTTTTGTCCAACAGCTAACTCAAACTTCGTGATAGCGCTAAACTATATTCGGCAATATTGTAGCTGGGAGTTTTGCGCTCTAACTTTAATTTATGCCAAAAAGTCGGTTATCCCTGCACTTTTTCAAAAAAAATTGAAGAAAAAATTTAAATTTTTCACTTTTTTGGGCATTACTTTGAGGGAGTCGAAATTTTTCACTAACAATGTTCGCCAAAAATGTTGCCATGGTCAAGTTGAATAACTTTCGTGAACATACTAATAAAATCTGAACGGGTCTAGGCAATCTAAATAGCTCAGAAAGACTACTAGGATACCGGTTTGTTGTACCTTTACGCACTTAAAAGCCAGAAACGTGGTTGAATATCAACCGATTTTAAATTTCTCAGCGGTTTTAGAAAGAAGAGACTGCGGCCTTTCCAACCATATATATAGTTATATTGACAACTGTATATCTGTCTGTCTTTTGCCTCGAAATTTTAAGTGCGAAAAGGTACAATAAACCGGTAACCTAGTAGTCTTTCTGAGCTATTTAGATTGCCTAGACCCGTTCAGATTGTATTAGTATGTTCACAAAAGTTATTCAACTTGACCAAGGCTACATTTTTGGCGAACATTGTTAGTGAAAAATTTCGACTCCCTCAAAGTAATGCCCAAAAAAGTGAAAAATTAAAATTTTTTCTACAATTTTTTTTTGAAAAAGTGCAGGGATAACCAACCTTTTTGACATAAATTGTTAATAAAGTTAGAGCGCAAAACTCCCAGCTACAATATTGCCGAATATAGTTTAGCGCTATCACGAAGTGTGAGTTAGCTGATGGACAAAAACTGATGACACCTTTTTTCGAAGGGCCCACTGATTTTGAGAATCTTTTGGGGTCCATAAAAAAAAATTGGTCACCAATCTCGCCAAACTGAGTATAGCGTTTTATTACCCTGCGATAGTAGAATCGTACCTATACTGTCTAGTTGTTGTATTTTTTTCACTGTTGCACTGTGTAATTATTAAAGACTTTTTGAAGTAGAAATCAAAAATAAAAATCATTCAATGAGTTTTTCAAATTAAAATCGAAAATAAAAATCAGCCTGAGACTTATATTCTTTTTGATGAAATATAAAACTCACTTGAAAACTTATATTTTTTGTTTTTTTCAAATAAAAGTCTTTTGGTTCAATCGATATGCGAACAATATTTATATTCTGGCCAAATTAATTACAATTGTGGAAAGTTTACACCATATTCAACTCATAGCTACACAATGCGACGAAAAAACGGTGTTTTAGGGTTCAAGGTATATGTATGTATATCATTTGTTACGAATAAAAGTTTAACGCGTTAAAGGAAACGTGTAAGACCCCAAGTATCTTAAGACCAAATTGTTTCAGGACTTTTTAAGACGATTGAGCCATGTCCGTCTGTTTGGCTGGCTGGATGGGTCGTGGGCAGGATAACTCGAGTAAACTGATCCTTATGAAAACGTGCCAGCATTAATATTTTCCAAAATGAAGTAATGGGTTTTTAAATGAGCGGGAAGGAGAGATTATGGCCTTTCCAAATCTATATATATGTAGGTAACTTTTCAAAACTTTTTGGATTTTTTTTTAAGTTTGAGGAAGTTTTTAGTCAATACTTTTTTACATTATCCAATGTTTATTATATTATTTAGAAAGTGCACACTTTCATGAGTAAAACGCATACTTGCTTGCAAAACTTGGTTAACAAATCGTTCAGTTGTTCATAATTTTCAAGGAACCTGGGGATATTTACATTTGGAGGGAGACAAAAATGCGATCCAATCTAAAAAAATATATAAAAACCAGTACAGAAATTTCAGTCAGGTAAACTGACTGATAAATACCATCACCCAATAATAATTCCTATCACAAGATAACTAATTACCAAATTTGATTATCCTCCAAGTGCCGGTTTAGAAATTATGGGAGAAATATTAATTTTCCAAACAATGTCATTGTGTATGTGAGGTACCAGAAGGGGTGATCCGATATAATCCATATTCATTCCTCATTCAAATTATCATAACTGTACAACTTACGCAAAATTCGACTGTATTCACTGTACTTACAAAAAAATATATGTATTTAAAACTATGGAAGTATGTTCGGTATTTTGTATGGGAGGTACCAGAAGGGGTGCGTCAAATAATTATGTTTTGTAAGGTTTTGCATCCTATCACAAGATAAATTAATTGACCAATTTTCATTACCCCCCAAGTGTCCGTTTGGAAATTATGGGATAAATGTTAATTTTTAAAAAATAGGTAATTTTGTATGGGAGGTACCAGAAGGGGTGATCCGATATAATCCATATTCATTCCTAATTCAAATTTTCATAACTGTACAAGTTACGCCAAATTTGACTGAATTAATTGTACTTACAAAAAAAGATATGTGTGTAGGACTATGAGGGTGAATTCGGGAATTTGTATGAGAGGTACCAGAAGGGGTGCGTCAAATAGTAAGGTTTTTCTGAGGTTTTGCTTCCTATCGCAAGATAAATTAACCGATCATTTGTCATTATCCTCCAAGTGTCCGTTTGGAAGTTATGGGAGAAATATTAAATTTGCAAAAATAGGTCATTTTGTATGGGAGGTACCAGAAGGCGTGAACTGATATAGTTCATATTCATTGCTGAGTCCAGTTTTCATATGCAAACATCATATGCAAAATTTGATTGAATTCAGTTTAGTTACAAAAAAGATATGTATGTAAAACTATGAGGGTCAATTAGGTCATTTGTATGGGAGGTACCAGAAGGGGTATGGCAAATGTTTCGGTTTTCGTAGTGTTTGTAAGTCTTGAGCAAGATAAATAAACAGACCAAACTTAAATATCCTACGATCGTCCGTTGGAAAGTTATGACGAAATATAATTTATCCAAAAATAGGTAATTTTGTATGGGAGGTACCAGAAGGGGTGGGGCTATTCTGCCCATTTTCAATCCCATAAATTCGTTTTGAAAAATATTAAGACTGGTAAATTTTCATACTGATCCGTTAAGGTTTACTCAAGTTATCATGCTGACCAGCCATCCAGCCAGCCTGCCAGCCAGCCAGACAGACGGACATAGCTTAATCGTCTTAAAAAGTCCTGAAACGAATTTGGTCTTAAGATATTTGGGGTCTAACTCGTCTCTTTTAATGCGTTACACTTTTTATACCATCACCCTTAGGGATGAGGGTATATATCATTTGATACGAAAACCAGTACAGAAATTTCAGTCAGGTAAACTGACTGATAAATACCATCACCCAATATAAGATATTGTTTAAGTCTTGAGCTATTGAAATTAATAGATTTTTAAAATAAAATTACTTATGTATTATTGTTTGTCTGCATGTAGAGCAAAAACATACAACATTTTTCCTATTCGTTTACAAGGTACAAGGGCAGCACAACGTGTCTGACTTTTTTCGTATGTAAAAGGGGAAATATCCCATATATTTATATAGGAGGTACCAGAAGGGGTATGCCAAATAGTTTGGGTTGCTGAGGCTTTGCTTCCTATTACAAGAAAAATTAACTGACCAAATTTGATTATTCCCCCAGGTGCCGGTTTAGAAGTTATAGGAGAAATATTAATTTTCCAACAAAGTCATTTTGTATGGGAGGTACCAGAAGGGGTTATCCGATATTCATTTCTGATTAAAATCTTCATAACCGTACACCTTACGCAAAATTTTACTGAAGTCACTGTACTTACAAAAAAGATATGTATGTGAGACTATGGGGGTGGGTTCGGTCATTTGTATGGGAGGTATCAACAGGGGTTTGTCAAATAGTTAGGTTTTCTGAGGTTTTGCCTTCTATCAGAAGATAAATTTACCGACCAATTTTCATTACCCCCCAAGTGTCCGTTTGGAAGTTATGGGAGAAATATTAATTTTCCAAAAATAGGTAATTTTGTATGGGAGGTACCAGAAGGCGTAAACCGATATAGTCCATGATAATTCCTGAGTCTAATTTTCACAACGTACATCATACGCAAAATTTGAGTAAATTCACTTTACTTACAAAAAAGATATGTATGTGACACCATGGGGGTGGTCATTTGTATGGGAGGTACCAGAAGGGGTGTGTCAAATTGTTAGGGTCTCTGAGGTTTCACCTCCTATCACGACAAAAATGTATCGACAGATATTCATTACCCCCCAAGTGTCCGTTGGGAAGTTATGGGAGAAATATTAATTTTCCAAAAATAGGTAATTTTGTATGGGAGGTACCAGAAGGCGTGAACCGAAATAGTCCATATTTATTCCCAATTCAACTTTTCATAAGCGAACATCACACGCAAAATTTTAGTGAATTCAGATTACTAACAAAAAAGATATGTATGTAAAAGTATGAGGGTCAATTCGGTCATTTGTATGGGAGGTACCAGAATGGGTGGGGCAAAGGTTTCGGTTTTCTTAGGGTTTGTCTACTTTTGCAAGATAAATAAACTGACCAAATTCAAACATCCTCCGGTTGTCCGTTTGGAAGTTATGGAAGAAATACTAATTTTCCAAAAATAGGTAATTTTGTATGGGAGGTACCAGAAGGGGTGGGGCTCTTCAGCCCATTTACAATCCCATAAGTTCGTTTTGAAAAATATTGATACTGGTAAATTTTCATACTGATCCGTTTAGAATTACTCGAGTTATCCTGCTGACCAGCCATCCAGCCAGCCAGCCAGACAGACGGACATAGTTCAATCGTCTTAAAAAGTCCTGAAACGTATTTGGTCTTAAGATACTTGGGGTCTAACTCGTCTCCTTTAATGCGTTACACTTTTTTTTCGTATAAAATGATATATACCCTCATCCCTAAGGGTGATGGTATAAAGAGTCCTCTAGTGTTAAAAATAAATGGAAACACTCAACTGGGAAGTTTAACCCCACCCGCCGTATTCACCAGACTTAGCACTTTCTGATTATCACCTGTTCCGGTCGATGGCACATGGTCTGTCTGAGCAGCGCTTCACATCATATGAAGACACCAAAAATTGGGTAGATTTGTGGATAGCGTCAAAAGATGAAGAGTTTTTTCGACGGGGTATCCGAATGTTGCCAGAAAGATGGGGAAAAGTAGTGGCAAATGATGGAAAATACTTTGAATAAAACGTAATGTACTGTTCCTTCACAATAAATTCCTAATTTTTTATAAAAAACCGCGGAAACTTATTTGTACACCTAATATATTTTAAAAGTCCCAAAATAACAATTATTTCTGATTTATATTTAATCGCTCAAAAATAAGAGTTATTTTTGATTTCCATTTCAAAAGTCCCACAGTAATAACACTATGCAACAAATAAAGACTTTTTGTAAAATACAAAAACTAGACAGTATAGGTTCGATTCTACTTCGGTTTCGATTCTCTAAACTATATTCGGCAATATTGTAGCTGGGAGTTTTGCGCTCTAACTTTAATTTATGCCAAAAAGTCGGTTATCCCTGCACTTTTTCAAAAAAAAATTGAAGAAAAAATTTAAATTTTTCACTTTTTTGGGCATTACTTTGAGGGAGTCGAAATTTTTCACTAACAATGTTCGCCAAAAATGTAGCCTTGGTCAAGTTGAATAACTTTCGTGAACATACCAATACAATCTGAACGGGTCTAGGCAATCTAAATAGCTCAAAAAGATCACTAGGATACCGGTTTGTTGTACCTTTACGCACTTAAAAGCCAGTAACGTGATTGAATTTCAACCGATTTAAAGTTTCTCATCGGTTTTAGAAAGAAGAGACTGGGGCCTTTCCAACCATATATATAGTTATATTGATAACTTGTCATATCTGTCTGTTTTTTGCCTCGAAATTTCATACTTCAAGTTGAAGGGCCCACTGATTTTGAGAATGGGGTCCATAAAAAAAAATTGGTCACCAATCTCTCCAAACTGAGTATAGGGTTTTATTACCCTTCGATAGTACAATCGAACCTATACTGTCTAGTTGTTGTATTTTTTTCACTGTTGCACTGTGTAATTATTAAAGACTTTTTGAAGTAGAAATCAAAAATAAAAATCATTCAATGAGTTTTTCAAATCAAAATCGAAAATAAAAATCAGCCTGAGACTTATATTCTTTTTGATGAAATATAAAACTCACTTGAAAACTTATATTTTTTGTTTTTTTCAAATAAAAGTCTTTTGGTTCAATCGATATGCAAACAATATTTGTATTCTGGCCAAATGAATTACAGTTGTGGAAAGTTTAGACCATATTCAACTCATAGCTACACAATGCGACGAAAAAACGATGTTTTTATACCATCACCTTTAGGGTTCAAGGTATATGTATGTATATCATTTGTTACGAATAAAAGTTTAACGCGTTAAAGGAAACGTGTAAGACCCCAAGTATCTTAAGACCAAATTGTTTCAGGACTTTTTAAGACGATTGAGCCATGTCCGTCTGTTTGGCTGGCTGGATGGGTCGTGGGCAGGATAACTCGAGTAAACTGATCCTTATGAAAACGTGCCAGCATTAATATTTTCCAAAATGAAGTAATGGGCTTTTCAAGGAGAGATTATGGCCTTTCCAAATCTATATATATGTAGGTAACTTTTCAAAACTTTTTGGATTATTTTTTAAGTTTGAAGAAGTTTTTAGTCAATACTTTTTTACATTATCCAATGTTTATTATATTATTTAGAAAGTGCACACTTTCATGAGTAAAACGCATACTTGCTTGCAAAACTTGGTTAACAAATCGTTAAGTTGTTCATAATTTTCAAGGAACCTGGGGATATTTACATTTGGAGGGAGACAAAAATGCGATCCAATCCAAAAAAAAATCGATTCCTCGACCCCAAAAACCAGTAAGATACCTGTGATATCATTTAAAATTTTTGTTTAAATTAATAAGAACCCCATTCAAAGTGACCCAATGCCCAGAAATAGTTAATTTCTATGTATGAAGACTTTTTGAAACTATATCTAGCTCATTGCAATTTCTTCACTTGACTGCAACTTCACCACATGCTTTCTAAGGGTTTCTCAACAAGAACGCAATTTTTAAATCTGGCAACACTCGAAGTGTCATTGTTTGACATTTGAACAATTGTTATTGTTTTCTAGTAAATAGAAGGTACGAGGTTAGTAAAAATGGAGCGCTACACGAATGAACAACGCATTCTCATTGTGAAATTGTTTTACCAAAATGGTGAAAGTTTTGCGGCTACAGTTCGCAAATTGCGATCAATTTGGGGTCACAATAATGCTCCAAAAAAGTCAACTGTAAAGAGATGGATAAATTTGTCGAAACTGAGTCCGTTAGTGATGTAAAGACAACAACGCGCCATCGACCAGGTCGATCGACCGAAAATGTGGCAGCTGTACGTGATGATGTCGCTCAAACTCCATCCACCTCAATTCGACACCGAGCTCAGCAAATTGGTGTCTCCAAATCCACTATGCAGCGAATTTTGACGAAAGATTTGCATCTTCATGCATACAAAGTTCAATTGACTCAGGAACTGAAGCCAGCTGACCATGAGCAGCGAAGGGAGTTCGTTAATTGGGTATTAGAGTGACAACATGAAAATGCTGATTTTGCCGCTAAAATCATCTTCAGTGACGAGGCCCATTTCCATCTTGATGGCTTCGTCAATAGGCAGAATTGTCGCATTTGGGGTGAGGAAAATCCTCGAGTGATTCACGAGAAGCAAATGCATCCTGAACGCGTCACTATGTGGTGTGGTTTTTGGGCTGGAGGAATCATTGGACCTTTTTTATGAAAATGAGGCAGGTCAAGCGCAAACAATCAATGGTGTTCGGTATCGTGAAATGATAACCAGTTTTTTCTTGCCTCGAATTGAAGAAATGAATGTGGAGGGCATGTGGTTCCAACAAGACGGTGCCACATGTCATACAGCTAGATAAACAATTCAATTGCTGCATCAGTCATTTCCCGGTCGTGCATAAGCCGACGACGACTCAAGCTTTAAAAGAGGAAATTGGACGCTGCATTAATGAAATATTGCAGCATTTATGCGAAACGGTCATTGAAAATTGCATTAAAAGATCGCGTGCATGCCAGCAAAGCCGCGGCGGCCATCTGCACGATATATTGTTCCATACATAACCTCATTCTGTCTACTTTACGACATAATAAAGTTTCACGATTTTTTTTTAAAATATCTGTGTTTTATTTAAAATTTTAAAATTGCGCTCTTGTTGGGACACCCTTTATAAATTAACAAACACAACCGGACGGACAGTCGGATGGACACTGTATGTGCACGGATATAGCTTCTTATAATGTAATGTACTAAGTATGTTTGTATTAAAGCGTTGTATTGGAACAAAAGACAATATTTTGCAGTAAAAATGATTCTTGGTTGAATTAAGAATCAGCTTCAAAGGACAAGAGTTCTGTAAAGATTTCTACAGTACCTCTGAGCATCTGAGCATCCCAATGAAGCTATGACGCTCTTGTGAAACGATCCGTGGGGTTAACGCGAATAACGTCTTCAAGCTGAAACACGGCCAAATACTTAGGATTGATAAAGCATGCATTTGCGAACTTGTAAAACAGTGTTGTGTGAGATGGTACACACCCGCCAATTAGCTACTTTTTTTCGAGGTTATACAAATTTGCACCCTTTTTTTTTGCCAATTTTAACTCACAGTTCGCGAACTATAAGTGGTCACTTAGTTCAATTATTTTCAGCTACACTTGCTCATCTCCTCGAGCTGATCAAAATCATATATACATTTCTTTTATTACAAAAAACAATAATGCCGATATCAGCAAAAGACTTCTATTTCAGAAAAAAAAAACTTAATTTCCATTTTCACCCCATGAATGAGGTATGGGATAGCTTCTCGCGTTGTTGTGAATTAACACGCTTTCTATTTTAAGATTCATAACTAACGGCACCTACTTGTTTATCGACGAATGCGAACGTCACTTTTGAGAAGCACTTACTAGACACGACGATTGAATCGACGCTTAATACTGCGACGTTGCTGTCAACAACATTCGAGGGGAGCCGACAATGAAAGAAAATGTATTTATTTTTTTTTTTTAAGATGACTGGAGCCAGGTTTGAACCTGCGATCTCCCGCATGGTAGTCGCGTGTTCTAACCACTATGCCACGGCCGGTCCTATTTCTATTTCAGGCCTGAAGAAATAAAAATCATTAGGTGAGTTTTAAATTTCACTTGAAAAAATATAACTCATTGATTGTTTTTTATTTTTTGTTTGGCAAAATAAAACTCACTTCATAATTTTTATTTCAAAATGTTTTCAATAACTCTTATTCAAAGACTCGAAAAATAAAAATCAAAAATAACTCTTATTTATTGAGGGAAATAATATAAATCAAAAATAACTCTTATTTGATGAGCGATATAATATAAATCAAAACTATGTGTTATATGGGACTTTTATCATAAAAATCACAAAATAAAAGTTTATTGCGAAAATCTATAGAGTGAGTAAAAACCAATGTGTTGGTGTTTTTAACATAATTTTTAGCACATTTCCTTCACATTGATTTTTTTAGTTGTAAAATCGATCAATAACAGTTATTTTTGGTCCCTGAATTAAATTAATTAGAATACTAAAATACAAACGACTAGCTTTGCCCGCACATGTTGCTGCGCCACTACCTACCAGTGGATGCCTATTGATTTTTTAAATAAAATATAGCCTATATCACTCAATAATATCGTACCAATCAATCAGATACGTAGTTTGGAAGTTAGCCCCTACATAAATACAAACAAACTCACAATCATATTTTCTGTATAATATAAGTATATAAGTTATATTTATCAAAATATTTGTTTGTACTGTATGAAAACAAATTTACTGGAAATGTAATTCAACAAAGTGAAACCCATATTTTGCCAATATTAAACCCATTTACCACACCTACGTTCGAAGAAGTCAAAAGTGAATCTGAATTTCATTGGAAATAGCATGCAACAGACAGATATTTCAGTATTATGTGTAAGTTTAGTCAATCATATAACATTCCAGGAATGCGATACCTCAAAAAGATTTCAAAAATGTTTCACTTGTTAGGTTTTAAAAAGATTGGAAATAACAAAACACAAAAATGGTAACGAAATTTCGCAGAACCCTAGAGCAGATAGATAGTGCTGATACAAAAGTGTCAGAGGAAATGAAATTTAGTTGGAAATTGCAATACACTACCAGTGGCATTACGTTAAATATGTTACGTTATATGAATTGGGTATAACAAGGTTTTAAAAATGTTTGTAACAAACAAAGATTAAAAAATATTCTTTTGGCCATACACATAAGTTAGTAACTACACTTTGAAGTACGCAAAAGGAGTTGCAAAAAAACTGCATGTATCATTAAGACTTAAGTCCGATGCGTGTTTTTTATAGCATGCCAAGAGTGAAACAATCAAGGATACAATCGATACCAGTGGTGGGACATTCGAAAACCGGAAATAAAGTCTTAGCATATGATACTCATTAGTGCATACATGTGAAGTTTTTCGATTCTATGCACTCAAGAAGAGATTCTCATTTAGTTATGAGATTCTGGTGTATAAGATTCTGTATAAGCAAATACAATATCACATTCAGTGTACCAAGTCTGCAGATGAGGATTCTTGACTCTTGTATCCAAAATAGCTGTGCAGACTGCCTAGCATTATGAAAATATTATTCTGCTAAAATTTCTTTCTAAACAAAACTGGTCTTGAACTTTAATAAAAACAGTAATTAAAGTTTTTACAGCAGACGGAACAAACACACAAAAACTGTGTATAACCATTCGCTTCTAATGATCGCAGAGTGTCCACAATAGTGATCAAAAATACCGTTGGGTCTATAAAGTTTAACATTAAAATTTTCCGCGGTAACTGTAGGAAGTGGTTAGATTGAGATTGAGATCAAACTCGTAAATTTGTTGGATGCCGTGAATTTAGTAACTTTCAAGTTTTAAGGTTCCACAATTGGATTCCTTGCGACTAAGTCGGCTAATTTGTGCCCACACTATCTTAAAATTACATGTTAGACCACGCGTCACCAGTCATCTACATATTTCATTCATTGCCGGCCCTCTCGATGTTGTCGACAGCAACTCCGCAGTACAGTGCCGAGTCAATCGGCATGTCTGGTAAAAGCTTCTCAAACAGTGGCGTTCGCATTCGTCGATAAACAAGTAGGTGCCTGTAGTGTGCCACTACATATTCACGTTGTTTTATAAATTGTATTTCAACCAAACATGTTAAATTCCAATTAGAATTAGCAATTGATGCAATTGGTTTATATTCTCTAATTCATCAAACAATTAGAATTAGATAATTGAAATTTTTATTCCAATTGTAAAACTAATTGCAATTAGTTGCCATTAGCAAAAAAAATTGCTTTACCTTTACAAATAGGAATCTAATTGAATTCTGCTAATGCAATTAGATATTCAATTAGCTCGAATTAGAATAAATTATTTTGATATTTTCAAAAACAAAAAAAAACTAAAATATTCATAATATGAATTTCACACATATATATATATATATATATTACATGCACACCTATTTAACGTGCGTACTAACTGTTAAATAACTAGAATGACCGGGTATATTCGCTATCAATAATTCTTTGGAAAAAAATTATTTTTATCAAAATAATTGATTCTAATTCGAGCTAATTGAATATCTAATTGTATTAGCAGAAGTCAATTAGATTTCTAATTGTAAAGGTAAACCAATTTTTTTTGCTAATGGCAACTAGTTGCAATAATTTTACCATTGGAATAAAAATTTCAATTATCAAATGGGAATTAGTTGAATTAATTCTAATCGTTTAATGAATTAGAGAATTTCACAAAAGAATGTTAATTAGCAATGCTTACCATTAGCTAATCATTATTTAACATCTTTGATTTCAACTTTGTTTTCTTTGTTTGAATTTTCAATATTGTCGACTTGAATTATTAATAATTTTCAGAATAAATATTGATATCAAATAAAAACCCAGATATTCAAAATTTCAATGTAATTCATTTGAGTGGAATATAAATCAGTAGAGAGTGATGTGATAAAAAATGTTTTTCGATTTGTTTTAGGACGCAAAAACAAACAACGAAGACGGTTTTCTAGGCAACGTACAGCGATTTATTGAATTTCATCGCAAAAGCTAATCGAATTGGAATGGGTGATCAGTTGGAATAATCGGAATTCGTGAGATAAGGACTTCCTCTCCTTTGAATTTGCACTTGATAAACGTCGGCAGTTTAAGACGGTATACCGCATACCGTTGCACAATTTCGGTTGATTCAGATTCCGCAATATGCGGCGGATTGTCTGGCACATTAAGCGAGTTCAAAAATTTAGGCGTTCCCTCGGTCACGCTGTAAATGGATTTGTACGAATGGAGTTCTCCAGCCATTTGACTTTGAAAAATAAAATTCAAGCTTTGCTGTTTCATTAATCCAATTGACATTTTTATAGTTTTATTCAATGCTGGGGAACGCTTTGGAGATGAGATCCACATTCGACGATCTGACTCGAACAAAAATTTGCAGAGAACGATATAAATTTAGTCGAATCGTCAACAGGAATTTGGCCATTGCCAAGCGCTGTCTCGGGAATTCAGCAGCCGATGGGAGGTTCTGCAATGCAACTCTCATGTTGGTGGTTAACTTCAACTTCTTGATATTGACGACAATTTCAAGCTTGCTTTAAGTAAATCCGAAGCAAGAGATTTCATGATGACGGGGATCTCCGGCGAACAATATCATAATCGTACCAAATCGTTTCGAATCACCTTTAAATTCTTCATCGCTGCTCTGTCAACTACTTCCAAAGCTCGTTTATGCGTTATCGCATATTCATCCTAAATGTTGATTTTGCATTATCGCATCAATTTCGCTGTCGCCGCATTATTGGTCTTTGTGCACTTTGGCGTGTCAACCGTGAGAGGATCGTCGACAGCTTCACAGCGGAATTTGCAGTTCAACTGCCTTTCTATATTGTGGCAGCAATACCAGAGGAAGTAGCGGCCAACGTTATTTCAGATCATGACTGAAAGAATGTCTTGTCTGATCCACCGGGATCATCGAGAGAGTAAATGCCTCCTGTTTCTTCGTCAACAAACTTCATCAGCGAATCATTCACGTTCTTCTGCTCGGCATTCAACAGCGGCACATTTGTTCGGACTCTTTCGGCCAGCTCAGTTTACGGCACATGTCTTCGATCAGAACTAACGCTTCTTTGTGCACCTTGTCGTTAATTTCAAGCACAAATTCGAAGGTATTGTGAGTACTCTGTGCAAAATGTCATTAGCAGGGCAACCGGAAATATGCTACAGCATGTTTTTTTTTCGACGAGATATTAACAAATGGGTAATGTATTTACACGTTTCATGGTCCTACGAGTGTTTTGAGACCTATTTGTTAGAGCATATTTTGGCATATTTTACCCATAACGTCATATTTTGGGAAATTTTAGTTTTAGGAGCATAATTTTAAAAAAACCTCCTTTTTTAAAGCATAATTTATATTTTTTAGGCCATATTTTTTCAAAAATATCCCTTTTTAAGCATATTTTGTGTTTTTGACATTATTTTTTTGTTCGTTTAAACAAGTGTCTTTGCAACTTTGGTTTTTTAAAATGTAACAGCCAAATCATGTTTTACACAACTGTGAAATGTTAAACGTTTATTAATCTTTTAACGCGCTTTCTTATTCAATAAGTAAACAAAACATAAAAAAAGGTGCTTTTCAACCACCAGCGATTACGACCCTGGACATAATGCCAAAAGCTAATCCGATAAAAGCAGCAAATCCAAAGGCGGCTGTAGAAAAGTTTCCAGACTTACGAGCTGATGGTGGATTCCTCTATTCTAAAATCTGCAGCAAAGTTATTGCAACAGATCGCAGAAAGTGAAAATAAGCAGACCAAATAATTATTTTTGTCAGAATGTTCCGGTAGACTCTCAAAAGAACACGATTTCCAAGAATTACTGTGCCGAGCTTTTGTGTCTGCTGACATCCCACTTTACAAAATGAGAAATCAAAATATAAAAACACTATTTGAGGAATACACGGACTACCAAGTGCCATCCGACTGCATGGACAATATACGAGCAAAACTAAAAAATCAATTTATATGGATGCCAATCGATGAAACTATGGATGCAACAGGCAGAAATGTGGCAAACATCTTAGCAGGTGTAACATATTAAGGTAATTGCAAGTGAGAAATTTTTACTAAATACAGCAGCCTTCGAAAATTGCTAGACTGTGGGACGACGCCATCAAAAATCTGGACGTCAACTTCAATAGGAATAATGTTTAGCTTTTTGTGACGGATGCAGTTCCTTCAATGGTAAAGTCTGCAAAAGCTATAGCTATTTTATCTGAAAGTGACGCATGTGACATGTATTGCTCATGGTGTCCATCGATTGTGTGAATGTATTAGGAATTTTTATGAAAACGTGTGCATTAAACGATGAGGATGCACAATTCATTAAAACTTCAAAGGATGTCTTGACAGACCCCCAAACTAGATTTGACTTGATTTATATTGCTTCAAATTACGGTTTTATTGCAAAACATATTAAAAATTTGCAAACATCAGGTCTTACGCTTATTGAACAAGTTCAGGTGAATGAAGACACTTTTAAATTGATAGATAGCACAGTGCAACACATTTTTTTGGGGGTGAACCAAACCAATATCAAACGATAGCATTTGACGTCAGTAACAAAACCCTAAACTCCATTTTGCTCCAATACGTCGCAAATTTTTTTACAATGGTTTAAAGTTTGATTTTTTTGGTCAAAAGTCGAATCAAAGAATATGAAAAATCATCTGTAAAAATACGTTTAGGGTATTTCATGTCTTCGGACACCTATATTAAAACAATCAGGGGAATATTTTCTCGGAACATTTTAACCCACCAGCTCCCACCCGTATAGGACATTTTTGGCCCAATTTTGAAAATCTGTTTAAAAGTCAACTTTGGACGGAGGTCAAGGATTAGAATATTCTATAGAAATATTCTCCGGAAAACTTCACTAGGAGTCACCGAAGACAAATAACCTCTATGAGTCAAAGGTTCCAACAAAAACCAAAATAAAATGTTAAAAAGTCTATTTTCAGGCAAACAGTGCAACGCACTTTTTCGGGACAATAGCACTTTTTCAAACAATAGCATTTGACTTCAGTAACAAAACCCTAAACTACATTTTGCTCCAATAAGTCACAATTTTGTTTTACAGTGGTTTAAAGTAAGTTTTTTTAGTCAAATGTCAAATAAAAGAAAATGATAAATCATGTGTAAAAATAGATTTGGGATAGTTCATGACTTCGGAGACCTACATTAAAATTTTCCGAGGAATATTTCCTCGAAAATATTAATTTCTATTTTATTTTACTGAACATTTGTGTACAAAACTACTAACAAAGTCTGAATTTAAAATAATATTGTTTTTTTTTAATTTTTAAGCTGTTTTTTTATTTTTAATAAAAATATTTCTAATATATATGAAAAAAATTGTATGACTTTAACTTATTAGGGCATATTTTTGTTGATTTTTAGGTCATATTTTGCCATTTTTCAGGTCATATTTTATGCGCATAAAACACGATTTTTAGGGCATATTTCCGGTTGCCCTGGTCATTAGCCATCTCACTCTTGTATTTGTCCCACAATGCGGTCGGGTTCGGCGGATCGCAAACAATGTACGAATTTAATATGCTGACGCGGAAACAGTCGCTTCGGCGAGCGTTGAGTCCTAATTTGTATCGTATTCGAGCAAATTTAGACGTTGGCAATCCTCTCACCCTGTGACTTATTACATGTAAATTTCTTTTCTGGAAAAATGATAAAATTGATTAATATTAAATTGAATAACAATTGATCGTAATGCTTGTATCGTTTGCAAATGTGATCCCCGATATACCACTATCGGGAGTCAATGTAATAATACGCAAAATTCGAAACAATTGCAGCAAGCAAATTAGCACATTTGCTCAATAGAAAATGACAAAGGGCACATGTCAAATGAAACACTGCCTAAGTCATCATATAACGCCATCTATCAGGTTGTGGCATTGATCGCAGCATTATTATTCGTTAACTATAATTTATCTTATTTACTTCTCCAAACAAACTTAAGCAAAACAACTTTTATCTCACTGATTTTAACAATTATCCTAAATTTTCCAAGATTCACAACGAATTTTCCACCTTAAAATCGTTTAAAATCATCAAATCTTGCAAAAAATGCAAAGTTTCGTCGATAAAAATATAAAATTTGTCACGTTTTTTTTCGAGTTTTCTAATAAGTTTTCTACTATTTTTCCATTAGAAAAGACATTCCGTAACAATTGTACACAAAACTCCATACAAAAAATCAATTTTCGATTTTTCTAAACTCCCGACTTTTCAGGAAAATTTTTCCCAAAATTTTCTTTCATATAAATCTTTTCCTTGCAATTACGAACAACAAAATTTTTTTTTAGCAAAATCCGCCCATCCCTTCTCAATTTATGATTATAGATTTGGAGACCATTAACCGGATTGACCATTCGTCTCAAAATGTGGTATGGATAAGTTGTAGATCAGTGTACGTGAAATTAGGTGCTGATGCAGTAGGCAGCATCATAGTTGATTAGGATGAAAATGTTGCACCAATCATCTTTAAATTGGGTATGAATTTATTTGAGATCAGTATACGTATTTAAAAGAAAAAATGGGTGGGGTACCACCCGCACAAGGTCACATACAAAGTAAATATGACTTTAGAATTTCTCTATTGGTACGGATGCTTTTGTTACTATTATGCGACTCAAAATGTACGGGAATATACAGGTGGTTGTGGCAGCTGCCATGTTATGTAATAACTGTCCTTCATCTGAACCACTTAGTTTGGTTGAGTCTTGCCATGAGTCCTATGAGTCCTATACTATAAATGACAATAATGTCAATATTAGTCTGGATCGTATTAGAGCAAATATTGAATTATTATTTGGTGCTTAAGCAAAAGTCAATCAGGTTGTTCATCAGGTTGTTGTCTGATAATTCGGAAGCAATAAAAGCAAATCAAAATCGATCATGGTAATGATTTTTCAAATATTATTATACATGTCCTTAAATCGTGGTCATTGTTCTAGGTTGATATCGTAACTATAAGTACTTATGGTTGATTATGGCTGATTTAAACAAAGTGCGACCACTGTGCAATTCATGCAAAATAATTTTCCGAATCTAACTCATTCAATGCAAAGGGAATATGTTTTCCTTTACTGTTTTCCATACATCGTATTGGCAACCTGTAGTAAAGATTATATCTTGATGGCACTGTAAAACAATACCTATCAAGAACACCGTGACATTTAAATAGTTTGATAAAAATCCCTAATGAAAAAAGTTCACCCACCATATAAATTACCGCCCAATATACAAATACTCAGTATCTTTTCAGTTCACAATTTATAGCAGACGTTCATTTTGTGATATGTATTAGATTTCACTTTTACCTATCTACACCTACGCATATTTATATCAAACCTAAATTTGTCTAAAATTACTAAATCCCTCGGTAACTCTTACCACCGCTCCCTAAAATTATTTTCAAAATTTGAACACATACAACTAAACACTAACGGTATAATTGATGTAGGCGTCAACACAGGTTCTTATGTTAAACGAAATTTAATTCTAAACCCAAAAAAATGCAAAATATTTACACTACCATTACAGACAAGTACGGTTTCACTTAGTGTATACAAAACCAAAACCGACAAACGGTTCTGTTTTTACATAACACAGATATTTGAAGTCTTGAAAATCACAATATAGTAAAGGTTTGTTTAGATAAAAAGTATCTGCACAAAATTAGAAAATTTTAAAGTAGAGGGAAAGTTTTTTTTTAAAAAACCACTCTGTCACTTAGCAAAATTAGTATATGGGAATTTGTTAAAAGTAAAATATTCGGCACAAAATCCTTCAAATTTTTAATATAACCTATGAGTTTAATTATACACTGCATAGTATATCAATCGAACATCTTCCAATCGGACACTTGGAGGGTAATGAAAATTGGTCGGTTAATTTATCTTGTAATAGGAGGCAAAACCTCAAAAAACCTATTTGACTAATCCCACCCTCCTAAGACTTAAACAACGTTTTATATTGGGTGATGGTATTTATCAGTCAGTTTACCTGACTGAAATTCCTGTACTGTTTACTGATTCCTTCTGTATATCTGAAAAGGCTGCAGTTACATGCCGCAGTTTTCGGCAGATGATGTCTGCGTCAAGCAGCATGTGACTTTTGTTGACTATCATGCTACTCGTACATACTGCAGCTTTCCTCATTATCGCCACCATCACTATGTTGAAGAAGTTACACTATAGGCTGTTGTTTTAGTCCTCGTTAGTTAAATAATGTCTGTCAGCGTCAAACCGCAAAGGCGTATTAGCTTCGCAGGAATACGAATATCAGCCATAGTTTTGAGTAAGTTCTGCCGTAACGGGCGGTCAAAGGCAACTTGAAAGTCGACTAAAATGTATTTGTCGGTCTATTTCTCTTGGGTAATTTTTCGGATTTGCAGAAGTGTTAATATCTGGTCAGTTGTTGATTTGTCGTTGTGCTGTATTAGTTGGTAAAGGTGGTTGGAATAGGCAGTGGCTATCTCTGAGTTATGCAGTTTCGCGATGTCCAGCTTTCTTTGTGATTGGGTTCGTGAGTTCGCTCTGCTGTAATGATGTAATTTTAGCACCACGTGCACGTTCTTGGTACTATATGCATGCCTTCCATCGATTACCACATGATTACTTTAATTGTTTGCGTTTTGATCGGGCAATAGTTCAATTGGCTTATCTTTAAGCTAAATTCAGCTCCACTCACATGTTCCTTGTCGCTGCGGAGCTATTCAGCCTATACTGGATAAATTTATTGATCTTCCCTTTCTATTGCTTCTCATGGATGGCGGTGATATCAGCCTTGTTTTTTTAGGGCATCCGCCAATCGGATATTGACACCTTCTCTATAGAAAGACCGGACGTTGCAGGATATCCTTAAATAATGGTCCTTATTATGCTTGCGGGTGTTCGTCAACATTTGGTGGGTTCCGTTCATTATTTTTTCTGTTTAGTGTTTTTATAGCCAGTAGAATACAATCTGACAGCAGGTGGCTAACCCAACAAACAGGGTTCGACGCTTTTCATCCTTTTAATACAAATTGTTAATAACAATTGCTCTTTGTATTTTTGTGCACATTGCGAAAACTCGAAAATAGCCCGGTTAACCCGGTTTTTCTTTTCGATTCGAAAACCAAGTGAATGAAACAATGTGAATTTCGATTTCAACCGAATCCGGGTTTTCTTAGGATGTCGAATGTATTTTGTAAACTCCAGTTTTAATGCAGCCAACTATAATGCACAGAATTGCGGCAGACGTAGATAGGATTCAGCCAACATTTTATACGTATGTATGTATGTACATATTTTATTTGATATGTCTCAAATGCGAGAAGCTGCTGCGCATAAAGAATTCAGGTGGCCCACAATATAAAATGTAAACAAAAGTGTCAACTTTTGACGCCGAGCGATTATGTTTATCGACAACGAAAACTGTTTCCCCCAATCCGCCCAACTGTGTGTGCACATCATCTCCTTAGATGCGCCCTGGTTGATATGATAGAATGATGTACATATGTTGTAGGGAACATTCTCAGCTTTACAATTCTGATTCTGATTTTCATTACAATAAAATGTAAACGAGCACTTGAATTCTGGCTGCCATTTGCACTGTGGTGTTGATGGGATGGGCAACATGAAATGGGAGACGCCACAGACCCCAACGTTTTCACAATTTGCGCCGAGCAAACAAAATAGAATAAGAGGTAACCAGAATAACAAAAGACAAGCTACGAAAAAAATGTCCATTTTGTTTACGAAAACCTAAACACAAGCAAGGGGACACCAGAGAAAATACTGACTCAAAAATACTGAAATCCTTGCACCTCTGCTCTGTCCTGCTCCGTGCAACATTGTAGGGCGGTGTAAGAAAACATTTTTGTTTTATGACAACTAAAGTGGGTGGTCGCTGGCAGGGGTGTCGATTCTTCCAAAAACTGTTTACAGAAGGACCTCTACGACATCAAACATCCTATGACTGAGTTCGAGTGCATTTACGAATTGTTCTGCCTGGCCGAATTTTTTATTTCCATTATAAAAGTTAAAATTTGCTGAAACAATTCGTACGAGCGGAAGAAGTAAAAAAAGTATGTTGCAAATGTGCAAACATTTCGTGACTTCAAGCAACTGATGACTGTTTTCGAGTGCGTACGAAGAAGCGGCGGTAGCAGGTGAACAATTAGGATAAAGTTTTGCAAAGAGTTCGTTACTTGTGTGGCCGAATTGGGAAGCTGTAAAGAAGAATGTCTGTTAAGGGTAGTGCTTTTTGGGTAATGCTACAACATTTACATAGAACAAAGTTTACTTAACGTTTTGTTACCTGTCCACATTAGTACTACTCACCCCTCATCCCGGGTACTTGGTAAGGTTGCATATATTTGTGTCGAAATATTATGTTTTCTCTTTTGTTGAGGTAAACAGTCACAATATCAAAGTTTATATTAAACACTACTAAATGATAACATTAGCCAAATTTTTTAGTAGTTCAGTATTTATATTCTCAGCTAAAATTATAATTGTTATTTTTTGCCAAAAAGCTTATTTTGTATGGGAGGACACCATCTGACAGTACTAAATAATTGCCAAGAGAAAAATTCCAGTGTGCAAAGATTCAATAGATTCGTGACAATATTTCAGATATAAATAAAAACATAATTTTAGAACTTTTGTATAAATTTGCGGAGTTGCCAAAGGTGGAGGGAAAAATACAATGAATATCATGCAAAGTGATAACTAATGTAAAGATTATCTAACTTTAAATGATTTTCGATCAAATTGATTATATAAAATTTTTAAAAAGTAATACAAAATATAAAGAGGCGCTAGGAAATTATGCCCTACGAAAATACACCCCAAAGAGAAAATGGAATTAGGCAGTCGTTATTTGAAAGTATGGAATTAGACCCCAAAAATTTCGTGTTGTTGTTTCCAGTTTCTGTTCATAAGTGGTGTACTAGAAAGCTCATTGCACGGTGAGACGTATGCGGTGGGTACACGCCCCATCTTCATAATCTGCTCGTGTCGTACATTTATTACAGCTTCCACGCGGAAAAGCACTAATTAAGATGTGTATTTGTATTTTTATCATTTGATACGAGAACCAGTACAGAAATTTCAGTCAGGTGAACTGACTGATAAATACCTTTACTCAGCCCACCAATGTAAAATGTTAATTTCAATATCACTGGGCATGTGGTATTTTATATGGGTGTACCGAATGGGTCCAACTGAGAGTCAAAGAACAATTCTATAATTCGCACAAAAATCTCAGAAGAATTCATAATTTCTAATGGGTGGGGAAAACCCGTTTTTAAGTTTCACCTGTAAATGCAAAATATTAAAAGTAATATATCCTCAACGGGGCATTGGTGAGGCCAGTAGGGGCACAATGTGTCCCATTTGAATTCGAAAATCAACGTTTAATAAATGTTTATCTTCTGCACAATTGTTCTTCAAAAGATAAACATGTAGAACAATGGGGGTGATTTCGGTCATTTTTATGAGAGGTTCCATAATAGATGTTGTATATATTTCGGTTCTCTGTTGTTTTGCCTTCTGTTACAAGAAAATTTAATTGACAAAATTCAAATATACTGCTGTTCGAAAGTTATGGGGCGAAATATATAGGTTATTTTGTATGAGATGTAAGTACGAAAAGGAAAAGGAGGGGGTAGTCCATATTCATTTCTGAGTCAAATTTCAATTAGGTTATACCTGCTAAAAATATGACTTATTTCAAGCTATTTACAAAAAAAATGTGTGTAAATGTATGAGGGTGAATTCCGTCATTGTCTACTATACGAAATTAATTTAACTTACAAAACTCAAAAATCCTCTGGTGGTCAATTTAAAAATATTATGAAATTCTTTGAGATTCGTATGGAAAGTACCAGAAGGGTACAGTCGATGTAGACGATATTCATTACAGAGTCAAATAATCATAAGCATACATCTTTCGCAAAATATGACTGAATGCAGAGTACTTAGAAAAAAGATACGTATATAAAACCATAAGGGTGAATTCGTTCATTTGTATGGTAGGTACCAGAAGGCCCTGGAAAAAGTTTAAGTTTTTTAAGGATTGTCCGTTTGGAAGTTATGGAATTAATATTAATTTTTCAAAAATAGATTATTTAGTATAGGAGGTATTAGAATGGGTCAGTCAATATAGACCATATTTATTCCTGAGTCAAATTTTCATAAGCGAACATTTATCGGAAAATTTTGTTAATTAAGGGAACTTACAAAAAAAGATATGTATGTAAAACTATGAAAGTCAAATCGGTCATTTGTATGGGAGGTTCCAGAATGGGCTTGTCAAAGATTTCGATTTTCTGGGGAATTCGTACAACCCGACTAACATATACCCTCACCCACTAAAACATAAAATTTTCTATTATATTCATATTATTCTCGATTTCTAAAACGGGCGGAGTGGTACATTTGTATGGGAGGTACCAGAAGGGGCGCGGCTAGACTTCCAGTCTAAAGTGGGCGAAATGATACATTTGTATGGGGGGTAACATAAGGAGCATCGCTAGACTTTTAACTTCTTCTCCAAATCTTGGGTTTTGTCTATTTATAATATTAATCGATTTTTAAATTGGGCGGTACCAGATGGGGCGTGGCTATACTTTCAGTTTTGTTTTTTCCAAAACTCTATCCTGCTATAGCTTTACTAAATAGAGAATTTGGTTTTATTAATATTACTAGCTGACCGGGCAGACTTCGTCCTGCCTAATGTAGATTTTTTTTGGGTAGCTTTTGTTAATGTAATGCTTTTGGGAGAACCAAAGAAGTATACATACATATAATATATTAATCAGTGGGTCTTTCTACATGTGCAACATAAAGCTGTAATGGAAAATAAACTGTTCTTCAGTATTACTGATTGTCATCGCAAATTCTAACCGAACTGGCAACTGTAGTCAGTTGAATCCGTGGTTAACATTGGAATACAATAAAATTCGCTTAGCTGCCCCTTCGCTTAGCAGCACATTCCGGATAAGAGCACTTAAACTCGTTATGGCTGCATTTTATCGCAGCATTTGTATGAAATTCTATCATTTAACACTTTCAAAATCGGTATCTTATAATCATATGTTATATATTTTATCTTGATTTAATAAGTGTGATCTTTTAATTTTTAAATAAAACTAACGATTAATAATTAATCTTGAGGGCAAATCTGCAAAAAACGTAACAAAATTGGGGTAACTGCATCATATTATGTGTGCAGGTAAAAAAATCCGGATAAGTGCACATTTCGCTTAAATTCACAAAAATTTTTACACCGAAATTCAGTGCAGCTAAACAAATTGTACTGTACATAGTAGCTATACATTATTTCCCTTATATATTCTGGTTAAATTAAATTAAGAAGAATTACTTAATTCTGTATTGCTTTTTAACTACTGTAATTCGTGATCAAGGGGTTTCAGCGATTTTTTTGTGTGTACACTAATTCCTCATTATGATTTGACATGTTTGCAAAATTTTTTATCTTGATATTAGTGGTGGCACGATTAATCGAAAAATTTCTAATAATCGATTATTTTCTTTCAATTAACGATTTAATTGTATTGTGAATTCTCCTTCGATTAATTGTATTAATCGATTATTCCAAATAATAATCGATAGCCATCCAGGAACAAAAAAGATTCGTTGCTAGCCGCCAAGTGTATTCATTGAGCTTTGACGGCTGACGACGAAAGACCTTGAACTGCAACCCTAGTTATTAACAGCATTGGGAGCGGCAGTGAAATGTTTTCAGCTGGTGATGCTGAATTTGATTTATGGGTGCACCATAAATCTTTATCCCACACACGAAGAAGGAAGGACAATGACTCAACTATTCCTCAAGATAAACTAAGGTTCTTTGTCAATGCTTCAGTACTAGAATTAAAGCGCAATGTAATTAGCGAGTGGAAAGAAATGAAATTGGTCTACCCTAAGCTGTACTCCCTTGCACACAAATATAGCTTTTTGTTTGGTACATCTGTACCATCAGAGCGGCTTTTTTCCAAAGCGGGTTCAATAGTAACGGAAAAACTGAACAGATTAACCACAACACGGCTATTAAATCTATTTTTAAATTCTGTACTAAACAAATAAATTCTTTTTTAATAATTTGAATAAACAGAAAATTTTGTAATTAATTAAATATTTTTTTTATTTATGACAATTTTCAATTTTAGGTATTGAAATCGAAAATATCGATTAATCGACTAATTGTTTCCAATTAATCGCGATTAATTATTTGTTGTTTAGATTAATCTTATGATTAATTAATCGATTATTCTTTTTTATTTGCCATCACTACTTGATATTACATTTTTATCTTAATATTGCAACGTCAAAAAGATTTACGTAATAATGAAGGATGCTGTAGCCAACGCGATACGTTTTGTGATCAAACATTTTCCAAAATCAACAATATCAAAGCCCATGGGTGCATCAAGTAAATAAAATCCTCCACACTCATTCGTAACTGTTAATATTACACTGTTGTATAATGTTCGTCGCTCTAATTGTAATTAAATCAGATTTGACAAATGTTTCAATTCGTGAGTATTCTATTTTTTTTTCTGCCGCAGATCTCGGTCACATCACCACTGGTCTTAAATAATTCCATACCAAATATAAAGAGGAATGTTGCTTCAGTCCTCCAGCTATTGCATTTGGAGAACAGAATTGGGCAGGGCCACCCATTTTTTGGCTTGATCACGCTTATTGGTGTTTATTCCACACCCTTTTTAAAATCCCACCCCTTTTTTTAAACTACGTATATTGATCTTGATTAAATCCACACCAAATTTCATGACAATTTGCAAAATAGAGTCGAATAGATGAGGTCATGCCTAATGATCTAGTACTTCAGATATCGCACTTTTACAAATTAGGTCCTATGGGCAGGGCCACGCCTAATAATCTTATCCCACCAGTTTTTGACTTGATCATATTGCATCCACACCTGATTTAAAGTTGCTAATTGTAATAGTACGCCGGATATTGCAATTTTGCTAATTAGGTTGAATAGGTTGGACATACCCTAAGAACATCTGTTGAAAGCTGCAGCATCCACTAAGCTTCAAACAAACTTAATTTAAATTTTATATGTATACATGTATGTACCATTTGTCGGTGCCATTTGAAAATTTAAATATTGGAACAATTTAAACATTGACATACAATACATACATATCTAAATTTTCACAATTAGATAGCCTATAACCATCCTCGGAAGATTGCCTTTCTTTTGGATCTGGCTTGTTGCACAAGTCTATAGCGGCATAGGTAGAAACAAATGTTCACTTTTATATATAGATTACTCCATCTCTAAAGTCGGCGGAATGACGTATTTGTATGGGAGGTGGCAGAAGGGGCGGGCTATGTAGCCCATTTGCAATACCGTAAGTAGTTTTTAGGAAATATTAACTCGTGCAAAATTTCAAAACATTTGGTGGCGTCTTTCGAAAGTTATCGTGCGAACCAGCCGGACAGCCAGACAGACGGACAGGGCTCAAACGATTTAAAAAGTTATGAATCGAATTTGGTTTAAAGAAACCTAGGGTCTAAAGTGACTCCTTCTATGGGTTACACTTTTGGGGCGTATCAAATGATATTTACCCTCCTACCCGTTGGGTGTGGGTATAAAAATGTAATTAAACTGACCAAATTCAAATACCCTCCAATTGTTCGTTGGGAAGTTGTGGAAGAAATATTAATTATCCAAAAATAGGTAATTTTGTATGGTAGACACCAGAAGGAAAGAGGGGAACGATCGCCACATTATCTGTAGCGAATTTTTCTCTATAACATATATTTTTAAAAACACTAAATTTTCCTAATGTTTTACACACATTTTCACCTCTCTATAACGTAGTTTTCTCTGTAACGAAGCTTATTTAACAAAAACTCTATAAAGTATTTTTAAACAGTCGCAAAATTCCAATGATAATATTCTTATTTTTATTATCTACATTGAAAAAATGTAATGTGTCAGTGATAAAAACGTTCTGAGTTGACATATCACATGAGATGAGAGAGTTTCTGCCGCGCCCCTTATTTTTAACATCGACTCAGTGCATCGTGCACGTTACTGCTAACTAGGACTGGGATGTGGATGGTACCCATAGAAGCTACTTCGTGGCCAACTACGTGCCTGTACATTTATTGTCCTTAACAATAAATCTTAATAAATTGATACTATACAAATGTACGCTTATAATTTAATGATTATATGCCATTGGATGTAATCAATGATGTAACCACAGCAATTTCCCTCATTATTAATCTCATTATTGTGAATATATGTTATGAAACAAACTTAAATTTCAACTATAGCGCACTTTATCTGAAACTCTTAAAAGTTTCAAATACGCAGCAGTTTTATATTAAACGCTAATACTCTGAACAATAGAACAATTACAATACAAAATGTAATGTAATGTATTTAAACAATTTCAAGGAAATAGCTGCTGGTTGCAAGTACATAGTGAGCACATGCGTGATTGTGTGGCGGAGAGATGAAAACAAAAAAGTGTGCCAGCGCCAGCGTTTGTGGAATAGTGCTTCTGTAACATTTCCCTTTGGCTTCCTACCGTTGTCCTCGTCTAGCGCACCTGGTGCTGCGACAAAAAGTTTAATTCTAAACTGGAAAGAATAAAATAAAAAGGACACCTACCTACTAGAGATGGGCACGTGAGTAAATTTGACTCAAGTTCACGCACGCTCACGTGATTGAAATTGTCAATCACGCACACTCACGCTCAAAAATTTTTTCGCTACTCACGTTCACGCACGCTCACGTGAGTAAATTTTGTACTCACGCACGTTCACGTGAATGTGAATCACGACAATCACGCCAAATAAAATATAAAAAAATGTTTTTGTTATGTTTCTATAATTACACTATGCAACAAATGAAGACTTTTTGCAAAATAAATACAAGAACTTGAGAGTATAGGTTCGATTAGACTGTAGAAGGGAAATAAAACCATATACTCAGTTTGGCGAGATTTCTGACCAATTTTTTTATGGACCCCAAAAGATTCTCGATGAATAACTTAACTATTTGGTAACCGATTTTGACAAACAGGTATGCGTTTCATTCACGAAAGCATGTATTTTGTGAATAAAATAGTAAACATTAGGGTTTCCTTAGAAAATTGTTGCTACAAACATCTTCAAACTAAAAAAATATTAAAAAAAAAATTTGCAATTTCGAGGCAAAACAGAACGATATGACGAGACACCAATATAAATATATATATCGATGGAAATACAACAGTCTCTTTTTTCAAATCCACTGAGAAATTTGAAAACTGTTGATATTCAGCCACATTACTGGTTTATATGTGCGGAAAGGTACGAAAAACCGGTCTCATAGTAGTCTTTATGAACAATTAAGGGTAAGGATCGAATTGTAATGATATGTTCACGAAATTTGGACTCCTTCAAATTAATATTGCAAAAAGTGAAAACAAAAATAATTTCTTCCTCAATTTTTTTAAAAAGTATGCAGAAATAAGTAACATTTTTGGAATACATTTTTTATAATATTTGTGCGCAAAACTCACAGCTACATTATTACCGAATATAGTTTAGCGCTATCAAGAAGTATCTGTTAGCTGTTGAACAAAAACTGATGACAACTTTATCCAAGGGGCTCGCTGATTTTGAGAATCTTTTGGGGTCCATAAAAAAAATTGGATACCAATCTCGCTAAACTGAGTATAATCGAACCTATACTGTCAAGGTCTTGTTTTTTTTCACTGTTGCACTGTGTTATGTGTCTTATGTTATATAATACATTTTAAGTTTTAAAAATATAATAGATTAATATGGAAATAAAGAAATTAAAGAACTCATGAATACATAACATCAAAAAAAATATAATAATTTTATTTATTTTATTTTACAATAAAAATTATTCTAAGAATTTTTGTGTAAAAATAAAATTTTTAGCAACATTTTCATCACTTAAACGACTTTTTTTCATGTAATATTCTTTCTGACGTAGAAAACACCCTATTCACTTGCAGCCGAACTGCATGGGATCGATGTTTTAAATTTAGTTATGACTTTTGGTTCACACATTTCTTCTGAGCAAATTTTACAAAGTTTTTCGTACCATAAAACGTATTTGCTTATTGTTGGACTTTGAGCAATCTTTGAAAGGATTTTAAAAAGTTAAAATCTATTAAAGCTATCTTAAAAGATTAAAAGAAATATTTTCCATTTTTTTGGGTATCTGTGTGATTCCTATAGTTATAAATATCGTGATTTCAAATATGTTATCAGATTTTTTTCATCAGGCACAAATTTTTAGTAATTTGAATTTTTTCTCCTTTCCTAATGTTCCATTAAAATACATTTTGCATATATGTTATAAAAATTGTATTAGATCCAACAGAATCATTTTTAAATACAATAACCGATACTTGAAGAGCTTAAAACATGTAAAATAAGAAGAACAAATATGTATTTTCTATTAGTTAATAAAGTTATTTCTTTATTTTATGCTGAATACCCTAGCAGTCTTCTAAAATATACAAGCAGCAGTCAGCGAGCATAGTAGGCATTTATTTTACTTCGTAACGCTTTTCTAAAGTTAGAAAACCTTTGTGGGACCTTTTACTATATTTACCGGCCATATCGCTGCAGCATTCATGGAAAAAATTAATAAGAGAGTAAGTCAAGATATTGGGGGTGTTATTAAACTTTGGTATATAGGGTCATGTTGTAGTCGACCAGACCAACAACATGCACTAGGTCACTCCTCAAGTTCCAAATGACTGTCACATAGTGTTATTACAGTACACTACGGATAAGTGCACTTCGGTTTCGCGCGACTTTTTGTGCACTTATGCGGTTTTTGCATTTATTCAACACTCGGATAAGTACACAACTATTGCATATATACAAACATTGCATAAGTGCACGATTATTGCATTTATACAAATATTAGATTATTTTTATTAATCTGTTACATCAGTTCAGTTTGGACGGAACTTAAAGAACGTAACTTTCATTGTTTTAGTGTTTTTCATATTTCATACAGAAAAATTAAAAATATTCAGATCTGTGCCTAAATAAGAGATGTTAATGAATCATTGCAATCATATTTTGCACCATTGTTTTTTGCAAAATACATATTAAATTGCACTCAATTCGATTCATCTAAACCACATGTGCTGAAAAGTCTGAGATTTGCATGAAAAAGTCGGAGATTTGCATTTATGCATGCAAAATTGTACTAAAAAATTACTTTCAGGTTAGCAAAAGTTGTGCATTTATCCAGTTTTTGCATTTATGCGTGTTGCACTTATCCGTGTTTTTTTGTAAACGTTTAAAAAAGGCAAATGGCTTCAAGTTCCAGTGCACTTATGCGGTTTTTGCATTTATGCAATGTGCACTTAACCGTAGTTTACTTACATATATATATTATTTTTATTATACTAAAATTATTAAACATTATATATTGTAATATTATTATTTTTTATTATCTTAATATATATAAATTACGTGTCACGTTGTTTGTCCGCGATGGACTCCTAAACTACTTAACCGATTTGAATCAAATTTGCACACCGTGTTCGGTTTGATCCAACTTGAAAGATAGGATAGCTTTGGTTGTAATTGGATAAAGGGGCGTGGCACCGCCCATACAACTTGAAAATTAAAAAGGCTATATTTCATTAACTATCAGAGGTATGAAGATGAGATTTGGTATATATGTTGCTGAAGCAGAATTAATTACTGCCAGGATGGAAGTGGGCGGTGCCACGCCCCCTTTTCAAAAATCTCTCTAATGGCTTTTCTAATATATCGATTGATACAAAAATTTTACCATGAGGTACTGTTGACCTGTAGATAGTTCCTGACTACATTTGGTTGTAATTGGATAAAGGGGCGTGGCACCGCCTATACAACTTGATAATTAAAAGGGCTATATCTCATGAACTATCAGAGGTATGAAGATGAGATTTGGTATATATGTTGCTGAAGCAGAATTAATTACTGCCAGGAAGGAAGTGGGCGGTGCCACGCCCCCTTTTAAAAAATCGCTCTAACGGCTTTTCTAATAGACCGATATATACGATATATTAAAAAGTTATACTGATGACCTGTTAATAGTCTCTGGCTGTACTTGGTTGTGATTGGATAGAGGAGCGTGGCACCGCCCATACAACTTGAAAGTAAAAAAGGCTATATCTTATGAACTATCAGAGTTATGAAGATGTGATTTGTTACATATGTTGTTGTTACAGTATGAATTACAGTAAGCTATACCTAACTATAACTATAAGTTATAACTGCCATAGTAATAGTTTGATCGTCCTTTAAATTCATTTTTTTTCCGCAAAAATCGTATACCAATGTCGGAATCTACAATGAATGGTTAGAAAATGTCACCAATAATTTTTGTGTCTAAAATCACTTCCTAACTTGCTCTGGGAAGCATGAAGGTTTCAGATTAAGATTTTTTATACCATCACCCTTAGGGATGAGGGTATATATCATTTTGGATTTACATGAGCACAACTCGAAAACTTCAGATATATATATCCCAACAAACTAAATGAGGTATTACAGAAGCAAATATATGCAATGGTTAAAAAGTGATGGCACATGAGCCGGGGCCCATCGGTCTGAAGTTTTCGATAATTGCTCATACACTAACAAAATATCTCCACCTGAAATCTTCATGCATCTCAGCGCGAACTACGAATTGGTTTTAGACAAACACTTTCTAAGTGAAATTTTCTTAGAATTCATCGTAGATTTTGATTCTGGTATACTATTAAAATTTTTTAATTACTTTTCAGGAGAGGGAATCGGTAATAAATCCTATAGATAGAAAAATTAAACAATATTCATTGGAGTTGGACTGGAAAACACCTTTTGTTTGATTGAGGCACAATTTGAATTTTTATAGTATGTCAGAGATAACATTAGCAAACAATTGTAAATAACCTATGTATGGGGTATTTTTTTTGACATATACTACATCTTATAGGTATAAGTGTAAATTTAGCTGTCATACTAATGAAGTGTGATAGATTTTCTTTCAGTATACTTTGGCAAATAACAATGCAAAGACTACACAAGAACAGCGTTTACAAATCTTACAAATTTATTTTCAAAATGCGCGTTCTGTTCGCCATACTTATGGAGCCCTTTGTCAAGTTTACATATAATAATCCATCTGGGCGGCTAATGGAAGCCATCGACGCTGTAGAAGTAAGTGTGAAAGGGACTCGAATTTATCGAACCGACGCCGTTCTCAGCAACTAGGTCTCTGCAAATGCTGAGAAAAGATCTTGACCTACATCTTTATAAGTTCCAACTGGTGGAAGAACCAGTGGATCATCAATTGATTTTGTTATTTCTCATGTCATTACAAATCATTGGGAGAAGAAATGGTTCCAACACGGCGGCGTAAGAAGCCATACAGTGCGTGAGACCATCACTTTGTTAAGCCAAACGTTTGGTGACGGAATTATCTCAAAAAATGGTAATACGAGTTCAATACAAAGATAGTATTCGGGAATATTCTTGATCCGTGGGATAAGAAGACATGGCAAAAGATGGTTTTATGTCTAAAGGCATGAATCTTCAAACGAAATTTTCACTTGCGGTCAATAGGCGGAGAAGGCATGACAAAAGAGTTTTTATGCCTTAAGAGATAGTTAGTATACAAACGGTTCCCGCTACTACAGGTAAAAATAAAAATTTAATTTTGATTTTTAGCGGAATGTCTGTTTCCTATTTTTAAAAAAGTGGGTTTTCGCCCCACATACAGAAAAAAGTTAATCTACATGTCGGCACTATAGATATGACTATCGTCATAGAGGCTGTGATATTTAGAATTTAAAACAATAAAACTTAATTGGTTAACTTCCATGTTAAGGAGTTACTTGAAATTAGTTACATAAGGTAATAAACTCAACATATTGTTGTCGAGCTTAAGTACCGTCTTCAAAGTACTTTATAGACCTACAAAAATATAAATTAGCTATTATATAGCATTTACGATAGTAAGAAATGTGAAATATATTAAAAGTTAATATGCAATAGCGAAGCATTGCCGGGCCCACTAGTATATTATATATATTATTTTATATTATAATATTACAAAGAATAAAGTCTCGATTTCCTAAAACATTCACACAAAAATTTAGATATTTATCAATGTAATGACAAATTCAAATAACCAGTTTTGTGTTAAGCGGATTTTTTTTTTTGCTTTGCGTGATTAGCGTGAGTAGCGTGATTCACGCAAAGTATGCACTCACGCACGCTCATGCACGAAGATATTTTTGATGCTCACGTTCATGCACGCTCACGTGAGCAAATTTCCAACTTACTCACATTCACGCGTGAATCACGCGTGATTCACGTGATTCACGCCAATCACGTGCCGAGTGCCCATCTCTACTACCTACCCGTTTAGAGTGGGATTTGCTTTCATTCAGCGGACAAAGGCATTTCATTATGTCTGAGTGGCACTGTCTGCATCGCTCACTATGTCGGCGTTATGCTATTATATGACCTGATAAATAACTTGATGAAGGAATTCACCCGTCCATGGGCTTTGTGTTTGTTTGAGTACAACGAAAAAAAAAAATATGTTCGAAAGAACACAGCCACTTTAATGAATAGTGTTAAGTTCTGTGGAATAGTTCCAGCGCTGTACATTCAAAGAAAGCTGGATGTCGCCTTGCCTCTTAGCACCTCAATTAATCACTGAGTAAATAAATGAATGAAATATATTTTAATGAGAAAGCGTGTTGCTGCGCAACTGGTGCAATAACCCTTGCTTGTATTTGTTTTGTTTTTAATTATTGCTGCTTTAGTTATTGAATGACAAAAATAAAATAACGTGACTAAGGTCAATTCTTATGAAATACAGAAATACGTGAGAATCAGTCAGAAATACAAAAAAGAAATAGGTTTTTACACTGCAGATTTGAAACGTGATCTCATTTGCATTTAATATCTTAATTTAACTTAGATGGAAATGTTAATGCCAAAATAAATCAAAGCTGAATTGAAATGTTTGTGACACTGACAGCATTAGCGCTAGTGACAGTCTGCAATGGAATGAATGAGTTAAAACATGACCACTGTGAAATAATGGTTAAAAAAAACTGACTATCATGCGAGTTACGAATAATAACTCTCATCTCTAATATTTGCTGAATGTTGTAAATCTACCTTCAAAGAATAAAGTTGTAATTCTGTACCTTGTGCGTTTTATTTATGTTGAATTGAAAAAATTACATAAGTTACTCGTAATCTGGGTTCATATGTTGTTACAAGGTAATTAAACTGACATAATTAAATTTTCTTCAGCAGTCCGTTTGGAAGTTATTGGAGCAATATTATTTATTCGAAAATAGGTATTTTTGTATGGGAGGTACCAGATAAGGGTCAGACCATATAGTCCATATTCATTCCTGAGGTTAAGGTTTTCTGAGGATTTGTCTACTATTATAATTCAAATATAATAGGTAAATTTATGTGGGAGGTACTAGAAAGGGTGGAGCTATTTAGCCCTTTTACTGTCCCATTACTTCGTTTTAGAAAATATGGATACTGGAAAACTTTCATGGGGATCAGTCAAGGCTTACTCGAATTATCCTGCTCACCAGCCATCGGGCCAACCAGACAGATAAACGTCTTAAAAATTCCTTAAACGAGTTTAGTCTTAAGACAATTGGGGTTTAACATGTCTCCTTTAACCCATTAAGGCCTAGCGATGCGAAAACGCATCGCATTTTCTAGGAAACCTGAAGAAAAAACGGCTAGGGCTATAGCGATTACTAACATGTTTCCAAGAACTTTAGATTTTATACTACAATATTGCTCATAGGTGCCACTTTGTAACTCAATTGTATTTCGGAGAAAAATTTATGGGAAAATTTTGCCATTGCGATTTTTTTTTTGATTTCGTAAAATTTCTGCAGCTTCTGGAAAAACCTTAATAAACGTAAATAAATCGTATATTTTTCGACATAAATAACTTACTTAACTTAATTTCCCTTTGCACCCCATGAATGAGGTATGGAATAGCTTCTCGCGTTGTTGTGAATTAACACGCTTTCTATTTTTAGATTCACAACTAACGGCACCTACTTGTTTATCGACGAATGCGAACGTCACTGTTTGAGAAGCTCTTACTAGACACGACGATTGAATCGACGCTTAATACTGCGAAGTTGCTGTCAACAACATTCGAGGGGAGCCGACAATGAAAGAAAATTTTATTTATTTTTCTTTTTCTTTTTTAAGATGACTGGAGCCAGGTTTGAACCTGCAATATCCCGCATGGTAGTCGCGTGTTCTAACCACTATGCCACGGCCGGTCCCATAAATCGACATAAATAGAATATAATGTTTCTTATATTCATATTATTTCATATATATTCATATTTATTTCAACGTTCCTTTCATTAAGACCCAGTGATGCGTTTTCGCATAACCCCCCCCCTGGCTCTCCTACGCACCTGGAAGTTTAAGGTAACATTTTTTTTTTCTTATTTAGACCATGGGGACTTCAGATATAATATCTATTTTTGTCTATCGAGTCTCTTAATATGGTCGGGCCTTAATGGGTTAATACTTTACACTTTGTTTCGTATCAAATGATAAAGTATACCCTCATCCCTAAGAGTAAGTATATAAATAATGGATTAATCGAAATATCGAATATATTTGTTGGCATAAGTTACTTAATAGTAAACAATTCTAATTTATTTTTTGTTTATTGTTTGTTTTGCGACATTAGGTTTACGACGTTATATATGTATGTCACTTACGTCGCAAATATATTTTACATAAGCCACAGTTTACAACAGACCTTCTTTAGTGTAGAATGGATTTTTTTCATTTTTCGATTTAGACCCCGATTTGGCAGCCACTTACTTTTAGTTGGTTTGAACGTTTTGGGCTTTTCCTTTTTTGGGAACAAACTTTACCTCTTAAACCAAGATTGATTCAGAAAACCTGCTCAGGTACCCTTCACCACTTGTAAAAATGATGATAATAGTATAAGGAGTATTTAGTATTCAAAAAAATTCATTATTTAAAATATTTGTTACAAAAAGTACAGACTACAGAGTATTTTTCTCTCGAATACTGCCAAAACCGATTTGAGAAGGCTGCAGTCACATCCCACAGTTTTCTACCGATGATGTCTACGGCATCAGCGTACGCAAATAGCATGTGGCTTTTGTTGAATATAGTGCCACTCGTGTTTACTGCAGTTTTCCTCGTTATCATCATCATCTCATAGATCGGTTGATGTGGCGGTTGCCATGGAATGCGCAATATGCTGCCACTGTGTATCGGGAACGTCAGAAGTAGAGGCGTTGTGTCGCAGAAGTTGGGGGAGCTGGTTGGAGTAGACAACGGCTATCTCTGGGCATTGCGATGTTCATCTTTCTTTGTGTTTGGGTAATGATCTGAGCCAATATTAGCAACACGAATCAGACGCACTGCCATGACACTAGATGCATGCCTGCCATCAATTTTCTGTGCATCTTTGCTTAACAAATCGAAGAAAAAATCATGTTTTTATTTCCGGAAAATTTTAATTCCCGGGAATCCTGGCAACGGGTTTCCTGAGAAATCATCCCGGTACAAACCTAGAGCACTATATATAATATACAAGTGAACCCGGCAATGCTTCGCTTTTGCTAAATTGTCGAATACCTATGGTATGTTTGACACGCCTACTTAAAGCGCTTAGCTTAAGCGTCGTTCTCGTACGCCATGTAAACTATTCGCTACCCCAAGTTACTTCTTAACCTGATAAAACTAACATTCTCACTAACCGATATTAAAACATACGTCAGCAAATTCATATCTATAGCGCCAAGTACTATTTGTACTATTCCCACTTTCATTTCTGCCAACCGATCGGAAACAAATTGTTCACCTTCACATTCCCGCCGACCGAAAATAAATATTTTGTCGGTATATTCATGGTTCATTTATAGTACTGTAATCATTGTCAGTATTTCCCTTTAAACTTTTTCCCCGACAAACATTTTTCGACGACTTATTGCCAACATTTTTGACAAAACAAATTGACGCAGTGTGAATAGTCCTTAAAATTTACTGAACATATGTTGTCAAAAGTGTCAGCAAATAATAAAATTTAAAAATATTAGGAATTTAAGAAAAAAATTCTTTAAGGCCTTGCTTTTTGGTTCAACAACAATACTTTTTGATAGAAATAAAAGTACTTTTTGGTACAGTAAACAACATTTATGACAGAATTTTATAAAACTTTTGGAGCAATAATAGTAATTAGTAGTAAATTTAAAGTATTTTTTGGTACAATTAAGGTACTCTGTGAAACAATTAATTGTTCCTTTTGTGCATAATAAAAGTACCTTTCTATACAATAAATTTTACTTTTTGGTACCAATAAAGTACGGTTTGATACCTTAAATGTTCTTCTTGAAACAATAAATGTACTCTTTTGTACAATACAAATAAATTTTACTTTTTTGTATCGAATATTATCTTTATATCAAATATTATCGCTCTAGGGCTAAAACATTTTTGTCAAGCTGTCTCCGCCCACTGGTCCAAAATGCCATCTACATATTCATATTCTTGTTGTCGTGTACTATCTGGGTGTCTATAGGGCTAAAATACAGTTTTCCACGCCCACTCCGCCCTCCGATCCAAAATATAAATTTCGTTTGCATATTTATATTCGTGTTGTCGAATACTATCTGAGTGCCAAATTTTCTCTCTCTAGGACTGAAATACAGTTTTGCCACCTCCGATCGCTCAAAAAAGTTTTGACACGCCCACTCCGCCCATAGAGTCAAAAATTAAAAAAAAATATAGCCTACGGTAATTTCCATACAGTACACTAACTGCCTTCCAAAACTGAACTTTTTTTCATTTCAGAATAAGTTTTTTTTTTCAGAATAAGTTTTTTTTTTTTCAAAAATAAATGGTTACTACTCGCAAGCTATCATCGATACTTGTCTGCGGTCTTTTTTATAATGTTGGTAGGATTATAGTCTTTAGTTGTTGTAAGTGGTCACAGCTCTTGCGTTTAATATTAGGGGCGTTATGAATTTTTTATGAAACTACTATATTTTTCTCAAATTTAAACTTTAGTGGAATAGAACTTCTAGGGAACAAAAGGGAACAAGAAACGTATAGCACCCACAGAAAGATGAAAGTGTCCTCTTTAACCCTATATATGAAATTACTCTAAAAAAAATCAAATTACTCCCTATAAGCAGCCCAATAAGCACTCGTATACATAATTCGAGTAACCCTTAACGGATCGGTATGAAAATTTACCAGTATAAAAATATTTCAAAATGAACTTATGGGATTGTAAATGAGCAGAATAGCCTCACCCCTTCTGGTACCTCCCATATAATTTGTATATATTTTTGTATAATTAATATTTCTTTTATAACTGCCAAACAGACGATCGGAGGATATTTGATTTTGGTCAGTTTATTTATATTGCAAAATTTGACAAACCCTAAGAAAACCGAAACCTTTGCCACACCCTTTCTGGTACCTCCCATACAAATGACCGAATTGACCCTCATAGTTTTGCATACATATCTTTTGGTTAGCAAAGTGAATTTACTAAAATTTTGCGTATGATGTACGCTAATGATTATCGACCTCAGCACTGAGTATGGACAATATCGGTTGACGCTTTCTGGTACCTCCCATACAAAATTACCTATTTTTGGACAATTAATATTTTTCCCATAACTTCCATACGCACTCTTGGGAGGTAATGAAAATTGGTCGGTTTATTTATATTGTGATAGAAGGCCAATCCTCAGAAAATCTAACTATTTTACACACCCCTTCTGGTACCTCCCATACAAATGGCCGAACTCACCCCTATAGTCTAACATACATATCATTTTTGTAAGTACACTGAATCCAGTCAAATTTTGCGTAATTTATACGGTTATGAAAATTTGGAAAATAAGAAATCATCCCTTCTGTGCCTCCCATACAAAATAACCTTTTCTGAAAAATTTATATTTCTCCCAGAACTTTCAAACCGGCACCTGGGGGATAATTTTAATTTGGTCAGTTAATTTATCTTGTAATAGGCGGCAAAACCTCAGAAACCCTAACTATTTGACACATCATTTCTGGTATCTCCCATATAGATAACCGATATTTTCCCATTTACATACATAGCATTTTTGTTTGTACACTGAATTCAGACAAATTTTGCCAAGGTAAGCGTAAATAGAACGTTGATTTACGAAAAAAAAAATTCAAACACGGTGTGCTGCCCCTTATTGTGCCTCCTTTACAAATAAGTTAATTTTTTTACGTTTTTGCTTCACAAGCAGACAAAACATAATAAATGAGCAATTTTATTTTAATTAAAAATCTATTAATTTCAATATTTTAAGACTTAAACAATATTTTATACTGAGTGATAGTATTTATTAGTCAGTTTACCTGACTGAAATATATTTAAGTACGAAAAACATGGTATTAATATAAAGGAATAATAAACACTAACTACCACGGTTTCAAATCCTATAACAATCTGTTTGTTTTTTGAATTATCAAATTTGACAGCAAAAATAATAAAAATTTTCTGTATTTATAGCAAGATTTTTAGATAATACTAGTGGGCCCGGCAATGCTTCGCTATTGCATATTTACTTGTAATATATTTCACATTTAGGTCTACAAAGTACCTTCAAAACGCTACTTAAGCTCGACAATAATTTGTTAAGTTTATTAACTAACTAAGTTTAGTAAATAATTTCAAGTAACTCCTTAACATGGAAGTTAAATTCTAAATATCATATGCCCTATGCCGATAGTAAAAAGTTCACCATCACAGTCATATGCATAGTTCCGAAATGTAGATTAAGTTTTGCCTGTAAGTATGGCGAAAAAACACTTTTTTTATTTTTTAACACGCCTTATATTTGTATAGTATATTATATAACATAACATAGGCGTGTTATATATTATATATTTATATTTTTACAAACCGGAAACAGATCAAAATTCAATTTTTATTTTTATCTGTAGTAGCGGGAACAGTCTGTATATTAATTAAATCTATGGGCGTAAAAAACACTTTCATCATGCCTTCTCCTCCTATTGACCGCAAACAAAAATTTCGTTTGAAGCTTCATGCCTTTAGCCATAAAAAACTCTTTTGCCATGTCTTCTTCTTCCATGGATCAAGAATATTCCCGAAAACTATCTTTGTGTTGAACTCGTATTACCATTTTTTAAAATAATTCGGTCACCAACGTTTGGCTTAACAACGTGATGGTCACGCGCTGTATGGAATCTTACGCCGTTACGTATCTTACGCCGTTTTCTAACAATTCATCGTAGATTCTGATTTTGGTTATGATTTTTGCGAATAAAAACAATTGGCCCACCTTACTGTTCATATCTCTAGTCGAACTACAATATACTGTCGAATTTTGACAGTTATAACTACTTATTTTAAAAGGGGTGTGGCACAGCCCACTTCCACCCTTACTGCAATTAATACTGCAACAATGACATATGTAACAAATCACATCTTCATACCTCTTATATAGCTATATATATCTCATGGGCGGCACCATGCTCCTTTATCCAATCACAACTAAGTACAGCCTAACAGCAGGTCATCAGTACCAATTTCTTAAATTATCTGATAAATCAGTCTATTAGAAAAGCCGTCAGAGCGATTTTTGAAAAGGGGGCGTGGCACCGCCTTCTTCCACCATGCCTGTAATTAATAATGCTCCAACAACATATATACCAAATCTCATCTTCATACATATGATAGTTCATGAGATATAGCCCTTTCGATTTTTAAGTTGTATGGGCGGTGCCACGCCCCTTTATCCAATCACAACCAAATATAGCCAGGGACTATCAACAGGTCAACAGTACCAGTTGGTAAAATTTTCGTATCAATCGGTCTATTAGAAAAGCCGTTAGAGCGATTTTTGAAAAGGGGGCGTGGCAACGCCCACTTCCACCTTGGCTGAAATTAATACTGCTTCAACAACATATATACCAAATCTCATCTTCATACCTCTGATAGTTCATGAGATACAGCCCTTTTGATTTTCAAGTTGTATGGGCGGTGCCACGCCCCTTTGTCCAATTGGACCGAATTGTAAATCTAAACCATCCGGGGCACCACCCAAACGCATACAAAAAAATTTATGCAAATCGGTCCAGCCGTTTAGGAGGAGTTCAGTCACAACACACGTACGGTAGAATTTTATATATAAAGATATTAAAGTTTTGTTTTTAGTGTAAATATTCTTTGAGTGTGAACAAATTTGTAAATTTTTAATTTTTCTGTAATAATAGCAAAATCTCCAGTTAATTTTACTTTTTTTTTTTGAGAGTATAATTTTTTTGAGAGTAACATTAAAAAAATTCCAATATAACAAAAAATTTTTATAATTGTTATTAAGTTCCAAATATAAAATTTGTTAATGAATAAAAAATAATATACCCATATTTCACTCTAAAAGTTAAAAAAAAAATCAAAAGTTCAACTTTGACCCAGAATTCCTTAAAAAGTTTTGAATAATTAAAACGGAGTCAAGCTGAACTAAATATTTCTTTAATATAATTACTTCAATATTTTGATCGGTTTAAAAGTTACAAAATTTTGACCAATGAAAAACGATTTTCAGCCACTGTGCGGCGGCCGAACTGTATAATATTTACATTTTTGTAGTCTATACTATCTGTTTCTTATTTATTCGATGCCCTTTTTACAGAATTTTCTATCAAGATTTTCTATATATGGGTATTTCCAGCGGAAGGACGGGCGATTTCATAGAATAAAATTGCTATAGTTTTTAGCTTAATAATTATCAACCTTTTTTTTATTATTTAGTTTAGATTTATTAGATTTTTCTAAATGGGCTTTCAAGGTCCTTCTCCTTAAATATGAATAAAAGATTGTTTATTTCATTTTCCTCCGACGTTTCGCTGGCATTTCCCAGCTTCTTCAGGGATTTTTTATTGATCTGGTAACGATAAACAATCAAATAGAGCACTTACTTCAGTCCATGAAATTAAACATTATAAAAATATTAAACTTACATTCAATCTTTCGTCAAATTTCACATTTAAAAACAGTTATTGTATATGTTTTTAACGACATAAAACATTAACTTAAAAATAAATAAGAAACAATCACAAAAATATAAAATATCACAGTTTAAAGTTTTCTTAATGTTTAGTATCACAGCTGAACCTTATTACTAACTTATAGCTATAATGTAGTTGGCATTGGTGCTGTCCTTGTCTTCTTTTCTATTTATTGCACTACTTGATTTTTGTTGAATTCGTAAGCTCTCTAACGTGAATCTCTTGTTTACATTCCTCTCCTTGTCTAATATTTTAACATCTGTAAAATTTGCGCTGTGTCCACTCTCTGTGCAGTGTTGTGCCAAAGCTGTTGTTGTTTTATTTTTCTTTATGTCCGTTTCGTGTTCAGTTAATCTTGTCTAGTTTTTACTTTATTATTTTGTTATCATAGTGAATTTATTGAATTTCACCAAAACAAACTATAATATCGTTGGAAAATCTCTTCTTTCTTTCCTAAAGGTAACGGCAATTTTAATGTCAAGTAAGTTGTTTATAAAACCTCAACATACCTTCTTTATTTACAAATATATTTACTGATTACATTACAAATTCCTCTAAACTTTATAAATGTTCATAAACACTTCAAAAGCCTATTGCAATTTGTGTATGTCCGTAACGCACTTTTTGTTCGTAATAATTTATATTTATAACTCTAGATGTAAATCGCTGCAAAATGACAAAGCTGCAAAATAAAAAAACTTCAACAAAATATTATTTAAAAGAACAATACAACACTATAACACTTTACATATAATGATGAGTTTACAAGTCGTTTTAGCAATTTAAAATGTTGAACGGTGATAACTTTATTAAGAAGAATCCATATCCAAAACATATAACAATAACTTTTATTTACTTCCTTTGTCTAGTGTAAAAAGCACACAACTAAAATATGAAAATTGAGTTAATATTTTTTTTTATTTTTGTCACACTTATCGGCATTGCATGCAATGCACTCTTGCTATCTAATCAAAATGAAATTGTTTTCGTTATATAGCTACAAAATACTCGCTACGACTGTGATTGATTGCAATAGTAGCTGACATAACTAACACCTGTCATGATATCTGTCTAGTTATAAATAATTAAGTAACTTTAATGGACAGTTTCATTGGGCCCTTCCAAAGTATTCAAATGACATTCACACGTTCGTCTTTTATTGCAATTTGCTGCAGGTGTAATAGGTTTGTGTGTGCGTGTTCATGTCTCTCTAATGGTTAAATTTGAATAAAGTATAACAATGAACAAATGTCCGCATAGTAATATTTTATCATAATTCAAGCTAAACAAGGGTTGTGAGACAGGGGCCAACATAAATTCTACTTGGGAGCACCTTCTGTGTAATCCACAAAACGTGGACTATGGCATAAAAAAGAATAGAAAGAATGAATAGAACGGATGTAGTAAGTAGGTACTACATACATAAGTCCCTCTGAATGACGATGCGTAGTCTTATGTCACGCATATATTTATTAAGATAGAGTTTAAGTTTGCAGATGTATGCAAATGTGTTACAGTATCATGCCATCTGATGGAGTTGATTACTGAGACCAAGGGAAAATGAAACAGGATAACCGAAAAGGATTTTACATATACATTTCTGCTACCTTTAAAATTTTGTCGGTATTTATTCATAGAATTTAATCTGGTAGCTCAAAAACAAAAGTTAATAATTGTATGTTTTCTTACAATTTGTTGCATTTATCAGTGTTAACATTAGTTACATTTCAATTAATTAAAGTAAATTTGTGATTTAATGATAAATTTATATATTACTGCGCTACAATATTTGTGTGGTGTGCTTCTTTTTTGTGAGTCATCCTTCCCAAAATGTCATCATTTAAATATATATTGATTAACAAGCTTTCCCGGCTCGCGTTGCTTCACCCGTACCTACAAAGAAACTTCTTAAGAATGTAATCAATACAGATAAAATGAAAACGTTTCATGAGACGAATGGAAACACATTTTTGTGATTGTAGCTTTATTTCATTTGTCTGAGTGATTGTACCGTTTTAATCCCTTTTATCCCTAAAAGTTCGAATTTCAGAACTTACATTTGTGCAGCACAACTATAATTGAGTAGTGCCCCCTCTAATTCTATGCCCATATACGATAATAGCTTTAACCGTTTGCTATGGGCGATGGTACCAATTATATCCCCTTTCGGCCTTTTTACCCCCAAAGTTCAAATTTCTAATTACACCATCTGGCGGGTATCTAATTCTTTAGGGAGCACTGCTAAATACATTTTCGTAGCTCTACCTTTAGTTATTTGGTCTGGGTGATAGTATCAGGTTTATTGCTTTTCAGTATTTTTACAACTAAAGAACAAATTTCGAAAAATTACTTAACATCGTACAACTAAAATATTCACTTTAATTTTTAAGACTAATCCTTTAGCCGTTTAGTACCAGTTTTTATCCATTTTCGGCCTTTTTTTACCCCTTAAAGGGAAAAATTTCGATAACCTTCCTTGCTTCGTTCTAATTCCATAGGGAGCAAGCCCATATAAGTTATTATGATTACATCCCTTTTCGACATTTTTTTACCCAGAAAGATCGGATTTCGAAAAAAACCTTCAATCCAATTTGATAGCGAGGATGCCCATATCAATTTTCGCGATTATAGCTTTAACCGATTGGTCTGGGTTTAACCCTTATTGGTAATTTGTACACCTTAAAGGTCGAATTTTCCAAAATCCATTCTCAGCTGACGTTTACACGAAAAGGAGAACAACTACCCCATCATCATCCTATCTACAGCCATTTCACCCAATCAGTTAGTTAACCAATTTCAAATATATGAAATTGTAATTACAATCGTTCTATTTATATGACCAACTACTAATTATTTCAAATGGGGCGTGGCACCGCCCATTTCCCAGCGAGTCGTAATCCCCTATGTTCCATTTACATATGTAGCAAATCTCATTTACATACCTTCTATGGCTCGCGAAATATGACCGATTGAAATTTTGGATTGTGTGGGCAGAGTCACGCCCCTTTGTCTAATTATGTTTTCATGTAGCCTATGATAGAGGCTCTATGGACAGTATCACACAAAGAAAATGTAATTGCTATCGGTCCATTTATTTTGCCTAGATAACGATTTTTTTCAAAAGGGGTGTGGCACTGCCAATTTTCGAGCGAGACGTTATCCTCTTTGTATCAGTAACATATATAGCGAATATCATCTTCATACCTCTAATGGCTCTTGAGATATGACCGATTGAAATTTCGGTTTGTGTGGGCGGTGCCACGCCCCTTTGTCTAATTATGTTTCATGTAGCCTATGATAGAGGCCCTATGGACAGTATCACACATAGAAAATTCAATTGCAATCGGTCCATTTATTTGGCCAATAAACTAATTTTAAAAAAGTGGTGTGGCACCGCCCACTTTCCGCAAACAAAGTATTTTTTCTTATACGACCGATATACGTACCAAATCTCGACTTCGTACCTATAATGGTTTAAAAGATGCAGCCATTTTAAAATTCCAGTTGTATGGGGCGGTGCCACGCCCAGTTTACCCCGTTAGAGTCCGAATTTTCAAAAATCCTTTCTTAGTGCGCGCCTACGTCATAAAATAAACCTACATTCCAAATTTCACGGTTGTAGCTGTAGCCGTTTGGGCTGGGGAGTGATCAGTCAGTCACACAAGCATTTTATATATATATATATTTTTATATTGGAGACTAATATGGGAGGCCGAAGTAATCGCGGTCCGATCGATAAAAAATAGTACCTTACTACTACCAAATGTGCATATTTACAACTTTTCGAACTTATACTTAAAAAAAATCACACAAGCATTTTATATATATATATATTTTTATATTGGAGACTAATATGGGAGGCCGAAGTAATCGCGGTCCGATCGATAAAAAATAGTACCTTACTACTACCAAATGTGCAAATTTACAACTTTTCGAACTTATACTTAAAAAAATTGGTATAGTGCCAAATTCCCACTAGCATAGGAATGTAGTCGAACGTAGAGAAGATTACAGGCTTTTCGGCCTCCTGCGCCGCCCATCATGTGTATTGCTGAAGACTTATATTGCTTATAAAGAGAGGGCTCCCTTAGAGCATAGTAGCGGCGGTTTGCGATCAATACTTAAAAAACTTAATTTCCCTTTGCACCCCATGAATGAGGTATGGGATAGCTTCTCGCGTTGTTGTGAATTAACACGCTTTCTATTTTTTAGATTCACAACTAACGGTACCTACTTGTTTATCGACGAATGCGAACGTCACTGTTTGAGAAGCTCTTACTAGACACGACGATTGAATCGACGCTTAATACTGCGAAGTTGCTGTCAACAACATTCGAGGGGAGCCGACAGTGAAAGAAAATTTATATTTATTTTTTTTCTTTTAAGATGACTGGAGCCAGGTTTGAACCTGCGATCTCCCGCATGGTAGTCGCGTGTTCTTACCACTATGCCACGGCCGGTCTCTTGCGATCAATGCTCGTCTCTTAATTTGTAGGCTGACTTTTTTATAGAGCCAAGTTAGAAAAAATCATCTACGACTTCAAAGTTTTAGTTATCATCGTTCACGCAGTATTCCAAACAAGTAGACTCTTTGTTCGTTGAAACAAATAACTTGTTATCGTCCTCATTTATTACCAGACCCACTTCTGCCGACTGCTTATCAATGCAGTACTGAATTTGCCATTCGGCCATTCTAATGGCCGCTATTTCGGCCTGAACAATGCCACAGTGATCCGGTAGTCTGATCGATAGTTGCACATTCATCCCTCCGAAAAGATTGCACAGTCTGCTCTTTCTTTTAATTTCGAGCCGTCCGTGGAAATTAGGTTGACATCCTCCCCAAATTGTTGGGCAATATTGTTATCATCATAGTACGACCTTTCTGAGATGTTTCTTATAAAACCCGGGTCGAAGACAGATTCTGGTATGATGTAATCCGTGTGACAGCTAACATCGATTAGGACCTGAATTTTGGCATGGCCATAGTTATATGTCCGGAAGTCCGAGAGTAACCAGTTTAGGATCGTGAACAGTGCCTTAGTTGGGGTAGTTCTAAGTTCCCCTGTTATTGTCACCAGTCTCATAATGCGTTCACATTTCAGTCTTTCGATTGCTCTATCTGGCGCCGGCCAACAGATTGCCGATCCGTAGAAAAAGATGGGTTTATTAACAAAGACATGCAACCAGTATAAATTTTTGGAGCTATTTGCTAGTCCTGGTCTAAGTGTTCAAATTCCAATTCTGTTTACTGTCCAATATTAGCCATAGGTATTTGGCACTTTCAAAAAGTGTAAGTGCGACTCCATTTAATTTGGGTTTAGCAAATTGAGAAATATTGTATCTCCGAGAAAGTAGCAACAGTTCCGTTTTACTTGGGTTTAGACCCAGAAGGTCAGAGACTAGTTTAGGACCCGTGCCGGTAACTATTAGTGTCACGTTATCCGCATCTGCGATGGTTGTGCAGCACGTTTTTTCCGTCGTCCTCAGGAGAGTGTTGGTGTTGAGATTCCATAATAGTGGAGAGAGTACTCATCCTTGTGGAGTACTGCGAACCGCCTCCTTGGAAATATTCGACACGCCCAGACTGGATCAAACGCGCAAAAATATTAATTTTCTTACTGATAGTAAAGCGTCTATCAGATCCCTGGGGTACTTGTATACCACTTCGAGAAATGTTCGAGAATACAGGTAGCGAGACATTTGACAGTTACTCTCACAAGGGTTCAAGGAAATGGGGGCACATATGTTTACCAAAGGGACGATACATTGACAAGGGCCATTGGACATTGTCAAAATCAGGTTTGCTGGGATTGGCTTTAGTCTTTCACATAACATACTAGACAAGACCTTGTATGCGATGAGTAAAAGGCTTATCCCGCGATAGTTGGTACACACACTTGGACCGCCTTTCTTAAGCACAGGACATAGAACACTCAGATTCCAATCATCGGAAATTTATTCTTTTAGTCAATTCGTGCCAGGTGTGATTAAGGCGCAAAACCCAGTAAGAAAGTTTCAGTCGGGCAACCCGACTTACATATACCCTCACCCTCAGTAAAACATCAAATTTTCTATTATATTGATATTATTACTCGATTTATAAAGTGAGCGGAGTGGTACATTTGTATGGAAGGTACCAGAAGGGGCGTGTCTAGAATTCCAGATTTTTTTTGTAAATTTGTACTCTGTTGTAGCTTTACTAAATACAAAATTTGGGCACGATCGTGTTGATTCTATTGATATTATTGCTCCATCTCTAAAGTGGGCGGAATAGTACATTTGTATGGGAGGTACCAGAAGCGGCATGTCTAGACTTCCAGATTTTTTCTCAATAACTTTATCTTGCTTATACTTTACTATATACAGAATTTGGGCACGATCGCGTTAGTTTTATTAATAATATTAATCGAATTCTAAAGTGGGCGGTACCAGATGGGGCGTGGCTAGACTTCCAGTTTTTTCTCCAAAACTTTATCCTGCTCATTATTTTTACCAAATAATGAATATGGGTACGATTGCGTCTGGTTTATTGATATTATTCTTCCATCTCTTAAGTGGGCGGAAAGGTACATTCGTATGGGAGGCACCAGAAGGGGCGGGGCCATGTAGCCCATTTGCAATACCGTAAGTCGTTTTGGAGAAATATTAACTTGTGAAAAATTTCAAAACATTTAGTTGCGTCTTTCGGAAGTTATCGTGCGTACGGACAGCCAGTCACACAGACAGATAGACAGTCATAAATCGAAGTTGGTTTAAAGAAACCTAGGGTCTAAAGTGACTCCTTCGATGTTTTACACTTTTGGATCGTATCAACTGATATATACCCTACTTCCTGTAGAGAGGGTGAGGGCATAAAGAACAAACAGACAAACAGTCACATATATAAAAGCTAAATTTTTTTTGCCCCGTATATACGAAAGTGTACTTATAAGGGTCAAATACAACACATCGCCATTTAACATGAATATTGGTGGTAACTATAGTATATTATCATATGTAAACAATAACAAATTTGATGTGTACCATACAAAGTGCCCGTCGCACTGGATATCGCCTGGCTACCGGCATTAATTATCGAAATTATTGTTTTTGTGTTTACATTTGTATGGCGAATCGTATACACGAGACGAATATAACACTCCTAATATAAATAAGGATTTGTCATCCTTGTCATTTCTAGTTATTTTGTGTCATTCCATAGTTTCCATATATGGACATTTCTACAGAAACCGAAAAATAAAAAGTTGACTAAAAATTGTTTCTAACTAGTATGAGTAAAGAAAAATAATTAAATTTTATTACATAAAAATATCCAAAGTTTGATGATGATTAAACGAAGTGCAAAGTTGGTCACATATTTTTGGCACAAAATATTTGTTACAACAATAAATAACTTAAAACTAAGTTATCGATGTATGTGGTTTGTTTGTTTCTAAAAATAATATTTTTTACTTATTATGTCTTGGAACAAGTTTGCAAAGAATGATATTTCTGAAATAAGTAGAAGTCTATTAAATTCATATGTAAACTGCTGATATGTCAATGCGTTTAATAGGTTTTAAACTTAAATTATGAAAATTGTACATATGTATATACTTTGATCATTCTGTCTGGTTACAATTACTGTGCTACATACTGTAGCTACGTGAAACAGGCAGGTAAAACGTCTTTTGCACTAAAGTTATATTCATATTTAAAGTTTATCTTAATGCGTTTGTCACATACATTTATTTCTATATATGTATATATTTCCTTACAAATGTCCTGAAGACCTATTTAAGAATATGAGCAAAGAAAGAAAAGATACATCACATGTAATCATGTATTTACATATAAACCAAGAACAAATAAGCCCCCACAGTAATAAAGAGTCAACTGGCTTCATGGATAATGTTGCTTATGATGACTTATGGCGATATGTCTGCTTGCAATTGTTGGAAATTCAAATTTGAATTTTTTTCATGTCACCAGAGCTAAACTCAGTATTAAACAACTGATGCTACGCTCGCTCTCATAATTACAAATAAATACAATAATAACATTTTACAAATCACTGAGTTGATTGTTCTGTTCTGGCGTTGACCTGATTTCAACTCATTATGGCCGGAAGCGATTTGGCAACAGTACAAATGAACATTTGATGTTGATATTGTGGGGGTGTCGCCTGACTTTTGAGCTTAGTACAATTGTAGGGCGCTTGGGGCCATGTAACAAATTAAATCTTTGCAAAATTAGTCTAAGACTTGTGATTTAAAATTTAAATTATCCGCTGACTTAACAGGGATTTAACGCCATCCCAAAACCAAAAGCTGCATTGTGGTTTGCCACAAACACTATGAAGGCGCTTTTAAAGTCTCCTTTTGACCAACACTTTTCACGGTCCCTGACTGGCTGCATTATCCGTGTGTGACCGGTCAAATGGCTCGTTTTAAATTTATTGGCCACATCACATCTATAAATCGTTTTTATTGTCTCGCAAATATTGCAACAATGGTTGGATTATTTATTCCATTGCAAAGGAGGAAATGCATAGTGGCGTGTTCCTAAAAACGCTTTAATGGTTTCCATGCACATGCATTCGGAAGTGAGTACGTTTTATTTTTAGGAATTTAGTGTTTAATGGATTTTTTAAAATTATGTAGTGAATAGATTAAATCGCACATACACCGAACAAAAATTGAGTACACCTTTGGGCGACATCGAAATACATATTACGGCGGGGCATTGTTTGGGATGATAGTAGCCGCGAAACGGTCGTTTGTATGAGGGGATGTAAATCCATTATTTAGTGCTTGAATCTAGATAAATATCAACGAAGGGGAATGACTCCAAATTTGATATGAATGCAGAGTTAGTGGCCAGTATCGGTCATATATGACGCTACACTAGAGTGTCTGTCGCATTTATATAATTGTCCTACATGAAGAAAAAAAAATATATTCCGTTTCTTAGTTTGCGGCTAGTATAAATCGTTTCGGACAAAAAAATAATGTTGTCGTAAGCATTAATCTTTTTTTAAACTTGTATGTAATACAAGAGGGCTTTCAACCTGTGAGGGTCGATGTTGGCAGTCTGTGGTGGCCGTGTTTCTATAATATTGTTTATTTTTTTGCCATCGATGTCACATCATTATGACAAGTTACATTGGATATGCATAACGCTCGTACTTTTTTTCTGGACAAAAACAGTGCATTTCACTGAAATTTTTTAAAAAAAGCAGTACATCGATTTGGAAAATCAGTTCTTTTCGCAGTACATATTTACACAGCATATATTCAATATGTAAATAATATTAACAATCATTTTCAGAATCAACTTTTATGGTTGTTATGTATTTGTCGTTTGAAGCAATTTGAATAAGCAATACCGGCTTCGTTTTGATGTAATTGTAGAAATCTACGCATTTGTACTTCATATTACATTTGACGGTCAGAATCGCCTTCAAGTTTTGTTCACTGCAGAAAAATAAAATATATTCATCGATCGTGGCCATTTCTTTGAATTCGCAATCAGCGTTATTGAGATGAATAAATATGTTCACCCACCGATCCACATTCGAAACATTGCCATCTCTCCATTACATAATATTGTCGCTCGTTTTTGATATATCGAAATTGGGTGTGCAAATATACCGCATTTTCATTGGCTTTGTACAAATTGTACTCGCTTAACTTGTTCATAACGGCTTCGACTTCATTCCATTACACAATGGTTTCAAATCAATTTTTTCTGGCCAAAATTATTAATGTTTAGAAAATGATAATTTCTCTTCAGCAATTAATTTATATTGTTATATGTTGTCAATTGTATAACTTATTCTTCCTAATTGATCCAAAGTTCTACTTCTTGCTTTGTTAACTTAAAAAAATTAAAATTATACATTAAGTGTCAGTTATAATAATTATACATTAAGTGTCGCTCTCTAAGATTATATTACCATCTTCGAATTCGTCTTCATATTCCTAAAATTTCGTCATATTCGTCTTCATATTTTTGAAGCGCAGGTTGTCTAGAAAAATGTATATATATTTAATAATCGCAAGTATTCGCAAGATGTAATTAAAGAATATAGTTGAGCAGATCACATGTTGTGTTTGAAAGTTAATTTTATGCTGGACAAACTTGGACTTTTTTTAAACTTTAAATCAATTTGAAAAAAGTGAAAAATTATAAAATAAAATATGCATTTAAACAAGGTACATTTTTTCCTATTTATCTTTCTTTTTTCAAAATTGTTTTAGGGAATTATTTAAGTACTTACTATGAGTAAGATTATCCATTTCAACTTTTTTGTAAACTTGTTATATTTTTATAAAAACACCGTACGACGAAATACATATGTTGTACTGCACTCAATTGTTTTCGAAACTATACTAAAATTTCTAACTTTGCCGCTCCAATGACTAACGGTAAACAACAGATTACAAAAATAGAATTTATTTCTGGTTACTTTGATGTGTTATAAAATTTTGTGTAACGACAAAAATGGTAAAATTCAAAGTAAAAAATTTTAATTTTGGCCACGTATTTGCTCAGAGAGACCATTGTGCATTAGTATAAAAGCATTCAAATCAAAGCAGGCAAAATTTCCGAAAAATTCAGTGCGTAAAGCAGCCATCTTAATCGAATTGTATCCATGGTCAATAAGTTTTGCTTTTCTGCTACTACAGCTGGGAATAAAAAATCATCCTCTTGACGCATTTTTAGTGTTTCTTCGACCTTATTTTTGAACAATATTTTTGCATGAATTCGCTGTTCGCCGTTTATATTCCATTATGTATCGAAAAACAGTACTTTGAGGGACAAAAGTAGTAAGCAGTTTTTGATGTCGAAAAACAGTACAGTACTGCGAAAAACAGTACAGATACGAACCTTAGATATGCACCAAACACTTTTCAGAGATTGTGCTTCTATCCAATTGGCATATGTTCTCGACAAATACAAGGCTGACATCACCCCCATATAGAACTGTGACATATTTTACAGTTGTCATACAGCAAGAGACGAATTTGGATGTGGGTTCATAGTCGGCAATTAACGTCGACATCTGGTCTCTTGGTCTAACCCTGTAAGTGACCAAATAGCAACTTTCCGCTTCAAGGTCAAGTATTTTTACATCACTCTGATTTCTGTATACTCCAAGACGGAAGATAGAGACGAGGCATTCTATGAGCGTCTAAGGGGAAAATATGACCATGACATTAAAATTGTTCTAAAAAATGTAAATGCTAAAATAGGAAAGGAATATGCTCTTGGTACAACAGTCGGGAAATTCACCTGCGATAACGAAATCAAACCGGATAAAAAAATGCACAAGGCGAACTCAATATCCCCCGATCAAAAGACAAGAAACCAGATTGATCACGTGGTAATCAATAAAAGGCATTTATTAATAGTTATAGACCTGCGTGTGATGCGCAGTACAAATATAGCCTACTACAACCAACTCTCTCAATTAGTTCGAACCAACCCCCTAATTTTGATGTAGCCGACACACATTGGCATATTGTGAATTCTATGACCACTGCCACAACGACCGTACTGGGTTATGAAAAACTACACTCAGACAATCCCTGTCACGATGAGTAAATAGATGCTGCAATGAGAAGAGGAGAGAGATTAAATGCCTCTTTAGGCGGAAAAAAAGTTTATAAAGGAAAAGAGAGCGCCAGGATAGGGGTGAACCTCGAAAGTTTCACATAAAGGTAAAAAGCAATGATTTTGAAACAGGAATACCCACCTGTATGGAAGAAATGGAATTCTTATCAAGAACACCCAGATTGTGCTGCAAATATTGCGGGATCATTTTCGTCCTCTGCTTGTTCCCAAAGCAGCATAAGTGACGAAATTACACCTATCCTCGACCACGGACTTAGATTGTCCACCAACAACCTAAATCAGCACGGCAATTGCATGGCTTAAGCCTTAAAACAATAAAGCTGGGTGAGCCGACGGATTGCCGGTTGAACTTTTTAAGGCATGCTCAAGGAATTCAAGTCCTACTATTAGAGTCTGACTGTTCTATGTCCTGTGCTTACGTGTGTGTACCAACTACCGTGGGATTAGCTTTTTACTCATCGCATACGAGGTCCTGCCTAGTGTGTTATGTGAAATACCTAATTGCATCCTAGCGTACCTTGGACTTTATCAGTTTGACTTTAGACATTTACACTACGGCAAATCGTAGAGAAGAACCAAGAAGTGCAGATCGACATCTAACATCTGATAAACGACTGCATTCGTAAGTCCGATACCAAGCGTGGCTTTAGAAAAGGCGATAGTCTGTCATGCGATCTTGCGAAAGGCTGCAGAAAACATGACTGGTATCATAAAGGTTTTTCCTATAAGAGGTGTTATTTTGGTATTCAATGAAAAATTAAATTTTTTGAGATAAATGATCGGATGTTTATTTCATAATAAAGAGGAATGGCATGAAACCAACGGGAAATGTTATATCGGTCAAAAATACCTGGCCCGGCGTTTCGCTGGGTCACGTCTAGGAATTGAGATGTATCGATTTGAAGTTTGTAACTATCATATAGGGGAATATCTCACGTTTTAGGCTCATTTGTTATATTGTTATATGGTGGCGTATGAATATCATAAGTAATATTCCACTTAAATCATACGCCACGGAGTACAAAATTTTTTTGTAACTGTTGCAAAATAAACCCAGTTCAAAGTCATTTGATGAATGGAAAAAGGAAACTGTTGCTTATATAGAAAAAAGTTATATGAACAGAGTAAAGGAATTGTAAGTTGTAATTGCAATTGTGAACAAAATCGGACTAGTGGTTCTCGAGTTATGTCAAAAAAGACCACTAAAGGTGACAATTTCCCCTATATGATAGTTACTAACTTCAAATCGATATATCTCGATTCCTAGACGTGACCCAGCGAAACGCCGGGACACGTATGACTTCTTTTTTACCGATATAACTTTCCCCAGTAGTTTGAACACTCCGATCACTGACCCCTACCATTTGTCTCATAGTGTAATGATAAACAACATCAGCCAAATGGCCACCACGAGCACGCTTACAGGACCATATCCTTTTCATGAAATTTTCCATGACCAAATCGCAAAGTGGCTGCCCTATGTCCTCGATTGCCTCACTCACTGCCCTATGTCCTCGATTTATCTTTGAGGTCATGAATCGACGCTGGGTTGTTGGCGTAGATCTTATCTTTCACGTGGCACCAAAGAAAGAATTCGCAAGGTGTTAAATCACAAGATCTCGGTGGCCAATTGTGATCACCTCTTCGAGAGATAACATGGTCCGGAAACTTTTCCCGTAAAAGATCACTGGTTTCGTTGCTTGTGTGGCATGTAGCACCGTCTTGTTTAAAGTAAACGTTGTCCAGATCAAAACCATCCAAATCTGACCATAAAATCATCTCTCAATAGCGCAATCCATTCACCGTTACGCCAACCTCATTTTCGATAAAGTAAGGTCCAATGACCCCGCCGGACCATAAACCGCACTAAGCAGTTACACGTTGAGGATGGAGAGGCTTTTCACCAATATCTCTTAGGTTTTCCGAGCCCTAGATGCGACAATTTAGCTTGTTGACGTAGCCACAGAGGTGTAAATGGGCCTCATCAGACAAGATGATTTTTCGATGGAATTCCGGATCATTTTCATGCATTTCAAGCAAATACACGACGTTATTGATTATCGGCCGGCTTGAGTTCTTGTGTTAACTGAACTTTATAAGCCTTAACACCCAAAGAACGACGAGAAATGGACAAACCTGGGTTTTCTTCAACGCTTTGGGCTACAACAGCAATATTCTCATATGTTGTTGAGAGACTTGCACTGGTTTTATTCTTCACATCACTAACTTGTCCCAACAGCTTGAATTTTTCCACCAATTTCTGTATTGCGGTCCGACAAGGTGCTTCACGACGACCACAAAATGCTTTAGTTTTGCGAACAGTGACTCCAAGATTTTCACCATTTTTGTAGTAAATTTTAATAATTTAAATGCGTTGTTGAAGCGTGAATCGTTCCATTTTCAGTAATGGCGTAGTTTCTACCTGTCAAATGTCAAAGAATAAAAGCTTCAAAAGTGACAGCTACCGATATAGCGGGCCATTCACAATAACACCTCTCATTGGAAAACTTTTTTACATAGATATTATTGTCCGAGGATTGCGGGATGTTACCGCGGCCTTTTCGAGTATTGAGATACAGTCGGCAGAAGTGGGTCTGGTGATAAATGAAGACATACCTAAGTTGTTTGTTTCAAAGACCAAAGAGTCGTCTAGGCGTTTGGGTCGCTACTTAAACGTAGAAAACTAAAACTTTGAGGTGGTAATTGATTTTGTCTAAAAAAATAATAATACCAAACTTCCAATCGTGAAACGAGTATTGGTCACAAACCGCTGCTAATGTAAGTTAAGGAAGATATTTTTTGACAAAGCCTTCTCTCGACGAACAAATATCCAACATTACCTCCTACCAGTCATGCTCTTCAGCACAGAATTTTGAATAAGTGGGTTAACATGCTTCTATTTTTAAACGCACAGATTGACGTCGATTACCATGCAAATACCGATTGACACGATATCTCGAAAGTTTCCTTAAATATACATGGTTCTGGCAGGGATGGTTTTTTTTCGTCTTCCAGAACCGTTTCATCCGCTTGTCTTATTTAATTCTGCCCCATAGTGTTAGAGTGGTTGGATTGAGGGTTTTGTCAAGGAATCACATGCTTATCCAATAATATCACGTATAGTAAACATTATTGGGACCGGCCGTGGCATAATGGTTAGAGCACGCGACTACCATGCAGGAAATCCCAGGCTTAACTCATGGTTCCAGTCATCTAAAAAATAAAATTTTTCTTTCATTGCCGGCCCCCTCGATGTAGTCGTCAGCAACTTTTAAGTATAAGTGTCTAGTCAATCGGCATGTCTAGTAAAAGCTTCTCAAACAACGACGTTCGCATTCGTCGATGAACAAGTAGGTGCCGTTTGTTGTGAATCTTAAAATAGAAAGCGTGTTTATTCACAACAACGCGTGAAGCTATCCCATACCTTTTTCATGGGGTGTAAAGGGTAATAAAGTTTATAAGTAAGTAAACGTTATTCTTCATTTATTTACAATCCAGCCGAAAATTGTTATTGCGATCTCGTGCCGAACAGTGTTTGCAAGCAGATTTATATATACTGATACATACTTATACTGTTCGAAAGCACAGAATCGCACTGTCAATGCTGTCGGTGCAAATGTTGTGATCTCCCAACAATCGTGCCTCATGCTCTCCCAACAATCGTAGAACATTGTTTCTCTCTCTCTGTTTTTGTGTTGAATGCGAAACAAGCCACATACATACGCTTGCTTTTATAACACGGAAGCAGAGACTGACTGTTTTGAACCAACCATATATTAAAGATCTCTGCCAAAAGGTTATCAGCACCCTCAAATTTGTAATTATTATATGGACACCTCGCTTTGGCACCCGCTATTTCCGTACTCGTTAATTGGCGTGACTTCCTTACAGAATTTTCTGTCATCAGGAAACTAGTATTTTATACCAATTTTCATTAATATCCATATAGGTGAATAGATGTCCTTTTTTACATCATTTTCTTCTCACCAGTTTAAAAAAAAGGCAAAAAACACGCATCTCCTATTCTTTTATAACTGACATTACGTTTTACCATTGTCTGCAATGTTTGCTTGTATATTAATAGCATTCTCACGACTCTCTAATAAGGAGGCCCCAAAAAAATGTTCAACACATCACATGTAGTGCTAACAATATAAAAATACTTTAGAACTTAATGCAATATATTTAAATCTGGAAATATTGATATATTCATTATATTGTTATCATATGCAGACATTCAATAAAATATATATTTCGAACACATAGCAAATATCATGTACGATTTCAATAAATCAGTATCAAAGCCACTGAACTCAATAAAAAAATCTATGGTCATAATTCTCTCATGCCCCGAGTAGTGTAGATGTAGATAAGCAGCCCATTTGGACGCAACGCAAACAGCACGTCCTGCTTCCTCGTTGGGACAATTGCTACCAAATAATATATTAATTTGCTGACCTAATATTATTGTGACTTTGTTTTTCTTATCTACTTTGCATCTTCACGTCCCACCAGCGTGCCAAAGCATTATTTGACAAATTGCCCGGACGAAACGTGAAAGTTGCCGTCTCACATGGGTTCGCTGAACTTGACTAAGAGAAATTGGATTGATTTCATTCATCTTAATGTTTTTTTTGTTTTGTGTCCCCTCCAACTCGACAAGGATATTTGTTCTGCAGCACAACCATATAAGCAATAATAATATAAAATTTTCCGAAGATACCATGCTGTGATAGAAGATTTATTAGAAGTTGCTGCGGAGGATTTCAAATGGTTCTCAAAGGATTCTTTAAACGCCATTAGTGGCAAATTGGATTTTAAGCATTAACTGATTGATTTATTAATGATTGATTTGGTTCGTTTGTCTCATTCTTTGTTTTTTTTTTTTTTTTGTGCAAAAACGATGATTCTGCAACTAAGAGATTTAACTAACAGAGAGAGAGAGAGAAAGAGAGCGACATGAGACATGTAAATTACTGAGAAAATTAATGTCGTTGCAAACAGTTGGATATGTAAAGAAAAATGTATGTTAGTGATAGTATATGTAGTAAACATGGTTTGATTAACGCATTTTTTCCCTGAACGACCTATTGAATCATTAGTTCATTAACGGATAGTGCCCTTAATGGCAACGAGGTGTGCTGAATTTTTTAACTTTTGATAATTTTTTTCAAAATAGGAATGCAAATGTTTTAGCAGTATATCTCGGAGTTCTGTCTGGCGAAAAATAACGTTTCTATGATTGCTTGGATGGCAGACCTATTTTCATACTTTAATACACTTAATCTTAACTTACAAGAATCAGGTTAACTGACAGATAAATACCACCACCCAATATGTGATATTGTTTAAGTCGTGAAATTAAAAGGTAATAATAAAATAAAATAAAATTACTTATGTATTATATTTTGTCTGCGAGTGGAGCAAAAACTTAAAAAATTTGACTTATTTATAACGGAGATTAAATTAGGGGCAGCACAACTTGTCTGATTTGACTTTCGTAAATTAACGTTCAATGAACGCTTACCTTGGAAAAATTGGCCTGAATTTAGTGTACATACAAAAATGATATGTATGTAAAAGGGGAAATATTGGGTTTTGGCTCCTATTACAAGATAAATTGACTGAACAAATTTGATTATCCCCCAGGTGCCGGTGTAGAAGTTATGGGATAAATATAAATTTCCCAAACAAGGTCATTTAGCATGGAAGGTATAGGAAGGGGTGATCCGATATAATCAATATTCATTCCTGATTCAAATTTTCATAACCGTACAACTTACGCAAAATTTTACTGAATTCAGTGTACTTTCAAAAAAGATATGTATGTAAGACTATGGAAGGGGTGTGTCGAATAGTTTGGTTTTCTAAGGTTTCGCCTCCTATCACAATATAAATTAACCGACCAATTTCATTACTCCCCAAGTGTCCGTTTAGAAGTTATGGGAGAAATATTAATTTTCCAAAAATAGGTCATTTTGTATGGAAGGTGCCAGAAGGCGTGAATCGATATAGTCCATATTCATACCTAAGTCCAATTTTCATAAGCGAACATCATACGCAAAATTAAAGTGAATTCAGTTTACTTACAAAAAAGATATGTATGAAAATCTATGGTACATTTTCATACCGCTCCGTTAAGGTTTACTCGGGTTATCCTGCCGACCTGTCATCCAGCCAGCCAGCTAGACAGATAGATAGCTTAATCGTCTCAAAAAGTTCTGAAACGAATTTGGTCTTAAGATTAGGGTTCCTAAATTCCCGAACTGTTTAAATTCCCGGGAGAAATTTTTTTTTTTGCAAATTCCCGGGAATTTTTAAAAATTTACAAAATTACCTTTTTATACCCTTCACCATGCGCATGAACGGAGTGAAGGGTATATTAATTTTGTTCTTCCATTTGTAACGCCCATAAGGAGGCGTGGTAGGTATGACAATATATAAATATATATAAATGATCAGCATCGATTGATGAGTCGATTTAAAGGTGACCGTCTGTCCGTCTGTCCCTGCGATTACAGCCGCAGTTTAAGAGATATCGAGCTGAAATTTGGAATACAAGCTTCTATCCTCAAAGCGGAGGTTAAGTTTTAAGATGAGCCCGATTGGTCAAAAACTACTCCCACCTCCCATACAAACTCCCCCTTTTTGAGGTCTGTCCCTGCGATTACAGTTTAAATGCAATCAAGCTGAATCAATTTTGTATGTGCGCTTCCCTACACTAAGCGGAGGTTGAGTAGTAAGATGAGACTGATCGGTCAAAAACTACTCCCACCTCCCATACAAAATCCCCCTTTTTGGGGGTGTCCGTATGTCAGTCCCCGCGATTACAGTAGTAATTTAAGAGCAATCAAGCTGAAATATTGTATGAAAGCTTTTCTGCTCTAAGCGAAGCTTGAGTATTAAAATGAGACCGATCGGTCAAAAACTACTCTCACCGCCCATACAAACTCTCCCTTTTTGGGGTTTGTCCCTGCGATTGCAGCCGTATTTTAAGAGGTATATAGCTGACATTTTGTACGCAAGATTCAATATATAAGCGGAGGCTACTTTCTAAGATAAGCAATGTTGGTCAAAAACTACTCCCACCTTCCATTCAAACTACCTTTTTTGGGGTGTCCGCGTAACTGCCCCTGCGATTATAGCCGTAGGTTAGGAAATATTGAGCTGAAATTTGATATTCAAGCTTTAATCCTATAATAGGATCTTACGTTGTAAGATGAGCAATATCGGACGAATACTTCTCCCACCTTCCATACAAACTCCCCCTTTTTGGGGGTGTCCGTCTGTACGTCCCTATAGTTTATGAGCTTTCGGGCTGAAATTTGGTATGTGAGCTTCTGTCCAGAAGCAGAGGTTAAGTTCAAAGATAAGCATGATCGGATTTAAACTACTCCCACATCCCACACAACTTCCCATTTTTAGGGAGTTACAAAATTCATAAAAATAAGCTCCAACTCACTAACTCATAGACTTATCGGTAAATCGAATGAAATCGATACAAAATTATTGACAAAATGGATATGTGAAGCTTAAGTAACGTCCACTTCTCTCCAACTCCCCTGTTTTGTGGTACAAAGTTTAATAAAATAGTTGTAGTGCAAATAACCAGTTTGATCACCATTTTTACACCATTTACATGGCGAATATTCGTTGTTGAAAATAAAACACATTTGTTTACATGGGAATGCACATAATCAGTGCGTCAACCGAAATTAATCGTGCGTAACGAACTGTGAGAAGGGTTTATTTCTAATTATTACGCCGACGAACGACGTTTTAATTGGTGCTGTACAAAAACGAAAGCTTATGTCATCATGAACATGATGTTTGCAATTTTCATAACTTTTACATAACTTTATACAAAATTCTTTGATTCATATTTTGCGATTATTTATTTGTGTATACAAATTGCAAATAATTTCAAATGACGATTATTGGCCTTTATTTATACCATCACCCTTAGGGATGAGGGTATATATCATTTGATACGACCCAAAAGTGTAACACATAGAAGGAGTGACTTTGAACCAAATTCGATTCATGACTTTTCAAGTCGTTTGAGCCATGTCCGTCTGTCTGTCTGGCTGTCCGGCTGGTTCGCACGATAACTTTTGAAATTTTGCACGAGTTGATAATTCCCCAAATCTGTTTACGGTATTGCAAATGGACTACATGGCCCCGCCCCTTCTTGTAACTCCCATTCAAATACATCATTCCGCCATGAAGCAACGAAGTTATGGTCGCTATCTCCTACGCTGCCCATGACTTTTCGCGCTGCAGCATTTTCAATCCAGCCAGTACATTCGGTCTTTTTGAATGCGCTTGTCCTAGTTGAACTCATATTTAACTTTATAGAATAAACCGTAATTTTTGCAAATTTGGAGATTATAATTGTTTTAAATAATTGTAAACCGTATTAGGAAACAGGAAAGTTGCGTCCCTCGGAAAACATGAATAACTTAACTATTTGTTAACCGATTTTTACAAACACATATGCGTTTAACTCGTGATAGCGTGCACTTTCTGAATAAAATAGTAAATATTAGGGTGTCCTTATAAATTGGGGCTACAAACTTCATCAAACTTAAAAATAGTAAAAAAATTACAAAAGTTTGATATTTCGAGGCAAAAAACAAGCAGATATGACAAGTTACCAATATAACTTTATATATGGTTGGAAAGGCCGCAGTCTGCTCTTTCTAAATCCCTGAGAAATTTAAAATCGGTTGATATTCAACTACGTTATTGGATTATAAATGCGTAAGGGTTTGAAAAACCCGTATCAACGTGGACTTTATGAGCTATTTAGGTTGCCTAGACACATTCAGATTGGATTGATATGTTCACGAAAGTTGTTTATCTTTACCAGAGCTACAATTTTGGCGAACAGTGTTTGAGAAAAATTTGGACTCCCTCAAAGTAATGCTCAAAAAAGTGAAAAAATAATAAATTCTTCTTCAATTTTTTTTGAAATAGGGCGGGAATAACCAACCTTTTTGACATAATTTGTTAATAAAGTTAGTGCGCAAAACTCCCAGCTACATTATTGCCGAATACAGTTTAGCGCTATCACAAAGTGTGAGTTAGCTGTTGGACAAAAACTGATGACACCTTTTTTCATGGGGCTTACTGATTTTGAGAATCTTTAGGGGCCCATAAAAAAAAAAATTGGTCACCAATCTCGCCAAACTGAGTATAGGGTTTTATTACCCTTCGATAGTAGAATCGAACCTATACTATCCCGTTTTTGTATTTTTTTTCACTGTTGCACTGTGTTATATATCTCAATTTACGTTAGTGAAAAAAAGTTTCTTCTGATCTTTAGCCGAATTTGATGCATCATTTGATACACTAACGTAAATTGAGATGTTTTAAATAATTTAAGATAAAAAGCAACAGTCAACACGTTTCCACCGAACGGGTAGGAGGGTATATATCATTTGATACGACCCAAAAGTGTAACATATAGAAGGAGTCTGTCTGTCTGTCTTTAGAAATCGAGTAATAATAGCAATACACCCATCGCGATCGTGCTCAAATTCTGTATTTTGTTAAGCTATAACAGCTATAACAGAGAACAAATTGGAAGCCTAGCCACGCCCCTTTTGGTACCTCCTAGCCAAATGTACCATTCACCCCACTTTAGAGATGGAGTAATAATATCAATACACTCAGCGCGATCGTGCCCAAATTCTACATATCGTCGTTCCGAAGTTATCTTCACGTATATCACAAAATCAAAAAAATTGAGATAAGATAATTTCCTGGATAAATTTGTTAGATCTATCGATCTGTTTAATCCCCAGGTCCTTACCTCTTATAGTTTCTGAGATATCGAGCAGCCGTTTTGTTGTATATCCACTTTTGGGAAAAATTTTTTGCGTTATGATGCCTTATGAACCATTGTTGTGGATATACAATAAAAAATATATGAAAATTTCGAATTAAAAAAAAAAATAAGTTATCTTCACGTATGTTCCAGAAAGATGTGACATATTTTGAAAAATAAATTACACCGTGCTACAGTCAATGAGAAATTAGAACGTAAACTAGTGCATGTTGTATTTCATATCGAGTACAACAATAACCTGTATACCAAAGTTCCCTAAACTACAAAAATCCTGACTTACGGGTAAATATACAGACTCTTCATTACTTTCCTCACTTGAAGGCTTATAACTAAGTCAATTCCTAACCAAAGTTAGATTTCTTAATGGTTTTGGAAAGAAAACACTCGGCCTTTGCAACAATACATATATTTATATAGATATCTTGTCATATATGTCTGTTTTTGCCTCGATACCGCAAACTTGTTGGATTTTTCACTATTTTTTAAGTTAGAAGAAGTTCTTATCCTATATTTTATTAGGATTCTCTAATGTTTATTGTTTACACAGTGGTTAAATTATTGAAGTTTTTCGAAGAACGTCACTTTCAACACCTACAAGTTTGCGGTTTCAAGCAAGCACAGACATATATGACAAGTATTTATTTAAATATATACATCGTTTGAAAGACAATAGTCTCTCTTCTTTTCAGACCATTAAAGCAACTAAAAATTGACTGAGTTATAAGCCCTGAGTGGAGACCGGGTTTTTACCCGTAATTCAGGTTTTTGAGGGTGTTATCGAAATATGGGTTACAGATACATGTTGTTCTTAATCACACTTACAACATGTCACTCCTCCAATTTCCTTAATTTTTTTCCATACTGTAGCAGTGTGTTATCAATAAAAATTTTCGAAACAAACAATTAACAATTCGACATACCATCAATGGAAATGCAAAAACCATAAATTAAGAAAAATACTAGGCGATTCTACTCGTCCCGTCAAAGGTCCAAAAATAACGGTTTTATTGCATAAACAATCAAAAAAGACTAACACACATAACTTCAGAAATTCTAAAAAAAAAATTCCAAAAATATTTAAGCGAATCTGTGAGTAAATCGTGTCCAAAAATTTAATACTTTTCATGTTATAAAGTTTTTTGCTTCTCCTCTAAAATTATGAAAATGAGGGTTTCGCTTTTTTTACATTCCAGGTGACGATACATATATTTTTCTATTCTAATGACTTTATAACCCATTACGGTAAAATTTAGTACCACGTTCTACAGAATGCGCAAATGTTTCACGTTGTTATTGATCAATTGCCTACTTGAAACTTACTGAATGTATAGTGGATATACGTGAAGATAATTTCGGAGTAAAATGCGGGTTTTCATGTTATTTTCACGTATGTGCCATAAAAAAATAAATATTTCCCAAAAAGTGGCGTATACAACAAAATGTGACAAAATAATTTGATGTAAAAATAGCTATAACTCGGAAAATAGTTTCCATGGCTTTGGTTTTTATTACACTAATATATGTAGAATTTCAAGCACTACTTCTGCCAAAAATATTGGAATGCTTTTTTCACACAACTTTTTTTGTATTAAGTTTTGAAACTTTAGAACCAATTTCCCACAAAAAAATTTTCTGGAGATACGTGAAGATAACTTCGGGACGACGATATAGTAAAGCTAACGCAGGATAAAGTTTTGAAGCAAAAAACTGAAAGTCTGATCACGTCCCTTCTGGTACCTCCCATACATGTTTTACTGAGTGTGAGGTATGTAAGTCGGTTTTCCCGACAGAAACTTTCTTACTGATTTTGTAATATGTTATATATGCAATTTTTGTACATACTTCGATGTTATTATCTCGACGTTTTAGCAGCATAAAAGAAAGATTCGTGACACATTAAAAAACAATGATTTATTATGTTATTAATCCGTGCCATTCATTTGGTAAAGGTTCTTCTGCATTCAGACATAGGTACTATTGATACTGTGTAATCCACTCCGCGACTATGATTCATCTGGGTTTCTCTTATTTTTAACTTAAATTGTATTTCAGATATTTTTCAATCATGAACTTTTGTCGTCGTCGCCAACTTTTTCTTGTGGGCGAATTGAATTGTCCTGCACTGCACAATGAGATAATTTTGTAACGCGGCGTAATCTCCCATAATGGAATTCCTTTTGTCTCATTTTCCAACAGAGCCAAATAAATTTCAATATGCCGACATGGACGTGCCGTGGCTTTTGTTTCACATGGAATTTGATGCTTAATGACAATAAATGAGAGAGACGGATGCTGTAAACAAAACTGCAGGCAATGCACACTGGTCTCAAAGCAAGGTTTTTTGGCAAAAAGTCCAAAAACTAAAAATGAGAATTCCAAGAAAGTATATATATTTTCTTATTGCCAACAGATCAAACTATCATAGAAAAATTTAAAAAATATTATTGTGGCAACACTGCCATTCTTTCAAACAATTAAAATTGGAAGTTGAGACATGTGTAATAATTTCGGAATAAAAACATTGGTACATTAAAATTTAAATTATTTGGGAGGTGTAAGTGTGCGTGGTCCGATCTGAACCACTAAGATTCCAAAATTTGTTTGTATTATGCCTACTAACTGTGCAATGTTACAATACTGTATCTACATTTTTCGAGTTTATGCAAAAAAAATCGATTTGGGACCAGTGTGCAATGGTAACGGGAGCCGTTCGTGAAAAACACAGAGAGAAGAGATGAGAGGCAACTCGTCTCTTTAGACGGAAAAAGAAGAAGCTGAAGAAGAGACAGAATGAGTACACAGAGTTGCTCTGAATTAGAGGCGAAACCCGAAAATTCTACAATAGAGTTAAGGCGAGAATGCGTGGAATAGGATTGCACTCCTGCAAGGACAGCGATGGCCAGCTAGTGACGGACCCAGATTACGTCCTGAAGATATGGAGAGAACATTTCAGAAAAGAGGAGAACATGCCCAGAGATTGGAGTCTCAGTCTGTAACGTCCGGTAACCGGTTCGGAAAAACTTATTGGACCTTATCAGTGTGACTTTAGACCTGGTAAACCTACGGATCAAATATTCACTTTACGACAAATCCTGGAAAAAACTCATGAAAAGCAGATCGCCACCTACCACCTCCTTGTCGACTACAAAGCTGCCTTCGACTCTCCGATAAGGAATAGGCTTTATGAAGCCATGTCTGAGTTTGGTATTCCTGCAAAGCTGATTAGACTTTGCAAATGTACCTTAGACAACACCAAATCCTCGGTTAAGATTGGTAAGGATCAGTCTGAACCATTCAACACGGAAAGAGGTCTCAGGCAGGGCGATAGCCTGTCCTGTACACTATTTAATATAGTTATGGAGAAGGTGATGAGAAAGGCTGGTGTCAACATGTCTGGCACCATATTCCACAAGAGCCACATGCCACTAGCCTATGCCGATGATATAGACATCATTGGCCGAAATCTGCGGGATGTTACTGCAGTTTTCTCATCACTAGAAAAGGAGTCAGCAAAAATGGGTCAATGGGTCAAAAACGGTCAACGAGGACAAAACAAAAATAATGATTTCGTTAAACAAAAAGTCCTCTCGATGGGACCGCACCGTAAACGTTGAAAATTATTGTTTTGAAGTAGTAGTAGATGAGTTTACTTACCTCAGATCTTACGTCAACAAGAAAAATAATGTCAGCCACGAAATCAAGCTGAGAATAGTGCTCGCAAATAGATGTTTTTCGATAGCACTTTAGTAACACCACCTTATCTCTTGATACTAAGAAACAGCTATATCAGATGCTAATTTTACCCGTTCTGTTGTAATGCTTCAGCGAGAAAGGTGTTGAAAGGCGAACCTGAAGAACGGCGCAGAGCAGAGAGACCCAAACTTTGTTTGAAGGGCCAAGTAGTCGACCTCGTGCCACCGTTTGATAGGACTAACTGGAGAACGCACGCAGAAGACCGAAGCGTGTGGAATTCTTTAGTACTTCAGCCCTCTAATTTATGAATCACGTTCGTAAGTTTCAGACTTTGTAAATAATTTACTAATTTACAAAGATACCTTTTATAAGGAAGACCTTAACAATTGCTCTGCTGGGTTATTACTGTAATAATGTTTTAATTAAAGCTGTAGAAATTTATCTTAAAATTATAACACGATCTTTTTATCGCTCACACATTTCACGCAGCACCTAAAACTACACAATAAAACATATGATTTTGGGACTCAATTCTGAGAACTGCACGTGAAAGTAGCCCCAAAAAGAAGAATTTGTGCACCATTCGTTTTGTAAAGTTACATGCCATAAAAATTTAATATCGATTTAAAGTTTGTAAGTATCGTATAGTGGCATTTGTCACGTTTTAGGCTGATTGCCATAAGTAATATTCCACGTAAATGATACGCCACGGAGTACAACAGTTTTATTGTAACTGCTACAAAATAAACCCAGTTCAAAATCATTCGATGTGTGGAAAAGTGAAACTGTTGCTTATGTAGGAAAACGTTATAAGAACAGATTAGAGGAATTGTAATTCTTAATTTCTTTAAATTTGTTTCAGCTAAATTGGACTAGTGGTTCTCGAGTCATGTCAAACAAAAGAGTCTAAAACGTGACAAATTCCCCTATACGATATTCACTAACATGTAAATTGACAAAACGAATGATACAGAACTTCTTCTTTTTGGGGCTATGCAGTTCTCAGAATTGGGTCCCAAATCAATGAGCTGAACAATGTTGTACTGAGCTAGTAGACACCTTGTTCGTTGAAACAAAAAACTTGGTTCTGTACTAATTTATCAATTCTCAATACATGAAAAGCCCGATCCCGAGCCGATCCCTCAGTCCTGGGCCAGTGATATCTGTGAATTTTATTAAAGATAGTGCCAGTCGCGTTGACTTCAGCCTTCCGCATAATCATCGCAATTAAAGAGATCACATGACACACTATGACCTTGTCTAAAGCCTCGCTTAGCTTCGCGGGAATATCAAACACTATACAGAACCTTGTATGAGATGTGTTAAAGGCTGATCCCGTGATTGATAGTACTCAAACTTTGATCGACTTTTGTTAAGCACAGTACATCGAACACGCATGCCTTTAGCCAAATCTTGTTCATGAGCTGGTACATTCAAGCTCTGCCGGCAGTCCATCGGTTTCCACAGGTTTCTAGGATATAAACCGTGAAGTTGTCGTGCTGATCTTGCTGCTGTACAATCTACTCCGTCCTTGACGATGGGCGTTATTTCGTCACTAATGCTGCCTTCTGGAACGAGCAGAGTACGAAAGTGTTCCCTCCTTATTTGCAACACACTATGTGTATCCGTGAACAGATTTCCATCTTTGTTCTCACAAATGGGGTTCCAGCATCCTTTCCGTCAGACATTGTGCTGCATTCTTAATCGTATCAGGGCTTGCCTGAGTGTGGGTTTTCTTAACTCTTTACGGTCGTTGCGGCGGAGTCACTGTGTGTCGGGAACATCAGAATATGAGGGGACAAATAATTGAGAGAAGTGGTTGGAGTAGACAATGGATATCTCTTTGCCAACTCCAAAAGGAGAATATATTCACCCAAATGTTTGCAATTCAACTTTTAGCCATGTGCTTACAACAAAGCTCACATTTTGTTTCCCCTTTCTTCGTTATAGTAGTAAGAAGTGAACTTAAAAGTAACAATTCGTAAAACTACTAAAATATTTGAATGTCCATGCGAAAAGGCTGTTACAAACGCCATTTACCCGTTAGATGTGATGTCTTTCGTCCTTGCCTCATGCAATGTCCTCAGAAGGTTAATACAAATGCGTTAATACGAATTAAACTTATTAGAATTCCAGCAAAAAAAAACCCATCCTCACTCCAAATCATCCACTCTCTTTCTTCAGAGATTATTATTTGCACGCGCCACATATCACCAAGTAATGACCTTTTTCAGGTTGTTATGGGAAAGCATAAAGGATACCTTTTTGTAGATTAAGGAATTTAGTTTTAAGGTTAAATCAGTGCTTCTGAGAAACATTATTACTTTTAAGTAAATACGACTTATTTGTTGAATAAATATCTAAGGAATGCTTAAAGTATTTTATTTTCCTGCAGATATTTTATGAATTTGTTAAATATTTATCAATGTCAACATGTTGCTAGCTTTAACATGATAACATTGTTGGGGTAAACTTATTGTTAACTACTCTATACCATTTAAATGCACTGTTCTATGAAACATAAATCCTAAACACACTAAATTATATTATAAATTTCAGTCCGTAATGCATTGCAATTGACGCCTCGGTTTCAGTTCATATTTAAAGGGAAACAAACTAAGCCAAGTACTGGTTAGTTTGTGAAGAGCTTTTCATTACCGCGTTAAGCACTACAGCATTTGAATGCTTTGGCGGCCTTAGAGCATTCCCTTTGAGAACACTTAACACAAAAATTTCAATGAAATTTCAATGGCTTTTATAAAACATTTTTACTCACTTTCCTAACCACCGAATTATTTCGAGCAATAAAGTGGATTAAACGCCACCAACAGCTAAATGAGGCTGTGCCAAGCTTTGTCGACTGGAAGAGTACAACGATGAGCGTTTTGTGCTAACTACATGTACGTATGTACGTTGTGGAGCGATATACCGACACTATGGTGGGAAGGGGATATGAAGGCTATGGCCCCTTGAGGGAAATCATAAAGTGAGCAATCGATATAAGTGTGTATTGTCTTTGTGTCTGGTGAAATCTGAACAAAACGAAAAATACACATGAATGTGTAAAAGCTTTAAATGGTTAATAAATAACAGAAGGTTGTATGATAATTACATGGATGAAGGTGGCCGATATGGCGTTTGTTGTTGGAAAAATTTACTTGGGGATAAGTTGACGTCACGTTTCACAAAACAGGTAGTAAAAATATATATTAAAAAAAAGTTTTTGTAATTTAGCAAACTGTAACACAAAGTAAAAATATTAATACTCGTATAAATATATTAAAAAAAGGTTTTATCAAAAAAGTCCGACTCAATTAGCGCTATTTGCGTTTTATCAAAATAGAAAAAATTTTCTTAAATTTTTTTTTTTTTTTTGCACTTCATTTATTTATTGTTATTTCCTGCACAAAAGAGTCTTATATTAAGTACAGGACATTTATGTTGGACAGATGGTTGGTTATGGTAAATATATAATCATACATTGTATAATGCAAAAACAAAATAAACAAAATAGTAACATATAAATAAACTTAAAACTAACATTAATAACATAAAAAGAGAAGAACAAAAAACACCGAAAAAAAAACAAAATATTAAACATATGTTTTAGATAAGAAGCAAAAATTTCACATTAAATGACTTAAAAAATAATAATACATATCTATAAATATTAATAACATTATTTAATTTAATTATGATCGCTGAAAATGTCTGTATAAATTTATCTTAAATTGCCTTTCGCTACTTATTATTTGGGAGATTATTCCAAAGACGAATTGTATTGACAAAGAAATGATGGTCAGATATAAGTCTAATGTGTCTTATTTTTATCAATTGGTTGCCTCTATTGGAAAGTGAGAAACGTAAAATATCAAACAAATATTTAAGTTTCCGGGTGTTTATAATTTTGTGAAAAAATATTAAGTCCTTATTTGAAGATAGGTTTCGAAAGAAACACCAAAATTTAGGAATCTGATATGTTTTGTCTAGTAGCATTCTTAAATTTGGAGGTGTAAAATTTTTGTAATTATAAACATTTCTCAATACCCCATACGTTTTACCGATCGCTGTCCCTACATGATCATTCCATAGTAGTCTTCTAGTAAAAATAACTCCCGGGTTCTTAGCTGATTTAACAATATCAATGTTTGAGTCCTTTAGCATAATATTTAAATTGATGGGAGAAAATGCTGCGTTATTGCTAATTACTATGCATTTTGACTTTTGTTATGTAATGTCACCCTCTTTATTTGCATAAATTTTAGAACCGTTTACTATAGTGAATTTCTTCTCTCTTGCTAAAGATAGAGCTCCTTACGTACTCGTATTACACAAAAAGTTAAAGAAGTGATAAAAAAATTATGTTTTTAATTGTTTCTCGAAACGTTGAAACGTACGACTGTCACGTAAGTGACCATAGAATTGGCCATATATGTATTTTTATTGTTTGTTCATTGAACTCGGTCATATTTTGCTTAAGATGTATGCATGTGAAAATTTGACTCAAGAACACATAGGGACTAAATTGGCCGACCACTTCTGATACCTCGATTACAAAATTACCAATATTTGGATAATTAATACTTCTTTCATATCAACCAAACGAACAAAAGAAGAAATTTAACTTTGGGCAGTTTAATTGTATTGTGATAACAGACAAACCCTAAGAAAACCAAAATTGTTTCACACCCCTTCTAGTACCACCCATACAAATAACCGAGTTGACCCTTTTAGATTTATGTACATATACTTTTTGTAAGTATGCTGAATTTGGTCAAATTTTGCACTAGGTATGGGTATATTGCTCGTTCCAGTGTTTTAAAAATAGTATTTGTAATAAAAAGTACTATTATTGTACCAACTTGTACAATAATTTGTACCATAAAGTTGTGGTATCAAAAACTAAAATTTATGGCACCAAAAAGTTTACTTTATTGTACCAAATCTAAAATTTATGGTACCAAGTACAAATTATTGTAACAAATAGTACAATTTATGGTAACAAAAAGTGCAGTTTAGGGTACCATAAAGTACAATGAAGACACGATAAAGAAAAAGTATATACCATGATTTAAGGATATGCACCTGGAACGTCCGAAATCTCTATAGAGAAGGTGCCACTATGCCACTGACGTCACCGACATCCAGGAGATGAGATGGACAGGACAAGGATGCACGCGGTGTAATGTTTCTACATCACATTGATTTGTGCTCATGCCCCGACGGAAGATAAAGACGATGAGATTAAAGATACATTTTACGAGCGCCTAGTAGAAACATACGACCGCTGCGCTAGTCACAGGAGACTTTAATACAAAATAGGAAGGGTCCATCGATCGGTAAATTCAGCCTGCATACCGACACGTCAGACAACGGGTTTTATGCTGGTTAGCTTTGCAGCGGGAAGGAACATGGTAGTGAGTGGAACCAGATTCCAGCACAAAGATATCCACAAGCCATCTTGGTTATCCCCCAATCAAAACACCAAAAATCAAATTAATCATGTGATAATTGATGGCAGGCATGCATTGAGTATCATGGTCGTGCGTGTGATCCGCGATGCTAATATTTTCTCGGATCATTAACTGGTTTGCAGCCAAGGTGCGCACAAGATTGAGCAGAGCGAAAAACGCACGTAACCAAACACAAAGAAAGCTGGACATCGCGAAGCTGCAAACTCAGAAATAGCCACTGCCTACTCCAACCAGCTCTCCCAATTACTACGACACAACGCCGCTAGTTCTGACATTCCCGATACACAGTGGCAGCATATTGCGCATTCCATGGCAACCGCCGCAACAACCATGCTAGGATTTGAAAAACGGCGCTTAGACGAATCCTGGTACGATGAAGAATGTCGAATAGCGTCTGAAGTACAGGATACTGCTTATAGGCAACGCTACAGCCAATTGCAACCCGTGCTGTTAGGGAACGGCACAAGGAGTCAGTGAAACACGCGAGACAGCATATAAGCGAAAAAAACGTCAGATGAAGGAACGGGGAACGAGGATATATAGATATATAGATCTATATCCCTATATCGGATATGGAGCGATACAGGAATAGAGGTAAGGCCCGAAAATTTTAACCAAAAGTAAGAGCAAAAAGCTACGGTAATGGGCTCCCCTCCTGTAAGGACATGGATGGAAATCTGGTCAAAGATACGCAGAGTGTGCTGCACATATGAAAAAAACACTTTCAGCAACTGCTGGTTCCAGTAGGCAGCGCACGTGAAGGTATCACGCCAATTGTCGACGACGGCTTAGATTGCCCACCCCCAAGTCAAGCCGACGTAAGAAGAGCAATATCGCGGATGAAGAACAATAAAGCAGCCGGTGCCGACGGACTTCCGGCAGAGCTCTTCAAGTCCGGTGGTGAGAAGCTGATAACGAGCATGCACCATTTCCTGCGCACGGTTTGGCTTAAAAGTGCATGTCCGACGATTGGAACCTAAGCGTATTATGTCCTGTGCTGCAAAAAGGTGACCAAGTATGTGCTCCAACTACCACGGGATAAGCTTTTTACACATCGCATATAAGGTTCTGTCGAGTGTGCTATGTGAAAGACTAAAGCCAATGTTATCCAACCTGATCGGGCCTTATCAGTGTAGCTTTAGACCTGGTAAATCAACAACAGACCAGATATTCACACTTCGGCAAATTCTGGAAAAGACCCAAGAGAAACAGTTCGACACGTACCATCTTTACGTCGACTATAAAGCGCTTTGCGGAATGACGCCGAATGATACGAAGTCTTCAGTGATGATTGGCAAGGACATTACGGAGCCATTCTACCGGTTTAGAATCCGGGGTTATGACACAAGCGGATGAATCGGTTCTGGCAGTATTCGAGAGAAAAAAAAATACGTAAAATATATGGGCCCATCATCGTTAACGGAGAGTATCGGCGTCGTATTTATTATGAGCTGTACGAGCTGTACGTTGTCTTTCGTTGGAAAGACCAGGTTACTGAGAACCTTACAGAACTAGGTCTGACTAACTGGAGAAGAAGCGCAGAAGATCGAGGTGCTTATAATATGTTTCTACGTTCGGTATATAATCCATTGGGATTGCAAAGAAGTGCCAGCTAAGTAAGTAAGTAAAGTACAATTTATTGTACCAAAAAGTAGAATGTATGCTACCTTATCAATATCTACAACTTTGTTTCAGATACAAAATAGATATTCCGTACGAAATTCCGAGATATAACCATGTAAAAATATAGAAAAAGTTATAAAAATCCACCTTGAACAAAAAAATTCGTATGACCATTAAATTATTAATGCAAACAACTTGACAAAACAAATATGCAGAAGTTCGTATATTTAGGGATACTTTCACGTGCAATTCTCAGAATTGAGTCCCAAAATCATTTGTTGTACTGTGTTATATATTTATACCATAATTTTTTACTCCTACTCCTACTCCTACTCCTACTCCTACTCCTACTCCTACTCCTACTCCTACTCCTACTCCTACTCCTACTCCTACTCCTACTCCTACTCCTACTCCTACTCCTACTCCTACTCCTACTCCTACTCCTACTCCTACTCCTACTCCTACTCCTACTCCTACTCCTACTCCTACTCCTACTCCTACTCCTACTCCTACTCCTACTCCTACTCCTACTCCTACTCCTACTCCTACTCCTACTCCTACTCCTACTCCTACTCCTACTTCTACTCCTACTCCTACTCCTACTCCTACTCCTACTCCTAGTCCTACTCCTACTCCTACTCCTACTCCTACTCCTACTCCTACTCCTGCTCCTACTCCTACTCCTACTCTTACTCCTACTTCTACATTATTTTATTATATGTTGGTTCTAACCACATTCCCAAACTAAACCTTAACTCTGACTTTTCAGCCCAGCCTTTAACCATAAAAATCGTTAATAACTTCTTGAATTTGCAAAACTTTGAACGCAGTGGTTTTATCTACCATCCACATAAAATGAAAAAAATTAATAATTTTTAATGTTCTACAACAATTTTCAGTCCAAACACGTGATCACACTTTCCACTGTGCTTCTTATGTTATGATTACCAACACCCACCTTAAAAACGAAAACAATTACTTGTTCTTAACCTTAGGGACATTTCTTGGAAAGCGGAGGCGTAGCAGCGCATGCAAATCCTCTACTGTGTCAACAAAAGCACAGAGTATGAGTAGTTATTAAAAACTGTTCTGTTTCTCTTTTTGCAGATATAATAACGCAGTGTCTCATACAGTCGGCTTTGACCGAAAATAGTTTTTCAAATGTATCCTTTTGTAAATGTGAACTTAGAAGTAGTAGTGCGACCCTTGTATACATGGTTCCACATGCTCACGTGTTTTCAGTAGAAATACTTTCAGTTATTTGCAGAATTTCCCGGTATACAACCGACCCACTGGTGGTGTTGTTCCTGTGATGCTATGTAAGCGAATGCTGTAATCTATTGTTTTGAAGTGCTAATACAAACCTTTCAGTATATCCACGTATATCCTTGAGGCTGCGGAAAAAAAACAAATCGCACTTATTCACAAATTGTATTCGTTATTCACTCTTTTGATTGTGATTATAATTCAATTTTATCCTTTTTTATTTTTCCCCTCTTTTTACATATATTTTTTTGGTATCACACTGTATTTCGCACCGTTTCATTCACTTCCGATTTACGAATTTTTTAATTTTTTTTTGGTGAAATTGCATTTGTGCGTATATTTGACACTTTTTCTGGCGTGAGCTTAATATAGGTCAGTTTAGGTGACGTTTGCGTTGCAACCGAGGCAGCATCAAATGCTCATTTTTTATCGAACGTAAAAGTTTCCCGGTTTCGAACACTTTTTACCGCTGGCGATGATGCTGTCTTGACGAAAGCAAAAGACTAACAGTTGACATATTGTAATGCCTGAAACATAGTTGAGTTTAGCAAGGTCTCTTACACAATCCTCTCTCAAACATTTGCTTACATTTTATTTGCTCGCCGTAAAAGCAAAGAAAGTTTCGTTAAAAAAAATAGGAAAAGATTCTCTTTACAAAACGAGAAGCTGTGAGAGAATTAGATAAATTATATTGTCTTACAGGGCATTCTCTAAATTTTGAACATAAACTCTCTTACTATGTGAGTGTTAATATTAGTCGAAAGATGCGGTATTGAAGATAGTGTCATTCCTGCACAAGGCAGCATTTGTACTTTGCATCTCTTAAAAGAGAGTCATGGAATTAACATCCATTTATTAGTTATGTAGCAAAGATGACATGAAAATAGACGTGATCGTTTTATCCTTTTTAAAGTAATTGTTTTCATTCATACCAATTGCTGCCCAAGCTGTCTTCCAAGTGTGTACCTAGTTTGAATACCTGGACCATCCAATGAAGTTTAAATCGTTATACTCTTCTTAGATGGCGATAGGTCCAAATATTTTTCGGATAATTTTTTTTCTCGAAAATTAAGACTGGAAAAGATGGTTTAGTGTATGTTATGTTACTTTGAATTTTTGTTCGTCGAGAAAGGGCTTTGTTATAGCTTAGCGCATAATAGCAGCGGTTTCCGATCGTAAAAAATATTTATTTCGAAATTTGTTTACTTTTCAAAATCTTCACTGATTCTTATCCTACTCCACCGATATATCAGCCAAACTCTTTTGATCCACCCCACGAACTGACCTATTTATGGAAGATTAATTTTCTTTCATAACCTCCAAATGGAAAACTACAGGATATTTGAATTTCGTCAGATGAGTCACCTTGTAATAGCTGATAAAACCTCAGTTTATCTTAATTGTTTTGAATTTTTTCCACTCATACAGGTGTACTGGTCACTGTTAAGCGGTAGGGTAGGTCTTCTCCGGCATAAAAAAAGATTTTTCTGAAGAACTTCCACGGACGACAAAAAAATACTGCCAAATACTTTTGAATAACTATAATATACTGCCAACTTAATAAAAGACACATTAAATATTAAATTCCTCCGTAATTTCTCACTTCTTGTTGCCTTAAGCATCAAGAGTAAGGCGTGTGATTGTGGTCAAGTAATTAAACAAGTCTACTTTTAATTTTATATTTGTGTTAAAGTCGAAATTCCAATAAATAACACAATTACATCCTCATGAACAGTGATAACAACACATAATGGCAACCATGGCGACGTATTTCTTTTTACATTCCCTACTTGCACGTTATTAAAAACATGTTTATTTTCTATGTCCGGCACTTACCAGAAATTATTAATCAGTGGCTTTATCGGCATTACATTACTATTACCTGCTAATAAGAAGCGTAGTCATAGTTACTTGCTTATTTATGGCGGTGAACAGCCGAAATCTGATATAAAAGTTTCAATTTAACAAAGTAAAGGTAATTGGCCATTGTATTGCTTTATATTGTAGGCTTTAAAGTTTTGTATAGAATTATGTATGATGAAGCCTTAATGCTGTAATTAAAATTTAATTCCATTTTCGCAATTGAGGTATCCATAGTCTATTTATATTGTTTAATGACGGAAAGTTGTGATAAAAATAAAAGACAGCGAGTCTAAACATTTATAGAAAACTAGCGGACCCGGCGAACTTCGTCTCTCCCCAATTTTATGCCTTCAGATAAACTCAGTAGAGAATGTTTGATAAACAAAGTTTTTCGATTAGTTTTCCGCCGCAAAAACAAACAACGAAGGCGGTTCTCCAAAACTCGAAAAGGCAACGTTTAGCTGACCGCACGTAAAACAGGAAAATTCTAGATAAATCTCACATACTTCCAACGATTGGCCTTGCGATTTTTTTATTGTCGTCGGGGAATTGGAATGGATGCTCATTTGGAATTATCTGATTCGTAAGATAAGGACTTCCTCTTCTTTGAATTTGTTCTTGATGATCGTCTGAAATCACATTTTTTATCAGATTGTTGACGGACAACCGCGTACCGTTGCACAATTTCGGTTGATTCAGATTCCGCAATATGAAATTGATCGAACCCACATTTATCTGTAAATTATGCGGCACATTAAGCGAGTGGAAAATTCGGTCGGATTGTTGGTCGCTTCTTCCTCTACGGTCACGTTGTGAACAGATTTGTACGAATGCAGTTCTCAAGCGATTTAACTTTCTAATTTTAAATTCTAGCTATTGATATCTTTATTCTCCGCTGGTAGTAACATACTGCCCGTTAATTAATCCAATCGAGATTTTTATATTTTTGTGCAATGTCCTGATTTACTTTTTCAACGATGTGAACTGGCAAAAATTTACAGGGAAAGATATCAATTCAGTGAAAACATCAACCCGAATGTGGTCATTGCCAAGCGCAAGCAGTTGTTTCGGGAATTCAGCAGAAAATGGGAGGTTCTGTAATGAGCCCCTAATTTTTTGGCCAATTACAACTTCTTGACTTCAAGCATGGTTTTAGTAAATCAGCAGCATTAGATATTTTGAGCAAAATCATAGCCCCATAAAATCGTTTTAAATCCCCTCGTAAATCCTTTATCGTTCGGTCAACTACTTCCAAAGCTCGTTTATGATTGATTTGGCATTCCCACATCTACTTTGCCGTTACGAAATTCTTTGTCATTGTGTACTTTGGCTTTCAACCGTGAGTTTTAAATTGGAATTTGCAGTTTGAATGCCTTCGAACAATGTGACAGGTATGCCAGAGGATGCAACGGCTAACGTTATTTGAGATCTTGACCAAATTGTTCCGGAATCAACAAAAAAGTGTCTTGGCTCTCCCACTCGAAGCATCGAGAAAGTAAATGCCCCCAGTTTCATCGTGAATCGTACACGTTCTTGTACTCGGTATTTAAAAGCGGCACATTTGTTCGAACTCTTCCGGTCAGCTCATCTAGATTATAGTCTTGCTCCCGTTAAAATTCGCAATCGAATGCATCTTGCATCGAACGATTTGGTGCTGGCATTCCCAATGTCGAAGGCAGCTTGCCGCACATTCCGTCGGGTTCGACGGATTTTTTATCTAAATATTATTTATTTCGTTACCAATCAACATTTAACCGAAATCTTCGACCTAAACATAGTTCACAACCACCAAATCATGCGAAAATTGCAAAATTTTGGCGATAAAAAAAAACAATTTTTTTGTATTTTTCCGGAATTTTCCGAGTTTTTCCCTAAGAATTTTCTATTTTTCACTCGAAAAGCCATTTCGTAACAACTGCACACAAAATTCCATACAAAAAATCAATTTTCGATTTCTCCAATTTCCCGACTTTTCCGAAGAATTTTCCCAAAATTATCTTGAATAAAACCCTCATACCAATTAAATACAAATTGAGCAAAATGGGCCAGCCGTTCTCTCTTGATGAATTACTATACACTGTTCACAACGTGTTCATACATATAGATTTCACAATAAACCTAATTTTTCCAAGCATCACAACGAATTTTCCACTTTTACGTCGTCTAAAATCATCAAATCAAGCGATACAATGAAAAATTTCGTCGAAAAAATCCAAAATTTTCGAGTTTTTTCCAGAATTTTCCGAGTTTTCCACCAATAATTTTTCTATTTTTCCATTCGAAAAGTCATTTCGGAATGATTATCCGAAATTTTCACATTTACATCATTCAAAATTAACAACAAAATGTAAAATTTCGTCTAAAAAAAAATTCAAATTTTTGGATTTTTTCCATAATTTTGCAACCAAAATGTTGTTTTTTTTAACCGGAAAGCCACTACGGAAAATTGCACACAAAATGTTATGCAAAAATTTAATTTGCGATAGAAAATGTTTCCGAAAAAATCCAAATTTTTCGAGTTTTTCCGGAATTTTCCGAGTTTTCCACCGAGAATTTTTCTGTGTTTCCATTTAGAAAGTCATTTCGGAATAATTATCCAAAATTTTTCACTGTTATATCGTCCAAAATTATCAAATCATACGACAATATGCAAAATTTCGTCGAAAAAACAAATTAAGACTTTTTGAATTTTTCCGAATTTTCCAACAATTTTTTTTTCTTTTTTCCATTCGGAAAGCCATTCGTAACAATTGCTCACAAAATTCCATACAAAAAGGCAATTTTCGATTTTTCCAATTTTCCGACTTTTCCGGAAGATTTTCCCAAAATTGTCTTTTACATAAACCTGCTCCTGGCAATAACGAACAACTGATAAAAAGTTTGAGCAAAATCGGCCTAGCCGTTCTCAATTGATGAATTACTATACATTTTTGCCACTATTTTTATATATATAGATGTTCATAACGGATATCGGAGCAAGTAAGGAAAACGAGCTCTCTCCTACTGACCGACCATAAACGTGGTCGTATGAGTTATATCATGACGACGTAAGATAATTGACAGGTTATGGTAGAAACCCATATAGCCTTCTAATACCGACACGCACTACATTAGGTTAGTTGTTGGTTCCCTGTGATTACCACATGAACAACTCTAAATCTGCCTCCAGAGGTCTAAAGCAGGGCAACAACATTAAATATCCCAGCAAAAAATTTTCTGCAATTTGGAAGCAGTAGATATATTGCTTCCATACCGCATGCACTACTTTTATGCGCTGCCTTTTAACGCAGAACATTGCGCATTTTTTCCTTAACTAAGTAAGGGAAATAAATGAATACTCACTTACCTGATAGCTGAAATGTACGCAGATATTTAAGGCAGTTATGAAAAGCTTTCTATCAACAATGAAACGATATTTGAATGCAGTAATAAGTGCTGATTTTGGTGCAATCACGTAAGCGAGCTTTGTTCTACTGCAATCCATCTCGCTTACTAAGTTGCAATGATGTATATCAGCATTGTTTTTGTTTTTTTCAACGATCTTTACCGATATTACACGACTAGAAAGTATTATTTACGGCGAAGAGTTGCGTAATACAAAAACCCAATCAGTTTGTTCTTAGTCATAATAGTGAGCGGGTGTATCCACGCAAGTTTGTTATATTAAGAAATAACTGTTAATTAATTAACTGTTTATTAATTTATTAACTGTTTATCAATTTTTTTATGTTAATTGATAGATACTTAAGATTGCTTCCATGTTTTACTAACCTAATATCATGTAAGCTTTCTTATTATTAGCAGACTTTTTTTACAATATTCATTTAGGTATAATTGACCTGTGTGCTCCTTGCTGAATAAGCACTTTTTGCGCAGCAAATACGAAAGCACTTTTATAACAACATGATTTCATTACATTTCAGTTGCAATTATTTCACACTATTCAAGTTGCAATTATAGAAGCGCAGTTTTGGATACATAAATCATGCGCATTTAAGTGGGACATTTCTTTACAAAATCATTAATGAATACAGCGCTATGGTAAGCGCTAACCCCTTCGGCCTTCCTTTACTTAATTGCAGAATAGTAAGCAGGTTTTTTGCTGGAATGTTCTATCGTCCACTATGGACCCGCTATGGATTTATTGCATTTCTGAGGCTGACAAGAATCTCACAATTTTACTACCGCAAAGACCAGTTGTATTCTCCGATCGGGTTCGGATATATTTGGGCCACAGTGATCTTGTAGTCACAGAGTCGTTGCTTGACTTCCTTTAAGCCCGCCACTTAACCAAAAAACCAGTACTAATAAATACCCGCACCCTGTGTATGATATTGTTTCGAGTTATAGAAACTAAACGATTTTTAAATAAAATTATTTATATGGAGGATAAATTACTGCTTGTGGAGCGTAAACGGTTGGAGATAGGACTTTCGTCGTATTAACAGACGTTTGCAGACATGTATTTGATCTGTAGACAGGGTTACAGTATAAAAAGTGTTAATGAACAGTTAAATTTATATTTCTGGACTTATTATAATTTGGTATGGAAGTACCGAGAGGGTATTTTACTGAGAACTAAACAAAACTTCTTTAATTAATGCGCCTAAAAATTTCAAAAGTATTCCAAGTATTTTTCACGTAGAAAAGTATTCCAAGTGATTCGGTATTTTGCGCACCGTAGATAGTTTGTCACACCAAGATCAGTTAACAGCTCTTTCACCTGGTCCATCTATCGGAGTTTTGGTCCTACTGCGCCGCCCATCGAGTTTATTGCCGAAGACTTTTCGAGCCGGAGCGTTTTCGTCCATTCATACAACGTGTCCAAGCCAGCGCATTCGGTCGTTGAACAGCTCATGTAGCTCATGATTCATTTGACGGCGGTATTAGCCGTTAACGATGATTGGTCCAAATATTTTGCGAAGTATTTTCTCTCGAAAACTCCCAGAATAGATTGATCCGCTTGTGTCATTACCCAGGATTCTACGCTGTAGAGCAAGACAGGTAGGATCAGTGTATTGTAGAGCTGGATCTTTGTTCTTCGAGAGAGTGCTTTGTGGTTAAATCGCTTGCTTAGCTCATAGGAGCAGCGGTTTGCGATAAACACTCGTCTTTTTATTTCCAGGCTTGCATTATTATTTTTTGGTTATGGCGGAGCCAAGGTAGACAAATTATCTAACACTTCAAAGTTATAGTTGTCAACGTTCACGCAGCGTCCCATACGAGTGGACTCTTTGTTCGTCCAATGCTCGAAAAAGCCGCAGTAACATCTCGCAATCCACGTCTAATGATATCTATATAATCAGCATACGCGAGCAATGTGTGACTTTTGTTGAAGATGGTATCATTCCCATATACTACAGCCTTCCGCATGATCATCTTCACGATGTTAAAGATATCGCAGGACAGACTAGCCTTGTCTAAAGCCTCGCTTGATATAAAATGGCTCTGGCAGATTTTTGCCAATTTTCACTGAAGACTTCGTGTCAGTCAGTGTCATCCCGCAAAGTCGTATCAGCTTAGCGGGGATACCAAACTCAGCCATAGCATCCAACAATTTCTGTCGTATCGGACTGTCAAATACAGCTTTGTAATCGATAAACAAATGGTAGGTGTCGATCTGCATTTTTTGGGTCATCTCCAGGATTTGTCGTAGTGTGAATATCTGGTCTGTCGTGGATTTACCAGGTCTAAAGCCACACTGATAAGGTCCAATCAGGTTCGCCAGAATGGGCTTTAGTTTTTCACATAAAAGACTAGACAGGACCTTGTCTGCGATGGGTAAAAGGCTAATCCCGCGATAGTTGGTACACACACTTGTATCGACTTTCTTAAGCACGGGACATAGGACACTCAGATTCCAATCATCGGGCATGCACTCCCTGAGCCAAATCTCGTTTATGAGCTGGTGCATGCATGTTACCAGTTCATCGCCGCCGGCTATAAAAAGCTCTGCCGAAAGTCCATCGGCTCCCGCAGCTTTATTATTTTTATGCCGTGCAATTGCCGTGCTGATCTCATTTTGGCTTGGTGGTGGACAGTCTACTCCATCGTCGATGATTGGTGTGATTTCGTCACTTATGCTGCCTTCGGAAACGAGTAGAGACCGAAAGCGTTCCCTCCATATTTGCAGCACACTTTCAGTGTCCGTGACCAGATTTCCGTCTCTGTCCTTACTGGTGGGGGTCCCTGTTCTAAAATCTTTACTTTTTACCTATTGGTAGAACTTTCGGGCCTCACCTCTATCCCTGTAGTTTTCAATTTTCATGCGTTTCATCTGCGTTTCATCTTCCTCCTTTCCTCTTTATAACGCTCCGTCACCGCACGAGTCGCCATTGGCTGCAGTTTTGCTATGTATGCAGCATCCATCTCCTTAGACATTTCGCGACATTTATCATCATACCAGGGCTTGTCTGAGCGTGGTTTTTCATAACCCAGTACGGTCGTTGCAACAGTGGTCATAGAAGCCGCAATATGCTGCCACTGTGTGTCGGGAACATTAAAACTAAGGGGGTTTGTTTGGAGTAATAGAGAAAGTTGGTTGGAGTAGGCATTGGCTATCTCGGTGGTATGCAGCTTTGTGATGTCTAGCTTTCTTTGCGTTTGATTACTAGCGTTTTTAGCATAACTTAATCGTGTGGGTACCTTGGCTGTAACTAGGTGGTGATCCGAGTCAATATTTGCACCGCACATCACAAGCACGTCCATAACGCTTGAGACATGCCTGCCATCAATTACCATGTGATCAATCTGATTTCTTGTATTTTTATCGGGAGATATCCAGGTTGCCTTGTGGATATCTTTATGCGGGAATCTGGTTCCACTCACAACCATGTTTCTTGCCGACGCGAAACTAACCAGTCTAAATCCGTTATCGGAAATGTTGTTGTGTAGACTGAACTTTCTGACTGCTGAACCAAGAGCATCTTCACTTCCTATTTTCGCATTAAAATCTCCCAGAACAATTTTAATGTCATGTGCAGGACAGCGGGCATATATCACAAATCAGCATAATGTAAAAATATTTCGCCCGGATGCAAATAGTGGCTATTCCGTCACTTACAGGGTTAAACCGCGAGACCAAGTGTCGAAGTCTCTTGCCGACTATGAAACCACATCTAAATTCATGTCTTTCTGCATGGCAGCTGTAAAAGACGTCACAGTTCTTTCGTCGTGTGCATCCCTGTCCCGTCCATCTTATTTTCTGTATGGCGGTGATGTCAGCCTTGTATTTCACCTACAAATACAAAACATTAAATTTAAACTATTTTAAAAGTCTTGAGGAGTTTCCTTTAAAAATTATTTTCGGCAAATTGGCTTGTATATATAGGCGATAGGCGGTAACAGTAAGGGCAGCACAACGTGTCAGCGTTCAATAAACTTTAGAACTGTGCGGAAGATACCAAAAAGGGTGCAGCTAAGTTTCGGTTTTCTAAGGTTTTGTATAATATCATAACTTAATTTAACTGACCAAATTCAATTATCCTCGATTTGTCCGTTTACAAATTATGGGAGAAATATTTATTTTTGTATGGGAGATACCAGAAAGTATCGGCCTATACATATAGTCTATATTCAATTCTGAGTCAAATTTTCATAAGCTGAATTCAGTATGTTTTCAAAAAATATCTGTACGTAAATGTGAATTCCGTCATTTGTAAGAGAGTTTTTCAGCTAGTCATACAGACAGACGGACATGACGCCACATTTTAAAAATCATCCACAGTGCAATTTGTCTACAACATCCACAATTAGGCTTAAGTTTTATCTCTTTCAAAGCCCACATTACATAGTCAAATCACATTCTCGTGACCAGCTTTTCTCTTAGTTCCTTTCAGACTCTTTTGTACAGAGAAAAGTATTTTCACTGACATATATTTCAAGAGCAGCGCATGCTTTGTAACCCTGAAGTAGACCGCAATAACATAATTTTGGTCTGCTTAGATTTAACTTTAAGAATAATTGCCATTTGTATTTGGTTTGCTACCGTCTATTGTCGTCGCTTGAAGTAAATCAGCAACAAAAAAAAAGGCGATAATCTGTTAATATTAAGCAATGGAGCGATAATATGTAAACATACTTCAAACGGTTTACAAAGGATTTTCTATGCACTTACACCCTCGCAATGTTAAATCAGATAAAAAATATCTTATACTCATACGGATTGTGGTAACATTTTCGTAACACTGTGTTTACTTAATACACTGGGATATTTGTATGTTTCTTTTTCGTATGTTACTTTAATTTCGGAAGCATATCGTTAAAGTGGCATTGTAACAAAGAGATAACATAGCATAGTTCTGGTTTTGGATGAAAAGGAGGATACGTTAACTATAAATTTGTTTGTTTGGATTAGCTGTTATTCGAAATAATTCCCCCCTTAAATCACAAAGTATCCACAAATATCATGAGAATGTAATACTTTTTACAAAATTACTCCAAGAGGAATACATTTTGCTAAGTATATATCGCCCGTGCGGAGTGTATAAAAGATATTAACATGAATTTTGTACACAACATGGAGTATGATGAAAGGAACAATTCTACATCATTAACTCAAAAATCACGTTTTTTGAGTTATGACGGTCTTGCACATAACGAGCGATATGTCTACACAGAAAAATATCGAAAAATGGTGATCCACCGAGAGGTTTCTGTTTAATGGTTCTAACTAATCACAAAATTGTGCCTGATGCGGAAGGTTTTGGTTTTATATTGCGGACGAACGTTGCGGAAATTGTAACAAATTTCTAAATTGAATACATAAACCAGTATAGAAATTTCATTCAGGTGAACTGACTGATAGTTACCCTAACCCTATGTATGATATTGTTTAAGTCTCGAGTTATTAAAACGAAACGATTTTTAAATGAAAGTACTTATGTATAATAATTTCGGTTTTATTTGAAAATAAACTTTTTCGAACAATTAGTTTTTCATATATCTGAGTAAAAAATCCCGTTAACCCATTATACCGCACATGGTATTTCGAAAATTGCAAGATAAAACAAATTATGAAAATTTATCATGTAAAATAAAACTAATTATAACTAACTATGAAGTACAATTTATGGTACCAAAAAGTACAATTTCTTGTGCCAAAAAGTACCATTTATAGTACAATTTATTGTACCAAAAAGTAAATTTTATGGTTCCAAAACGTACAATATATTCTACCAAAAAGTACAATTTATTTTACAAAAAAGTACAATTTTTTAAAACACAAACAATTTCTTTCTTTAAATGTACCAAATAATGAATCTATTTGTAATGGTGGTATGTATATTAGACCGTCTCACTTTTCTTTTTTTTTCGAAATACCTTTATGAACATCGACTTTCTTAATCTACTCTAAAAAACCAAGAATTTTGGTGTATAACACCTAAATATTGGTGAACGGGAAGTGGTCTCTCAAATCGTTTTCTGCCTTTTTACCAAAAAATTAAAAAATTGTGCTTTAGTAATTTGCCTCTAACTAAAGCAGTTCTTAATGGATTTACATGCATTAGAAAGCTTATTAAATTTCCTAAATGTTTCTTCAACCAACATTGCCATATTTTCAATGGTTTTTTCTTCAAAGCATCGCAAATTCAGATTTTCAATTACGAACTTAGAATTTTTTTTTAATTTTTTTTTTACTTACTATTTCTTATATAAAAATTGAGCAAAGCAAAATTTTTACATTCTATAAATGCAGTATGCGCACCTGAGCACTTTCGAAACACCTATTCTTCAACTACAGCGCAACGAAAACTGCGCTCAAAATAATATACTGTGATGCCACGATTATCCGTCTCCGACAACTTCAATTATCCGGGGAAGAATAAGATAATTTTTCTAATTATTATCTTCGATTTTAATACCATCACCCTTAGGGATGAGGGTATATATCATTTGATACGACCCAAAAGTGTAACACATAGAAGGAGTGACTTTAGACCCTAGGTTTCTTTGAACCAAATTCGATTCATGACTTTTTAAGTCGTTTGAGCGATAACGATAACTTTCGAAAGACGTAACCAAATGTTTTGAAATTTTGCACGAGTTATTATTTTCTCAAAACTACTTACGGAATTGAAAATGGGCTACATGGCCCCGCCCCTTCTAGTACCTCCCATACAAATACATCATTCCGCCCACTTTAGAAATCGATTAATAATATCAATACACCCAACGGGATCGTACACAAATTCTGTATTTGGTAAAGCTATAACAGGATAAGGTTTTGGACCAAATTTTTGAAAGCCTAGCCACGCCCCTTCTGGTACCTCCCATACAAATCTACCTTTCCGCCCACTATAGAGATGGAGGAATAATATCAATAAATCAAACGTGATCGTACCCAAATTCTATTTTTAGTAAAGCTATAACAGGTTAAAGTTTTGAAGAAAAAATTGTTAGTCTATCCACGCCCCATCTGAGACCTCCCACACACATCTGGTACCGCCCACTTTAGAAATCGATTAATATTATTAAAAGACTTTACGCGATCGTGCCCAAATTCTGTATTTGGTAAAGTCAAAGCAAGATAAATTTTTGGAGAAAAATCTAGAAGTCTATCCACGCCCCTTCTGGTACCTCCCATACAAATGTACCACTCCGCCCACTTTAGAAATAGGGTAATAATATCAATACACTCGACACGATCGTGCCCAAATTCTGAATTTTGTTATCTTATAATAGGACAAAGTTTTGGAGAAAAATTATGAAGTCTAGAAACGCCCCTTATGGTACCTCCCATACAAATGTACCTTTCCGCCCACTTTAGGGATGTAGTAATAATATCAATACACCCAACACAATCGTGCCCAAATTCTGTATTTAGTAAAGCTATTACAGGATAAAGTTATGGAGAATAAATCTGGAAGCCTAGACACACCCCTTCTCGTACTTCTCATACAAATGTACCACTGCGCCCACTTTAGAAATCGAGTAATAATATCAATATAATAGAAAATTATTTATTTTACTGAGGGTAAGGGTATATGTAAGTCGGGTTGCCTGATTAAAACTTTCTAACTGGTTTTAATTACAAATCGGTTAATTTCAATAACTCAAGACTGATGGTATTTATCAGTCAGTTTATCTGACTGAAATTTCTGTACTGGTTTTAAATTTGTTTCAGCTAAATCGGGCTATTCGTTCTCGAGTTATGTCAAACAAAAGAGCAAAAAACGTGAAAAATTCCCCTATACGATACTTACTACTTCATTCTAATATATATTATTTGCAAGGAATAGTTCTACTTGCATTTTTTTTTCGTAAGAACACTGAATTCAACGGAATTCAACGAATACGAATAGCACACGTTGTGGGGCACCTACAAGCACTTCAAATACAATTTACCGAAAATTTTTATTTTTCCAATAATTTTTAAAAGAAACTCCTCAGTACGTTAGTTAGTTGTATTTGTAGGTGAAACCTAAGATACCGCGAAGTTTACCCCATCCATTAGAAATATTGATTTCTTTTGCGTTTTGAGCGAAATAATCATAGACTTTTTCCATAGCTCTCAGTTGGTACCGCAAAAGTCCCTTTCTGTACCCATATGAACAGCGACGCCATTTGATGATGTCGAATTCGTTAACTAGCAATGAAACTATATTTACAGTTTTCATATACAGTAAAAACTTGATAATCCGGATAATTGTTTGCTGACCCCAATCCGGTTTTTTAAAAGTTTATTTATATCGAAAAGATGTTAAAATATGCTTTTTTACTAGATAAGTATTTATTTAAATATAAATTATTTCATTGCAAAAATAAAGATGAAAATCTTAATTTATGTTGGTACATTTAAATAAGTCCTACTGGTATTTCTGGAAAATAAAAAATGATTTTTTTCTTCGGTTTGTTTAACAAAGATGAACAGATTGACTTGAAATTTTGCAGAGATCATAAACAGACATTTCGTTATATTGTCCCAAATTGTTATGCCATTTGATGGAACGAAGAAATTTCCGGCGTTTCTAAAATACTTACTCAAATAGCTCACGAATTGGCAGTATAACATAACAACATTAGTAGAACATTTCCACGAATTTTTGTGACGTTTGTTTAAAAACAGCGAAAATCACCGAAAAACATGAAAAACTTAACTATTTCTTAGCCGATTTTTATAAATATCCGTAAATTCGGTTAATATTCAACCATGTTACTGGCTTATAAGTGCGTATCGGGGCTGCTCAATCTCCTCACTCTCCTTTATTGCATGCTCTTGTTTTTACATTCCGAATACGTTCGTCGCTTCTTTCCGTTTGTCCTTGTGTCTTTGCTCGACAGCTCGCGTTACAAATTACTACAAAGTCGCCATATATGCAGCATCCTTTTCCATCGCTGCATTGCGACATATCCATCATGAAATGATCTATGTTTTGCCACTGCGCTCTAGGATCATCAAAAGGCAGTTTTTTTTCAGCAAGGGCGTAAGGGTAAGCTATAGAAATCTCTGGGTGATGCAGCTTTGCGACGTCCACTTTTATATGCTAATGGTTCCGTACGTTCTTCGCCTGCTGCTTTAAGATAATGAGCCGAATAAATGTTAGTACCTCAGATCGAAGAAGCATGCCTTCCGTCGAAAACCACGTGATCAATTCGGTTGCTGTTGTCAGGTGATAACCGGGTAGCTTTATGTATGAGTTTCTGCTGGATTCTTGTACTATTTCGAGCTGTTTTAAAATCTCCCAAAACAATTTTAATGTCATGGTTAAGGCAGCAGTCATATGTCTTCTCTAGGCGTGGGCACAAATCAGTGTGATATTGTTGCACTTGGCCTTTATGTGAATCGGGACAATTCGGTCGAGACGGCGTAGTCTTTTTAGTATATATCACATTTCTTTATCCGCCGCCAACCGTACACGTCCACGCAACTCTTTACACGGCAGTGATGTCAGCCTTGTAGGCCGTGAGGACTATTGCCAGTTGGATGGAGGTACCTGGCCTATAAAGGGTAATTACATTCCAGGTGCATATCCTCAAATTATGGTCCTTATATCGATAGCTTAGGTCGATATCTTGAGGGTGGTTTCGTTTACTTAGTGTTGGGATATTACGATATAGATGCTGTAACATCTATGAATTAAAGATTGACAAAGTCACATTCCATGTGTCTCTTAACCATTTGAATTTGTAGGTTTTTGCAAAAAATAAACATTGCCGTCTGACGATTATTATTTTTATATAAATTATCGATTTTAGTAATGAAGATAATGAATAATGAAGAAAATTTTACTAACGATTTTTTCTTATAAATTTGGTTAAGGTCATTAACAATAGTCTATTTTCAACATTTTCTCATAACTATATATATAAAAATGGTGGCAAAAATGTATAGTAATTCATTAATTGAGAACGGCTGGGCCATTGCCCCAACTTTTTTTCAGTTGTTCGTTATTGCCATGAGAAGGTTTATGTGAAAGAAAATTTTGGAAAAATTTTCCGGAAAATTGGAAAAATCGAAAATTGCCTTTTTGAAAGGAATTTTGTGTGCAATTGTTACAGAATGGTTTTTCGAATAGAAAAATGGAAAATTTTTGTTGAAAATGCGGAAAATTCCGGAAAAATTCAAAAAGTTTGAAATTGTTTTTTTCGACGAAATTCTGCATTTCATAGTATGATTTAATAAATTTGGAGGATGGAACTGTGAAAAATTTCGGATAATTACTCCAAAATTACTTTTCGAATTGAAAAATAGAAAAAATTTTGGTGGAAAACTAAGAAAATTTCGGAAAAACTTGGATTTTTCCTACAAAATTTTGCATTGTATCGCTTGATTTGATAAAATTCGATAATTGAATTTTTGTTTAAAATTTTGTATGCAATTGTTCCGTAGTGGCTTTACGAATGGAAAAAATGAAATTTTTTGTCGAAAAATTACGGAAAAATGCCAACAAATTTAATTTTTATACTATCACCCTTAGGGATGAAGGTATATATCATTTGATACGAAAAAAAGTGTAACGCATTAAAGGAGACGAGTTAGACCCCAAGTATCTTAAGACCAAATTCGTTTCAGAACTTTTTAAGAAGGATGAGCTATGTCCGTCTGTCTGGCTGGCAGGCTGGCTGGCTGGATGGCTGGTCAGCAGGATAACTCGAGTAAATCTTAACGGATCTGTATGAAAATTTACCAGTATCAATATTTTTCAAAACGAACTTATGGGATTGTAAATGGGCTGAATAGCCAAGCCCCTTCTGGTACCTCCCATACAAAATTACCTATTTTTGGAAAATTAATATTTCTTCCATAACTTCCAAACGGACAACCGGAGGATGTTTGAATTTGGTCAGTTTATTTATCTTGCAAAAGTAGACAAACCCTAAGAAAACCGAAACCTTTGCCCCACCCATTCTGGTACCTCCCATACAAATGACCGAATTGACCCTTATAGTTTTACATACATATCTTTTTTGCAAGTAAACTGAGATCACTCAAATTTTGCGTATGATGTTTGCTTATAAATATTAGACTCAGGTATGAATATGGACTATATCGGTTCACGCCTTCTGGTACCTCCCATACAAAATTACCTATTTTTGGAAAATTAATATTTCTCCCATAACTTCCAAACGGACACTTGGGCGGTAATGAAAATTGATCGGTTAATTTATCTTCTGATAGAAGGCAAAACCTCAGAAAACCTAACTATTTGACACACCCCTTCTGGTACCTCCCATACAAATGACCGAATTGACCCCTATAGTTTTACATACATATATTTTTTGTAAGTAAACTGAGATCACTCAAATTTTGCGTATGATGTTTGCTTATGAAAATTAGACTCAGGTATCAATTTGGACAATATCAGATCACGCCTTCTGGTACCTCCCATACAAAATTACCTATTTTTGGAAAATTAATAATTCTCCCATAACTTCCAAACGGACATTTGAGGGGTAATAAAAATTAGTCGGTTAATTTATATTGTGATAGGAGGCGAAACCTCAGAAAACCTAACTATTTGACACACCCCTTCTGGTACCTCCCACACAAAGGACCGAACTCACCCCTATAGTCTTACATACATATCTTTTTTTGTAAGTGCACTGAATTCAGTCAAATTATTCGTAAGTTGTACGTATGAAAATTTGAGTCAGGAATGAATAAGGACTGTATCGGTTCACCCTTAAATATTTTTGAAAAATTAATATTTCTCACATAAATTCCAAACCGGCACCTATACCCCCTACACAAATAAGTTAAGTTGTGGACGATTTTGCACCACAAGCAGGGGAAAAAATATATATAAGTAATTTTATTTTAATTAAAAATCTATTCATTTCAATAACTCAAGACTTCAACAATATCTTATATTGGGTGATGGCATTTATCAGTCAGTATACCGGACTGAAATTTCTGTACTGGTTTTTAGATGAAATTTTGAATTTTATCGTATGATTGATAATTTTGGATGATGTTAATCTGTAATATTTCGGATAATAGAAAAATTCTTAGTGGAAAACTCGAAATATTCCGTAAAAACTCGAAACATGTAGATTTTTCGACGAAATTTTGCACTGTAACGCTTGATTTAATGATTTCTGTCGACGTAAAGGTGGAAAATTCGTTATGATGCTTGGAAAATTTGGGATTATTATGTTAAAAGATACAGCACAAAATGATCGAACAATTTCAAAATCTTCTGCATGAGAACAACGCATTGGTCCGACTGTTCTAAGTCGCATACAATACAATGCATTCCGACGACCACAAAATCAATATCAGAGCAGACAAAATAATCTATGGTTGGCATGCAGGACAATTCAATGCTCCCACTATAAATAAAGTCGCAATGGCGATTGTTGGGAAGAATGTGGAATCACGCGATATTGTTCTCAAGCGTCGGGATGGTACCCAACTGAGGCATGACTCATCGGTAATATGATGCACTTCAGTACCCGTTCGTGGAGAGGATGGCTATCACCTCAATTTAAAAATGGTCAATAGAACAAAAGGTTTGTTTACAAGTCATCACTTCATTTTCATTCTCCATTTAAGTTCGAATTTCGATTTTTAAAAATTAACTTCTGATCGAAGACATGTGCTTACTTATGTGCGGCAGTCTGTTGTCAAAATGGGAATATCAGCGTCAAATCGTTCGATGCACGATGCCCTCAATCGCGATTTATTTTAATCATTTTCTCGATGCTACCCCAGGCAAGACATTCGTCATTTCTTTGATTCTGGCAACATTTGGTCAAGATCGCAAATTCCGTTAGCTGTTGCATCCGCTGGTATTGCTGCCACATTGTTGAAACGCGGTCGACCTGCACTTTCCGCTTTGAAGCTGCTGATGAATCTTCTCACGGTTGACAAGCCAACGTGCAGCGAAATTGTTGCGAGAATGCACAATCATAATTTGGGATGAATGCACGAATGCACATAAACGAGTTTAGAGGCAGTTGACCGAACGATTAAGGATTTACGAGGTGATTCGAGATGATTTGGTGTGACTATGGTATTTTCGTCAAACTCTTTCCGTCATCCCAAAATCTACTGTTGCTTATGAAATTAACGCATGCCTGAAATCGTCATCGTCCCGAGTTTTCAAGTTTACATCTACAAAGGATGAACTCATCACCAAAGTTTTCCCCGGCATTGCAAAACAATATAAAAATCTAGATTGGTGAGGCGACCAACTATCCGACAGAATTTTTGAATTTGTAAGATGTGTCAGGAACTCCGCCGCATAATTTACAGCTGACGGTGGGATGGACCATAAGCATGTTGCGGAATCTGAATCATCTTAAATTGTGCAACTGTACGCGTTTTTCGGTCAAGAAACTGATAATCAATGTGATTAAAGCGACGTTCATCAGGGGTAAATTCCAAGGAGATGAAATCCTTATCCCACGAATTTCTATTATTCCTACCGATCTTCCCTTCCAAATTCAAGCGAATTCAACTCCCCATTCTATTGGATGACAATCAATAAATCGCAAAACCCATCGTTGAAAGTTTGTGGGATCAATCTCGAATTCCCCTACTTTTCACAAGATCAGCCGTACGTTGTCTGTTCACCTATTAGCATACCGTCTTCATTGTTTGTTTTTACGCCGGAAAACAAATCGAAAAACATTGTTAATCAGATCGCTCTTCACCGCTCTTCACTAATTTCGATTAAATTGAAATAAATCACCTTAAAACTTGAACTTATATGAATTCTTTACCTTAGGAGCGAGACGAAGTTTGCCGGGTCCGAATTTGTATGGCAGAACAACGTTTGCCGGGTCAGCTAGTATATCATAATTCATCAATATTTAATTTCGTTTGATTTATGGCAAACCTCCATTCAGTCTATACAACTTTAAAACCGCATTCGAATAATTTTCTTTGAAACAGCAAAGAGACTAAAATCGATTTAGCCAACCAAACTTGTGTTACGTATTCCATTCAAGGCCATAGCCTCGTAGTAATGGAGTAAAGTCGAAGCAAAACATTAGCGGAAACAGGATATCGTGCTAAAAGGCAACAAAACGTAAAAAAAATAATAACAAAAATGTGTGCGGTAATATCCGGGTTTCATTCGCTTCCCGTAGACGTAACGAATTGCAGCAGTGGCTATGGAGAATCCATGTAATAGCACACAAATGTACAAAATAATAACCAGGAGTTCGTATTAGCCTTCTGACTTATCACCGCCCTGCTCACTATGCCGGCAGCCATCTGGATTGAAAGGCGCACTTGTTGCTCATTGGTGGTAACGGATGGCCTGAGCAATGTCATCGCTTTGATTCATATACTACTTAATTATGCACATACAGATGTTTGTACGTGTGTTCATCATTTGAATGTATTCTATGTTTACTTATGGTTGTCCCTATGGGTTACGACTCGACCATTAATTGGAATTATTTCGTATATTAACTGTAATAATCCGTAAATAAATGAGGTCCCAATGACTCACAAAAGCTGACACAACATCTTACATCTAGGATTACATGCACTTGGTGGCATATTGGACAGACTGGCTAGAGAATGTAAGTAGCTGACGTGTGTGGTTTCAATTAGCTTCCTTATGTATTTGTATACGTAACTGGTAAAATATTCCTGTTTTGATGATAGACTCGAACATTTATCACAATATCTGTAAAACGTGTTTTTCATTATACGAGGGTAGGCATTGAAAGTATGTAAAGAGACTCAAAGTTGTTGCTTAAGAATACTTACTATGACAGCCATTACAATAGAATAATGAATTGTAGATGTTTTTCCTTTTTTAAAATTGTAAAATTTTACTTTTTGCCTGCCCAAATGACAACTCAGACTTTCAAACAATATGTGGAGAAGGTGCGACTATCCGACTAGCGGATATCCTCAAATAATACAAGACTGACATCACCGCTATCCAGGAGATGTGATGGACAAGACAGAGATACAGCTGACATGCGGAAAAGTACGAAATGGGCATTTGTAATATGCCTGATACTCAGACATCTTGTTTCGCGGTGCAATTCTGTTAGTGATCTAATAGTCAGAACTCGCATCAAGGCAAAATTATTTTAACATCACGCTGATTTTTCTACACACCCCGAAGAAATTAAATTAAACATTCATTCTATCCTGCCCATGACATTAACATTATTCTGGTAGATTTTAATGCTAAAATAGAAAGGGAAGATGCTCTTGGTTCAGCCGCCCGAAAATTCAGTCTTTAACTTTGCAGTGCCAAGAAACATGGTAATGAGTAGAACCAGATTTCCGCATAATGATATTAAACAGACAACCTGGATATCTCCTGATCAAAACACCTGATTCATTACCTGGTTCCATCTAAAATGCGCACAAGATTGAGCAGAGCGAACGCACCTAACACATCACAAAGAAAGGTAGACATCGCGAAGCTGCAAACTCCAGAGATATCCACTACCTACTTCAACCAGTTCTCCCAACTACTACGACACAACGCCTCTACTTCCTAGATTCCCGATACACAGGGCAGCATATTGCGCATTTTGTGGCAACCGCCACAATAAACGTGTTTGGCTATGAAAAACGGCGCTCAGAGAATCCCGGTGCGATGAAGAATGTCGCATAGTGTCTGAGAATCAGGATGCTGCTTATAGGGCAACGCCAATTGTAATCCGGACTGTTAGGGAACGGCACAAGGAGACAGTTATTTAGGTGAAATAGAAAACTTAAGATCAAGGAACGGGGGAACGAGAGGTACAGTCATAGAGATGAATCCCGAAAAATTTACCAGCAGTTAAAAACAAAAGGCTACTGTAATGGGCTCCCCTTACATAAGGACAAGGATGGAAATCTGGTCACAGATACGCAGAGTATGCAACTGGTGGAAGGCAGAGCACGTGAAGGTATCATGACAATTGTCGACAACGGCTTAGATTGCTCACTACCACGTCAAACCGAGGTAAGTGTGTGATCCAACTACCGCTATGTGAAAGACTTAGCCCGTGTTACTCAATCTAATTAAGTAAATCAACAACTAAGCAGATATTCACTCTTCGGCAAATATTGGAGAAAATATAAAAGAAATAGATCTACAGCTACCATCTTTTCGTCGACTATAACGATGTCTTCGACTGATACGCCTTTGCGGAATGACGTTGACTGACACGAAGTTTTCAATGAAGATTGACAAGGACCTTCCGGAGCCATTCTGCAACAGATCTAAAACTTGGCGATTGCCTATCGTGTGACCTCTTCAACATAGTGATGGAGATGAAAATGAGGATAGCTGTAGTTAACACGAGTGGAACGATATTTAACAAAAGCCAGATGCTACTTTCGTTCGCTGATGATATAGACATTATCGTTCGTAAATTGCGGGATGTGACTGCAGCTTTCTCAGGTATACAGGAAGGAAGCAGCAACCAGTACAGAAAATTCAGTAAAGTAAACTGTCTATTAAATACCATCACCCAATTACCCGAATTTTGATTAAATTTGCTCATGTATTATTATTTGCCTGCTTGTGGAGTGAAAACGGTTCTAGGTCATAATACCAGCGGTGTAGGGTTATGTAAATAGGAAAACTGTAAAAAAAATTTCTAATTTGTATAGGAGGTACTATTAGGGGCAGCATAACGTGTCCGCCTTTTTTTCGTAAATCAACGTTCAATACCCGCTTACTTTGGCAAAATTTGACTAAATTAAGAGTACATACAAAAAATATATGCATGCAATATTGGCAATTTCTGTTAATTATATGGTAGATACTAGATAGGGTGTGCCAAATAGTTTTCTGAGGTTTTGTCACCTATCACTCAATTTTCCAAAAATAGGTCATTTTGTATAGGAGGTGTAGTGAGAGTATGTAGTGAGTAAGGTAGGTTAAGAGAAAATATCACAATAAAGAATCAGTTGCTATTCAACCATCTAAACGATCGTTTGATTACACAGTGCAACATTTCTAAGGTCATCGTCTGGTGCCGCCTTCGTACCCAGATATTGGGGTAAAAATATTGGAGTATCCATAAAAAAATGTTTCGATGTAATGGGGCCAAATCCTTTGGGGATTTTTTTTGGTTTGTTATATACTTCAAAAATAGCTGGGTGCGAAGGCGGCACCAATTTATGTGTTGCACTGTGTTATTAACTTTCTGCGCTAAATACTCTCAATACAGAGGTACCAAAAGGGGTCAACTGATATTGTCCATATGCATTTCTCAGTCAAATTTTCATAAGTGTATATTTTACACAAAATTTAACTGAATTTATTGTAATTTCAAAAGGATACCACACAATAAATAAATTGACAAAATTTAATTATTCCCCAGGTGCCGGTTTAAAAGTTATGGGAAAAATATACATTTTCCATTTTGTATAGGAGGTACTAGAAGTGGTCAGTTGATATAGTCTACATTCACTCCTGAGTCAAATTTTCATAAGCTTACTTCTTACACAAAATTCGACTGAATTCAGTGTACTTACAAAAAATCTATGTATGTACAACTATCAGGTTCAATTCGGCCATTTGTATGGGAGGTATCAGCAGAGGTGTGGCAAAGGCTTCGGTATTCTTAGGGTTTATCTACTAGTACAAGATAATTAACATGACCAAATTCAAATACCCTCCAGTTGTCCGTTTAGAAATAATGAAAGAAATATTAATTTTCAATAAATAAGTTATTTTGTATGGGAGGTGCCAGATGGAGTGGGGCTATTCTGCCCATTTACAACCCCTTTACTTTATTTTGGAAAATAATAATACTGGTAAATTTTCATACCGATCTGTTAAAGTTAACTCCAGATACCCTGCTCACCAGCCAGGCAGACGAACGGACATAGCTCAATCGTCTTAAAAAACCCTGAAACGAATTTGGTCTTTAGATACTTGGGGTCTAACTCGTCTCCTTTAATGCGTTACACATTTGGTCGTATCAAATGGTATATACCATCATCCCTAAGAGTGGTGGTATAAAAATGGGTCTAATGGTAAACTAGGGCAAAACGAAGTTATTAGTTTCAACGAACAAATAATATACTCGTTTGGGACACTGCGTAAACGGTGACAACAGCCTTGAAATCGTACTTACGAATATATGCCTTTACGTAGCCAGTGATTAATTAACAGAGCCCTCTGTCGACAAATCCCGCTATACCAGATAGTGGTTTGAACTGTGTTGATATCTGGTTCAGAATCCTGGGTTACGAAACAAAGGTATGAATCGGTTCTGGCGGTATTCGAGAGGAAAATACTCCCTACAATATATAGAATCATGAGCTGTTCGTGCTGTATGCCGAAATTAATGTGGTCAGACGCATTCAGGTACAACGGCTGCGTTGGTTAGGTCATGTTGTACGCATAGATGAAAATGGTCCAGCTCGAAAAGTCTTCGACATTGAACTCGATGGAAGAGTGCGACCAAAACTTCTTTGGAAATACCATGTTACTGAGTTTAAACATCACCAAAGTGGTCAACTTTGACATCCTGTAGGACCAACAGCGTTGACACTGGGTGCCCTTGAATGCAATATTCTGTGTAGTAAATTTCAAAATGATCACGTCAAAACTTTACAAGTTAAGATATTATTTCCGTGTTTTTTCAATCGGCTTTACTGTGCGGCACCACTGAAGAAACGACTGAAGGAAAGTTGCAATACTTATGGCGCTATGGAAGCCAACATTTAGATAAAAATATTTTTAATAAGTAAATACCAGAGATTCATCTTTGAATTCATAATTAAGATTTCCATATCTTGTTCCCATTTAAGAGTTTTTATTAAATTTAAAAAAAATTCTTAATGAATACCTCTTTATAAATGTTGAAAGCGTGTTGTGTTGAAAAAATTGTGCCACGCCTAAATATGTGACTATAAGTCTAAACATCGTCAATGTTAATGTTGTTTAAAATTTAAAAATTTAGTGACGCCTCTTTATGTCTTTTGAGTTGAGATTCACGGTTTATTTCCATCTTTACTTTCATTATAATGTAACTGTGTATAAGTCTCGTTAAGATTATAAGCAAAACGTTGATCATTCCTTAAGCCGATAACGACATTAACATCAACTCATCCTTAAATTGTCATTTCCTACCAGAAAACTTTCCCATGGTATACGATAACGATTGAAAGATGAAAGACAAACCCCAAATTGTGGTAGGTGATAATAATGTTTTGTATTTTTTTTTTCATCGCAATTGGCGTGTGGGCGCTGTTGCCGCAGCAAAGGATTAACATTTTTGTTTTTTTTATTTCCTCTTTTTATGAGTTTTCTCAATATTCTCGTTATAATGTATTTTACGGTCAAAGTTTAATTTGACATTGTAAACATAAAGTCATTAAATAATATTAGCTTTGAAAAATTTGTTGGTCTATTTAATTTAAGATAACGAAAATGTTAAAGACGCAATTTGGTGGATCGTTTTGATTTCCTGACCCTAAATAATTGACATAAAACTCTTTAATGTCTGTCATTTAGTAAGAAAAGGGTGTGAGTTTGAAATCTTCTGATGGAATAATATAAAAAAGATTTATTTGAGAATGAATATTTTTAATACACGCGCGAAGTTGTTAAACCATCAAGAGAGAGTGAAAATTATTGGTAGGAGTTGTATATATAGAGTTTGATGGCATTATGCATGGCTAGTAAATATATGAATAGAAATAAGTTTTTAGAATTTCGTAGTTGTCGGTTTTAATATACTAGTACAGATACAGTATACTAGCGGTTGCACGAAACTGAAAAAATACAAGAAAATTTTTCGATATTTTCTTATAAGCAATTATTGACCAAATAAAGTATGGCTTACACGCTATCTACCAAGGGCGTAGCCAGGATCTCAGCCAGGGGGGGCTGAAGGTTTTCTGGTTTTTTTTAACTTATTTTTAAAATAAAAAAAATTAAAAATTTAACTACATTATAAAAAATAAGTACATAATGATAAAAGTATATAAAACATATAAAAAAAGAAATAAATTTATTAGAAAGAATTAAAATTAAAGACCTCATGTTTTTCAGTATCATAAACGTAAATTTGTAATTATCTTAACCGTTTTGTTTTCATGTGTATTTTTTATTCTTCAGACGAACTTTGTTGAGTCTATTCCATGTAAGTTATGTGTCTTTATAATAAAAAGCCAAATAGATTGTAGCATCATCGGCTGTCCAGAACCGGTCACATCGCGCATTTGCGAGAATATTGACAAAACTTCAAAAAACGTAATTTTTGTCTGAAAAGAACAAGTAACTTAAATGGCGTTGCTATTGGAGGTGGTAATTTTAACTTTTTAGATTCCCTGTAACATATAAAAAATAAGTACCATTTAACCTCTTAAACATAACTTCAAAATTTCTATGCAATTTTTTGAGACATTTTTCTAAATAATTTGTCATAACTCAAAAGCCACTTGTTTGAAATTTCGAAATTGTAAAAGGCCCGAATAGTGATAAAACCTTTACCATCCCTCAGGCCAAACGGTTTAAGCTATCACCGTGAAAATCTATATAAGCAAGATTCTTAGAGAACTAGAGAACAGCGTGAAGGAATTTTTCGAAACTCCTACTTTTAGGACTAAAGAGGTCCACAAAGGGTAAAACTGGTACCAGACAATACAACGGCTTAATGTAGAATCAAGAAAATATATGCTTCACATACAACTAGATTCGAATTTAAGGTAAAAATAATACCATAAAGTAATAAAACTGGTGCCACCACCTAGACCAAACGGCTAAAGCTATAGAAGCGAAAATCTACACGGGCTTTCTCTCAATAAAATTGGAGAGCAGCACGAAGCGATTTTTTTAAAATTCTTACTTTTAGTGCTAAAAACGGCCCAAAAAAGAATAAAACTGGTGCAATCACCGAGACCAAACGGATTAAGGTAGAATCGCGAAAATCGGGTTGAATGTTTATTTTATGAAGTAAATTGTGGGATATTTCGAATTTTGTACTTTTAGGGTAAAAAGAGACCGAAAAATGGATAAAACAATTACCCAGATCAAAGGCTAATGGTAGAATTGCGAAAATTAGGGTGTTCTTTTTTTTATTGGGCAAGTTAGTTTTTCAAAATTTCTACTTTTATGGAACAAAAGTTGGAAAAGGGATAATATTGGTACAATCAGCCAAATTGGTACGTACATGGGCATATTCGCTCTAGAATTAGAAGGGATTTCTTAAAAAAAATTGAAATTCGTACTTTTGGTATTAAAAATGAGAGAAATATAATCACCGCTAAGACCAAACGGCCAATGGCGAGATTGAGGGAAATATTTATTTTAAAGAGAAGTTATGCGATGTTTACAAGAAAGTAGCGGCGGAGTAATGCGAGCCCGGATTGATATGTAGACTAGCTTGGTTTGACCAAATCCGTCAGCCTGGAAATGGAAAATTTGATGTGAATATTCCGTTAAAACAACTCAATATAGTTTTACCCTAATAACATAGACTTTAGCTACAGTTCAGCCATTTTCCATGACTTTTTTTGTCTTTATTAAGAAATTTACCAAAAATATTAGATGAAATACACCTTTCCATAATTTTCTATCGACACTCCTATGAAATGAATTATTTAGTTAAATGTCAAATATTTCCTTTAAGTCCTGTCAATTGTTCTTCTACTTTTCGTTTGTATTCCTTTGTCCAGCTTGGGAAGACATATTAAATAATGAAAAACACTGTTGAACTTATACCCGAAACTACCGGCCTTATAATTTTTCTCGTGCGATCTTTACATTTTAAAACAGCCTCATTTTGTTAGTTTCAACTTTAATAAAAAAGTTTGAGACAGCTGTAAAATATTATGAAATATAAAATATTCTGAACATACGACTAGAAAGATCTAGAATAATTTTTTTTTCACGTTTTTTACTAAGAACAAAATTCGCAAGAGGGTATAATAGAAAGGGCCAATAAAAAAAGTTTCGCCGGTCTCATCCTAGCATGAAAGACAATTTAAAGACAAATTCCTAAAAAATATTCATAAGCGGACATCTTTTGCTAAATATAACTGAGCCAGCTAGCCAGCCAGACCGACGAACATAGCTCAATAGTCCTGAAACGAATTTAGTGTTAAGATACTTTAATGCGTTACAATTTTTCTCAAATCAAATGATAAATACCCTCGTCCCTAAGGGTGATGGTATAAAAAGAGCCTCGTTGTGCGTATTAGTAGTTCCAATACAAATAAGCCTAAATTTTTCCAGTAATTTTAAGAGGGATTTTTCATTTGTTTTTGAATTCTTTAACACTTTCTACACTGTGTCCATTTTAACAGTTTTATACATGTCTGTGAACGTTTGGCCTTACTATATCATATAGTTAACGCTTCACAAGCAGGAAATAATAATACAGAGCGACTTTTACTTAAAAATAAGTTAATTTAACTTAAATTAAGTTAAAGGTTATAGGGTAAGAGTATTTAGCAGTCAGTTGACCTTACCGAACTTTCTGTACTGGTTTATATTAATTTCCATATTTTCCAACTCCATGTAGTGATTAAAAAAATAATGTAATTGTGTTACAAAATTATATAAATATAAAAATTTTTTACTATGGTTTCCAATCTGTAGGGGGGGGGGGGGCAGCTGTCCCCACTGCTCCTACCTGGCTACGCCCTTGCTATCTACCCATATCTACTCATATCCCCTCAACAAAATGAGCGAGATAGCCTAATTAGAAAACATGTAGGAGTAAGCAAAGTAAGCAAAATGAACTGATTTGACAGTAGATAGGGGATATGGGTTGATAGCATGTAAATCAGCCTTTATATTAATGTTCTGTGATTCAAGACACATTCTAATATTCGGTTTTTTTCCTCTAAAATTTGTTCTTAACTATTGTACTTCGATAACTATTGTACTTAGTCCATAACATACCAGCTAAGCTTTTTTGCTATCCTATGGGATTATATGCCGCACGTAGAAAAAAATTATACATATGCGCTTCTTCTCCATTTAGTCACACCAAGTTCTGCAAAGTTCTCAGTAACCTCGTCTTTCCGACGGAGTTTTGGTCACCCTCTTCTGTGACGTCCATCGACTTCAATGTCGAAGACTTTTTGAGGGGGAGCATTTTCGTCCAGTCGTACAACATGACGTAGCCATCGGCTACGGCTGCTCCTTAATGCGTCTGACCACGTCAATGTATAGGGTCGAAAAAAATAAAGGGTCCGCCAAATAACTTTTTTTTTGAAAATGCTACAAAAATACTACTGAATATTTTCTCAAATTTCTTTTTTTATTTGAAAGTACCATCCTTCCGGTTAGTAATAGAAAATAATTTCATTCAAATAACTGCCTCGGCTGGCCATGCAGTAGCCTACCGCATCGGTTCAATTTTTAAGCACATTATCGATTGTGTGCAGCTGTATTTGACCAATGACTTCACGAATATTGTCCATTAAAGCGTCAATTGTGTCTGGCTTGTCGGCGTAACACTTATTTTTGAGGGCACCCTACAAATAATAGTCTAATGGTGTCAAATCGCAGCTTCGAGGTGGCCAAACAACATCAGCTCTGCGGCTGATAATGCGATCTTCAAAAACAGGGCGCAAAACATCGAGAGTAGCTTCGGCTGTGTGACACGTAGCGTCGTCCTGTTGAAACAAAATGTTGCCAATACCCTCCCAAGATCAAAATGAGCTTCATCTGAAAAGATGATTTTTCATTCTGCAACATTACCATGATTTTCAAAGTAATGTCGCAATATTTCCCAGCGCTGTTCAAGCGTATACACAACCATATTCGTTCAGCGGAAGGATAAAACTAATAATCTGTCAAATCAGACATGAGCTAAGTGTTACCATTCACGAAATAAGCACATAAACAAAAAAAACGTTAGATGGCGGACCCGTTAGTTTTGACTAAAGCCCATTTGAGGTCATCACATTTTTTTCCGATCCGTGCAACCTTCAATCCATGAAATAGTATTTATTATGCTGTATCGTCATTTGATATCCGATCGAAACGAGGTGCATATCATGGTTAATCAAGGGCTACATTTTGGCTATTGGCCATTTTTGGCTCCGACATCAATTTTATTTATACGATCACCCTTAGGGATGAGGGTATATATCATTTGATACGACCGAAAGTGTAACACATAGTAGGAGTCACTTTAGACCTTATGTTTTTATACCATCACCCTTAGGGATGAGGGTATATATCATTTGATACGAAAAAAAGTGTAACGCATTAAAGGAGACGAGTTAGACCCCAAGTATCTTAAGACCAAATTCGTTTCAGGACTTCTTAAGACGATTGAGCTATGTCCGTCTATCTGGCTGGATGGATGGTCAGCAGGATAACTTGAGTAAACCTTAACGGATCAGTATGAAAATGTGGAATAGCCCCACCCCTTCTGGTATCTCCCACACAAAATTACCAATTTTTGGATAATTTATATTTTTTTCATAACTTCCCAACGGATGATCGTAGGATATTTAAATTTGGTCAGTTTGTTAATCTTGCAAAAGTTGACAAACACTACGAAAACTGAAACCTTTGCCATACCCCTTCTGGTACCTCCCATACAAATGACCTAATTGACCCTCATAGTTTTACATACATATCTTGTTTGTAACTAAACTGAATTCACTCAAATTTTAGCATATGATGTTTGCATATGAAAACTGGACTCAGCAATGAATATGAACTATATCAGTTCACGCCTTCTGGTACCTCCCAAACAAAATTACCCATTTTTGCAAATTTAATATTTCTCCCATAACTTCCAAACGGACACTTGGAGGATAATGACAAATGGTCGGTTAATTTATCTTGCGATAGGAAGCAAAACCTCATAAAACCTTATTATTTGACGCACTTCTTCTGGTACCTTCCATACAAATTCCCGAATTAACTCTCATAGTCCTACATACATATCTTTTTTTGTAAGTACAATTAATTCAGTCAAATTTGGCGTAACTTGTACAGTTATGAAAAGTAATAATATCAATACACTCGACACGATCATGCCCAAATTCTGTATTTGGTTAAGCTATAACAGGATAAAGCTTTGGAGGCAAAATTGGAAGTCTAACGACGCCCCTTATGATACCTCCCATACAATAGACCTTTTCGACCACTTTAGAGATGGAGTAATAATATCAATACAACCAACGCGAGCGTGCCCGAATTCTGTAATTAGTAAAGCTATAACAGGATACAGTTATTGAGATAAAAGTGTAAGTCTAGCCACGCCCCATCTGATACCTCCCATACCCATCTGGTACCGCCCACTTTAAAAATCAATTAACAAACCTAACGCGATCGTGCCCCAATTCTGTATTTAGCAAAGTTCATGCAGGACAAAGTTTAGGAGAAAAAATCTGGAAGTCCAGACTCACACCTTCTGGTACCTCTCATACAAATGTACCACTCCGCCCACTTTGGAAATGGAGTAATAATATCAATATAATCGCCACGATCGTGCCCAAATTTTGTATTTTGCAAAGCTATAACAGGACAAAGTTTTGAAGGAAGAAACTGGAAGACTAGACACGCCCCTTCTGATACCTCCCATACAAATGTACCACTCCGCCCACTTTAGAAATCGAGTAATAATATCAATATAATAGCAAATTGTATGGTTTACTGAGGGTGAGAGTATATGCAAATCGGGTTGCCCGAATGAAACTTTCTTACTGGTTTTTTACTTCGTTCGTTGCACGATAATTATGTCCATCTTTCTTTATATATAAAATTCTACCGTACGTGTTTTGTGACTGAACTCCTCCTAAACGCCTGGACCGATTTGCATAAATTTTTTTGTATGCGTTTGGGTGGCGCCCCCGATGGTTTAGATTTACAAGTCGGTCCAATTGGACAAAGGGGCGTGGCACCGCCCATACAACTTGAAAATCAAAAGGGCTGTATCTCATGAACTATCAGAGGTATGAAGATGAGATTTGGTATATATGTTGTTGAAGCAGTATTAATTTCAGCCAAGTTGGAAGTGGGCGGTGCCACGCCCCCTTTTCAAAAATCGCTCTGACGGCTTTTCTAATAGACCGATTGATACGAAAATTTAGCAAGTGGTACTGTTGACCTGTTGATAGTCCCTGGCAATAGGCTGTGATTGGATAAAGGGGCGTGGCACCGCCCATACAACTTGAAAATTAAAAGGGCTATATCTCATGAACTATCAGAGGTATGAAGATGAGATTTGGTATATATGTTGTTGGAGCCGTATTAATTACAGCCAGGGTGGAAGTGGGCGGTGCCACGAGCCCTTTTAAAAATCGCTTTGCAGGCTTTTCCAATAGACAGATTGATACGAAAATTTTACCAAGTGGTACAGATAATCTGTTGTTAGCCTCTGGCTGTACTTAGTTGCGATTGGATAAAGTAGCGTGGCACCGCCCATAAAACTTGAAAGTAAAAAAAGGCTATATCTCATGAACTATCAGAGGTATGAATATATAATTTGTTACATATGTTATTGTTGCAGTATGAATTACAGTAAGGGTGGAAGTGGGCTGTGCTACACCCTTTCAAATAAGTAGTTATAACCGTCAAAATTTCACAGTATATTGCAATTCGCCCAGAGATATGAATAGTAAGGTTTTTAAATGAGCACAAACCGAAAACTTCTGCGTAAAACTGACTTCCCAACAAACTAAATGAAGTATTACAAAAGCAAATCTATGTATTGGTTACAAAGTTATGGCCTCTGAGTGTTGGCATACCTGAAATCTTGATGCTTCTTAGCGCGAACTAGGAATTGATTTTATACATATTGTTTCTTAGTGAAATTTTCTAAGAATCCATCGCAGATTCCGACATTAGTATACGATTACCACGTTTTTTTTCGACGCGAAAAAATTGATTCGCCCTAATGAACAGGCTATTTGAAACTTAATTCAATAATTAACTTTTTACCTGTATCAAATAATGGTCCGTACACCTGGCAATTTTGTTCACATGGTAGCTGCGCAGACTAAATCAGTGATTTGTTTTTAATTTACTTTACAGATATGTATTTTTTAATTACTATTCAGGAGAGCGAATCGGTAATAAATCCTATAGAAAATGCGTGTTCTGTTCGCCAAACTTATGGAGCCCTTTGTGAAGTTAAGGGTGCCTATATTCATCCATCTGAGCAGCTAATAGAAGACATCGACGCTGTAGACGTAAATGTGACAGGGGACTCGAATTTATCGAACCGACGCCGTTCTCAGCAACTCGGTATCTGCAAATGCTTAGGAAAGATCTTGGTCTACATTCATGTAAAATCCAACTGGTAGAAGAACTAGAGCAAGTGGACGATCAATTGATTTTTTTTATTTATCATGTCATTGCACATTATTTGAAGGAGAAATGGTTCCAACACGATGGCGTAATATGCCATGCAGCGCGTGAGATCATCACTTTGTCAAGCCAAACTTTGGTGACCGAATTATCTCAAAAAATGGTAATATGAGTTCAATATATAGGGAGCATTTGGGTATATTCTTGGTCCGTACGAGAAAAAAACATGGCAAAGAAGGTTTTTATGGCTTAAGGCATGAAGCTTCAAACGAAATTTTCATTTGCGGTCAATAGGAGGAGAAGGCATAACAAAAGTGATTTTTACGCCCAAGTACATAATTAGTATACAGACGGTTCCCGCTGCTACAGATAAATATAAAAATTGAATTTTGATCTTTAGAGGAATTTCTGTTTCCGATTTGTGAAAGAAGTGTTTTTTCTCCCTACATACAGACAAAACTTAATCTACATGTCGAAACTATAGATATGACTTTGATGATGATCTTTTTACTATCGTCATAGAGCCTATCATATTTAGAATTAGTTAAATTCCATGTTAAGGAGTTACTTGAAATTAGTTACATAAGTTAATAAACTCAACATATTATTGTCGAGCTTATGTACCGTTTTAAATTACTTTGTATACATTAATGTGAAATATATTACAAGTTAATATGCAATAGCGAAGCTTTGCCGGGCCCACTAGTTTCTTATAAAATTCGTAAAGATCACTAAAAAATTTGCAAATTCCACTTTTAAGTATATAACATAGTTTTATTCATAAACAAAAAAGTTATAGAGGTTTAAAAATCAATAGGTCACCCTACACACCGGCAAAAACTCAAAAACTAAAATTTCGAGCGGGCGAAGGGTGCGCTGATTCGAAAAAAATTTGATGTCCTCAAATTTTCTTCAGAAAAACTACAAAACTAAGCTGTACAGTAGAGTGGGTCGGTCCCAGTATTAAAAAAAAAAGTTGCACTTGTCAGTCCCTAAATTTGAAGATTAGGCACCAACGATTCTGGGACACAAGAAAAAAATTTTTTACGCGCACCCTAAAAACGGCCCATTTAGTTTTTTCTGTGCTGTGACGTCATTTGAAGTCCGATCGAGAAAAAAAGTACACTGTTGTTTTTGGTTTTACAAAGGCTACATTTCCTCCATATGTCATTTTTGACTCAGACGTCAAATTTGACAAGTGACTGATTCTATCTCGATTTCTACCCCTTTTTTCCGGAGATTTTTCATAACGCACGTAAAGATCTTAAAAAATTGTGAATATATTGCTTTTGAATTACCCACTTTTATTCATAAACAAAAAAGTTACAAACGTTTTTAAAATGTGCTCAGAAGTCATATTAAATAAATTAATTCATCATATTAATTTGTTTAAATAACTAAAGTTTTTTATAAACCGAGTGAAAATAAATAAATTCATCATAAAAATTCCACAATTAAATATATTAAGATGTTTAAGAATATTAGAAAGACATGTTAATTTCGACCGCCAATACACAATAGGGTGGCTCGAATTACATCAAGTTATTCAGATCAAATTTTAGTAGTGCGGAATACTTGCTATGGATAATACAAGTATTTTTGTAAAAAAAATTGAAATCAGACAACATCTTTAGTTATCGCACCGTGGTCAAATTGGTGGGGAAAGCGAAAAAAATCCACATCAAGCCAAGAAACTGCCGCGGAGTCGCCCCTAGAGGGGTAAAATGGATGACAGACCCCCAGTAATTTTTTCCTCCTAACATTTTCCTCATACATTCCTACCCCTCATCTTCACACACTACACCCACCGCTTAAATTCGCCTAGAGGTGTTAAATGTATGACCGACCTCCAATATTTTTGCAACTTCAACAGAACAGAAAATATCTACCTTCTATCTTCAATTATTAAGGTGGCCACATAAAATTTTTGTTTATTTTTTACATATTATTTTTTAATGTCATCATCTCCTGTGCTGCCTCCTAGAGGGGTGAAATATATGGAGCTGGACAAATTAGTGGGGGTCGGTCATACATTTAACACCTCTAGGCAAATTTAAGCGGTGGGTGTAGTGTGTGAAGATGAGGGGTAGGAATGTATGAGGAAAATGTTAGGAGGAAAAAATTACTGGGGGTCGGTCATCCATTTAACCCCTCTAGGGGCGACTCCGCGGCAGTTTCTTGGCTTGATGTGGATTTTTTTCGCTTTTCCTACCAATTTGACCACGGTGCGAGAACTAAAGATGTTGTCCGATTTCAATTTTTTTTACAAAAATACTTGTATTATCCATAGCAAGTATTCCGCACTACTAAAATTTGATCTGAATAACTTGATGTAATTCGAGCCACCCTATTGTGTATTGGCGGTCGAAATTAACATGTCTTTCTAATATTCTTAAACATCTTAATATATTTAATTGTGGAATTTTTATGATGAATTTATTTATTTTCACTCGGTTTATAAAAAACTTTAGTTATTTAAACAAATTAATATGATGAATTAATTTATTTAATATAACTTCTGAGCACATTTTAAAAACGTTTGTAACTTTTTTGTTTATGAATAAAAGTGGGTAATTCAAAAGCAATATATTCACAATTTTTTAAGATCTTTACGTTCGTTATGAAAAATCTCAGTGTAAACAACAGTGTACTTTTTTTCTCGATCGGACTTCCAATGACGTCACAGCACAGAAAAAACTAAATGGGCCGTTTTTAGGGTGCGCGTAAAAAATTTTTTTCTTGTGTCCCAGAATCGTTGTTGCCTAATCTTCAAATTTAGGGACTGACAAGTGCAACTTTTTTTTTCGACCCTATCTACTGTACAGTTCGTACAGCTCATAATTTATATGACATCGACACTCACCGTCAAGGATGAAAAAAAATTTTCTGAATTCAAATCTACTTCAAAATCTAAAAGATTTTACTCACTTGGTAAAACAGATATGATAAATCTTCCAGATATTTATCATGGTTAAAAAACATATCCCAACCATTGCTCATATCATAGCAATAGAAAGGTCAAACCAAAAACCAGTACCGATATTACAGTTAGGTGAACTGACTGATAAATACCCTCGTCCTAAGCATGATATTGTTTTACTCTCATGTTATTATAAATCAACGATTTCTACATTATTTATACCTTGCAGAAGGAGGAAAAAAACCAAATGAAATCGCAGCGATTTTTTATGTTATTTGTTAGATAGCACTTTTTTTAATGTCTATAAAATCTTTGTGTTTTAACATTAAAAACCAGTACAGAAATTTCAATCAGTTGAACTGACTGATAAATACCATCACCCAATATAAGATATTGTTTAAGTCTTGAGTTATTGAAATTAACCGATTTGTAATTAAAACCAGTTAGAAAGTTTCAGTCGGGCAACCCAACTTACATTTACCCTTACCCTCAGTAAAACAAATAATTGTCTATTATATTGATATTATTACTCGATTTCTAAAGTGGGCGGAGTAGTACATTTGTATGGGAGGTACGAGAAGGGGTGTGGTTAGGCTTGCAGATTTATTCCCCAATACTTTTTCCTGTTATAGCTTTATTAATTACAGAATTTGGGCACGATTGCCTTGGGTGTACTGATATTATTAGTAAATCCCTAAAGTGGGCGGAAAGGTACATTTGTATGGGAGGTACCATAAGGGGCGTCGCTAGACTTCCAATTTTTTTTCAAAACTTTGTCCTGTTATAATATAACAAAATATAGAATTTGGGCACGATCGTGTCGAGTGTATTGATATTATTACCCTATTTCTAAAGTGGGCGGAGTGGTACATTTGTATGGGAGGTACCAGAAGGGGCGTGCCTAGACTTCCAGATTTTTTCTCCAAAACTTTATCCTGCTTAAACTTTACCAAATACAGAATTTGGGCACGATCGCGTTAGGTATTTTAATAATATTAATCGATTTCTCAAGTGGGCGGTACCAGATGTGTATGGGAGGTACCAGATGGGGCGTGAATAGACTTCCATTTTTTTTTCTCCAAAACTTTATCCTGTTATAGCTTTACTAAAAATAGAATTTGGGTACGATCACGTTTAATTTATTGATATTATTTCTCCATCTCTATAGTGGGCGGAAAGGTAGATTTGTATGGGAGGTACCAGAAGGAGTGTGGCTAGGCTTTCAAATTTTTTTCCAAAACTTTATCCTGTTATATCCAGAAGGGGCGGGCCATGTAGCCCATTTGCAATACCGTAAGTAGTTTTGAGAAAATAATAACTCGTGCAAAATTTCAAAACATTTGGTTGCGTCTTTCGAAAGTTATAGTGCGAACCAGCCGGACAGCCACCAGACAGACGGACATGGCTCAAACGACTTAAAAAGTCATGAATCGAATTTGGTTCAAAGAAACCTAGGGTCTAAAGTCACTCCTTCTATGTGTTACACTTTTGGGTCGTATCAAATGATATATACCCTCATCCCTAAGGGTGATGGTATAAAAACATCCTCCAGTTGACCGTTTGGAAGTTATTGAAAAAATATTTAATATCCAAAAATAGGAAATATTGTATAGGGCTATTCTGCCCTATACAATGCAATTACCTCATTTTGAAAAATATTAATACTGAAAAATTTTTATACGGATCAACCAGCTAGCCAGACAGACGGATATAGATCAATCGTCTTAAAATGTCCAGAAACGAATTTGGTCTTAAGATACTTGAGGTCTAACTCGTCTCCTTTAATGCGTTACAACTTTTCTCGTATCAAATGATACATACCATCGCTAAGGGTAATGGTTTTAAAAGGTCTTCCAAGTTGTGAAGGGATCTTATTGCTTGAATATTTCATATGAATTCGCGACATTTGTGTTATTTTAACAAAGGGAATATAGAATATGATACGGGGTAAAATTAAGCCGATCAAAGCATACAACTGAGACCCCAGACATCTAAAGAAAATATACGTTTTGAGACTTTTTTAAACTATTGACCCATGTCCGTCTGTTTCGCTGGGTGAATGGTGAGGACGATAACTAGAGTAATTCTTAATCAATTCAAATAACAATTTAGCAGAGGTATACAAAGTTTTAGTCGTGGCATTATTGGTGGACTCTATGACCCTAAAATTTGGCTGGTCTTATCACTTTGTAGCGTATAATATATACTGTGATAATTCGTGTGCCAATGTGTGTGAAAAAAGTGGAGATTATCCTTTTTTGCATTTAACCAAAATGCATTCGAGTTTAAAGAATTTCCCCACATTTGTATTTCCAATCTGGCAGCACCAATGCGGCGAATTGAACTCTCAATACAAAAGAGAACACTCTTGTGTTTGTTGTGTCTCTCACGCGTGTAGTTGTCATCGAGAGTTTGAACGATCAGCATAAACATAGACGGCGTCAAAATCAAAGTTGATAACTGTATCTGTAAATGCTCAAATATAAACAAAAATACGCACTTAAGGTTCACTCTAATTGATTAAATGAATTCCAAAACAAAAGATTTTTTTACATTTGAGCCGTTGCAGTAGAGAGAGAATAACACGAAAGTGAGCGACAAAAGACGGTACGACATAAAATAAACTGCACAAATGTTGTTAAGTAGCTATAGTTATGGGTGAAATCTATTTACATATAGACAAGGATTCTTCCTTGTATCGTGTTAGTGTTAATCTTGTTTTGTTACATATTTTTTTTTCACGCGAGTTCATGCATCATCGTAAAGGACACGCCAAGTGGTATTCTTGATGCAAACTATCCATTCTCTACACCATCATACAAATGCGCCTTGCGTCATGCGCAGAGGTAGAACATCTCTGAGCATAGTCAGCATTGACTTTTCCAAACAGCTGTTCGATCGATGGCATTTTGTAAATACATACAAGAAATGCTATTAATCGCAAAACATTAAACATCTAAGAAAATAAGTAAAATTTAAAAAAAAATGATCTATGTACCTATATAAACAAAAATTTACCAAGACCAGCGGTTTTTTATTTCGACCATATCTCAAATATTGATTGCGGTATCGAACAAATCTGGCCAGATGTGTGAAATACTGTGATGTAACCCTCAAAAAATTAAAATTCGTTTTTTATTTGAATATTGTAAAAATAATGAGTTTATTGCATAAATGGCAAGACGAAAAAGCAATCACAAAAGACGTAACCCAAAAAACTTTCGACTACTTTTAATTTTTTAAAGTTTTTGCTTCTCCTGTAAATTTATGGTGATGGGGATTACGCCCTTTTAGCATTTCAAGTGAAGACGTCAGATTTTTTTTTTGATAATTGTTCGTTTTTTGATAGAATACTGTATATAGGTACTAGGTGACTTGAACGCTCCAACAAAATTTCAGATTTCCACGTCCCAAAATACAAATTTTTGTTGCATAAATGGTTTGGGGGTTACGCCTTTAAGCATATAAGAACAAATAATCACAAAAGATGAAAGTCACATATAACTTCCGAAATAGAATATTTTCTTTATACATATAAGTGTATCATCCATCTTAAGGAAAGCTGTGAAAACCTGTATTTCAGGTGACGATATAGATAATAAATTCCACCAAGACCTAGTGCTGACAATAACGAACACAACAAAAAAATAATTATATAATTTGGTGCAGAACTTCACCTATGTTAATTAATTTCCCATTTGATTTAATCAGGTTTGACACTGATATTATGTTCTGAAGAGTGAAACTTATTTTCTGTAGGTGTTCAGTTTGCCTGAACATAGGTTGGCTGTGCCATTAGCAAATATTACCATTACACAGATGTCAAAAATTGCAATATTCACATGTTTATCGTCGATATCCTGCAAAAAAGTCTCAAGTCCACTTTTTTGTGAAATAATGATGCAAAAGTATCGCAAAAGTATTGCAAAAGTTATAAAGCGCCCCACAATGGTCGTCCCCATTGGCCAAAAATACAAAAATTAAGTCAACATTTAAGAGTTATTCTTAAATGCCAAAGGCAGACTATACAAATAATTTTGTTTCGCAGCGTGAGTAACTTTCAAGTGAACGTCCAAATTAAAACGTAAAAACCTCTTAAAAAAAACTGCTTAAACAATGGAAGAATTAAATATTGTAAAGAGAGGTACTAACTATTATTTAAAAGAATTAAAAACTTCTCAGCATGCTGTGTTTATTTTATAAAATTTATTTATTCTATGTGCCTATTTCAGTACTAATTCGTGTGTAGACTTAAATTTCACTTAGAGTTTCAGGTGCAAAGTCAATCGAAGTTAACAACCAAATTTGTTGTAGAATGTTTACCAATATTTACACAGATTATATGATGTAAATTTCAGCTGCGGCAATTTGCGGATTGTTGAGTTATCTTCAGTAGAACAAAGCGGCCTCTACGTTTTCGGTGTCATTTTTTTGATTGTGTACTCCAAGAGAGGTCCTTGTCCGATATTGGCAAAATTGTAGATTTTGTCATATATTGATGAAATCAATGGATATACCGACTTTGGTATGCCTACTATGAAATTTAAATTTTCAGGATCTAAGAGAGGTCCTTGAATCCTTTGTCCGACATTGGCAAAATGGTAGATTTTGTCATATATTGATGAAATCAATGGATATGACGACATTGGTGTGCCTACTATGAAATTTAAATTTTTAGGATCTAAGAGAGGTCCTTAAATCCATCCACAGATTTTAACAAAAAATTTTGAAATTGGTGTGATTAAAAGAGACTGTTAGATGTGCCAAATATTATTCACCTATGAAAACTCCTTGTATTTTTGGCCGCTCTTTGTATGAAACGGCAACCACTGTGCGACCGTAAACTTTAAACCATCAGTAACTTAAAAATACAAAATTAGATTTGAGACATTTTTGCAGGATACCAACGATTATTATTTTTATGTTTATTTAATCAAAATATATTTATTGCATTGAAAAAATTCTGATTCATTTTTTATTTAGAACTCATACTTTTCTGCAGCTATATTAGATTCACGCATATTCGACCATATATTAACATATTACAGTAACAGCTAATTGTTGGCATAAAGTAGTAAAATCTTAGACCATATATTGACGAAAATTCTTCGTGTAACAGCATCCACAATCTTTGCCAACCTGCCTACCTGATGAATATTTGAATAAAGAGTGTGCACTTGAGCATGTAAGCAAAATACAGAGCCTTTATGCAGATAACGATGATTTACACAAAACGTAAATTCCAACTTATCCATGTCCTTATGATGCTAACGCCATTTAAATATACCCTGACATATGGTTTTAGCTGTCTTTACTTACCAGAATACCTGGCTAGTTTTTCCATTAGTCAAAATTGAGCTCAGTCTCTGATATAACATTAAAGGAATCACTACATTTACAACTTTACTTTGTCGTTTATTAGTGATTATGTCTGCCACAAACGTCTGTCGACTGTGTTTAACGAGGTGCTCTGATTTACAGAGTCTGTACGACAAAACGGGACAAACTAATGAGACATATGACATCACCATCCAATTTTTTCATCCCATGGTAAGTAAGTGGCTATTGAAATAAATGCTTATTGCTAATAATTTTCTATCGTTTGTAGTATTTAAATGTGTCCCAAGGAAACCATTTGACTGGGTTGTGCTTAAAATGTTGGCATATCATAGAGGAGTTTCATCAATTCCAGCTGACCGTATTTCAAGCTCAGCAAAAACTGCTCGAAGATGACTCGGAAATGGAATTTGTATCGATGAAGTCCGAAGATGTTTCCCAAGATGATACTGCTACATATGAAATTTTATATAAGAACGAAGATTCAATTTCGTTACCAGATATAGAATTAATGGAAGATGTTTTAAACGGCGAAACAACTCAGGAGGATTGCTATGAAAACATTGACAATGAGCCACGGTCCATGGAGTCAGCTAGCGAAGATAAGGAAAACGCTATGATTATTCCTATATCGGACTCGGAGGATTCTGATGATAACCCAACTACCATTTACGAAATAAAAGAGCAATCGAAAAGAACGAGCATACGGAAGCAGCGAGCATGTCGTGAGGAGCTAGATACAACTATAGCTCAGTGGAAAGAAAAACTAGAATGTGCACTATGCGGTTATGCCCTAACAAATTTTACTTTGTTGCGCTTGCATTTCAAGCAGAAGCATCCCAGCGTAAAATGTCACATCATATGTTGTGATCGCAAATTCGACGCCCGATGCAGTATTGAGAGGCATGCCCGCTTCCACATGGGCACCAGCTACATACAATGTGTGGTCTGCAAAGCAACATATGAGGATTTTTCTCTGCTGAAGACTCATCAAACGGCGGAGCACCCCAAGGACGACTGTTATGTCTTGTGTTGTCGACGAAAATATTACGAACAGGTCAAGTATGAGGAACACTTGCGCCATCACTTAAAGTCGCCTGCCTACACATGCGAGATATGTGGCAAGCCACAGAGCAACAGACAAAATTTAAAAATGCATATGCATCGCCTGCATTCAAAATCCAAAATGAACAATCCCTACAGTCACATCTCGCTGGAAAGAAAGCGAACGCCTTTAGAACTTGATGTAATCATTGCCCGAATAAAACCACAATTGGAATGCGGGGTCTGCAATGCCCCCAGCGACACGTTTACACTATTGCAAGAACACTTTATTAACGATCATCCAAATGTTTATTGTCATATAATATGCTGCCAACGAAAACTTAAAACCCGATATGCAATTGAAGACCATTTGCGACTGCATGTGGATCCAGATGCGTTTAAGTGTAAAACATGTGGAAATAACTATCAAACCAAGAAGGCCCTGGCTGATCATGTACTATTCCAACATACCGAAGATGACAAAAAGTGAAGTGCAGAAATTGCGGGGATTGTACCAACATTGATAGAATACGCCAAATTGATCATCAGCAAAAGCATCGCAACAGTTTCCGTACTTCCAGCTTAGCTAAGCAGCACAGTCAACCATTGCCTCAATCAAATTGGGCGCTTAATATTACTTTTTAGTTCCCGATCTTTTAAGAATTTAATAGAGCTAATAACAGGAAAGTCCAAAAACTATTTTTTTTGTTATAAGGTAATATCTAAGCTAAAGTCATTAAAATGCATAAAAATCGAAGAAAATTTTTTAAATAATAAATATTAAATGTACATATTGATACCTTCCCATAAAAAAATGTATTAAGCGACATTTCTAAAATTGTGTAGGAAACGAAAAAAAAGTCTCATTTAGTTATTTATTTGTGTATTTTATTAAAAGGAACATATTTGGAAAGCGATTTTCACAATACAAAACTTGACATCATTGCATAACCAAAAGTTTAATCAGATAAGATTTAAAATTCCAGGGTGCAACATTATTCCAGTGATATTTGTTTTCTCTCTAGTTTCCTTTGCATCCGTGATAGGGCAGCGAAACCCAGGCCAAAATGTGACGCTTATGTTCTAGTATAGTTCCACATCAAAAAGTCATTTTCGAAAAAAGTGTCGCTTAATACATTCTTATGGGAAGGCGAAGTCCAAGGTTAAATCAGAACTGGGTTTTTATATCGCCATATGGCACGCATTCGAACGATAGTTTGGTAGTCGAACATTAATAGATTCAGAAAAAGTTTTAAACTATAATCTTAATTTACTTAAAAATTTCGAGAAAAAAAATTCTTGTCATTAATGTAAAAGATGATTGTGATTTACTGTTCCATTTCCTCAATAAGTTAAAAAAATTGGGGTCTATTACACAGTGAGGCCTCGATTATCCGTGATTCGATTAACCGATAACTTCAATTATCCGGAAAGGAAAATCCAAGTTTTTTATTTTATTGCTTCGGTTTTAATTTTTTGGCATCGTTTAACCGTGATAACATCTATTATCCGGGAATATAAGCACAATTTTTTACATTACTTTTGAATAATCAAAAACAATGTGAATTAAATGTTACTGTATAAATTTTAATATAATAAAATATAAATTTTATTAAATATGTACAACAATATTCGTTTAATATAAAAAAATATTTTAAAAAAATCTACTCAAAATTTTTACACAATTAACCAGGAAAATCGATTATCCAAAATGTTTCCGGTCCTGACCACACGTCAATCGAGGCCTCACTATATATATAAACAAAAATTAATACATACCTTTGCAACTGAGTATATATGTAAATAAGACATTTTTCGCAATTAAAAGCTTTAAAACCGAAAATGTCAAAGAAACCAATCCTTGAATTTAACCATCATTACGGAATGAAATTTCAAATATATTTCGGTGCAATGTCAAATTCATTTATTAATTTTTTATTTGATATACTTAAACTTATGTCTAATAAAAAAATAAACAATTATTATATCAATTTACGTTAGTGTATCGGAAAACTTCATTAGATAAAATTAGATGAATAAAATTAAAAATTTCATTATTAAGCTGAAACTCAGCCAAAATTATTTAAATTAAAATAAAATCTCAAATTTACTTTCAATTATCTTCTCGATAAACGACAAATTAATAATGCCCAAAATTCCAATGTTCCATAGACTTTAGCTTTTGTATATGTCATGACTACAAGCAAAACAACTCTATTGCACATTGCCTTAATATGTCAACCTATTACAATCAAGTGAGTGACAGTCTGGTCAATTTCGTAAACAACGAAACAATAACTCTACTACAAAATCTCCGTGAAAAATCTAAAAAGTTATACGTTTCTGTACCAAATAACAAGCAAACTGGAGAGAATACAATCGGTAAAACAAAAATCGAAAAGAACGCAAAAAGTATCCTGTAAGTTCTACAAAATTAACGTGAGGGAGTTGTGGGTTTTAACCAAAGGCAGTCATATGACTCAAAAGAGTTTCCATTAGATATTTAATATAAAATACGCCAAAATCAATCGTATACATTCATTTCTAAAAGTTTTATGCGATTATTTGAAACTCCCATGAAATATTCAATTCTTCGTCGAGTGGATTCGATTGTAAACAATTTTATCGTCTCAAGAGTAAAAATTAAGCATTTCGCTGTTGACATCTGTAGGTGCAAGTGAGTGTGTGTGTGTGTGTGTCAATGTGCAATAACAGAAATAAATAGTCAGCGAAAATTTGTGATAAGCAGCGCAGCGACGGATAACATAGGTCGGTTGTTAACTTAGAGTTGCCAGACTACTTCTTAAAAATATCGTACATATTGTAATTGCGCCAATTCTTCTTGATTTATTTTTGGTAATGTAAAAAGTTCTTTTATATGATATATTTCTTCGATCCGTTAACCCCTTGAGGAAAAACAAATGATTTTAGAATTAGGCTAGAATTTTTACAAATATTGTACCTTGTTGCTGTCAAACATAATTACATCGATACACCCGATAAACGAATTGTGCACTGTCGTCGGTTTTATTATGCATTTACGGCTTGGCAACATGGACGCACACATGTCGGATAATATCAAAATGAAAGAGAGGGAAACCGGTCAAAGCGAATTGAGTGACCATCTGTTCAATGTTGCCAATACGGGAACAATAATAAAGGAACAGATTAAAGTGAAGAAGTTTTCTAAACATAACAATAAACGAAGTGAGAGAGAATTATATCCGGAACGGCTAAACAAAAATCTCGCTAACAAAAAAACATTTAAAGAACAAAGTTCAAAATTTGTATAAAAATTTCAATATATTAAACTGTATTAGAAGAGTGTCCACGAATTTTAAACATTGCTAATGTGAAGTAATTTATCACAAAGAAAAACACAAAACTGTTGAGTAGGGTACACACCTAGATGTATGTGTGATTCATTTTGGCACACACCAGCGATCTTGTTCGACAGTTTTGCTCAAATTTGTCTTTCTTGCGTGTGAGACCACTAGTTTTTGCAAGTCAACAGACAATTACAAACAACTTTTGGTTAAGTGATAGCCAATTCGCCATCACTGGTTTTGACTGATATTGATTGATATCAATATCGGTCGTCCTAAGAAAAGGGCCTAAGATAAATGAAATACAGTCAAATCCGCTTAATTAAAATTGGGAAAATACAGTAAATTTGTTTAAATTTCCGAGGTTTAAAATTACGCGAAGTTTGGACAACTGAAAGGCTGAAGTGCAAAATATAGAGCCCAAATAAAAAATATGCCATGTCTTGGTCCCTGAACTTCGGAATGGTAGGTCAAAATTGGCGCCAAACTCAAATGAAAGATAATTTTGAGACGAATGCAAAGGAGCACCTTTCAACACCCTACAGATCCTCTTAACTGATTTAGGCCCATTTTTGTTGGATCACTATTGAAAATTAAAAGACAAGTTATATTATACCAGTAAGAAAGTTTCAGTCGGGCAACCCGACTTAGACTACCCTCACCCTCAGAAAACCATAAAATTTTCTATTATATTGATATTACACAGTAGCACATTTTTAAACTTCAAACTCTTGAACCAATTGAAACCTACAAAATCTGAAAGCTTATGATAGTAGAAGAAAAACCCTAACTGGGTTTTGAATTATTAGCTGAGGTTTTCTTTTAATTAATTTTTGAAAATTTCGACTGAGAGAAGGATTTTAGTAGTCTATATCTCGTGAACTTTTCCAAATATAGCTATTCAATATTCGGCAAATTTTTAGCTCTTAATCAGATCTACAAATTTTGCCTTTAGCTAAAATTAAGAAAACAACAACATCTTACTCAAATCAGCAAAACTGTAAAGAAATCACTTTCAATTGTACGTTAATCGAAATTAAAAATGTTATGCTTTTCAAAATGAAATAAATACAAAATAGAAATAAATCAAAAAACAATAAAATTCTATGAAGAAATTTTACGATTTTTTTACATTTTTGATTTTTTGAGTGAGATTTTGTTATGTTTTTGATTTTATCTGAAGGTTAAATTATTAGATCTGATTAGGAGCTAATATTTTACCAAAGAGAGACACCAAAATTTCGAATAGTTCACGAGATATAGCCTTAATAATCAGTACATGATATTCGAAAATTTCAAAAATGAATTATAAAAAAATCTTAGCTAATTATTCAAAACCCAGCTAGGGGATTTCTTCTACGATCATAAGCTTTCAGATTTTGGCGGTCTCAATTGGTTCAAGTTTTTACTGCTGCACTGTGTTATTACTCGATTTCTGATTCTCAAGTGGGCGGAGCGGTACAATTGTATGGGAGATACCAGAAGGGGCGTGTCTAGACTTCATGATATTTTTTTTAAAAACTTAGTTCTGTTATGGCTTTACTAGTTACAGAATTTGGGCACGATTGCGTTGGGTGTAATGATATTATTACTCCATTACTAAAGTGGGCGGAATGGTACATTTGTATGGGAGGTACCAGAAAGGCCGTGACTAGACTTCCAGATTTTGTCTCCAAAGCTTTATCATGTTATAGCTTAACTAAAATAGAACTTGGGAACGATCACGTTGGGTGTATTGATATTATTACTTCATCACTGAAGTGGGCGGAATGGCACATTTGTATGGGAGGTACCAGAAGAGGCGTCGCTAGACTTCCAGATTTTTTCTCCAAAACTTTAGCCTATTAAAGCTTAACAAAATTCAGAATTTCTGAACGATCATGTCGAGTGTATTGATATTATTACTCCATTACTAAAATGGGCGGAATGGTACATTTGTATGAGAGGTACTAGAAGGGGGGTCGCGTAGACTTCAAGATTTTTTCACAAAAACTTTATCCTGCTTGAGCTTTACTAAATACAGAATTTAGGCATGATCGCGTTAGGTCTATTAATAATATTAATCGATCTCTATAGCGGGCGGTACCAGATGGGGCGCGGCAAGACTTCCTGTTTTTTTCTCTCCAAAACTGTATCCTGATATAGCTTTACTAAATAAAGAATTTGGGTACGATCGCGTTGGATTTATTGATATTATTACTTTATCTCTAAAGTGGGCGGAAAGGTACATTTGTATGGGCGGTATCAGAAGGAGCGAGGCTAGAATACCAATTTTTTTTCCTTTATCCTGTTATAGCTTTACTAAATACAGAATTTGGGTACGATCCCGTTGGTGTATTGATATTATTATTCAATTTCTAAAGTTAGCGGAATGATGTATTTGTATAGGGGCGGGGCCATGTGGCCCATTTTGGGGAAATATTAACTCGTGCAAAATTTCAAAACATTTGATTGCGTCTTTCGAAAGTTATCGTGCACCAGACAGACATGGCTCAAATGACTTAAAAAGTCATGAATCGAATTTGGTTCAAAGAAACGTAGGGTCTAAAGTGATAACTTTTATGTGTTACACTTTTAGGTCGTTTCAAATGATATATACCCTCCTAGCCTAGTATGGCTATAGGATATTAATTATCATTCTTAATGCATTTAAAATAAAATAAAAATTTTTGCCAAAAAGTGCAAATTTCTCCAATAAGAATTTCTACTAATCCCATTTTCGATTTAATTTCGATTTACCGTATCTAAGAAACATACATTTAAAGTCTATATTTGCATTTGTAACATATATGTTTCTTTTAAAAGGTTTATAGTTGTAATATCCACGTCTTGATCTTGACAATGGCGCCCCGAAAATTTACCTGATCGATGAACCCTTCGGAAAATAATGGTAAGGTAAGCAATTTTGTTGTCATCGACAGGATCATTGAATTAATATCCTCTCTTTTCTCCGCCCAGGTAAAAGTGATCTGTATCATCTCTTTATGTGAGAATCTGCATGATTTTATGCCTCACTCGATAAAATCGCTAATCGCCTTTGCATATTTGATGCATACACCTATAAGTTGAATACAGTGTCGCATGTGACGTGAAAGCAAGCAGAACTCCAACAACTACTGTATTTTTAATCGTATCACTCCCGAAATGTCTTTGTCATACGACTGCCGATTGTGTTTAAGTACTTGCACCAATTACAAGAACCTGTACAGTGAAACTGGACAAACCAATGAGATATATGAACTTGCGGTCAAATATTTTCATCCCACGGTACGTGACAGCTATACAATTTAACTACAGCAAAACTAATTAAAAGTTTATATTTTCATTTTAGTATTTGCAGGTGGACAAGCTGAATCCTTCCGATATTCTATGCTGGAAATGTTGGCATACTATGAATGAGTTCCAGCAATTCCAGCTATCCGTATTTAATGCTTATCAAAGACTGCGGACAGATGGATCAAAAATGGAACGTCTACTACAGAAGTTTGATGACGACTCGAAACATGGCGTTGTTACAGATGGAAATACACAAGAGGATGGAGATAACATAGCATTGTCAGACAAAGAGTTTATATCAGATGACTCTGCTGACAATATTGATATGCCAGTTCCAATGAAATGCAAAGACGAAATCACAAATTCGAAATCCGACTCAGAAGATTGCAACTCAGATGTAGGCGACTCAATTCCCAGCTATAGATTGATAAAAAAGAGGCAATTAGATGCAACTGTCGCACAATGGAGAAAAACATTGGAATGTGAAGTGTGCGGTTACGCCGTGCCAAATTACAATACTTTGTTACGACATTTCAAGCGCAGTCATCCCAAAGAGAAATGTCACATCAAATGTTGCAATTGTAAAATATCCGGCCTTGCTGGTGTAGAGAAACATGCTCGCTATCACATGGGTACCAGTTACATTCAATGCGTCATATGCAAAGCAACATTTATAGGTTATACTCGGCTGGAAGATCATCAAAAGGAGAAACATCCCAAAAAGGAATGTTTTGTGTGGTGTTGCAAACAAAAATTCTACGGACTTATGCAGTATGACAAACATTTACTTGACCATTTACATCCATGTAAGATATGCGGTTGTCCACTAACTAAATATAATTTGTATTATCATATGAAATCCATGCATCCGAAAACGTCCAAAGCAAATGTGCGGGTAAAAAAATGAAACTCGACAAAAAACTTTGTCCGGCAAAAATCACAATCGTTACCTTAAAGATATTAAGCCAACTTTTCGTTAAGAATCATTTGGGCATTTTCTGTAAGTAATGCTGCGGTAAATAGTTAAAAAAAGCTGTTTATTAAATAACCATTTACGTTTGGAACTCTTGTATGCGATAAAGTGTTGAGCTAAGCGGACAAATACAAATTCTTTTCTCTGGAATATAACACAAACCTTTGTTAGTAACATAAGTACACAATGAAATTTCAATAAATATCTGTATTTAAATAAAAGGATTAAATTTAATTTGCATTTCTTTTACATTAGTTTGATTCCATCTTGTTAAGATTAATCTCACGATGGATTGTAATTTCAAAATGTTAGCGATGCACAGTGGGTCAAACAGCTGTGCTAGCGGGATTTAATTAATAACTCTAGTAAATGAAGAGATATTTGAATGAAAATTTAAACATAAGTTTTTTAACGTACAGTGAAACTTCGATATTATGAACTTCGTTATAACGAAAAACTCAATTAACGAATTTTTAGCTGAGACCCTTGAAAAAACCTTTTTATTGCAAAGTTTTTCATACAAAAATGCTCTATAGCTATAACGAAAAAATTCTGATCTATAAAGCCTCTATATAGCGAAATATTTTTTCAAAAGCCTCTATACAACGAAATTATAATTGAGTAATACATACATATAACATTTTAAGTGTGTAAGTCATTATCAAAGCCTCTACATAACGAAGTTTTGAACTATAGCCTCCATACAACGAAGTCAGAATAAAGCATAAAGCAAAATTAAATTTTAAGCAAAACGGGGAATTCCCTTTTAAAACCAACGAAAGGTAAATGTCTTTGCAGGTTAATATGTAAAGCGCCACAAATTACATAGTCAGTTCTGTTTTGGTTCTTTGTCAAAATGAGTGTATTAAAGCGTAAATCAATTTCTATATGAGAAAAAACAAACAAAAATTACACAATATTTTACTAAAATGTAATAAAATAAAAAAATAATAAAAACTTAATTTTTTATTTACCTCTTAAATAGTTAATTTTTATTATTATACTAGTATTTTCGTGTAAAATAGAATTCGGACAAAAAAAACTATAGTTATAACGAATTTCTTTCGTATTTCTTTAAATTTCATTATACCAAGGTTTCACAATGCATATGTATAACGAATCAATAGCTATAACGAAGTATTTTTCGGTCCCCTCTAGATTCGTTATATCGAAGTTTCACTGTATATACCACTTATTCCCTCAAATTCAATTTTCTAGGTCAACTATATATCATAGCTCCCATACAACTGATGTTTTAAGCGGGTCTGATGACATCTTCCATTTTGTTACTTCTATTTTCTCTACGGGAATGGTTTTGACGTAAATCCCGGAATTTCTTATTACTCGCTTCAATAGCTTTTTCAAACATCATGTCAATTGGTATCATAGTATATAGTATAGTATATTATTCATTCGGAAACTCTTGTAACGCGGGCTACCAAATCTGGTTGGTTATTTTGTATGAGAGGTACGAGAAGGGGATCGTCCGATATAGTCCATATTTCTTCCTAAGTCAAATATCAATAAGCTTATATCTTGTAAAAAATA